>CM066047.1:34627601-35227601 GCA_033557465.1 Ichthyophis bannanicus | reverse complement strand
GGTAAGGGTCAGAGGCAAGAGTTAGACAGATGAACGTAGTACTCTTGCTTGCAAGTGCTAAGGTTGACTGGAAGAAGTTAGCATGAATTTGAAATGTAGGTAGTCCGCAAGGGTATATGATTTAAGCCAAAAGCCCTCAGCTGAGCAGGCACAGGAACATAGATAGTGGGTTGTCGAGGACAACCAGGATTGAGGTATGGTACGCCTCACAGAGCATGGAATGGGAGGAACAAGTGCAACCAGAGCAGAGGAGAGTCTAGTGTTACAGGAGGATACTGCCCCATCAACAGATTCAGATGACAGGAGGAAAAAAGTGATAAGAAAGCAGTAGAGAGAGCTGAAGTGTCGATAGTATGAAGATTCCTAAATATGTTAGTGGAGATCAGGCGAGACCAAGATGATGGTGGGTTAAGAGTGACGGTTAGCAGGTGATGGTCAGATAAAGGTAGAACTGTGGTGGAGTAGAAACATAGAAACATGATGACAGAAAAAGACCACATGGCCTATCTAGTCTGTCCTTCCATAACAACTACAACAGTTGAGGGTGAGGAGTTGGAGGCGAAGACTAGGCCAAGGCAGTGGCCATGCTTGTGAGCAGAAGTGGTGAAGCATAACTGTAGGTTGAATGAGGAGGTTAGGGAAAGGAGCTTTAAGGCATAAGGGTCATCAATGTGAATGTTAAAAACCCCAGGAATAAGGGAAGGAGAAAATTCATCCAGAAAGGAGAACCAGGAGTCAAAGTCAATAAGAAAGGTAGAGGTGGGGGGGGGGGGCAGTCAATATATGACAGCTACCCAGAGAGGTAGTGGAGAAAATAGGTGGATGGCATGGATTTCAAAGAAAGCAAAGGAATTAGATGGAGGCAGAAGGAGGGGCTGAAATTGGCAGGAATGAGAGTAGGAACGTAACACTGCCACCATGGCCAGTGGGCCAAGGTACATGGGAAAATAGGTAGCCTCTGTGACAGAGAGCAATGACTGAAGCAGAATCTTCAGGGAGAAGCCAAATTTCAGTAAGATCCAGGAGCTGCAGAATATTAGAGATAAGAGATCATGAATGAAGGCAAGTTTATTGGAGAGACAATATGCATTCCACAATGAGCATGAAAAAAAAGGGAGAGAAGAGGGATATTAACAAGATTAGAAAGGTTATGCATTGATCTGCCCTGGAGTGTGAAAAAAGTCGGCGGAGGGGGAGGGGGGTTGACATCTCCAGATGAGATAAGAAGGAGAAGTAAAAGAACAGGAGAGAGGAGAAGGCGGCACAATGAAAGCAAAGGTGAAGTTCCCTCAGTGAGAGTGAAGATGGCTGAGAGGTAGAAAATGGTGAAGTTCAAGGGCAGATGATAACGAAGACAAAATGGTA
Organism: Ichthyophis bannanicus; assembly: GCA_033557465.1. Taxonomy (NCBI): domain Eukaryota; kingdom Metazoa; phylum Chordata; class Amphibia; order Gymnophiona; family Ichthyophiidae; genus Ichthyophis; species Ichthyophis bannanicus. Next base: position 35,226,236 of record CM066047.1, on the reverse strand, counting down.
GGGGGAGTTGGTAGGTCAGTAGGGCCTAGGATAATGAGAAGTAGGGCCATGGAATTGTGGGAACGAGGGGAAAAGATTAGGGAAAGTTAACATCAAGAACACAAAGTGATGTGGAGCCATAAGAGGAGATAATGGAAATCAAAGGAGAAACATGTGGAGAGGGAGGAAAAAGTCCTGATGGAGCCTGGGAGGTCTCAGAGTGTGAGACTAATTCATTAAACAGCTCAACCCCACTAGGAAGCTAAACAAGGTCCCACGGGATATTTTGTGTCAGAGGATACCCAGATGAGAATTGTCAACCAAAAACACCCAAGGGGGCTCCAACTCAGTATACCGAGGAACGTTCAGTCAGGAAAGAACATGCATGGGAACAAAATCTTGGCATGCATGAGCATGTCACCCAAAAATAGATAAATAGGTATTTCAATGGTGGTAACTCCTGCAGGCCAGACTCTGAACGCTAGGATCTTCTAATGGTGGGAAATGCTCACAGGGGTTGGGGTAATATCTCCTGTCAATTGCCACACTCTCATCATGGTTATGGCCGCCACTTATTCCTGCCAAAGGTACTTCATCCTGCTGCACCACAGGACGTGTTTGTCAGCCAGATTGCCAGCCCCAATATTTACGATCGCTGCTCTCCTAATTCTGTTAATGGCTGATGCCTACGAGGCCCCGTGCTTGTTAAAAGTAATATTTCTGTTTAAAAACATGCACCCATCAGGCCCCATGCAGGCCATTGGGTACTATCAGAAAACAACAGGCTGTGCCCTTCATATCCTAGGTGATGATGGGTTAACCCTCATGGACTAAAGGGACACTACCTAACCCCTGAGACCTCACAGTTGCTGCCTCCGCTCACCTCTCCCACTAACATTAATGGAATAGAGTAACCCCCCCCCCCCACACACACACACACACACTTACATTCATCGGTCCTGGGGGACCACTGATTATTCCCATGTGCCAGAGTTGACAGACCCTTTGGAGACACTAGTTGCTCTGAAGCACTCTCCATAATCAGATAAGTCAGCTGAAGTATTGGGATGGCTGACCTACCCTCAGGACAACTCATGTCGGGGCAGTATGTAGGGAAAGATAGGCAGCCACCCCACTACAAACACAGCACAACCTAGAACTGGGAAATACTATGGATCCTGTCACCTTAATTAACACCTGCGATGTCTAGTTGCTCTCATCGACCTCTCCACCACAGTTAGTCTTTTCCCTTAAAAGTACAAATGTTAATCCATGAGAGCAGCTTCTCTCACCCTTCCCTCACTTTATTTCAGCTTCTGGGGACTGGTAGTCACAGTCAAATGGTTCCCTGGTTTCATTTGCCATTGCACATTTCTTATAACAAAGAAATAAATAACTAAATAATTCAATAGAAATAAGAATCCCACTACTGCCACCAGCTCTTCACGGTATACTTGTTTTGATTTTGTCCACCAATCTGCTGTCCAGATGCATCGCCCATACATATGGGAATTAAACAGAACATAAGGCATGGACTGGGTTCAAGCTCCTGAATCAGGCTGTCCCACTCCCATTACACCCTAATGCTTGGCGTTCACTAGTTGTCAGCATCAGCCTACCCATGTAGCAAGGGGAAAGAGCAGTGCCCCTTGTTCATAGTGACATTTGGTTCATACAGGGCACCCCAGGACTTAAACCAAATAGAAAAATGCTCCCCTCCAGGGATGGAAATGCCTTGCCTTATGGTGCATAAAAAGATATGCATTGGAAGCCTCCTGTATCTATACATCAGCAACATCCCACTACACCCATGTCTGTCTAGAACAGGGTTTATAAAAAAGAACAGAGGAGCTGTAATAGCTCCACCAGTGGAACAGATCAGAGATTGCCAGGTAAAGCTACCTGCAGACTCCAAGGTCGCTGGGTCAAGGCCAGCTGGTAACAAAGATGCAGGGGAAAAAAAGAATAAATAGCTTTAATACTAGTAATGATAATGGGTATGTAGAGTAAAATAAAAAGATACAAAAGGAGTCATCGTCCCCCCAAGATTCTGATGGGCAGCACTCTACCTAACCACAATCTCTTGACGGCTCCCTTTTCCCCAACCAGTCTCCTTCTGAAAGCTAACAGCCGTCTCCCTCATTTTCCAAGGAGCCAGGTGTTTCATTAACCTTTTGTCGCTGTCCTCCATCCTAAATGGGTCCAAACACAAGTAATACTTTTCAGCAGACAAGACCACTCATGTGCATGGGGCATGCAACCGATCTCCAGGTTTATCCCCTCGTCCTTGGGGGAGTGGAGCCTAATGCTTAAAGCAGTGTGCTAGACTAAAGTTAAGTCAGGGTTTGAAACCCACACAGCTTCTCAAGATCCTGGCCAAGTCGCTCAATTGCCTCACACAAAAAAACTTAGATTATAACTTTTCACTACTTGAATATAACACACCTTAAGCTTTTGAGAAAATGGCTTGGGCTATATCTATTCAGTCCCTGCCCACTTCCAGAAGGGCATCATCTCAGTTGTCCTAAGCAGGTTGTGATATGGAAACAAAACAACCAATCACTTGAACTACCCCATGCATGGACTCCACCAGGGAGCCACGATAGATGGGGGGGGGGGGGGGGGGTTAACCCTTGCAGCCCTGCATGCCTGGACTCCCTATCCTCACCATACCCAGCCTGTCTTTTTAACTCTGAAGTTTCCTCCATGTTGTCAACTGCCTTACTACTAAACATGTACAAGGGCAGTATATCCAACAAGTGGACAAAAAGGGGGGGGGGGGAGCGTCCAGTTCAACTCCCTTCCAATTCAAAGAAGATCTGTTCTCTATGGTAAGTTTCTTCCTAAGATGTGACCACATCTTTTTAGTGAAGGCCTGCAGCATGGCTTTTCTCCTTCAGCTATCAACGCATGCCTTTCCAGTGAGTAACTGTGCTCCTCATCCCAGGCTCATGGAGTTGAGCTTCTTCAGTTTCCATTACAGGAAGGATAATTGATTGGGGTACTGAAAGTCACTATCAAAGCAAAATGCTTCAGTGCTTCTGGAGAACTGTACAGAACTATCAGCCGCCTTGATCCTGGGCTTTTTTCCCCCCTGTCCTCTGGCTCGGTATCCATCTTTCCCATGCTCCAGTTTCCCTCTAAAGAATACTGAGATTATCCAAACATATTTTGTGGTAGGCCACGCTTACATTCTGCGAATCTGTGCTTGCCGTACCCCAGGCAACTCATGATAGGAACAACTCTCCTGCTCATCCTTCAGCTGTCTCATATCACTGCTCAGATGTTCCCTCTTAATTAAGGTGCACACCCGTCTGACAGAGTGACCCCCAGATGTTTGTTTCGGCTGCAGAAGCACACTAAGCATCGCTGTAATGGAATCCAACTTGTCTCTTCCCGAGAGCGCATATGGAGCGACACCACACTCCAAGCCAGGACTGCCCCACTTTTCATGGGCTAACCTGGAACAGTCAGGGCAAGTATTACTCCCATTCCCCCTCATAACCAACTATTCAGCATACCCAGAAAGCAGACACTCATAGAGCCATGCACTCAGCTCCATGAATTAATCGTTCTACCAAGCAACTTCCACATCATCCCTTCATGCCTCCCTGCGTGTGACTGACACTTCACATCATCTCTGGTCCTTGGATATTCTGACCCTGCCCATCAGGGCTGTACCAAGCCATAAATGTGCCCTGTGTGACTTGCACAGCTCTTTCCACTTTCCTGCTAGCATGTAGGTCTGATCCCTCCCTCTTCTGACATATGTCCGCATCAGAGGAGGGAGAGACCAGACCAGCCATTCAAACGTGGGTCTTTGCAACTCCATACTTGAATGGCTCGTCTGGTCTCTCCCTCTTCTGATGCGGACTTATGTCAGAAGAGGGAGGGATCAGACCTGCATGCTAGCAGTAAAGTGGAAAGACTTTTTTTTTTTTCCCCCAATTTGCTGTCCACTCTGCTGCTACCGCCGCCAAAGAAACATGAAAAGTGGCAGTAGAGTAAGGGCAGCAGTGTGGTGAAGGGAGATGAGGCCAGCAAGAACACCCCTATTTCTTTGCACCCTGTGTGACCGCACTGCTGCTCATTTCCAGACCCCTTCTTGGATGCCAGGGAACTGATGCCTCTACTATCATGCCATCAGGTGTTTTGTCCTTTATCATCACATCAAGATTCCTCCACTCTATATGCTCGCATATCCAGAAGACCATCCTGGGGCTCATCTTCCTGGGGTTCTCCCATCTGACATACTCTCACCTCACAACATTCCTTGCTCATCATACAACTATGTCTTCTTGCCCTCCCCGCTAGTCCAATACAATACACAAACCAACGGGGAAAATAAGCCATATAACAAAAGGAAATAGAGCACAAGGGCAGGAGAAGTCGATGAAAGGAAATATAGAAACACATGGGCAGTGAAAGTCGAAAACCCCACAAGCCCTCTGTCCTCTCCCTCTGCCAGGTGTCTCATTCCCAGAGCCGCTTCTTTCCCTTATACGCTCAGCATCTCCACCACAACAGTTTGCGCAATATTCCACATCCTTGGATGTATGTTCCTTAAACAACCCACCTGGGAAGATCTTACACCTTAAGCAAATCATCCATACACACCTCCTCTACATAGGGAAGAAACCTCACCCGACTTCAACCTACCAAAGCAGTTCTTCCCAGGTTTCAAGAGTTATATTGACCTATCTGGAACACTGCTGTCTTGAAACCCTCAGCATGCAATTCTCCATGAACAAACAGGATATAATCGGCCACTCACATGGGTGAAAGAGAAGTTGCTTGCCTGTAACAGTGGTTCTCTATAGACAGCAGGATAAATTAGCCACACAACCCTCCCACCTCCTCCTTATGGTTGAAGGGTTTTCTTCCATCACCATAGGGGAGGAGCAGCAGGTGTTTGGGAGGGACCTCTTGCACATACCCAAAGTTTAGACGCTTCTGGGCTCAAAGAGCGAATCCAACCTAGGCACCGTCACAGATGAAGGCACCCATGTGTATGGCCGATTTAGCCTGCTGTTCATAGAGAACTACTGTTACAGGTAAACAACTTCTCTATCTTGATAGGAATTAAAATAATTCAATTGCTTAACTCCATAACAAGGATCTCAGTAAAATGTGACTAAATAAAGGACTATAAAAGAAGTTGTGTAAGACTGAGTAAACATCTTTATCTATCAAGTTTTATACACCACATTTTCCTTCAAAGTGGTTACATATTAGGGTGGGAACAAGGTAGGACATTTGAGACACATTGGCCCCAGCCATGAGCTCTCATATCTTACAAAGCCCCTGCTGATGTCATTAAAGCCAGTTACCAGTGGTGTGCCCCAGGGATCTGTCCTTGGTCCGATTCTTTTTAACATCTTTGTTAGTGATATAGCGGAAGGGCTGTCGGGTAAGGTTTGCCTCTTTGCAGATGATATCAAAATCTGCAATAGACACCCAGGAAGGTGTAGATAACATGAGGAGGGATCTAGCTAAGCTTGAAGAATGGTCTAGAATTTGGCAGCTGGGATTTAATGTTAAAAAATGTAAGGTCATGCATTTGGGCTGCAGCAATCCAAGGGAGCAATACAGTATAGGAGGTGAAGCACTTTTGTCCACTAAAGAAGAGCGGGACCTAGGCGTGGTTGTGTCTGATGATCTTAAAGTAGCTAAACAGGTAGAAAAGGCGACGGCAAAAGCTAGAAGGACGCTTGGGTGCATGCGGAGAGGAATGGTTAGCAGAAAAAAAGGAGGTGATAATGCCTCTGTATAAGTCTTTGGTGTGACCTCATTTGGAGTATGGTGTGCAATTCTGGAGACCGTACCTTCAAAAGGATGTGAACAAGATGGAGTCAGTGCAGAGGGTTGCTACTAAAATGATTAGTGGGCTTCATTATAAAGCATATGAGGACAGACTTAAGGATCTTAATATGTACACCTTAGAGGAAAGGCGGGATAGAGGTGATATGATTGAGATGTTTAAATACCTCTGTGGCATAAATGTTCAGGGAGAGAGCCTCTTTCAATTGAAAGCAAGTTCTGCTACGAGGGGACATGGGATGAGGGTGAAGGGAGATAGATTCAGGAGTGATATGCGGAAATATTTCTTTACGGAAAGAGTAGTGGATCCATGGAATAGTCTCCCAGTGGAGGTGGTAGAGATGAGGACAGTAACTGAATTCAAAAAAGCATGGGACAAGCACAGAGGATCTCTAAAGGAAAAAGTGGGAGAGCCTGGGTTATGCTAATGTTTCTTACCTTATGTCCAGGTGTCACACACACACACATTAAGACTCCCTCTTAACCACTCTTCCACTTATTCTGCTATTTTCATGAGTGATACTGAATTTATTAACCTCTTAACTGGGGAAGCCGAGTTAACTCATCCTCCAGTTGCCATTTAGCACATAGAGAAGCTGAATTAACCCAGCTTCTCATTCCACCCAGGGAAGCAAGTGAAGACTTACCTCTCTCTACAGCAATGACTCGGCACCGATCATTTCCAGCATGGTCTGAGCTCTAGCAAACAGTTCTGTGTTTTCCAGGACCTTCATATCAACTGGCAGTGGGAATTACAGAAGTGTCCGTCAGTAAAGAAACTCCCGCGGTATCAGTCAGGCTTTCAAAGAGCGATCGCAGATGCCAGAAATGATTGGGTGAACACCGATCACCCCCGGCATCAGTGATCGCTCTCTAATGTCTGATGGACACCGCAGGTCCATAAAACAAGAGCAAATCCTCCCGTTAAAACTGGAGAAGCTCAGCTGTATCTATATGCGGCTGAGCTGCTACTGTTCTGGCGGGAAGACAGCTGAGTTGCTCCAATATTAGCGAGAGGATTTCGGGAGGGTTTGCCGCTGTTTTACGGATCCACGGTGTCTGTCAGACTTCAGAGAGTGATCACTGATTCCAGAGGTAATCAGTACTCACCCGATCACATCCAGCACCTGCGATCACTCTTTGAAAATCTGCCGGACACCGTAGGAGTTTCATACATTTGTTGGTAAAGGTGGTCCTGGAAAACACAGAACTGTTGTTACAGCTCAGACCATGCTGGATATGATCAGTACTGAGCCATCACTGCAGGGAGCGTAAATTCCCCAGGCAGCGGTTTGCTGGTGTCATGCATTTTCCCCAGTTAAAGGGTTAAAGTCATGATTTGGGCAGCAGCGAGTCAGTCACACAGTAGAACAGGGGATTGCTGTCAGTAAAGTAGCTGGAGTTAGCACCGGTGAAGCGACCACCAGCCCTTGTGACTGGACAGGATAGGACATTTTTCACCTTTGATGTGCAAATTGTCAAACAAATATTTATTTCAGATATGAACTACACAGCTAGAGCTATTCTGTTGCTAAACCAGTGGCAGGCAAGCCTTAGAAGTGACATCTCCTGAGAGATTCCAGAAATCCTCCTATTGTTTAGAAACGGCAGATGGGGTGTTCTGCTATATCAGTGAAGCAGCTCTGTAAACATGAGTATAGACCCTTCAGTCTATAGATCCATTAACCAACTGTACATGAGAATAACATCATCTGTGTGTCTACAAGGGAGGGGGCAAGATGAAGACCTGAAATACTGTGCAATAATTCCAAGGTGGTCAGTTGGATAAAATTTCAGCAGGGTGAATGCACTGAAGCCTGGAGGTAGGTAAATGGGGAGGTGTCGGAATCACAGTCCATTGTTGAACCAATATGGTGAATGAGGAAGGCCTCCCTTTTTCCTTTTCTTAAAAAAACCACCACACACACAATGGATCCTCTGCGTTTTTTCCCTTTTCTTGTACAATTTTTTGATCCAGTAATTTCATTCTACTCCTTTGGGACTCCTGCTGAATTGGAATCAGAGCTAGGATATGACACCATCCAGGGCCGGCCCGTCCATTGAGCAAGAATGTTTTTTGCACAGGGCCCCGCGTTTCAGGGGGCCCCGCGCAAAAAACATCTTGCATCCCATTAAAATTTAAAAAAAATCATAAACCGGCTACGGCTGCCGCTGCCGCCGTGGCAGCGGCAGAATGGAGAATCCCGCGGGGCCCATTTACAGTCCTTACCACCCCCCCCCCCCCAATCAGCCCAACTAAGTTTAAAAAAAAAAACCCCAGAAACCGGCTGCTGCTGCCGCCGTGGCAGCGGCAGAATGGAGAATCCCGCGGGGCCCCCCTGTCCGGCAGTCTTCTCTGTGGCCTCCGTCGGCTGTCAGAGCTGCGCGAAGAGAGAGAGCTTCTCTACTCGCAGCTGTGTAAAACACGCCGCGGGGCTGTTGGGAAATCCAATACGCCCCGCGGCGGGATTAACAGAGCCGCGAGAAAGGGAAACTCTCCCTTCGCGCGGCTCTGAAAAGCCCGCGCTGAGGCCGCATCAAAGACTGCCGGACAGGGGGGCCCCGCGGGATTCTCCATTCTGCCGCTGCCACGGCGGCAGCGGCAGCAGCAGCCGGTTTCTGGGTCTGTTTTTTTTTTAACTTAGCTGGGCTGGGGGGGGGGGTAAGGACTGTAAATGGGCTGATGGGGGGGGAGGGAGGGAGGGAGGGAGGGGGTAAGTACTGTAAATGGGCTGAAGGGGAGTTAGGGAGGGACGGCGGGGGGGTAAGGAATGTACATGGGCTGATGGGGAAGGGGGGGGGGTAAGGACTGTAAATGTGCTGATGGGGAGGGAGGGAGGGGGGATAAGGACTGTAAATGGGCTGATGGGGAGGGGGGGGTAAGGACTGTAAATGGGCTGATGGGGAGAGGGGGGTAAGGACTGTAAATGGGCTGATGGGGAGAGGGGGGGTAAGGACTGTAAATGGGCTGATGGGGGGGAGGGAGGGAGGGAGTAAGGACTGTAAATGGGCTGATGGGGAGGGGGGTAAGGACTGTAAATGGGCTGATGGGGAAGGGGGGGTAAGGACTGTAAATGGGCTGATGGGGAGGGAGGGAGGGGGGTAAGGACTGTAAATGGGGTGATGGGGAGGGAGGGAGGGAGGGGGGATAAGGACTGTAAATGGGCTGATGGGGAGGGAGGGAGGGAGGGGGGATAAGGACTGTAAATGGGCTGATGGCGAGGGGGGTAAGGACTGTAAATGGGCTGATGGGGAGGGAGGGAGGGGGGTAAGGACTGTAAATGGGCTAGGGGGGAGGGGGGGTAAGGACTGTAAATGGGCTGATGGGGAGGGAGGGGGGGTAAGGACTGTAAATGGGCTGAGGGGGGGAGGACTGTAAATGGGCTGATGGGGAGGGGGTAAGGACTGTAAATAGGGAGGAGGGTAAGGACTGTAAATGGGCTGATAGGGGGGGGTTAGGACTGGTAATGGGCTATAGGGGGTTCGGACTGGAAGTGGGCTGATGGGGGGGGTTAATACTGTGAATGGGCTAAGGGGGGTTAGGACAGGTAATAGGACTATGGAGGGGCTAAGACTGGAAATGGGCTGATGGGGGAAGTTATGACAGGTAATGGGCTATGGGGGGCTATGACTACAAGTGGGCTGATGGGGGGGATTAGGACTGGAAATGGGCTATGGGGGGGTTAGGACAGGTAATGGGCTGATGGGGGGGTTACAACAGGTAATGGGCTATGGGGGTCTAAGACTACAAGTAGGCTGATAGGGGGTTAGGACTGGTAATGGGCTTTGGGGGGCGTTAGGACTGGTAATGGGCTGGGGGGTTTAGGACTGGTACTGGGCTATGGGGGGGCTTAGACTACAAGTGGGCAGATGGGTTAGGACTGGTAATGGGTTGATGGGGGGGTAAGACTGAAAATGGGCTGATGGGAGGGTAAGGACTGGAAGTGGGCTGATGGGGGGGTTAGGACTGGTAATGGGCTATAGGGGGTTCGGACTGGAAGTGGGCTGATGGGGGGTTAGGACTGGTAATGGGCTATAGGGGGTTCAGACTGGAAGTGGGCTGATGGGGGAGCTAGGACTGGTAATGGGATGGGGGGTTGCTAGGACTGGAAATGGGCTGAGTGGAAGGGGGGCTTGAACGGCAAATAGCTGATGGGGACAGGGGCTTGGAATGGAAATGGGCTGAGTGGAAAGGGGGCTTGAACTGCAAATAGCTGATGGGGAGGGGGGCTTGGAATGGAAATGGGCTGTGAGGAGAGGGAGCTAGGACTGGAAATGGGATGAGTGGGGGGGGGCTAGGACAGGAAATGGGCTGATGGAGGGGCCAGGATAGGACTGGAAATGGGCTGTTGGGGGTGCTAAGGTTGGAAATGGGCTGTGGTGGGGGCTTGAATGGAAATGGACTCATGGAGGGGCTAGAACTGGAAGTAGGCTCATGGGGGGCTTGGATTGGAAATGGGCTGAGTGGAGGGGAGCTAGGATTTGACATGGGCTGATGGTGGGGCTAGGAAAGGAATAGAAATGAGCTGATGGGGGGCTGGGACTGGAAATGAGCTGATGGAGGAACTGATAGAACTGGAAATGGGCTGATGAGGGGCTGGGATTGGAAATGAACTGATGGATGGACTCGGATAGGACTGGAAATGGATGGGGGAGCTAGGACTGGAAATGGGCTGATGGTGGGGCTAGGATAGGATTGGAAATGGGCTGATGGGGGACTAGGACTGGAAATGGGCTGATGCAGGGACAAGAAGGGAGCAGATGCTGGGTGGGGCTGGAACTAGAAAGGAGCTGATGTTGGGGGAGGATTAAAATGGGATGGAGCTGGGAGAGTGAAATGGAGAGGGAAAAATATTTTGCGTGGGAGGGAAGACAAATCTACAATTGGCCGGATATTGGGAGAGTAAGTGGGGATTGAGGATGGAGGGATAAAATTTGAGTGGATGAAATAGGAATGAGGAAAGAGCAAAAGGAGAAAGATTAGCATGTTAAAGCAGATGTAGAGAGAGAATGGAAAAAAAAAAACAAGACAGAAGAAAGGACAAATGGACAGCAGATGGAGAGTTAGCAGAAGACACGAAGAAACCAGAAGAAAGTGGCTTGGAACAATTGCAACTGAAAAAAAATGCACAAAAGGTAGAAAAATATCTCTTTATTTTGAATTTATTACCTGGAATATGTCAGCTCTGGGAAATGTGCATCATTAATTTTGCGCTTTGTTTAGTACAAGAGGAAATTAATTTATAGTTTTATTTCTACAGTGTTGTTGTATATTCCAAGTTTGGCTTTTGGGGTTCCCAGTTTAATTATGATCTTCCTGTTCCTAAATTGTGATTCCTTGTTTGGTGATGGTCTATGTTCTGCATGTGTAACTGAGCTGAGGTATACTGTTTATGTAATTCCTATTTGACATTGCCACTTGTTCTTTCCCCAGTAGGTCATGTATTATTGTTCTCTGAAATGTATTGGTTTAATATTTGCAGTGTTGCCTTTTGATAGTTAGGGTATGGTGCTTTGTGAGTCCTGGTAGTGCTGTTAGGATACGGCGGGTTTGCTATGGGTTCTAAATGGGCAGTGTTTGTAGTAGTTCCTAATGTGCCTGGCGGTTGGTACTGGATTATAGTAATGTAGAAACCTTTTAGTCTTTCTTTATCCATATACTCATTAAGAGGCATGTTTACTAAAAGTTAGTGTATGGTAACATTATGCAAATATTTATGCAAATGAGGCACCTTATGCAAATGAGGCCCCGCACCGAGTCTCCGCACATGGCCCCGCACCCCCCTTGGGCCGCCCCTGACACCATCAGCCTTCATTTGCCACCACTCAGGAATTTATTTTCCCTCCTTTCTTATCTCACCCCTCCTGTAATGCCTGGTCTGGTTATTGCAGAGATAGCCCTTAGGGGGGGGGGGGTTTATTGGGGAGGGGGGAAGAGGAGGAGGATGGGGCATGCAGCCAAACTTCCTAGAGAAGCATGCAATGGCTCCAAATCTGGCCCTAAATAAATGATTTCCCCTCTTCCTCCATCTTTTGCAGCATCCCCTCCTCCCCCCCCCCCTCCCGGATGCATAAAACCCAATTTGGGGGTACAAGACGGCCCCAGTAGATTCTCTCTATAAAAGGTAGTTGGGGGGGGGGCAGATGGGTTTACTGTAAGACTGGCTATTTATTTGATTATACATCTCTCCAAAATAAGTTCAAGGCATTGCATAAGCAAAACAAAAAGGATAATTTCATCTAAACACAACCCCACCCAATCTTAACTGATTTTCTAACAGTATTCCAGTCATAACCGACAGATTTTGAGATCCCAAGCCTTGGGGGTTTTTTTTGGGGGGGGGGGGTGCATTTCAAAAATGCCTTCCCCTGCTGGAGCTGAAGAGGAATAGAGTTCCACAACAGAGGCGCAGCACGAGTAAACGCGAATCACTTTGTACTCTGTAATCCGACTATCAGATGGTTGGAGGGTCATAGAATACCTTCCCCATTCACTGGCTCGAATTTAACCTGAACTGCAGTCAGAAACCAGTACCAGGATCTTAACAAGTGGATATTAGTTATGTAAGCGTATTCAGAACAAAAAACCTGGGTGACCAAGAAAGCCCGTATTTCCAAAAATGAAATTAAAGCCAAGAATTAATTTTTTTGTCAGAGGGGCCATCCAAGCAGAAGGAAGCACACCTTGTGCCGTTGTGGCCCGTCCTTTTAATTAAATAAGATATAAATCTTAATCTTTCATAAAAAAGGCAAAAGATGCATAACTTAGCTGAATCCGTAGCAAAAGGCTGTAAGTTGAATAAGTGAGAAGACGACGTGACACGTTTCGGGGAAAACACATCCAATCCCCTGCTTCAGGTCAAAACTGCCATGAATAGTAACATCAGCCCTGTTGAACCCGGAAGGGTAGGAAAACGGCTTTTAAATGGAGCCGATTACGAGCAGTTCCGCCAAAAATGCCACATATCAATCACATCAGCTGTCACCAAAAGACCAATCAGAGGTTAGATCTGGGGAGGGATCATATCATCAAGCTCCACCCCCGCAACCAAAGATTGACTATCATGTGAATGATTTATGAATTAGTAAACTGTGTGCCAATCAATCTGTAGATTCAGCCCCTTCGGGCTCACAGAGTCCAAACGAAAGATCCATTTCTGCTCCAAATTCTGGAGTGCTTGCAAACGATTTCCCCCTCATGGGTGAATGGGTATGAAATCCAAGACTCGCCAATGAAGATCATGAAAACTGTGAGATAGTTGTAGACAGTGCTCAATCATGGGGGCTGTAAGGGTTTTAGTTCTCAATCGTGAAGCATGTTCCGCCAGGCGTATTTTAAAGGGACGTGAAGTGTGGCCAATGTAATAAAGAGAGCAAGGACACACAAATCAAGTACACAACAAAACTAGTTGTGCAGTCCGTCCGCCAACGAGAGCGGTGGGCCAAAGATGTATGACCATCTGTCCACGTCCCGCCAGAAATAGTATTGGAACAATATACGCATGATCCACAATCATTTGGATAATTGTCAGCATTATGCAGCTATATCTGATCCTACATTGACCATTCGTATTTCAGCATTGGTGAATCAAGCGTATCTTCATAATTGGGTGACTCGTTCTGAGTCTGATTTCCTTATTAAACATCATCCAAAGATACCGACTTTTTATCTAGTACCAAAAATTCATAAATCGCTTGTGGATCCTCCGGGACGCCCGATAGTGTCCTGCCGTGATTCACTTTTGGAACCACTTTCCCAATTCTGTGACCGATTTCTACAGCCGGCGGCGGCCACAGTGTCCTCCTATGTCCGTGACACAGGTGATTTTTTGCAACATCTATCCCAGTGCACTAATATGTCTCTCTACACTCATATGATAACTCTAGATGTACAATCTTTGTATACGAACATTGACCAACATGAGGCTTTAACAGTTGTACAACAGTTTCCTCTGGAATTGCCTCCACGAATCCCTAAAAGTTTTTTAATGGATTTGCTTAGTCTGGTGTTGAATAACAACTATTTTATATATCAGCAACAATTTTATCTCCAGACCTTTGGCATAGCAATGGGGGCAACGGTGGCACCATCGGTAGCCACGATGTATATGGCATGGTATGAGGAGACCTTCATATATTCTCATCCGCTTTTTAAGCATGTTCCTTTTTGGCGTAGATTTCTGGACAATATTTTCTTTTTATGGTCAGGTCCGAGATCTGAATTGGATTCCTTCATTGCTATTCTGAATACATTCAAAACTAATATTCAGTTTACAGCCCAAATTGAGCTTCAGTCGATCCAATTTTTGGACATTACAGTGAGGTGGACCCCTTCCGGTTTTACCACTTCTCTATTTAGAAAACCGGTTCAGCGGAACACCCTATTGAGATACAACAGTTTCCATCCACCTGCCCTAAAGAGGGGTTTACCTTTTGGCCAATTCTTGCGGCTGCGCCGAAATTGTACCAATTTGAAAGATTTCAAGGAGCATGCGAATGATTTAAGCCAGCGTTTATTGCTACGGGGTTATCCAAAAAGATCAATTTTTTTGGCTTATAAATGGGCTTTGCACTGCCACAGAGAATGGCTATTCTGTGCTAGGACGTCTGGGACACCCCATAAGATCACGGGGGGTTTTCCCTACATGATTGGTTCCTCTACAGCAGGGGTCACCAACCTGCGGCCCACGAGGTCCCTTCGTGCGGCCCGCGAGGCTCTACCCCGGTTAACATTACGTGCGGCCCGCCAAGGATTCCCGCCATTGTATCCACGCACTCGCAGCTCACCGACGACCACCTGCAAGCGTCCCTTCTCCTGTCAGTGTCATCTGTGAAGCCGGACTTTAAGCGTTTGTCTGCTAGCATGAATCATCAGCCATCTCATTAAATTCAATAAAGGTGATCAGCCATTGTTTTCATCATTTTGCATTTGTTGTTTTTTTTCGCGGGGGCGGGGAGAAGGGGGGTGCGGCCCACGAGGCTCCTGGTAGTCGGCTGTGCGGCCCGCGGCCCTCTGGAGGTTGGTGACCCCAGCTCTACAGTAATGAGAATTCTGCACTGTTTTTGGCCTATTCTCCATTTACATACTTGCTTTCGGGGCCAGCTTCAGATAGCGTATTCCCGTCAAATGAATTTACGGGATCGTTTAGTGCATACTACAGCTGAAATGGATAGTCCTCTGACATCTAACGCATTTCCTGGCCATTTCCCATGTGGATCATGCGTATATTGTTCCAATACTATTTCTGGCGGGACGTGGACAGATGGTCATACATCTTTGGCCCACCGCTCTCGTTGGCGGACGGACTGCACAACTAGTTTTGTTGTGTACTTGATTTGTGTGTCCTTGCTCTCTTTATTACATTGGCCACACTTCACGTCCCTTTAAAATATGCCTGGCGGAACATGCTTCACGATTGAGAACTAAAACCCTTACAGCCCCCATGATTGAGCACTGTCTACAACTATCTCACAGTTTTCATGATCTTCATTGGCGAGTCTTGGATTTCATACCCATTCACCCATGAGGGGGAAATCGTTTGCAAGCACTCCAGAATTTGGAGCAGAAATGGATCTTTCGTTTGGACTCTGTAAGCCCGAAGGGGCTGAATCTACAGATTGATTGGCACACAGTTTGACTATCATGTGAATGATTCATAAATTAGTAATCTTTGGTTGCGGGAGTGGAGCTTGATGATATGATCCCTCCCCAGATCTAACCTCTGATTGGTCTTTTGGTGACAGCTGATGTGATTGATATGTGGCATTTTTGGCGGAACTGCTCGTAATCGGCTCCATTTAAAAGCCGTTTTCCTACCCTTCCGGGTTCAACAGGGCTGATGTTACTATTCATGGCGGTTTTGACCTGAAGCAGGGGATTGGATGTGTTTTCCCCGAAACGTGTCACGTCGTCTTCCCGCTTATTCAACTTACAGCCTTTTGCTATGGATTCAGCTAAGTTATGCATCTTTTGCCTTTTTTATGAAAGATTAAGATTTATATCTTATTTAATTAAAAGGAAGGGTCACAACGGCACAAGATGTGCTTCCTTCTGCTTGGCTGGCTCCTCCGACAAAAAAATTAATTCTTGGCTTTAATTTCATTTTTGGAAATACGGGCTTTCTTTGTCACCCAGGTTTTTTGTTTTTGTTGAATTTTTGTTTAACTTGGTGGTTGGTATTTGGATATTTGTTGAGGGTATTCAGAACAGCAGCCACCACAAAATACAGGTTTGGGTAGGCTACAATAAAAACTATTACAATAATCTAGCTCAGTGCTTCCCAACCCTCCTCTGGAAGTACATCTAGCCAGTTGGGTTTTCAAGAGTACCACAATTAATGTGCAGCAGCAGCCTCCATTGTATGCAGATTCCTTGTGGATATCCTGACTGGCTAGGTGTGCTTCCAGGAGAGGGTTGACAAGTAGTAAAAGGTATGGATAAGGATAGCTACACCCTTAGACTGTATAAAAGAGTATATTTGCCTTAACAAGTGCAAGAGTGAGCCACTGCTGAACTTTACTCTTCCAACGTTAATCTAGCATCCAATTCCTCCACTCTCCCAAGCACATCAAAAATGCACTCCAGCACAGTGGATAACCTATGTCGAGAGTGAGGTAACGAAAGATCTGCTGTGTAAGAAAAACCACCAAAGTAAATGGATTTTCCATTCCCTTTTTCTAGACTAACTCGCAGTGCTTCTTCCTTCCCTCATAAGCTCTGCAGTTCTGCGAATTTAACATATATATTTTTAACACAGAAACATGATGGCAGATAAAGATATCACAGCTATCCAGTCTGCCCTTCAATACAAACTCCTAAGCTCTACAGTTTATTTTTTTTCCACTTTAGAGATCTTTCCTTTACTTCCTACCCTGTCTTTCCTGAATAGATTATAGCCTAGTGTAACTATGTTCCAATTATTCTCTGGGTAGCAAATCTCCACTTCTGCTCCTATATCCAAGTCAGCTTCTTCCATTATAGCTTTTATATCTGGGACTTCATTTCACATACTATGGCCATTAGCATATGCAGCTCTCCAGATGTGCCTCTCTTCCCTCTTTTCTGTAAGATTTTTAATGTTTTACTTACCTGAGAGCTTTTACAGGCCTGGGGGCTTTGTTCATCCATCCTCAACAATCCTAGTTTAAAGCCCTCCTCAGTGGATTAGCCAGTCTGTTGCAGAAGACACGTCTCCCATTCTTCAGTAGGTGGAAGCCATCTCTGCTCAGTAGCCCTTGGGAAAATCATGCTACAGTCCAGGAAGCCAAAAACGCTTTCAAATGACACCATCCATGCATCTCCCTCGATATGGAGGGCTGGGAGCGCAACACTTGTGTACCTAACTGCTTCATCTTCTCTCTGAGCCGGTTACTGCTAGTTTACCACCTGAGCATATTAAAAGTATCATTTATGCCAACATGGTACAGAAAAGAGCCACCAAAATGGTAAAGGGGATAGAAAGATACCTCTATGAGGAAAGGTTTAGAAGGTTAGAGCTTTTCATAAAACAATGAATGGAGTGGAACAGGTAAACAGATTGGTTGTTTACGCCTTCAAAAAGTAGAAAGACTAGGGGATACGCAAAGAATAGGAAAAATTATTTTTCACTCAATGCATAATCAAACTCTGGACTTCATTACCAAAGGATGTAGTAAAAGCCGTTTGTGTAGCTGGGTGTTAAAAAGGTTTGAAGAAGTTCCTGGAGGGAAAGCCATAAACTATTATTAAAGGAGGATTAGGACAATCCACTGCTTACCCCAGGATAAGTAACATAGAATCTGTGTACCTTTTTTGGGAACCTGACAGGTACTTGTGCCCTGGATTGGTCAATGTTGAAAAACAGGATACTGGGCTTGGTGGACCTTTGGTCTGACCCAGTATGGCATATCTTATGTTATTATAAATGAATAGTATCAGATAATAGTTAGTAGGCTTGAGGAAATCTCAGATCCTGGCACCATGCAGACAGCACACTTCCCAGGACATCATATCTAGACGGCAGATGGAGTCACCAACTGATACTACTCTTCACTTCCTAGTGGTGATGATTCTACAACTTTCGGGTTTTCCAGCTCCGATCCCTCCTTTTCTTGGAATGTTGTTACCTCTTCCACTTCCAGGACTGCATATTGGTTCCTCGGTTCTAGGGAAGGTGGAGTTGCAGTGTTGAGTCTGCAGGCTCTGGTGATCTGTGTCCAGCAGTCATCTTTTCATACAGTGTCATCGTCCCTTCTGCAGGAAATCTTAGATGCCTCTACTAGCATTTCATTGTAGCTTTTGTCGTCATAGATGCCTCTTGCCTCACCATCTCAACTTGTTTCATGAGGGAATTAACCTGCAGGTATCTTGCACACTGAACCAGTTCTATGCCCTGGGTCTGGATGGATGTAGAAGTGGTAATGGGGACAACAGCTTTAGCACTGCAATGTTTCCCAACAATATTTCTGCTATTGGAGCTTTGGTATTGGTCTGAAAAATCATGAGAAAAAAAAAAAGACCTACCAAAGTCTCTACCCTGTCCTCAGCTGTCCTGTCAGTAAAAACCTAGCCTTTTTGTGTGAAAACGAATATCTTTGGTCAGTTTCCCTATGTGTACATAGGGACTTGCCGGGAATGCCCCAACAGCCAGCATGGGTTAGCCACACCTTCTGGGCTAATGTATGGCACTAAACATACACCAACATGCCAATTCCTCACACCGTTTAGTAAACATGCCCCTCAGTGATTTCTGTAGCTTTCACAAACAGGCTGAGCAAATTCTAAAAACTTTGGCAAGACAGTATTTGGTTGTAGTAGATTTCAGCAGAAAAGGATTAGGCATCCTATCCCGTCTACCCTGCTCTTGCTCGGGGATCTTGAACTTCAGATGCTCAAATGTTCCCTCTTAAGGTGCACACCCACCTGACAGAGTGACCCCCAGATGTTTGTTTCGGCTGCAGAAGCACACTAAGCATCGCTGTAATGGAATCCAACTTGTCTCTTCCGGAGAGCGCATATGGAGCGACACCACACTCCAAGCCAGGACTGCCCCACTTTTCATGGGCTAACCTGGAACAGTCAGGGCAAGTATTACTCCCATTCCCCCTCATAACCAACTATTCAGCATACCCAGAAAGCAGACACTCATAGAGCCATGCACTCAGCTCCATGAATTAATCGTTCTACCAAGCAACTTCCACATCATCCCTTCATGCCTCAAGCCAGGACTGCCCCACTTAATCCTAATGATTAAGGCAGAGGGACAGAACCAGGGAGTCAGGGTTTGAATTCCACCACTGCTCCTTGTGATCTTGGGCAAGTCACTTAACCCTCCATTGCCTCAGGTACAAACTTAGATTGCAAGCTCCGAATGTAACACACCTTGAGCTTCTGAGAAAAGGCACAAGCTAAATCCAATCCAGTTCCCAGGGTATCCGTCAGCCATACAAGCTTGGCCTCCTGCTGGATATTGCTCTTCATCTAAGTCAGTATTGCGTTCCTTCTTTGGTACTCTCTCATTCCAAGATCACAGTCATACAAGCTACCATAGTGAACAAATGCCCAGGTCTCCCATTTTGTTTTTCCCAACCTCTCCATATTGCAATCCTCTGCCAGTAAATGGTTCCAAAACATAAAAACCTCAACCAAATATAGGTGACCTGTAATATAATAATTTTCTTTTGTCGGAGCTGACCGTGGGGAGGTCGAGTGGACTTCTGGAAGCAGCGTTGTTTTTGGACTGAGATGAGTTTTGTATTTCTAAAGTTATTTCGATTATGGTTTTGGGTGAAGAACCTTAAAAATAATAAAAAGTAGCTACCCGCTGGGTGGGGGTCGTTTTTCCCTTTCGACCTCCCCACGGTCAACTCCGACAAAAGAAAATTATTATATTACAGGTCACCTATATTTGGTTGAGGTTTTTATGTTTTGATTATTGATTTACCTTGACCTAAAGGTTTATTTTTTTGAGTAAATGGTTCCAGGCATCTACTACCCTCCCACTAAAGAAATGTTTCCTTAATCTTATTTACCTTGGGTGCAAGTGTTCTAAGACATATAATAATGATAACCATACCTTTATGTGACAGAAGAAACCCCCCCCCCCACAAACACAAGTTATTGTCTTGTGCTGCCAACCAACCACTTCTGTTCCCCTTCCATAATGGTCCTCAGGCCCCTGCTGGGTCCAAAGAGTCTGTGCTTCCTGGCTAAGATGACTAAAGGATCCAAAAGCAATCAAAGAAACCAGATGCTTGCAATAAACTCCAGAAGCCACTGGCCTTCTGTTAACACTTTCCTGCAGCTCTGTGTTAAAGTGCTGAACACCCACTACCCTGCTGGTGGGGGTCAGATACTCCAGAGATGGTGCTCTGAAAGACCGTGAAGCCAAGCGAAGGTCTGTGGCTCGTTATTTAAACTCTGGGCACCTTTTGACATTTTTCCAGCACTTCTTTGACCAGGGGGTTTCAACCCAGTCCTCGGGACACACCTAGCTAGTCAGGTTTTCAGGATAACCACAGTAGAAGTGCATGAGAGAAATTTATATACAATGGAGATAAATATGCATTTTGCATGCACTGCCTACATTGTAAATATAAATTTCTCATATGCATATTTATTGTGGTTATCCTGAAAACCTGATTGGCTAAGTGTGGTCTGAGGACTGGGTTGGGGGTTGGAACCCTCGTCTTAGACACAAAACACATACACAGAGTATAATAAATAGGAATTCCGATGATGGCAGGAATATGGATTCGTTAGTGTTCATTTGGTTCATTAGCACACCTTAAAAATGTAATATGCACTAAATTGATTATAATGAATGTTAAACTATGAGTTATACATATTAAGTGATTAATACGTAATAAATTCTAATGCATGTCAAAAAAAATATATAAAATAAAATCTATGAAACAAACCAAAGAATGGCTGGGAGGGAAAAAATAAAACACCCCCCATTTTTCTTCTGTGCACATCTGTATCCTGTTCCTTCCGACACTTGATCCCAAGAGCTGCCTGAGAAATCCTGAGCTATGTCTGTGTGTGCTTCTTGATGTTACGTTCTGCCTGCTCCACTATCCCCGCAGGTATATCATGAATCAGTTCCTGCATTAAAAACACCAATACTGCAGTCAGCCTAGAGAGCCCATGGCCCTCTTCCTCAGTTTCTAATAGGCCTCCCAGAGAGAGCACACGCACAACCTAGGCTGCTATAATAATTTGGGGATTCTTAAACTACCTTTCTAAGGCAGCTTAGAGCATTTCCCTTTTTTGGAATTCAAGCCGAAGCAGCACACTAAGGGGTCCTTTAACTAAAGGCTAATGTGCATTGTGCCCATAGAAATAAAATGGCTGTGGACACTTAATGCACGTTAACTTCATTAACGCACGTTAAAACGTTTAGTAAAAAGGCACCTAATTTTCAAAGAAACACACAATGTACCAGCCTACCAGAAACATTGAGTTACAAAAATGCAATCTCTGCTTGTATTTTGGATTCCCCCATCTGTCTCTGCTTCTTTTTTTTACTAGGTTAATGTCCATCGTAAGTCTGATGGACCACTCCAGGGAAATAGAGTTCTTTTGAGATACTGTACATTTCCATTCCTAATTGAAACTGTAAACAACCGTACACAGAAAAATCAACTGAGAGATGTAACTGCCTTCACAACTCCAGTTCCATCTTTGGCACACAAAAGGTCCATTATACTCAGCTAAGCTACACCATACCACTGCATTTATTCTGACTCAAAAGGGCAGAGATAACCACCTCAAAGTTCTAATTGAATCTTTCACATAAGAAAGCTATCACCACAAAATCATCTCCAAGAAAATTGAATCTTCACTCAAAACACCTAGAAAATAAAAACCTACCACAATATAAGGAAGGAGTAGTGTGGATGGATACCACTTTAGTAATATAAAACATAGAACTAGAAACCTAAAGAAATCATAAAAGGCTTATAACTGGGAGATCAATAACTTAAAAGAAAATATTCCCTGCTCCCCCCAATTCTAGTCTGCCAGTAACCAACTAACCTGAAATGAGAACTTAGTGCAAATTCCAAACAGAATTCCAAATAGAAGAAAATAGCACAAAATCCTGCAAGATCCCCAGGGCTGCCCAGTCGTGAGATTTTTGTCCTTTTCTGGTTTTAAGTTTCCATTGCGATGCGGTATGGTATTTGTACTCCCCGATTTTACACATTGGAATCCATCCTGCAGGTCACATAATGCATCAAGATGAGATTGCCAACATTTTATTTTATTTGAAGAGTTTATATACTGTGTTTCCAAGGATCAACACGGTTTACAGATAACAGAACTTAACATGGAACACATTACAAGGAACAATGAACAAAACAAGTAACCATTAAAAAAAAACACACTTTACAATAACCAGGAAATATTTTCAAGTATTTACATGTGAGGAGTCATGTTGGGGTCTACAGGGGAGCTGTCATATTAGAAAATAGACTGATATTAGACCGCAGTGCGGGCTATAGCAGGAGAGTTGGGGCCCATGTCTCTCATGCACCCCCCCCCCCCAAACTACACCTTTAATGACCTCACATTAAGGGTTCTTAAAAGGGAATTTTAGAAGTACACAAGAATGCAAAAACTTTTGAAATTAAGGAGGATGAGACCACTTTAAAGACACACACAACAGGCAAAGATACTTGCTTTCTCAACCCCTACTGTATAAAGGCCTTTTAAGTTATAAAGATTTACAGTCACGGGCACCTGTCACTGCCGTAGCATTTGCAGACAACATAAAGCCCAGTTTAATGGCATCACTTCTTCAATGAATGGATGGAGTGTAGTTTTTGAAAACCAGTCACAGATACATGCAGTTAGCCCAGTAAAAGCTGCATCACCTACAACTTGTGTGAATCTTTATTTCTACATATACAAATGATCTAATTGGACCATCACAAACTTGACTAATCTACAGTTGTGATCAACATTATTGGTACCCTTGCATTTTTGGTATATTGTGTACAATATCTTCAGAATTAATTGGAAATATTCCAACTGTATGTCATTCATAATATTTTAAAAGTATGTTCACAAAAGGTATACAATGTCTGTGCAACGTAGACATAATACTTTCTGAGAAAAAAAATATTCTGGACAGGATTAATGGCACCCTTCACTAATATTTGGTTGCAGAACCCTTGGCAGTGATGGCAGCTGCCAAATGCTTCTTGTAGCCATCTATAAGTTTCATACAATTGTCTGCTGGTAGTTTCTCCCAAACTACAATTTGTTCCAACTCATGAATGTTTCCAGGATTCCTTTTATCAATGGCAGATTTCAGCTCTTTCCAAAAGTTCTCAATTGGAAGGAGATCAGGACTCACTGCTGGCCAGTTTAAAAAACAGTCCATTTGTTCCTTTTTAACTGTTCTTTGGTACTTTTGGATGTATGTTTTGGGTCATTGTCCTGCTGGAGGACTCATAACCTTCGACCAAGACCTTCCTTTGACACTAGGTAGCACATTTTGCTCCAAAAGACCTTGGTAGTCCCGATTTCATGATTCCTTTAATAAGTTCCAACCCTTAGTTCCTGAGGCAGCAAAACAGCCCCACAACATTATGGAATCTCCACCATATTTAACGGTAAAAAAAATTTTTTTCCTTATAAGCTTCATTTCTTCACCTGTAAATCACTGGTCTGCATTATCAAAGAGCTCAAGTTTAGTTTCATCTGTCCACAGATCATTCTCCTAGAAGGACTGTGGTTTCTCAAGGTGGGTTTGGGCCAAGATCACACACGCCATCTTTGCGTAGTGGGGTCCTCCTTGACCTTCACCCCTGAAGTTCTTCTTTGTTTAATACATGGTGAATGCTGCGAGTTGAAACCACCTTGAAATTGACTGGTGGAGCCTATTATAAAGGAGGAGGGATTTAAGGATTAGTAAGGAGTTTGGTTACTAGGGAAGGCTTTCCCTTAATAGTCAATATTAATATACACCTGGAGTTCCATATCTGACGTCAGAGGATTAATGACCTGATCCGAGGACAATAAGGTTTAGAGGATTAAATACACGTGAACATTGACAGAGAAACAGTTAGCTTGAAGAAGAGCCAAGAGGACACAGAGGCTTGAAACACAGCATTATATTGCGTGTTTTTCCCTCAGAGTTACTTTAGAGTGAATTTTTCAATATTGCCCTCTTTGAGGAATTCAACATATGGAGCTTTGTGCGGAGTAAAGAAAAAGACTTCCAAGCGACTCTGTTGGGATGACACCTGGAATATTAGGTGGTTTGAAGTCTCAAGTACGGTTACTACAGCTCAGGAGTACGGCTGTCAGCTCCATAAGAATTTTGTATGCGATTGCTGAAAGGGGGAATGTTTTGCAGTTCGCCGCATAGTTACAGCAGTTCAACATTCAGGTAAGTATATCTTGAGGGTCTACTCATTATGCTGTGTACTTTTAGGAGGCTAGGAAGCCTTTAAAAAGATGAAAACGGTGGTTTTGCCACGAGAAAGTTGATTCTTTCAGGGTAAACCATCCAACAAAAAATTAGTAGAATATCTTAAGATCAAGGAGTTTAGTGGGTTCCCTGGTCATTCAGTGAATATTCATGTCCTGGCAATGTCCCAGTTTATATACTGCTATTTCCTTTTTTAGTTGGTCTTTTATTTGATTCTTTTATGCGTGTCAAATATTTGTGCATGTGGGTGTTCAAAGCTATTTCACTGGCCATTATTTTTTAAGAGATAGTGGACATTGAACTGCAAGGGTGCTAATAATGTTGACCACATCTGTACATTGGGGTAAACCTTTGGCTGAATTCCTGCCCTGCGCACAAGTTTCCCCTCATCTGCTCTTTGCAGTGTTCTGCGTTTTCAGAATCTTTTGAATCACATCTCAGAGTAGCCCTTAACAATTTGTCTCCAGTTCCTGTTGCAGTTAAATGTATTTCTGAGAGCTTTCACCTTGGAGAGAGAGAGTTCTAGCAAGATGCGAGGAGCAATATCGTTGCTGGCTGCAACCACAAGAAGGAAAAACAGAGTCAGGAGCTTTTAATCATTTTGCCATAACACAAGGCTTCAAAATTCATTGCATCCAAATCAGACCTTCAAATACAGCATTTACTCTGCAGGGCAAAGGATGGCCTGCGAATCTGCAAAAGTATAATAAAACTAAGAAAGTGAATGGCCAGAAACTTACAATATAAAGAGAGAGAAATGGAGAGAGTGTAGGAGACAAAGAAAGCAAGAAAAGGAAGAGAGTGTCAACTACTCCGCTATGAACCACTTACAAAACTTCTAATAAATGGCTTCAGAATACCATGTGCAACCTTTTTCAGAATGTCACTTTTCTCCCCTTTCTTTCCTGTGCCCTGAGCAGATTGTTTATTCCTCTCATAAGATCAGGCTATAACAATTCATTCCACATTAAATGCTACTCACCACCTGCGGGCCCTTCACATGCAAGCACGGCTCAACATCTCACCTACCACAGCCATTCATTATTTGCACCTTTAGCGATCTGGAGGTATTTGTGCTGACTGCAGAGCATGGCAGACATCCCATTTCTGGATGTGCCCGGAAACCTTATAGCCTCTGTCAAGCAGCTACCCCCTTTGTAACACATGGATTCTTTAGCATAGCTCGCCCTGTACAAGAAATGTCACTCAACGATACGCTCTTAGTACATAGATACCCTGCCTTGGGTGAATCTCTTCATAAAGGTGGCTAATAAAGCCTAATAAAATATTATGCACCTGTAGATATCATGCCCAGTGCCTACTGGGATAAATGGATCCACAGTACATCTCATGAAATCATGCACAATATAGCTGTGATCGGTGCTTAGATTGTAGAAAAAAGGAAGTGGAACTATGGAAGCGAGCCATCCGACCAGTGGTAGGGTCAACAGGAGAAGTGGGGCTGGATTAGGGAGTAGAGCGACTGCTCTCTGTTCTGCTCCAGGCTCACCCTTTCCCCTACTCTTCCCTGCAGGCTCCCTGGAAGAGGGAGGGGGGGGGGGGGGGCGGGCTGAACAGTTCCACTACTTTTACCCAGAAATTAAGCCCTGGCGGTGGTGGTCATCCTCTGCTCCCTTGCCTAGGTTGAGAAGGGATGGAGAGGTGAGAGACTGCGAGGGGAAGATGGACAGAAATCCAAAAGAAAACAAAGGGTGAGACAGAAAGCTGCTGCAAAATAGAGAGATTTGCAAGAGGATGGATGGACAGACATGGAAAAAAAACACACCACATCATGGGGAAAAAATGACAAAGAATAGCAAATAGCTCCAGTGTAGATTTGCTGTGCTGCATATAGTGGACATTTTGGGAAGGGGTATCCCACATACAGGATCAGTGTTCACTCAGGCAGGGCGATTGTCAGAAATAGGCAAGCAGGAAACCTGCTTGGCACCACGCTGCCCTTTCAAGCCAATCCTCAAATATGCCAGGCAAAAAGGAAGAGGACACTGAAAACAACTCTTGCCCTGGGTACCATTTTTTCTAGCAACTGTCCTGCTCAGAGGGGAGAGAGTCTTCTCTAACACCATGTTGAGACATTTGCTCCATACTGGCTCGGAAAGAGGGAAGGCTGCTCCCTGCCGCTTTTACTCTTGCAGCTATACAGAGGTAACCCTAATTTGGCCGAGTACACAGAGCCAAGCTCATTTCTCAATGTTTTTTTAATGTATTTCACTTGATTGCATGCCTCACTAAACATATTTGAGGTGTGGTACAATACAATCAAAAATCATTTAAAATACCTCCCAACCCAACACATACACCAAGTCCCATCCCATAAAACGTAACCTTACTCCGACCCAAAAGCTTTTCAAAAATAGCCATGCCTTTAGAGTCTTCTAAAACCGAAAATAAATTTGATTCCTACTGAATGTGTAGTGAGAAGAATTTTGCAGTGCTGGCCCCAAAAACTCAAACGCACGCTGGCAAGTGTGATGTAACTTTACTCCACCTCTCCACAGTCCAGTAACCCTGCTGAGAGGATTGAAGTGGCCATCCTGGAAAATAAGGGATAAGCTTCTTGCTAAAATATTTAAGAGAAAAAAAAACAATCATTCATTAACTGCCCTATGAATCAAACAACTCAAATGGGAGCCAATGAAGCTACCTCAAAAGTGGTGTCACATGATTCATGTAATAGCAACAGGCTGTAGTGTCCTGGTCTAGTTGTAACCTCTGTAACTGCATCTTTAACAACCCCTATAGAGTGTTACGGTCAGCACTACCCAATATACAAACTAGGTAGTCGCCTAGAATGCCAATGTTTCGTGGGAGGATGGGGGGCAGCAATGTCATGCTTACTCAACGCCGCCGACGCTGTGTTTGCTGTTCATACTCTGACCAGCCGCTTCTGCCCCCTCCAACGCAGGCTTCCCATTTGCGTGGGAGTGGAAGAGGCTGGTCAACGAGAGCATGAACAGCAATGCAGTGTCGGAGGCTTTGGGTAATGCTGCATGGCTGTTTCCATGGCATAGCCACTGCTGAAGGTCCCAGAGAGGGGCGGCAGGATTGAGGGTTCACCTAAGGCATCTCATATCCTTGCATCAGCCCTGGTTACAGTAGTCTAACCATATGATAAAAGGAACGACTCAAAGAGGCTAAACCATCCCTGGGTAGCAGATTCTGGATCTGCCTCAACATACACCGTGCTGTAAAAGGAAGCAATGAAGAAATGTTTGACCTTCATCCAACTAAAATTCCCAGAGAATGAGCAGTGCTGCTACAGAACAGCTAGTACTGCGTTCCTAGGAGCTAGGAAATATGCAACTTACTCGATGATTTAAACACAAAAATCTTTGCACTGTTGCTGTTGTTGCAAGCCCTTCTGAAGTACTTCCGCTGAATTACTGAATAAAACGCGACAGAATATAATGGCTCATCCAGTCTGCCCAGCCACATCAGAGCCCTGTCTACAACCCCTTCTCCCTCAGCGAGCCTGTGTCTGCTCCATGCTTTCTTGGATTCATAAACTGCCCTTACCTCCACTGGGAGGCTATCCATGTGTCGACCACCCTTAGATGATATGTAACTCTTCTGAGACACACTGTGCACAAAGCCTACAACAGATAGCAGTGCACAATACGGTATATTTAAACCCATGATACTGAAGCAATTAGCTATTCAGGGCAAATACAGGGAAGTGTGCAGTCCAGAAGACTGAGATCAATGCTGGGATTTTAACGCAAGGTCTGAAGAGGCATAAAGGTCTGCAGACTACTCCTACTCCTCATTTGTATAGTGCTACAAGGTATACACAGTGCTGTACAGAGACATGCAAGACAAAGCCCCTGCTCATTTTGGGACAAGAGTAAAGTTGTGGTAAACATTATTGGCACCCTTGCATTTTAGGTATGTTTTGTACAATATCTTGAGACATTATTGGAAATATTTCAACTGTTATGTCCTCATAATATTTTAATAGTATGTTGAAGGTATACGAACGTGCAACTTAAATATAGTAATTTCTGAGAAAAAACACACAAATATATCACCTGGATAGGATTAATGGCACCTTTCACTAATATTTGGTTGTACAACACTTGGCAGTGACGACAGCCTACAAATGGTTTCTTGTGGCTATCTATAGGTTTTGTACATCTGTCTGCTGGTAGCTTCTCCCACTCTTCAACTGTGACTTCTTCCAGCTCATGAATGATTTCCAGGATTCCTTTTACCAATGGCAGATTTCAGCTCTTTCCAAAGATTCTCAATTGGATTGAGATCAGGACTCATTGCTGGCCAGTTTTAAAAACAAAGACAGTCCATTTGTTCCTTTTTAACCAGTCTTTTGTATGATGTTTGTTTTTGTTCATTGTCCTGCTGGAGGACCCACCCATGACCGTTGACCCAGACCTACTGTAGTTTTGAGAGACTAGATAGCAGATTTCACTCCAAAATACCTTGCCAGTTCTCCGACTTCATGATTCCTTTAATATGTTGCAGGTCTCCAGTTCCTGAGGCAGCAAAACAGCCTCACAACATTATGGAAGCTCCACCATATTTAAACTCCAAGGAAGATGTTTTTTTTTCCATATAAGCTTCATTTCTTCCCCTCCGAACTGCCCTAAACACCACGGCGAGAATAATACACAATGCAAAGAAACAGGACCACATCACCCCAATTCTGAGGGACCTTCATATTCTCCCCATCGAAGCAAGAATCAAGTACAAAGCTTTACTACTCACCCACAAAACCATCCACCAAACACAAGGCACCCCACTCCGCACCCTGCTGCCTCGCCCAACCCACAGCAGAACAACCAGGCAATCCTCCAACAGCTCCATTGCCGTCCCCCACAAAAGAACCAAAGCAACACAACGGACCTGCAACAGAGCCTTTGAACTCTATGCCCCATCCCTCTGGAACTCTTTACCAGGCCACATCAGGAACAACGGTGATCTCCCATCATTCAAAAAGCAGCTAAAAACCGTCCTATTCCAAGAACATCTCTGAATAGGAACCCCCCCTATTCCTCTTGAAGAACTCCAGACCAGTAACTATACTATCCTGTCAGTCTCTATGTTCGCCCCAAAATCATCAATGTTTAACCCCCGGTGTTGGCCCCCCCCCCACTATTGATTTCCGCCCCCCCCCCCCCCTGTTATACGTCCCACCGCTTTGACCCGGTGAAAAGCGGGATATAAATACAGTTAAATAAATAAAATAAATGAATTATTGATCTGTATTACCAAAGATCTCGAGTTTGGTTTCATCTGTCCACAGAACATTTTCCAAGAAGGATTGTGGTTTCTCAAGGTGGGTTTAGACAAAGATCTAGCATGCCTTTTTATGTCTATCTTTGAGCAGTTTTTGTTTATTTTTGGGTCCTCCATTGTTTAGTGCACAGCGTATGATGCAGGTTGAAACCATCACTCCAGATTGCATTTCCCCCCCAACAGTTCGCACTAACCTTCAAAGACTTTTTGGATTAATTTTCCTCTTCCCATCACATCCTGGGAGGTTCTTGATAGTTCCATGGGCAGAATACAGGTCACAATGTTGTAAGACGTTGACACAGGAATCCCAAGGTCTTTGGAGATGGCTTTGTACCCCTTTGAAGTTTGATGTTTGTCGATAATGGCTTTTCCGACAGTCTCAAGCATCTCTCGTCTTCACCATTGCGAAGATGGAACAGGAAGTGAATGTGGCCATTTAAACAGAGCCATCATTCATTGGTTGATTCAAGTCATGTGAGTACTGACAATTGATCATAGGTGAATCTAATTTTTCAGCAATGGGAATGTGGTTCTTCTGCTCAAACTGGCTGAATTCTTTATAAAAGGGTGCCAATAATCACATCCTGGCGATGTCAGTTTTTATACTATTTCCTTTTTCAATTGATTAAGTTTTATTTGATTCTTTTGTATGTCAAACACAAACACATTTCGCTGGCCACTTTATTTTATTTAGGAGATATTGGACATTAAGGGGTTGAACTGCAAAGCTGCCAATAATATTGACTACAACTGTATATGGTAAGATGTTCAGAGAGAGACAGAGACAGAGAGAACCAAATGCAGTCAGTGCATGTGAAGACTATGCTCATGTCTCCTCTTTATCTTGAGGGTACAGGACCCACAACGTTTTTTCTGGCTTTGCTAAAAGGGGTGTGGTGAAAAAAATGGCAGTGGAAAAGGTATGCTTGAAGAGGTATGCTCGAACAATGTTACGCACAGGTGCAGGAATGTCGTCTAACACATTAACAGCAATATTATTCTGTAAAGAATTTCTGTGCCAAATTATAGTAGTGTTCCAAAACAGGTATTTTTCGGTGCATAAATTCAGCGCATAATATTGCTGTTTATGCACCAGAGAGATTGCCAGGACATGCATAAAAGTGGCAGACAGATTTTTTTGGGCATGAGATATAGGTACTACTAGGGCAAACCTGTGTGAGCATGTGTGACTTGTTCTTGTTGTTTAGTGCAGACATTTCCATACAACTTTTATTTACATGCTATTTGTTACCGGCGCTAGAGAGCCAACTTTTGCTTTAGGGTTGTGTTAAGCAGCTATGACTAAGCTTTACTGCACGGCTCTAATGCAAAATTTCTGTATTGGCCTGCCAGTCTTGCTGGGTCATGCTAAGCAAATAGGCATTCCCAAGATGCTATGACTGCAGATTTACACACGCTCAGCATTTAAAACCACTACATGAATGACAGCTGTCAAGGCAATTAGTTTCAGTTGCATGAATTAGCGGCACTGCCAGTTTCAGAGAGGTATTATAAACAACAGAACGCTGGCAGACCAATGAAATTTAAAAATGATTGCAGTAGTAGCTCAAGACAATTTACATGGAGGTATGGCAGGTATGTCCCAGTCCCAAGAGGGCTTACAACCTAACAGGCAGAGGCAGAAACATTTAGCGTTACATTCTTTGGCACTTTTCCCATGCTAGCTTGCTCTCCAATTCAGAAAGCAAGCTAGCGCTGGAAAGATGCAAAAAAAAAATCATCCCAACTGCACTAAACTGCAGCTCACTTGGCATGCAAAATCGCTACATAAGAATTGCACCCGAAGTAAAGAAAACACAAAAAAAAAAACAAAAAAAAAAAAACAAAACCACCCCTCAGTGACCCTGATCCCACCCACTGAATAA
This sequence comes from Ichthyophis bannanicus, assembly GCA_033557465.1. NCBI lineage: Eukaryota > Metazoa > Chordata > Amphibia > Gymnophiona > Ichthyophiidae > Ichthyophis > Ichthyophis bannanicus. The sequence continues at coordinate 35,194,855 of CM066047.1, read as the reverse complement.
CAAAAGCAGCCCCCCCCCCCCAAACAGTATAGGGCCAGGTGCTGCCATTTTACAAGATGGCAGTGCAGGAAGCGGGAGCAACACGCCTGCTCCAGATTAAAAGGTTCCAGGAGGGGGCCACTAGGGAATTGTGTTTTGTTTTTTGGGGTTTTTTAAAATCAGATGGGGGGGGGGGGGAGGTGGGAAAATCAGGACCGCTGGGCCACCAGGGACGTAAAGCTGATGGCATTGGGGGCTCCTCTCTCTCCTAAGTCATCTGAAGTAAAGTGTCAAACCTCACCTCAGATGACCCTGTTTCTTCAGGACAGCATGCCAAACTTGCAGACTTCTGTGCACAGGATTGCTCTTCCAGTTTAAACACTAACTTTTTGTGCACTGGGTAATTTGAATATTACATTCCAGTACAAAGAGTCAGCATTAAAATTGCACTATGGTTCCAGTGGCATGTTGAGCTGAGCGGGACGCATCCCTCTTAGCTCCGGAGCCCGCTCCTTCCCCCCCATCCAATTTACTTGCTTCGACTCTCCATTTGTGGTTTGCAAGCGGGGGAGACATTTTCCAATCTACGGGGGTTTCCTCGAAGACCGAGTGAGAGCTGGGGCGCGACTCGAATGGCGACTAAAACCCCTAGACGTGAGAAGCCACGTGGTGGAGAGGCCAAGATGGCGGAGGGGGGCTCAGATGGTCTGATGCCGGCAGTCACAGCTACGATGGTGGCTGAGGTTTCAAAAGCGGTGGTGGAAGCCCTCGAGGATCGCCTTGGTGGCTTGGCGACGCAGATTACTGCTGTGGCACAAGCGGTGTCGGATTTTACCAGCTGAGTGGAGAACGCGGAGCGGCGCATTGGTTCTCTCGAGGATACGAGGGTGCAAGATGAGGCTCGGATTACAAAACTGGAAGAGGCCCTGGCGAGACAACAAAACAAATTAGAGGATTTAGAGAACCGGAGCAGATGAAACAACTTACGGTTCATCGGAATTGAAGAGTCTGTGCACGACAAAGATCTTCGGGCCTACCTGGAAAAATGGATGCCTGCTCATCTGCCCTTAGAGGATAATATCGGGGGGATCGTCCTGGAAAGAGCGCACCGGCTGGGGCCTTACAGAGCTGGGGACAACAGGCCCCGGGCCGTTATCGCCCGCTTTTTGAATGCGGCACAAAAAGAAGGAGTTCTGCGCGCCTCGAGGCAGGCGAGACGCTCAGGAGCTAATGCCAATAGGGTCCTGATATTTCAGGACTATTCCGCGGGGGTCTCGCTGCGTCGGAAGGCTTTTCATGAGGCCTGTCACCGGTTCGTAGAGAAGGGTCTCTGCTTTACCCTGGCATACCCTGCGATTTTGAGAGTGGACTGTGCAGGAGGTCGCCGGGTGTTCTCTTCACCGGAGGAAGCGCTGGCTTATTGTAATAGTCTTGGCTGACTGTTTTGGCTGTGGTGGCAGCGGGTGGTGAGACTCTTTGGGCGTTGTAGCCCCCAAGACTTGGGACCTTTGGATCTCAGTCCCCGATGACTTGACTTCTATATGGGTGTTGCGGTCCTTGATAACAGGCACCGCTTGCGCTCTGCTTCAGAAGATTGGACAGTGCTATAGCCGACCTGTTGGCCTGGCTGGGACTCCTCTCCTATTAGGAGTATTGGCCTCTTATTTGCCCCCGGCATAGGCCTGGATAGTTGTGAGAGCATTGACGTCCCCAGCTCTGCTTTACTCTGTTTTATTTTATTTTATTTTATTTTATTGCATTGCATTATTTTATTGCACTGTTTCTTTTGTCGCACTGTTTATTTTCTTGTTTTGTGCGAACGTTCTTTATTTTATTGCACTGTTTATTTTCTTGTTTTGGGCAAATGTTCTGGATTTACGGGCAATTACTGTTATTCTTTGGTAGTGAATAAAAGCTTAAGTTTCTTCTTAAGGCCTCCTGGTTATTGTTGTGGGGATGAGGCCGGGTTATGAGAAGATTGGGGGGGGGGGGGTTCTTCTTCTTCTTTCTTGAGCGGGGGGCGCCTAGTATTTCACTTCTCTGGTGTTTTGTTTGTTTTATTTATTGCTCCCTCCCTCCCTACCTCAACAGTATATCTCCATAGTGTTCTCTTTTAGTTTCTTTTGCCATCCTCTCCTAGTCCCTCTCGGTTTAATTTCATTTTCTCCCATTGGGCTGGAATTCTATCCCCTATTTTTATATGGGCTCGGGCTTCTGTGTTGCACCCGAACTACCTGCACTGGAAAGGTGGTCTGTGGTAGGCCCTGTTAGGGGGGTGTAGAGCTGGGCAGACCCCTCCTCGTACTGGCCTGTTTGTGAGTGGCATGGCGTCAGAATACTGGGCCCGCTTGTCCAGTTGGGTCCTGGTGCTTGGTTTTTTTGGGTGGGCTGCTGACTCGCTCTTCTAATGTCTGAGGGGTGGCGGCGCTTCAGATACGCTGCGTTGGCATTCTGATCTGTTGCCCTGACTTCGGATGGGGGATGTGCGTGTTGCAGCCGGAGCAGGGAGTGGGAGGGTGACTCTTTCAGGCTTCTCTAACCCTCGTACCATTGGGGTAGCTACTGCTAATTTTAGGCATGTTGGGGGGGGGGGGGACTGCTCCGGCACTCTGGAGTTACGGTCGGTTTGAAGCCCTCCTTCTATATCGTCAGGTGCTTGGAGGAGGATAGCCCGTGGTTGGGGTAGAGTAGGGGTTTGGGATTGATTTCGGGAGTGGGAGGGGGGTCGGGTGAGGATACTCAGAATGGGAGTGTGACATGGGGGGCAAAGGGGGGGCTCCGCATGCTGAGGAAGTAGAGGTGGGGCCAGAGCTGGTAGCTCGGCGGTTGGTGGTTGATAGGGGTGCTGGGGGTGAGGGAGGGGATGGGTTAGGGCAGGTAGAGGGGGAGGCATGGGATGGGGGGGTCAAAGGATTATTGCAGGAAGGGGTTGGGGATCATGGGTGGGTGGGGTATAAGTTCTACGGGCTGGGTTTGCTTGTGGTTCTGGTTGGATGTGTGTATGTTGATGTGTGGGTATGGCAGATGGGAGTTGGACGGATGTTGTTGACGGTGGGGACCCTAGGCTGGGGGGGTTTACGCCCGATAGAACGGTGGTTTATTGTTTTCTGGCGCATTTATTGGGTTCGAGATCCTGGGTGATAGTACGAGGCTAGCATTGTGGAATGTCTGGTTTGGGTTCCCTGATGAAGCGCTATAAAGTTCTTCAGCACTTGAAGCGTCAGCGGCTGAATGTTATCATGCTGCAGGAGACACATCAGTCGGCAGTGGAACATGAGAAGCTGTGTAAGGGCCCTATCTCTCATGTGTATGGGGCTCCAGCCGTGGGGAAGAAACGGGGGGGTAGTCATACTGATTGCTAAGTCCGCGACTTGGGTCGAGGAGCGCGTTGTTGTTGACCCGGATGGTCGATATGTTTGTGTATGGTGGCTGTTAAATGGCAAGAAAGTGGCTATGTGCTCGGCTTATGGGCCCAATGTGTATGAAGACAGATTTTATTTGGCTCTCACTCGCTTTCTGGGGGATACAAGTGGGTATCAGGTCATATTGGGCAGAGATTTTAATGAAGTCCTAGACGTTGGTATGGATCGCTCTGGCTCGGCGGGGAGTGGTAGTCAGAGAGCTCGGCGGCGACTCTGGGGGATATGTGAGGCGCATAAGCTTTTGGACATCTACATCCGGGGGATCGTGACTACACTCATATGTCTCGGGCCCATGGAACTTGGTCCCCCATAGATTATTTTTTGATTTCGGACTCATTATTCAGCGGGGTCTCGCGGGCAGAAATTGGGTCTCCTGTTCTTTCTGATCATGCGATGGTAATCTTGGAGTTTCGTAACAGTGGTACTCGTCGAAATAGACTTTGGTGATTCCCGTTGGATCTCAGTGGAGACGCGCAGTTTGAAGCTCATATACGTGCTTGTTGGGGGGACTGTGGCTCTCAATGATCAGCCGGGGATTTCTCCCGCTCTTTTCTGGGAAGCGGGTAAGGCGGTCCTCCGCGGCAAAATTATTAGTTTTCATAGTCAGCGGCGCAAACGGTTGCATCAGCGGATCCTTCAGTTAGAACGGGACCTGGGCAAGGCGCAGAGAGTGGTAGCTGGGCACAGGACGGCAGCACATCAGCGTAAGTTGCGGGAGCTACAGATCGAGTTGGAGATGCTTCTCCATCGACGGGCTCAAAAATTGATGTTGTATTATCGATACAAGTTGTACCAGCATGGCAATAAGACAGGAAAGTTGATGTCCTCTTCGGTGCGGCCCGTGGGGGGGCCCAGACACATCGGGGCCATTTGGCATGCCAATGGGACCCTCCGTAGGGATGCAGTGGAGATTGAGAATGTTTCTGACTTTTTCTGGCAATTGTATGCGAGCGATGGAGATGGGGAGCGGGAGGGACGTATCTTTTTGGACAGATGCGTTTTGCCGCGGCTCCAAACTGAACATCTGCAGGTTCTTAATCAGCCCATCTCGGGGCAGGAGGTGCAGAAGGGAATCAAGAATTTGAAGAACGGCAGGGCTCCCGGTGTTGACGGGTACCGCAGCGAGTTCTATAAGATCTTAGGAGACGCCGTAGTGGCGCCTCTGGTGGGGTATTTCGAAGATCTGGTGCAGAAGGGGGGGTTCCCTTTTGAGGCTAATAAGGCCTTGGTTACTGTTTTGCCTAAACTGGGGCGGGATCCTCTTCTCCCGGGTTCGTATCGTCCTATTTCGCTCCTTAATGTTGACATCAAGCTCTTAGCTAAAATAATGGCTGATCGGTTAGCCAATTATTTACTGTCTCTGATACATCAGGATCAGGTGGGCTTCGTGCGCGGCTGCCATGCAGCATATAGTCTCCAACGTATTCTGCTTTCCATTAGTGCTGAGCGAGTGGCTGGGCGAAGCTCTTTACTCATCAGCTTTGACGCTGAAAAAGCATTCGATAGGGTTAATTGGGGCTTCATGTATCAAGTCCTGGACGCGATGGGGTTTGAGGGATTCTTTGTAGATGTGGTACGACTTTTATATGCTGATCCGATAGGGGCTCTTATGGTTAATGGGGCAATGACCGCTGAGTTTGCGATTCAGAAGGGGACTCGCCAAGGTTGTCCACTGTCCCCCCTCCTATTTGTCTTGACGTTGGAGCCCCTTTTGATCCGGATTCAATCTGACGTGTGATTCCATGGCGTTTCGGTGGGGCAGGAGGAATTTCGAGAGTCTGCTTTCGCTGATGACCTATTAGTCCATCTGGGGGACCCACGCTCCGGACTGCCTCATTTGTTACAGCTTATTCAGGAATATGGATGGCCTTCGGGGTTCCGCCTCAATCTTGACAAGTCTGAAGCGATGCTGATAGGAAATGCTGAGCAACAGGATTGGCCGGGCGCCTTCCCTTTGAAGTGGGCAGCAGGGCACTTCAAGTATTTGGGCATCTATTTGCCGGCGAATGTGGTAGACCTTTATCACTTGAATGTATCCAAGGTCCTTCTTGCGGTGACGACTTACGTGGACAAATGGCGTGACCTGCCGTTATCCCTGGGGGGGGTGGGGGGGGGGGTCGGGTAGCTCTGTGTAAGATGGCCATATTTCCCAAGATACTCTACATGCTCCAGACTCTCCCGTTGCTCCTAAAGCGCTCAGATCTTCGACGACTGGAGCGTATGTTGAATAGATTCTTATGGCAGGGCCGTAGACCTAGGGTGCGGTTGGAAGTCCTTCGGCAGCCTTGGCAGTTAAGTGGGATGGGATTCCCGGATATTCGGAAATATAATATTGCCTGCTTGTTGCGGTTCGTCCATGACTGGTTGTGGGATTTCGAAGACTACTCCCCTTTGGGGATGCGGCCAAACCTTTCCACTTGCGATATCTTTTGCATGATAAAAAGGTGAGGGGGCTGGTGGGTGTTTCATGCGGAGTGGTGCTTGATCCTGTGCGGAAAGCTTGGAGGTATTTTTGCTCGAGCCGCGGAATCTCGGTGTCTTCTTCCCCTTATCTTCCCCTTCGGGGTAATGCCGATTTTGTACCGGGCATGGGAGGGACGCGTTTTGCCCATTGGGAGCAGTTGGGGTTAGTGAACTTGGAGCATGTGTTAACCCTGGTCGGGGGTGTGGAGGATTTCTCTGTGCTATGTCAACAGTACCCACTAGGTGGCTACGATGTTTTTCACTATGCTCAACTTTGTAGTTATCTCCGTACGGTCCCAGCAGCAACCTTGAGGATGGAGATTTGTTCAGAGCTCGAATTGGTGCTTCTGGGGGGAGAGACGGGGACGCGCGTGTCTTGGTTGCACCGGATGCTATGGGAGGCGGTCTTGCCTCTGGCCGTGGATACGTTGGCTGTTGCTTGGACTGCGGATTTAGGTGAAGAGGTTCGGGCTGATGGGTTACTTTGTGGCTTGGCCGGCATTCCCTCTCCGAGTGTGATGGTGCTGCATAGAGACACCCAATATAAAATATTATGTCGTTTGTATTTTGCCTCTATACGGGCCTGGCATGCGGGGGTGGGGAAAACACACTGTTCCCCTCGATGTGCGGAGCCTAGAGCTTCATTGGGGCATATGTTCTGGGGCTGTCCGCGGGTCCAGGTTTTTTGGGGAAACGTATCGGGCTATTTGACGACTTGCCTTCAGCGCTCTATTCTTTTGACAGCCGGGAATATCGTGCTGGATGTCTGGGAAGACTCATGGGAGGCAGTTCTAGGGCCAGTGGTTCTGCGTTGGTTACGCCTGGTGTTGGTGACTGCTCGCATGACTGTGCTGCAACAGTGGTTGGATGTTAAGGGGCCCACCTTTGGGTTATGGAGAATACAGCTGCATAGGGTCCTGCTTATGGAAAAGCTGCATGCTAGTGGGAATGAGAGACGCTGGCAGTGTTTTTGGGATAGTTGGGGACCTCATTTACAATCCTTAACCTGGAAAGAACGTAGTCGGGTCTTGAGTTCGCCCTGAGGAACCCGTTTCTTTTTCTCTCTCTCTTTCTTTTTCTTTGCGTTTTAATCTTCACTTTATTTTTATTACAGTATTGGTTATGTCTTGTTCTTTTATTTCTATCTTCATTCTTCTAGATATGTTTTCTTTTCTTGCTCGGACTGCTGTGCCAGACCACAGGGGTTTGCAATCCCAGTTGATGGTTTCGTTTGGGTGCCTTGCAGGGGGGGGGGAGGGGTAGAGGAGGTTTGGTTTGGGGTGGGGTGGGGGGGCAGAGGGGGACAGTTCAGGGGGCTAGCTGGAGGCCGCCTCCTTGATGTGACGGGCTCGGGAGCAGAGTCCACCCCGGGCCTGTCGACCCTATTTTTTCCTTTTTCCCGCTGTTGGGCCGGTTGGGTTGTATCTTTTGTTCGGAATGGGGGGGGGGGGGAGGGCCTATGGGCGGGGAACTATCCAGTCTTGAGTCTACTATTTGGCATGTGCACACTCGCAAGTGTTGCTGCTCATTTGTGTTGTTTGTTGTCCTTGGTGACCACCTTGCTCCTCTTATGATTCCCCTATATTTACTTTGCTCTACTGTACGATACTGTGGGAAAGTAGGCTTGTACGAACGTGTTGCACTTGTATTGTTATTGTTCTGTCACAGGACTCATTGTTTGTATCGTTGGTGGTGTTGGTTAATAAAACAGATTTAAACATAAAGTTGCACTATGAAACCCTGCGTTAGAGCTTTAAGCACTGGACTCTATCTTAGGGTTTCTGCATCGGTGTGTAAATTTGTACCCAAGGCAATAATGGGTTAAGTGAATGGCCTAACTATTTCAGATGCACGGGGTACAGAATGCACCCCCCACCCACTAAGTAATACCACCCAAGCACAAGATGTGATATCTGGGAACAGCCACAGTAGCAAGAGAGTCACAGATCAGACCACAAACAGTTGGTCCCTGTTGGCTATGTTGTTGCAAACTGCATGAACAAATCAAATGTCAGGATGCAAGGCGTCTCTTCTAAGCATGGCTGGCAACACCGATGAAGGGAAAAAAAAAAAGAAAAGAAGTCAGAGCAGAAAACCTGAAGAGAATAAACTTCAGTCAGCCAAAACATCTGGGGCAAAAAGCAGGCACGTCCACATTTAGGCATGATTTTACAAAACACAGAAGTGCCTGATCTGGAGGGCTGCAGAGGCATCTACATAGACATCCCCGGAATAGTAGTCAAGACCATGGCCGTCTCGGAATAGCCTAACGGTTAGAGTAGTGGGCTAGGACCAGTGAAACCAAAGTTCAAATCTCACTGCTGCGATCATTGTGATTATAGAGAGCACTGGAATGGGGAACATGCCATCTTCTCTACACTCTCTGGATGTTTTATGGCCAAAATGAGCATTATTCATATCTGGAGCAGGTCTAAACTTGGACAGGGTTGCAGACATCCTCGATATTTCTGAAATTAAGTGGGGATGTCTAAGTTCATTGCACTGCTCCAGACATGTCTCTGCCACGCCCACCTGCCTACTTGGCCGTTCCCACACAGGAAGTCTTTAAAAGTTGTCTGTGACATGACTCCAGGGATAATCGCCATGGTTTGGACATCTGAAAACCTGTATGCAGACGTCCAAATCGTGACTAAGGCTTTTAAAACGGCCCCCAAAGTGCGGCACTCTCCTAGCTAGTTAGATGTCCACCTGTGGGAATGCAGTGCTCCTGGAGAGGGCATGGCTCTTACACAGCTCATATTCCTTAATTATCTGCTTTCCTTCAAGTATTGCAAATTTAGATGGGAAAAAAATAACTCATAACTGAGAAGCTAGAGGATGTAAGACCATGACTGGAAAGCAACCAATGTGTAAGCCAAGAACAACATTAATATTATGGCATCTCTAGTCCCCTGATGAAATGTAAATCAAAGCTCAATACGGTACACAGTGCATTGTTTACTACTGGGGCTTTTTTCAGGGTACTTTGTTACTAAGTACCAGCACCCTTTTTCTCTCTATCACTCCTCGAAATGTTGGGAAAGGAGGGACTGGATTAGGCGAATACAGTCAGTCATTCTTCTCTGACTGTTCCAGTCTCACCCCTTCCCTCCTGGTCTCTGCAGGAAACTGCCGGGGGGGGGGGGGGGGCGGGCGCTGGATAAAGCAAGAAGCAGAGAACTGGTTTTGGCAGGACACTGGCTAATAGGGCCAAGGCACCAGTAGCCCCATAAAGCTGCAACTATGGATGACACAAAAAAGCAGCAGAAGCTGCTAATTATCCAGACCAGTAACCATTCCGTGCCCTGTAATTTCAATTACCATTATTAGCGCCATAATGTATTTTTCTCTTTTATTTCCCCTTCTAATTACTTTTAGGGCAAGTTTATAATGATATGGAACAGGTAGAATAGCAATCTTATGACCAGATAGGTGCTTATTAAACTGCCCTGTCATACGCATATATAATCTGTGCATGGATATCTAATCTGCATAACCCAATATTTGCATATTGCGGTATAGGAACACTCAACTCTGCGCCAGGTCCCATTACAATTCTGCGAACTGATATATTCCTGATGCACTAGAATGTTTGCAAGTTTCCAAGGAGACTGGCGGTCTCTCATGTTTGTTATGTCAGATGCAGTAAATATGCACATTTTTTAGGTGTGTATTCCCCCCTCCCCCCGAGTGATGAAAAATGAATGTTTCTAGTAGGTTTCTTCTCATCTCACTGGTTCTCACCATAGCACTTCATGTACTGTTCCAGTGGTATCATGACCCTTGTGACACTCCATTATCGGACGCTGTAGAAGTTTAGATCCATACCAGCTGATGGCTGAAGGATGAACTGAAGCTTTCAAAAATAATCAAAGAACAGGACCAGGCAGGTTTCCACATGCCAAACAGTCAAAATGAGGTGGCTTCCGGGTGACGGTGTTAGTAGACTTTCATTCACTCTTGGTGGGGAACCCTGTCACACTCATATAACCACTAGAACAAACAAGTTTGCCCCTTTGAGCATTCACAGCCCAGGTTCACCACCACTATCAGCTAAAGCAATAAATACAAAAGCAAGAACCAGATACAAAATCCTGGTTTTTGGAACCCACCTTCTGTCCCTGAATTCTGCGCTGCTAAGCATCAATTTGCCCCCTCCTTGTCTTTGCTGGAAACCACTCTCACAGAAAGGATGTTCCCTAATATGATAAAATTCCGGCAGCGTCTCAGCACCCCCTCAGCCTGCGTCCTCAGAGGCTCACGGGCAGCAAAGAGAAGAAAAAGGGTGCAGCAAAGGGTCTCCTTCTGAGCTACTCCGCATGACCAAGAGACGGCACACCAGGAACCCAGCGGAAGCAGCTATGCCAACAACTGTTTTCTCTCTTGGCCAAAGTGAAAAGAGTAAAAGATGAATACCCAGATTAAAGATTTATTGCAATTCTTTCTGGCTTCATTTAAACGCCACCAACTAATTTATCATCAGGGGAAGAAAACAAAATGCCTGGCATGTGTGCCAGGGCAATACATAAATCATTCCACATTATCTGCCTCTTATTCAGGAAACTGTAAAGCCCATATTGTTTTTCATAAGACCTCCTAACTAGCTGTATTCCCCCACTCTGTCCGATCTTGTAAGAATCACCTACTGCAAAGAATAGAAGTAAAAAGGGGGGGGGGGGGTGGACTGTGGGCTAACACACAACTGAGCTCTTCCAGACTCATTCTAATCACAAAATACAGCAAAACAGACGCCCCAGAAGAAAATACAAGGCCTAGCTCCTTATTTGTTTTAGTTAGTCAATTAATGCTACGTGTTTGCATTGGAGAGCAGACATATAGAAAAGCAAGCTACCACATTTATGGCCAGAAGCACAGCAAATGCTGAACAAGGCAACAGGAGAATATGCTTAGCAAAAAGCAACTTGGCATTCGTGAGCGTGCTGATGATGAAATGGAACAGAACAGCAGTTGTGCAACAGCGGGGTCCACTTTTAATGCAAGGCACACTTTGTGATGTGTCCAAGTGCGAGAAAGGCCATTCTTTTCCCGGTTTGAATGTTGATATTTCTTGCTCTCCATCTGCCCACCTCCTGGGACAGTCTCAAGCTTATTTTCTGCTCTTCTCTGTAGCGTGAGGAGATGGGAGCCTTCATAGCATTTTGACTTTTGATTTCCAACAAAAAAAGAGACAAGCTTTTTTTCTTCTGCATTTCCTAGCTTATGCGGATAACCTAATCCTAAATGTATAGTAGTAACACTGTAGACCCTTCCAACATGATCACCTTCACAATGGTCATAACACATAAAATGAACTCATGGGGGGGGGCAATTTTCAAAGCCACTTGCCTTGTCAAAGAGTGACCTGGCTGAAGAGCACCTTCCTCATGCAAAGGGACCTTTGAACCCTTCACAATGGTCCATGCTTCTCCCAGCAGAGAGCAGATATGAATAGAGATGATTTTAGGGTGCATTAAACCATTTACAGTACTCCCTTCAGGAGAGATTCTAGTGTAGGGATACTCAAAGTTGATCCTCCAGGACTACAAGCCACTCAAGATTTTCACAAATATACTCGAGATCTATTTGTATTTATTGGAAGCAATGCATGCAAATTCGTTGAGGAAATTCTGAAAACCCATCAGAGCTGTGGTTCTCAAGAAGGTTTAAGCATTAGGGAAATTTTAGAAGGCCACAGTGGGGGCAGAATAAGCTAATGGACACGTGGCCATCGTTCCAATCTTAACAAGCACAAAGTGGCCAGATGTTTTGAACAACAGCCTTACCAGTTTTAGCAGCAGTTTCAAATGTTACAAAGCTTTGCAATAAAATAGGGGAAGGGCCGCAATGTTATTTTAAGGGCTCTCACTCTTTACTTCTACAACCTCCTCTCTGGGACAGCAAGATACCGGCTGTACTAGATTTCTAAACTCGCCTTCAAGTCTGGCTTGGAAAGATGAGTAATACAAATCCAAAAATCCACTCCCGATACCCAAGGGTGATGCTGTTCACTAGATTGGGTTTGGGTTTGATACCAAGCCCCTTTGTGCAGGGCCAGCCCAAGTTCTGCCACCCTAGGCAAATACCCTGGCTGTGCCACCCCCCAATTCCAGCAGCAGGGTTGAGGGAGGATGTGGCTCGGCTCGGCCATGTGCTTTGGCACACATGGCCTGCTGCTTCTGACCCCCCTCTGACATACGTTCTGGGGTTCAGAAGAGACAGGCCATGTGCGCTGAAGCACATGGCCTGCTGCTGAGCCGAGCCACCCCCCCTGCTGCTGCCGGAATCAGCAGCAGCAGCTCAGCATGGGGAGGGAGGGGGGGAGGTGCTGGCAGGCCATGTGTGCTAAAGCTTGCCATCCATGGAGATATGCCACCCTAGGCAGTTACCTAGTGGATTGGGCAACCCTGCCTCTGACACATCCTGCAACAGACTGACCCTGTGCTGCACTTTGCAAGGGTAAGCTGGGCACAGCTCAGATATCAGAGTAGGGGAAACATGCTCTGGCCTTTCCTTTCTGTTCATATCTCCAAGAACTGGAACTCTGGGCTCACTTTTATTATCAGCACCTATGGTCTTCTCACTGTGGTTTTTGGAGAGTCGGCCCATCCTCCCTGCTGCCCAAGCTGATATGTCTTCCTTCTTTAACACACACACTGAAAAGAGCTTCCCCCCCACCCCCAAAAAAAGACAAGCTGGGCTGGGCGCCATAATGAAGGCACTGCCATAAGGAGAATCATAATATTTTAATTATGGAGGAATCCCAGCTATGAAAACAGTGACTAGGAATGGGAGTGTAAGCACAGTGCTACAAGCTGTTCTATTCACCCTGGGCCTCGGAGTTTCAGAAGTCCTATAATGAGACAAAGAACCTTAGGGGGAAGGCAAGCAAAACAGAGAAGGGGGGTTACGAAAAAGAGAGAGAGTGTAAGAGAATTACTGAAGATACAGAAAAAGGAGAGCAAATCAGAAGTTTGAGAACCAGGCAGAATGAAGACAAAGGCGAAGACAGAAAAAGTGAGAGGGGGGGGGGGGGACTTCAGAGCACAGGACCACGGAAAGCAGAGGATGGTTCAGCAGCAAACATTTTCAGTGCTCAAACATCCCATAAGAAAGCTCAGTTACAAGGAGCAGCATAGAGGGGCAACATCTTCCTTCCCTTCAAAAGCACCATATGCTGTGACCCCAGCTAACCTCCACAGCCAGACTGGCAAGCGGCATTCCGTGGCTCGTTTGCAAACCAGCTTAGTCAGGAACATCACATCAGTCGGCATTCACTCTCAGGGCCCAACATGAAGGAAGACCACAGGTGCTTCCCTGCAACGTGCCATAGGGGAACCTGAGCTAGGCAGAATGTACTAAGGGTATTGGAGGCTGAAGGACCGGAGTGGACTCGGGTGAATAGCTACTATGAACATATATTTAATCTGCACACCCAGAAGGACAGATGGCTGCTGCCTCATCCATGTCAGCCAAAGAGGTTGATCCAGCACTGGTTTTGCACAAAAATGTAACCCTCCTTTTTCCAAGGGAAAATCTAACACACTAAGGGCAAGTAAGCAGACTCAGAAATACAACTCATTCAACATTTCATTGAGGCATTTGTAAATCCGAGTAGAAATTTGGAAGATAAAGGTTTGAAAGTATGCTAGCAGACACCTCAATATCTTGCTAAGGGTGCAGTCAGCTAAGTCAATGGCGAGTTAGAATCCATCTTGGGCAAAACACAGGTGTCAATACTAATTTTGGAATGGAGTTTTGCAGTGCTTATTTTACGGTAACATTGGATTACAAGTCTTATGATCAATTTTTAGCAGCATGGATCCAGGAAGACTGAGTGAAATGTGTTCATTGAGGCTAAAGAGGATAAAATGACTACCTGTCAGAGTTAAAAGCCATAAGCACGTCAGCATAGATCTGGATATTAATGGGTGAGCAGTTGATTACTAGCAATAAGATGGTCCACCGGGGCAAAGTTCTCATTGGCTATCCCAGAGGTTCTGACCATGAGTGGAAAATCAGCAGGAACCACTCCCCGTATGTTCTTCCTAACTACACTGGTTTATTTGCAAGTGCATGGTGTCAAGAACTTCCGCCTGGGACTGCACACATCCTAAACATGGGCATAATGCACTGGAAACAAACATATTAGAGACAGCACATCCACTGAGCAGCAAGGAGCAGACTACTGGACAAACTACCCGAGTCTGTACGTCAGGCGCCTTCTCTGGTCCTTTTTAAATCCAGGCTGAAAACTCAGCTCTTCGCTGCCGCTTTCGGATCTTGACTCGCCTGATCTCCTTTGTGTTTCCTTACCTTTCCCCCTAGATGTGTCCCTTGTCTACAACTACTGTATTGTCTATCTTGACTAGATTGTAAGCTCCGATGAGCAGGGACTGTCTCTTACATGTCTGTGCAGTGCTGCATATGACTTGTAGCGCTATACAAATGCTCAATAGTAGTAGTACTAAAGGGGTAGCATGAGGTAAAGTTACTTTTACTGCAACTGGTGAGCAGGGTGTACCATCAAGGACTTTACAGGTCAGATTTTCCTCAGACGTGTCCTGGTGCTCTCGCTCACAACCGGTCAGGTTTGCAGGAAACCCACAATGAATACTATATCAATTTAAAAACATCATGTGCACATTTACCTCATGCATGTTTACTAAGGATATTCTGAAAATTTGACTCACTGTGGAATCGCCAAGACAGGTTTTGGAAGCTTAGTTACAGGTTCTCTGCTTAGTGGGGTTTTCGCCTCCAGGGCCGCTCCCTGAATGACCAGCTGTGGTGTTTGGGTCCACATCATCTCAAAAATGTTTGTAGATTACATTAAAAACATATGGTGGCAGAGAGAAGAAATCTTTATTTGTGGGATTTTTATATAAGGGTCTTTATTTCAGTGGTATTCACCTCCAGCTCTTGAGGGGGACCAACAGGTTGGTTTCTCAAGCTATCCCTAGTGAATATGCCCGAGATAAACCTGAATATGTATGACCTTCATTGCATGCAAATCTATTTCATTCATATTCATCAAGTGTATCCTGAAAACCCCTCAAGGACCATTATGAATATCACCATTTTATTTGAAAGAGATTTTCCCTTTAAGGATGCAAGGTGCTTTTTTCTACTACTCTACCCCTACAGGAAAACCCTGCCGTTTGAGTTGGTGGAGCTGAAGTCTGCTTCCAAGATGCAACAGTCTCTCTGCAGGGCGGATTTCCCCATTACATTTTGCCAGCTCCTTCCATCTACTAGCAGGTTGATCCAACCCTGGTTCTACTCCTCTAGGAAAAGCTGGTTCTATATAGCAATATATAAACTGGGTAAAACCAGGACTGGTTCAGCCTGATGGGAAGAAAAACTGGAGCCAGCTGGATAACCTGCCTGCTGAGACTGTGGGTTTAGCAGCAGTGAACTGAACACTCACCCCTCGGTGACTGCTATAAGAGATTAAATGGATGCTGCAGATACCCAAAATAAAGTACACTGAGCAAGACCAGTGAGAAATCAAATATTTATGTATTAAACTAAAACTGGGAAACATCCAACATCAAATTTCCAGCACATGCAAACTCACACGATTCCCTGTATTTTTTTGCAAATGGATTTCTATAAACAGAGTTGCTAGCTTTGAGGGGCTGTTAGAGCAACAGAGTCCCCCAATCCAAACCTCTCTCTTTCCCCACGTTAAAAACAAAAACTCTCTTAACCTCCATGTGTCTAAACTTTAGGGCAAGCTTTCCAGAGAAGACACAATGAAATCATGTTGATTCAGTTGTGTAGCGTGTCATACAGTTGCATTATGCAAATAAAATAAGTTCAAATCATGATATTCCAATTTGAAAACATTGCTTGTAGTTTTGTGCAGCGCTGAAAGATGCGCAGAACCCTCCCACATGATTATAGCACAACACAGAGTTCTTTAAAGTGAAGCTTGCTTCAGAGCTGCCGAGTTCCACAAGGGAGATTACAACAACCCCATTCTGAGGCATTATGGGATTTCAATGGATAGAATCAGGGACTACGAACACCACATTGCTGTGGAAAAAAAGGTCAAAACCAGGACTGGCCAAAAGTCTCGCTGCTGCAACTGGGTAACTCTGGTTTTTCCTGCACTCAAGGAAGGAGATTTTTTACTAAGTAATAAGAAAAAGGCATGCCTTTTACACTCCTATTTGCTAAACCTTTTCTCTCATTTTTTTGTCTTTGGAAAAAATGTTCAATAAAGTGCCCATGATGATGTTACACAAAAAAAAGAAAAGAAAGGATGACAGGAATAAAAGCTAAGGAACCCATCCATAGAGGAGCCAAGCAATCTAGCTCAGTGGTTCTTAATCCAGTCCCTGGGGACCACTTGGCCGGTTGGGTTTTCAGGATATCCACAATGAATATGCATGAGGCAGATCTGCAGATCTCTCCCTATGCATATCCTGAAAACCCAGCTGGCTAAGTGGGCCCTGAGAAATGGGCCGAGAACCACTGATTTAGCCAACATGGTAGCTTTAAGGCTGTTTCATGCTACCCAAAGACCAGGAATGAGGGACATAACAGTGTTAACAGGTTTAACTAACATCATACAAGAACAGCTGCTCCAACAGAACATCTTAAACGTGGTGCTATTGCAAGAAATGGATTGCCAAACACGTAAGTCTCAATCAAATGTTTGCACAAACAAAATATGTTCAACAAATTATTTGTAATTAAAGGCAATCAGGACTCCGAAAGCAAAAAAATAGAGTGAAATGTTAAGAAGATCCATCAGAAGCACTGCACAAGCTGTATCCTGATCGGCTGCTGCTTTCCACAGTCAGACAGCAACATCTGCCATCTCTGGTGAGGGGTTTTCAACTAAATCTCTCAAATAGCCATCTCCAGGGGAAGGGCAGGGTGGCCTGCAGCCTGCTTCACTCACAGCCCTTGAAAGAACAAATTGCCTATACATGTTACATCTTATGAACTCCAGAAGGAAGCTCTCTTTGGCAAGATGCGAGTACTACGCTGAGCATTAACTGTAAATCCGAGAGCCTCAGATCGTACTCCACATGGCATGTGCAAAACCAACACCACACGAATAACTGTATAAGAGCTTCACTAAACTAGAAAACAAGTCCGTCGATGCCCCGTTGAGCTTGTTAAGATGACGCTGTTTATGTAATGTGTATGTTTGGTGTTATAGTATATTGTAAGTAATTCGAATCCCCAGGAGTACTCGTGTGGAATTGAAATGCTATAGTTAGAAATTAATTATTATGAATAAAAATCCTTTGGAGGCTATATTGACCAGTGATGTGAGCATCAGCTATTCCCTATAGTGAAAATTTCACTAAATGTAGGACATAAGCCACCCTGAGGTCATATTTGCCTATGGTAAAAATAAGTTTTTAGTCGTCTTAAGAAGATTATTTGGTTGACTAAATGTGCAAAACCAACCCATTTGGAGAAACTTACTATCCAGGCATAGGGAGGTCAGGCTTTCCCGAACTCATAACTGCTCCCCAAGAGTTTCAGGGCTCCTCGCTAACTTAGCACCACATAACTTGCTAACAAAATGACGACAATGAAAAATAAACCACTGAGAAATCTGCCAAACGAGGACATACGTAGAAGCATGCTTGTATCGACTTCTTACCAAAGCCAAAACGGATATATGACACTTGGTACTCCCTCCCCCAGCATATCAGTAATGAACACTTAACATTTGGACAAAATATACAAAACTGGAAGTGTATGAAAAATTCAGCGGAACAAAAATCCACTCCATTTTTTTTACCCCAGGAAGAAACAAGATGAACAGAAAGTAATATGATTTGGAGAAAAGAAACCCTTCTTCCAAATGAGTCCCAGGAAGTTTCAGGCTTGGTGCGCCATCAACCCCTCCACTGGGATATGCTGGCTTTAGAGCAGGGGTTCTTAACCCAGTCCTTGGGAAACACCTAGCCAGTCAGGTTTTCAGGATAGCCACAATGAATATGCATGGGAGAGAGGTGTATATAAGAGACGGTGCATGCCAATTTTGTCTTGCATATTCATTATGGGTAGTCTGAAACACCTAGCCAGTCAGGTTATCCCAAGGACTGGGTTGCGAGCCCCTAGGAGGACTAAAAAAGGGTCATTCACAGATAGACACTGTGGCTTTGATGTCCTGAATGATCCTGATCTTTGTTGATCTCCAAAGCTAGAGTCAGGCCTGCCTAGTACTTGGATGGATGACCACCAAGGAATACGAGGTGCTAGACTTACTGCCAGGCCTTTCTTCCGTGCAATCTACTTCTGGTTGCACCTTGCCAAGAAAACCCAAAGGTTGGGTACCAAGAACCAGCAATAGATTGACGGCACACACATACACACACACATTCCCAGGAGAGTAAAAAGGAGTAAGGCGACCAGATGCGACCATGACACTGAATCAGTCCTTTTCCATTTTCCCTCTGAGACCAACGTTCTTTGTTCCCAGCAAGAAAATCCTTCCCACCATAAACTTTCTTCAAACTGTTGCCAAGAAGCAGCGTTTTTGAACTCTGTCTCCATATTTGTATACATTATTTTTTTAATTTCATGGGAGATGGGAGTAGGAGAGTTTCATATGTGCTAACAAACAATACTTATTCGGTCATCTATTCCCCGAATTGCTATTTCCTGACTTCCCTAACAAATGTCTAACAACTTCCTCTTGTGTTTAGGAGCGTTGCATTGTAGTCGCTCTCTCTGATCTCCTGTAAGCTTATTTATCTGAATCCGCTCTTTAATCTACTGCTGTCCATTGCTTCTGTCGCCGGGCCAGACATTTCTTCACCAAAAAGCTTGCAACTGAAACAAATACTAACACCATCAGAACCCAGAAGTTTTGTCTCTTCCATAAACTACTTCTTTTTAAAACACTTTATATATATTAGCTTGCAACTTTATTTTCCAAGAATGTTTGGTGAATCAAACATGTATTACAGTGTCAGGCCATAGAAGTGCTGCCCGGAGACCAGGGTGAAATTAAGGCATGGCATGCAAGGTAGACAGGGGCCAGATGTTTAAGAGGGGCCCTCCTCAGATGTCCTTATTCCATGGTTCCTATGGCAGATTTGGACCCTGTTAAATTACCTACTAACAGAAAGATGAATTGGGGTTGAGGGCACCTCACAGAGGTCTGTCTGTTCTCTCATCTCCAGTGCATTACCCTTCAGTCAGAGGGAGGAACCAGTGAGAAGCACCTCACACTTCTTACCTGTCGCTTTTCTTCTACATGCAAGAGAATAGGATACAAGGCCCCATTTGTAAGAGTTTAAGACTATTTATATTGTTTGCCTACAGCTTATCCAGATCTCTTTAGCCACCAAGTGCTGAGTGGTAACCCCAGTCTAGTTCTGCCACGGACTTCTGTCTTACCACTGTCCGTCCAGACAGCTTCCCCCCCTCATTTTACCATTTAAGAATGGGCTTCAAGGTAGTACTGGATTTTGCAGAACTGGAGAAAAAAGTTCAAGGGACCAGGAATAGGCTTCAGCAGCTCACCCCTTCCCGCCTCGCCTCCCAATCACAGAGCGTGTTGGTGCAGGGTTACTGGAGGGGAGAGAGGGGATGGTAGGATAAGGAGCAGAGTAGCTGTATCCGTTTATTTGGGCTGTCTGCATATGTTTATTATTTTCGACAGCTTTATATTGATATAGGATTTGTTATTTTATTTTTAAATGTATTGTAAACTGAAAACATATCTAATCCGGGATCACTTTAAAATAAACTTAACTCCCATGTTACAACCGGACCTCCAACCACCTAGCACCGTCTTAAATGCATCACCCAGTTAGTGATGACGGACAATCGGACACATTTACTTAATTTTAGCCCGACAGACACATTGTTCCAGTAACGACCATGTTACATGTCCCTTTGCATATAGTTATATAT
Organism: Ichthyophis bannanicus; assembly: GCA_033557465.1. Classification (NCBI taxonomy): domain Eukaryota; kingdom Metazoa; phylum Chordata; class Amphibia; order Gymnophiona; family Ichthyophiidae; genus Ichthyophis; species Ichthyophis bannanicus. Next base: position 35,175,095 of record CM066047.1, on the reverse strand, counting down.
TATAAGATTCAGTTATGTCCAAAATATTCATGTTACCGTTGCCAACAAATTCTTGAGTTTAGTTCTTTGAACAGGCTGCATTCACGCGGTTAGACGTAAAGCGCATTGAATTTTAGAAAGACGCACAGAAATGAGTTCGAATGGCAGTATAATGCAGAGCTGGGGCTTGCACTCACCGACTGAGCTGCTCTCCTCGGCTGTCTCTCTGCCGGTCTTCCGTGTTCCGCTGTCGAGCTTCAGCCTTGCAGGGAGAAGCTCCGAGTTTGGCGGAGTTGTGCGGCCACTGAGAGAGAGCCGAGAGCAGTAAAGCTACCCCCAGCTCCGCCCCTCCCCTCCCCTCCCCTCCCCTGTCTGCGGCTTGCTCGCTCGCTACGCGCCTATCATTCGCTCCGTCTCTAGAGCCGTCCCTACTTCCCTTCTTTCTCTGTCTGTAATCCTACGGACGCGTATGTTTCTCTGGCCTCGGGCTCTGTCCGTCCTATACCCCCGTGTGCTTCCTTTTCTCTTTCTCTCGGTGGTCAGTGTAGATGCACCTTTGCTCCTCGCAGTCTCCCTGTAATATCTGGTCTCTCGCTGCTGAGCTGGGATCCGGATAAAGGCAGCTTTACAGCACGCTATAGTCCCATCGACAGCTCCTATAGGTATCAGAAGTTGTCAGACGGACTTTAAACGTTCATGCATACAGCTGGAAGGAACAATTAATAATGGCAAGAAGTCTAATTTTCATGACCCGCGCCCATCGCTCCTATGACTGGCAACATTTAAAGGACTGGGGACGGTAGCCAGGCTGCAAGAGAGGGGCTCCAGCGAGATTTCAAAGAAGCCTGGAGGGTTGCGTTGTATAAGGCTGAGACCCGAAGCACAAGGGGAGGGGGCTAAGCCTGAAATGCACAAAGGCCTAGGAGAGGCTTAGGGCCTGGGTCCTACACAAAACTCCAGCTTTGCACCCCTCTCCCAATTAGCTTTTACACCCCTAGCGTTCCCTCCCGAGATTTTCATTACTATCTCAACACCCCTCCTAGAACAATCCTATAAAAATGCATATAATTGGACGTCACACGTTTAAATATTAAACTTTATTTTGCAAATATACACAGAAGGAGGGAGATTTCAAACAGCCACTTCACTTGCAGGGCAAATGGACTATTTGCATATTACCCTTCCTCCAGCTGGTAACGTTACACACCGATGACTGTTTGTGTAGCTGCCCGACCTCATTACTTTGCTTTGATTGTAGCTGCTCTTTGCTGTCTCCCCCCTCCCCCCCCCCCCCCCCAACTCTTATTGCCCCCCACTCTTCTTGCAGTTCTAGAGCTGCTTTCCAGGTATGTGCGGAAGGGAGCTGGAAATGGCTGCAACGTTTAACATATTTTATTTCTTCCTTCCTCCGCTCTCCCCCAGCAACTATTTATTGGAGTTTGTAGCAATGCCATTAATCCACACAAGTGACACATCAGGTTCTATACATTGAGCATTTTTCCCAGAGATGCATAATAGTGGCTTAGTAAACGACAGCAGAAAAGAGCAGCATGGTAAGGTAGCTGGAATTGTAGAGTTGTACCTATTGCTCCTTACCCCCTTATCCCTTTGTAAGTAGGGTTGCCAACTGGCTCCAGATGCCCCTGACAAACTAGATCCAGTCCTGTGTTTACCCCTGTTCCTCCTCTCCTCTAGAGTGTACATACTTAGATCAAGTCTCTCCCTATACAATACATAGGCTCCTGCAGGATGTGTTGTGGGTTAGGAGTTTAGTTTATTGAAAGACTCACTCTGCCGCCTTGCAAACCAGAATACTGCAGAAATGACAAGGAGTGCCAAAATGGCAACGTGAAAACCAACACAAAATAAAACAAGAAAACTAACAAAGTCACAATGTTCAAAGAAAGATAGAATAAGGCAACAAATCAACAATATATGGAGAACAAAACAATACAAAAAAGTTAGATATTGGGAAAGCTTGAGAAGATAGGAAAGATGCATGGGGGGAAGGGAGGGGGCTGTAGCGTGCAAACTATGTGTGCCAACCAGAGTTTTGAACTTTAACATGGACCATCAGATGCTGTTCCCGGGGAAGGTGTTTGCGCGGAGTGAGCGGGCCATTAGGGCAGAGCTCTGATGCATGTGCATAACTCATAAAACGTGTTCATGCATGCAATACATGAAAAGATGTTCAGATTCAGAATCATATACATTTATTGGCATGACAAGTTTAAATGCATTGCCAAAGTGATACATTTAATAGTTAAGGTAGAAAAAAAGGCATAAGAATGTACGAAATTCCATACTAAGTCAGACCAAAGGTCCATCAAGCCCAGTGGCCAATGCAGGTCACAAATACCTGTCAGATTCCCAAAAGATAAACAGATTCCATACTTCTTATCCCAGGGTAAGTAAGGGCTTTTCCCCAATTCATTTTAATAATGGTTTATGGATTTTTCCTCCAGAAACTTGTCCAAATCTCTTTTAAAACCGGCTACACTAATAGCTTTTACTACATCCTCCGGCAACAAATTCCAGAGTTTGATTACACATTGAGTGTGAAGAGAGGACAATAACAAAGACGATTCCTAAGCTCTGCTTCAATTTCTGTACTTTCCCCGCTCAGGTTACACTTCTTGTCTGGTAGCAGGATACAACATACTTGGCCACTATAACTGCTGTAGCTCCTTTTCCCCCAGCATTATACAGAGATTTCTCTGCTCCTTCTTTTGTGGGAAGTCTTTGATTTTTCTTTGCCAGCTTTGGAAAATGCGTGTCTCTGATCTCTGTATTTTGTAGAGTGCAGGAGAAAATGCATTTCTGTTTATATTTCGCCAGTCTTGCAATGCATGCAGTCTGGCTTCTTGCGGTTTCCAGTTCAGTTTTTACCTTTATAAAATGTTATCAAATGAATAAAACTTAAACTATGGGCTCTCTTTTTTTTTCAATTTAGGCATTCTGTTATGAATTGATCCCCAGTGTCTCTGTGGATAAAGAGGGTTGCACATAGTTGTATATGGATTACGAGGGTCATGCACAGTATGTATCTACTGGTTAGGAGAAATGTACATAATGGTATTTGTTTACACAAGCTTGCTATACCACCCTTCGGAGCAAAACCATGCCATCCATGTGGTTTAACATAAAATCACATTGGCAAACTGAGAGGAATGAGGAAGGGAATATCTGGACGGGGAAAGAGAAAAAAAAAGCAAGGAAGAAGGGGGAGAAAAGGTGTGTCACTTTTTCTCAAGGCTGCCTAGAAAAGCCAGGTCTTAACTGACTTCTTAAATTTGGGGAATGTCTCTAGATGGATCTAGAGTGGAACTAAGTTCCACAAAGAGGCACCAAGATAGGAGAATGTGGAATCATGAGAGATATTAAGAAAGAGCCGAGATGAAGAGGACAGGGGACAACAGGGAATCTTGGAAGGAATGAAGGGTGTGGTGGGCACATAGGCAATAGAAGACTGGCAAGATAGGGGGAAAGATTAGAGTTCGAGGTGGACCTTGTAGGTTTGTGAGTTAGGAGGGATGCACACAATGAGGTCAGTATTCAATAGCATAGCTACCAGATAACTTTACATGTATAAGTTATGCATTTACAGGTCAATATTCAGAGGTGGTGATGATCACATTTTTTAAAACTGAGGCTGTAGTGTTTAAAGGCAAGGTAGGCGCCTATGTGCCTTTCTAAAATAAGCAGCCAACACACATGCAATCACACAAGCATCTAGCTGATCTGTGGTAGGCATAAATGTGTGCTTATAGTTTGTATGCCTATCTGTATATTCTGTAAACTGCATGTGTATTGTGTACGTTGCATCTCTGCCTTGCATATAAGTTCTTGTGCTGTTGTCGGTCTGCATACTCGCATATGCATACACAGTCACACGGTTTGAAATATGCCCCTTTCCTCATGGAAAAACCTTTGCAAAATGATGTCTTATATCTGCTCTTTAGGAGTCAGCACTTACAAAAATGGAAATTTTATAAACTCCTGCACAGTAAACGTGTGTTGCCACGCGTGTATTTGGGGCTTATTGAAGTGAAGTACATGATACTTGACCTTATAAACTAGAGGCATAAAGCCATGCCTCGCTCTAGCGTGTGTTAAGTTAAAATATTTTATAATTTATTCATGCAAATTTAGGCTTCACCCATGCTGTCTGTACCCAAGTTTCACCCCTGTGCTCACTCAATGTAAAGCTACATGGTAGGACTTATTTGCACACTTACAGAATAGCACTACCTAAGGAGCATGCATGGGGCAACTTATTCCATTTACCAGGAACCTGTCCATTCAAGGCTTTTTTCTGTGCCAATACCTTACTAACTTTGGAAGGAAAAGGAATGGTCAGTTTATTAGGATGGAGCTTCCTGCAGAAATGGCTTGGACGGGTCACTAAGAGAAGTAAAAAAGCACAAGGCCATGGATACATTTGAAAGTTAAACACAGTAATTTAAATTCAGTTTTGACTTTGTTCCTCCTCAAACCACTCCCCTTATTTGGACATATAACTTTGGCCATTTTTCAAATAAAATGGCCAAAGTTATATATAGAACGGCTGGACATTAAAAAAAAAGCAAATATACAGTTTGTGGTGGTAGTATCAACTTCCTATATGATTTTAAATAGTGGCCCAAGTATGTCCATGGATTAGAAGGAATGCACATAGTCTGAGCGTGGGCTGGAGGATTTTAATAAGTTCTGGAATGGAGTCAGTCTTTATTGGCCCTGCAGTCTCCAGCATAATGCAGGGCAGATGGACAGGGAGAAGCACTCTGGGAAATGGGAACTGCTCCCAGACAATAAGGCCTGGCAAAAGAGAGAGACTGGGAGAGCCCCAGGAGCAATCTGGCCCTTTTGGCACCTAAACCTAAAAGAAAAAGTCCTGAAACAGAAGGAATAACAAAGCCAATAATAAAGTAGAATGCAACAATGCAGAACAGCACCTTCTGGGGAAAGATGGAAGGAAACATACATACAGTATATATAATATACACATAAATAAATGGAAGCATGAAACTAGCCACAGTGTCAAGGTCTGGAATAACACACAGAGCTGACTCAACCATTAGACAAGAATAGGCAGTCGTCTAGAGGGACAACGTCTGGGGGAGTGGGGGGGGGGCAGAAAAGAGCAGCTGAAGCCAACAATGCCTTGTTTTGTGTGTATGCGTGTGTGCCTCTACGATTCCACATTTTTGCATTTTTCAAGATGTTCTTGGAAGGGTGGTATTGGGATGATCAAAACTATTGAGTTTTATTTTTAAAATATTGTGGGGGAAGGACTAGAATCCAAAACGTTAATTTGGGGTGGGGGGAGGGAAGGCTGAAGATTTGTCTAAGACAGTGGTTCTCAACTCAGTCCTCCAGTACCCACTAGGCCAGGTGGGTGATCAGGATCTCTACAATGAATAAGCATGAAATAGATCTGCATAAATGGAGGCAGTACCTTTCATGATAACCCAACTGGTGTAGGGGACTATTGGTCTAAGGTACTTAATACCCTTGCACCAGCCCTGGTAAGGACTACACTCCATGGAGCTGTAAGTTAAAGAGGTGGTGCTTATAAGAAGAGTTGTCAAACATATGGAGCCTTGAGGGAAGTGGGACTGAGCCTCAGGAGTCAGCCAAAACCCACAACTTCAGCTGCCCATGCTGGCATCACCAGTCAATCATTTTTTATTATTATTATTTAATTTCAGTATATCATAACTGAACTATTACAAAAAAAGGAAAAAGCATCAAGAAAACCGCATTTATTCCATTTAAAGGCAAAAACATAGTACTGATGATTATTCCCAAAGTCCACTACTGGGAGGAACTGATAACATCGAAAAGGCTTAAGGGAAAAATAATGAATTAATAGTTTACTTGGACTTGAATACAATTAATAACCCAAAAAATCAATGACGGAGGCACTAGAACCTTAACATCACTATGTAGAAATCCCTTCTCTACCTTCCAGAAACGATTTCAATTTTGAAGGTACCAAAAAAAAAATCTGATCTTGTCTGATTTTTTGTTATACACATCCTATGATACTTAAAAAAACCCAATCCAAGAGCCAATGCTCTCAGGGGTCTGTTTACTAAGCGGCGCTAACGGCTTCCATGAGAAATCGGAGCCACAGCCCCATTGAATAAAATGGGGCCACGGCTCTGATTTCTCATGGAAGCTGCTAGTGCCACTTAGTATACAGACCCCTTAGAGTTGAAAACTCTCTTCTGATAGCTGTAGTAGCAGGAGAAACATATCGTCTATGTCCATGAAACAAAACAGTTCTAAACTTAAAGAACAAAGATAAAGCCAAGTCTCTGAAGCCTGTACAAAGGCAACTACTAGGGTATCCCTTGTTGGGGTAGGGCTGTTGCCGGTGCCGGTGTCTGTGAGGGGGCATGCTCCTGCAGGAAGTGAGTGAGGAGGTCAAGGGCTAGGTAGGGATGGGTTCAGAGGTAGGGTCACCTAGAGCACTACCGTCCATGGTGCCTTCAGATGACATCACCAGGTGTGGCTGACTCATCCTGCTTGTCCATGAAACAAAACAGTTTTAAACGTAAAGGACAAGGACAAAGCCAAGTTTCTGTCTGAAGCCTACACAAAGGCAACTACTAGGGTAGCCCTTGTCAAGGTTTCTTCTGCAGAGGAATCCAATAATTCAATCATATTCATATTATCTAAAGATTACAGAGCATCAAAACCCCTTTCACTCCCATTAGGGAGTCAAGGGGTAAACATAAAACCTGAATCAAATAGGATTTAGGCATTTCAAAAGTAGATATAATATGATTAAAAGGAAATATAATAAATCTCAAATTATTATAACAATAAGAGTTTTCCAAGTTCTGAAGCTTAATACCCAGCAACAAATTATCTTTGAGCAATGCTAAATTTGTCTCCTCTAATTTAGTGATTTTTCTATTCAGTATCTCTAGACATGCCTTAATTAATTCCTCATGTGAGGCTTACTTATGAGAAGTCTCATCTGAAAAATTACAGAGCTGGGAGAGGCAACCAGTCAAGGTAGACTCCATCTGCGCCATAATTTGCCACAGCTCTTAAGTTGGATACTTGAGGTGGATTAGATGGAGAACCACTTACTGTAAATTCACCTCACTAGAAAAACTTACAGGCTTAACTAATAGAACCTGGGGAGCATCCAATTTGCTCAAAAGGGTGCCTCTAGGACTTGAAGGACACCTATTATTTAGAGAGAGACATATAGGACCATATATAATATCTAGACTTTCCCGATTGATAGTCACTTCTTCCCTATAGCCCTGATTTCTCCCCTTCCTCCACCATCATCCAAAACCACTTGAGATAAAGGTTCAAAGGGCAGAGCTACTGGATAACCTCCAGGTGGGATGGGTTCCAGGTGGGAGACTGAACTTAAAGACAAAACAGACCCAGAACCTTCAGATAGTTAAAGTTCAACCAAGTTAACACTTGGTGCTCCTGGAGTGGACATAAAATTGTCAATTGGTCCTACTATTGTTGAAGTTGTAGGAGGAATACTGTATCTTTCACTTTCACATTGCATTTTCCCATGATCGTCCTTCAGATGTTATTTACAACACCTCCCCCCCACCCCCAAAAAAAAAAAAACCAACAACCCAGGGTTTACCAATCTCAGCCTTTTAGGTATTCCTGTTCTAAGCTCTGAAGGGGCTCCAAAGGAGGGTTGCCCTTTGGCAACGCCCCTTCAGACATGTCCCTACATCTGGATGCCTATGGTTGGTACCTTACTCTATATTGGCTTTTATCAGTGCTTGGGACACATCCTGCTGATGTCATTTCCCCTCCCGGTTTTGGCGGTCAATGTCTCTCCTGAGGTGCCTGCTTTTCGAATACTAGCCCGAGTGGCAGAAAGCATGCCTGAAGTTAAGGCACAGGCATTAAAACCATGTCTAGGGCTGATGTAAATAAGTATGCGCATAAATTATACTATGCTAGAATGTATGTACATGCTTGCTCTGCCCAAGTGGATGCCCCTGGCAAAGTAGGCACTATCAAATTGGATTGAAAGGGTTGAGCTCACACCTATCTCATAGTTCAAAGCAAATTACATTCAGGTCTTGCGGGTATTTTCCTGTCCCAGAGTGCATACAATCTAAATTTGTACCTTATGTGCATATTTTTACTCTGAGCGCTATTTTATAACACACCATGTGCACATGTGCCCGCATGCACACGTAAATGACAAAAATAGCCCCATTTAGGTGCCTACATTCATGCTTAAAGGAGACACTTCTAAAACTACCCCCCTGTAGCAGTGAGTCAGTTTCTGGCAGTTTCCATTCACGAGGACAGAAGCTGCCCATCTGGACTCAGTCTTTGATGACACTTAAAGGAGCAAGAATCTGGATTTTGTTTCCTAACAGTATCTGAGACCAAAGTGACAGAAGGCTGCAGTTCCCAGAGTCTGATGTTTAAAGAGTGTGCCACCAGCAGACACATGGCAAGGGGAGAGCGACAATCCTGAATGCCGTGTAAAAAATACAATTTCATTTAATTTGAAGAGATATACACGAGCAACAAAAATATGGCTGCTTTTCATTTTTTCCATCAACTTTTTCCAGTTTTTGAATGTTTTTTCAGTTCATTTCAGACTTTTGTTTATATAGGGAATTTTTAGTGCATGTTAAAATTGATTTAACATGACCAATGAATTAAGGCTTGCTAAGCTAATTAGTGCACATTAAATCAATTTAGCAGGCACTAAGTATCTTAAGATGCACTTATAAACCAAATTCACACTATCGAATGCACACCCCTAAAGGCTAAAAGCAGTCATTGCCTGTTCTCCGGTACGCTTGTATTGCATCTTTCCTGCTGGTCGTGACATTCCTGCAAGTGACTCCCTGCTTTGCCACATGCTAGCATGACCTGTTACCTCATTCTATGGGAGGTGATAAGACACCTATCTCTGTGCATCTATTTAATGGTTGACGATTACAGTGAATTTGCAATACATTAGTAATACATTATCATTAGGGCTTCTGATTTTAGGATTTAACCATTTATTGGCTGTTCCTTCTTTTAAATTAATTCAGCTCCAGTCTATGCATAAGAACAGTTTCTCTATGTCTTCTCCATCTATTTGAAACTCTTTGCTGAGTTGGGTGCTGAAGTAGAGCTGATGACCTTTTGAAAAAAACTGAAATGCTATTTAAATAGGCTTTCCCTGAATTTGTCTGATGGGCAAGTGTGGTGTGTGAACATCTATGACCTGTGTTGACAATCTGATGGCAATTATGATATAATATAGCAGCGATCTAAATGGCAACTTTTAATTTATAGCAATGTTGTTTTATTGTATTAATTGTACTGTTTGTATCTGTATTTGTCATTGTTGTATATGGTGATTTATTGTGTATGTATTTTGTGACCCGCCTGACCCTTGAGCTCAATATAAATTCTTTTAAATAAATAAAACTCGCCCAATCCAAAAAATAGTTACATTGGATAAAACACCACAGGGGAGGGGGTATTCAGCAGTGATGGATAGCACTTCAACAGCAGCTAGCCATCACTGCTGAACTTTGCACCCAAATTTTAAGTCCTGCCAGGTTGGCTGGATAATGCGGAAGCTAACTAGGCAGCACCCAGGCCCGTACCTAACCCTGTGTGAGTGGTGCAGCCGCACAGGGCGCAAAGGCTTAAGAGGCTCATCTTAGCTATCTGCCATTGCCTGCCGCCGCCATTTTTTCTTCTCTCAGCGGCGGCAGGCAATGGAAGACAGCTAAAATGCACCCCTTAAGCCTTTTCGCCGGCATGCTAAGCGACTTGCACATGCCGGCGACTTGCACATCGGGCGTGCTTCTTCTCTCCCACCGTGGCGGGGGGGGTGCGCATCCAATGTGCAAGTCGCACAGGGCGCAATTTACACTCGGTACAGTTCTAGCAGCACTGATATTCAGTTGCTGCACAATGAAAGTTAGGCCAGCCTTCAGCTTTGGGATAATAGGCTAGCAGCTGAATATTACTGCTAAGACCTGGCTCCAGAGTTGGTTTAAGGGTTGGCACCCTTGGCAAACCTTAAGCCCTACATCCCCCTAGCTCTCAGAATCTGTTGTTTAGCTTTGAATGCCCTGCTCTCTGCTACCCCCCAACCCTGCCGCCCTAGGTAACTGCCTCATTTGACTAATGGTTGGGCTGGCCGCTTCTGATCTGCCCCGAAACACTCCAACACTAGCTGACTATCGTTGGGGCATTCAGTGCCAGCTCTCAGGGGTATTCAGCGGTACTAACCGCATTCACGCTGGTGGTTTACAGGTCTGCGGGCTGCGTAAATGGCTTTGAAAATGCCCCTCCCGCCCTCACACACACATGCGCACATCTTCTGGTACTATCTCATCCCTCTTCTTTGGATCCTCCACTCTGTGTCTGTGCCTTTTTCAGGCTGGAAACGTCACAGCTATACAACTCTATGTATTTGATTCAACTAGAAAATGTACCGAACAATAGTACCAATAAACGCCATTTTTTTCATGCCCTCCAAAAACCCTAACTGGAAAATTGATACCTAAATTTACAATTTATCTAATGATTATCAGTAATAGTAGTGGTCACTATCATACAACTACTTTGCTAAGCAGATTGAAAGAGAGAGAAGGATCCTTGAAGGGCTCGCAGTTAGTGCTACAGCCAAGAATCGAACTCAAGAGTCCCAGCTGCTGAAGCACTCCTTCTTATTAATAAATATGTTGCACCTCTCTGGCTAAGCAGACAGGAGCAGCGAATCAGGCAGCCAGATATGTAGAGGTCTCCAGTAAGAGCTGCAAATGGGGAAAGCACGGGAGTACCAGTGTGTACCATCATCTGCACTCTCCTCCTGCCTGAAAACACGTTCCCTTATCTGCTGGGTACAGTCTCAAAGTTTCCTGCCTCAAATAGGAAAAGAAAACAAAGAAACTCCAGACCCTCCACCCTTCCCTGTTTTCCTTCCCCCTCCCCCATTCCCCCTTCCCCCTCCCCCATTCCCCCTCCACCCTTCCCTGTTTTCCTTCCCCCTCCCCCATTCCACTCCATTACATTCCAAGGACCAAATTTACTGAAGGAAGGGGGCTTCTCGTATTTGGTTCAGACCCCTGGTCTTACATGCAGAGCTCACCAGCCATGGTAACATGGGCCAAGACTATTCCTGGCTCAAGTGAAGTCGCTTCTGGGGCTTAGCAAGTGGCTGTAAGATTCAGGCTCTTAGCCTGACCTTCCAATATTCTAATCTCCACCTCATCAATAGTCCTCTGTGTGCCTTTAGACAGTCTCTTTATTTGTCTGTGCCCCTGTTGGCGTTGATAATAAAGTTCTCCGACTATAAAGCCTTGCAGGAAAGGACTCTGGACTGATGCACAGGAAAGCTTTATTGTTAATAAATGGATAGGGCATAGGAATACCCTCAAACTGGTATTTATTTTCCACTTACTGGACTCCACTGTTTTTAAAGCTAGTTGAACAGTTGAGCTCTAATTCCCTGTACAGAAATGTAAAAATGTTTCTATTTACCTGCTTTCAGCAGCTTTTACTGAAGTGGCTTCTTGGCCCAGAGAGAAGCTGTGTTGACAGCATTGTCACAGTTGCATGGACAAAGTGATGCACATGGGGAAAAATAATCCTAACTGTAGATACACAATACTCTGTTCCACATTAGGAGTAATCACTCGGGAAAAGGACCTCAGCTCAGTCTGCGGCAGTGAACAAACAAGCAAATAAACTGTTAGGAATTACTCAGAAATGAACAGAGAATACATGTAAGAATAATGTGAAGGCGCCATATAAATTCATATTATAATGTTGTCAGCTGTGAATACTGCATGCAATTTGGGTCGCTCCATCTCTAAAAAGATATGGTGGAACTAGAAAGAGTCCGGAGAAGGGCAACGACAATGATAAAAGAGATGGAATAACTCCATTAGGAAGAAAGACTAAGCAAGTTAGGGCTCCTCAGCTCGGAGAGAAGGGAGGGGAGAGGATTGGGGACAGCCATGAAACTGAGAATAGATTTAGAACTAATTTTAACCCTTTCCACTCAGCTGTCCCACCCCATGTACATTTTCCCATTCCGATCGCCTGTCCCACCCTGTGGCACATATGTAACAGTAATGATCTATAATGGCCAAAATACAACATGACTGGTTACTGTAGAATGTGTATGTCATATTTGTTGAAATTTGGGCAGTTTCTTGTTAAAATTTCTTCTAATCTGGCATGAGTGACATAGAAAAGTTTCCAAGTGGAAAGGGTTAAAAAGTATATTTTCTTTCAATGTATAAGTTAGGCTGAGGCATTATTGAACAATAAGGTCAATGCTAGTTGTATAGTTGGATTTCATAAAGGTTTGGACAAATTTCTGGAGGACAGGTCCATTAGCAACTATTAGCCTGGTTGCAGTGGCATAAAATCAAATGCTGGGCCCCTAAGCAAAATTTTGCTGAGTGCTCCCCATAGCAGGAGAGAGATCCCCCACCCCCTCTCCGCTCCCAAGGCCTGAAGTGAAGCGGGAGGTATGAATGGCTTGTCGCAGCCCAACCTTCTGCTTCAATTAAATTACCTGATCCCACTGGCACCCAGAGCAGTGATTAAGTGCTTCGCCTTCTGCTCCCACTTCCAAGACTCATGCAGAACCAGCTCAAGGGGTTGTGGTGCCCTGAGCCAACATTTGCTTTTGGGCCCGCCTCTTTGGGTCAGTCTTGTGGTGGGTGTGAACTGTGCTGAGAAATTCTCCACCAGAACATTTGCAGGTTTAAGTTAAATGCTGGCACCAGTGTTTAACTTAATACATATATTCGGTATATGTATAGGCGGTAGTGCTGAATATACAGAGAGTGCAGTGACTGTCTTGATATTTTTTGATTTGCCCTCCCTCCACACCTAATCCTGTCCACAAACAGATGGATAACATCCGGTCATTGAATGACTGCAATGGCCCGGTATTATTTGTATATTTTTTGAATATATATGGATAGACTGGATTCACTGGTAAACACATAATTGCCTTTGAACATCAGTCCGACAGAGTGTAATTATTCATTCACATGGAACATTCACAGAATGCTCAATAAAGCTCTCCCAGAGACGGGCGCAGAGCAGAAGTATGTTTATGTTTATTTGATAAAAAACCGCCTTTCTAAAATAACCAAGGCGGTGTACAATTAAAACAAGTACAGGTCAGCATACATTTTATTTATTTAACTGATTTTATGTGCTGCTCTTTTTCGCAGTCAGACTGGTTTACATGCAACAAAAACAGTGAACAAAGAATGTTTACATAAAATAGGTTTTAAAACTTGGAGAATTTAACAAGGTAAACTAAGTAATAGCGGGTAATAGGTGGGGCACGAGGGATGGGGGCGACTGCGTGTTTGAGTAGTTCAGATCAGTAAGTAGACTCTTTGGCCCCGATTCCATAAGGCAGATAGCAGGGCAGCACATCCTGCCGGGACATGCTATCCTTCTATCCACCGTGCCAGTATTACACCTCCATCCTCTGCTGCACGCACAGGGCTACTGTGCGTGCTGCAGGGGATGAAGGCGTGATGGGGTGGAGAGAGGGAGGAGCTTGGGGGGACTGATCCCCGGATGTACAGGGCTGATTCCAGGTTGGTTCTATATCTCTGGGGATCACCAGGGTGGACATGACGACAAAAAAAGACCACATGGCCTATCTAGTCTGTCCTTCCATATCAACAACTACAACAGTCCACTTTTTACCTTTAGAGATCCTCTGTGTTGGTCCCATGCTTTTTTGAATTCAGTTACTGTCCTCATCTCTACCACCTCCACTGGGAGACTATTCCATGGATCCACTACTCTTTCCTTAAAGAAATATTTCCGCATATCACTCCTGAATCTATCTCCCTTCACCGTCATCCCATGTCCCCTCGTAGCAGAACTTGCTTTCAATTGAAAGAGGCTCTCTCCCTGAACATTTATGCCACGGAGGTATTTAAACATCTCAATCATATCACCTCTATCCTGCCTTTCCTCTAAGGTGTACATATTAAGATCCTTAAGTCTGTCCTCATATGCTTTATAATGAAGCCCACTAATCATTTTAGTAGCCACCCTCTGCACCGACTCCATCCTGTTCACATCCTTTTGAAGGTACAGTCTCCAGAATTGCACACTATACTCCAAATGAGGTCGCACCAAAGACTTATACAGAGGCATTATCACCTCCTTTTTTCTGCTAGCCATTCCTCTCCGTATGCACCCAGGCATCCTTCTAGCTTTTGCCGTCGCCTTTTCTACCTGTTTAGCTACTTTAAGATCATCAGACACAACCACGCCTAGGTCCTGCTCTTCTTTAGTGGACAAAAGTACTTCACCTCCTATACTGTATTGCTCCCTTGGATTGCTGCAGCCCAAATGCATGACCTTACATTTTTAACATTAAATCCCAGCTGCCAAATTCTAGACCATTCTTCAAGCTTAGCTAGATCCCTCCTCATGTTATCTACACCTTCCTGGGTGTCTACTCTATTGCAGATTTTGGTATCATCCGCAAAGAGGCAAACCTTACCCGACAGCCCTTCCGCTATATCACTAACAAAGATGTTAAAAAGAATCGGACCAAGGACAGATCCATGGGGCACACCACTGATAACATCCTTCTCCTCAGAGTGAGCTCCATTTACTTGTACTCTTTGTCGCCTCCCACCCAACCAATTTCTAACCCAAGCAGTAACTTTAGGGTCCATCCCTAGGGTGCTCAGTTTGTTTATAAGTCACCTGTGAGGAACAGTGTCAAAGGCTTTACTGAAATCTAAATACACCACATCTAGAGCTCTCCCTCGGTCCAACTCCCTGGTCACCCAGTCAAAAAAATCAATCGGATTTGTCTGACAAGACCTGCCTCTGGTGAATCCATTCTGCCTCGGATCCTGTAATCCGCTGGACTCCAGAAACCTCACTATTTTCTCTTTCAGCTTAGACTTTAGGCCAATAATTTACTCACCACCGAAGTTAAACTAACTGGCCTGTAGTTTTCAACCACATCCTTACTTCCGCTTTTGTGTAAAGGCACCACATGAGCCTCTCTCCAGTCCTTTGGCACCACTCCCGACTCCAACGAGGCATTGAAAAGGTCAGTCAGTGGAGCTGCTAGAACGTCCCCAAGTTCCCTCAGTATTCTTGGGTGTATCCCATCCGGTCCCATCGCTTTGTCTACTTTAAGTTGAGCTAGTTTCTCACGAACACAGTCTTCTGAAAATTGTTCAAGATGTCCCTCACTTCTGTTCCTATTTGTGGGTGTTTTCTGAGGTCCTGCTCCTGGTTCTTCATCTGTGAACACAGAACAAAAATATTTGTTAAGCAATTCCGCTTTATCCTTATCAGCTTCTACATATTTCCCCCCCCCCCCCCCCGCACCCTTGAGTCTGACAATACCACTCTTGCCCTTCCTCTTCTCACTAATATATCTGAAAAATGTCTTATCCCCCCATTTTATTGCATTGGCTATTTCCTCCTCCTTTTGAATCTTTGCCTTCTTGACTACTTTGCTAGCGTCTCTAAGTTTTTCCAAATACAGATGCCTGTCTTCCTCTCTCTGTGATCTCTTGTATTTCATGAAGGCCTCCCTCTTTTTCTTCACTTTTTCAGCTACTTCCTTAGAAAACCATAGCGGTCTCCTTTTCCTTTTGCCTTTATTTACCATTTTAACAAAAAGGTTGGTTGCCCTTAAAATATCCCCTTTCAGTTTTGCCCACTGTTTTTCTACATCCCCCAGCTGTTCCCATTCCACTAATGACTCCCTGAGGTATTGGCCCCTCTTTGCAAAGTTAGTCTTCCTAAAGTCTAAGATCCTCACCTTGGAATGGATTCTAGCAGCCCTAGTCCTAATACTGAACCACACCATCTGATGATCACTGGATGCTAAATGATCTCCCACTACAACATCAGAAACACTTTCACCATTGGTAAGCACCAAGTCCAGTATGGTCCGTTCACGTGTGGGGTCTGTTACCAATTGCCTGAATAGTTCTCCCTGTAGAGAATCCAGGATCTCCTTACTTCTAGATGATACTGCAGCAGGAATGTGCCAATCAACATCTGGCATATTGAAATCTCCTATCAGTAGCACTTCCCCTTTCCTAGCAATGCTGTGTATGTCTTCAATTAATTCTCTGTCCACCTCTTCCTCTTGTGAGGGAGGTCTGTATATCACACCAATGCAAATAGATTTCTCTTTCCCTCTTTCTAGTTTAACCCACAATGCCTCCTCTCCCTTTTAAGCTCTGTAATTCCAAAGCTTTAATAGTAGTTTTTACATATAGTGCCACTCCTCCTCCCCTTCTTCCTACCCTGTCCTTTCTGAATAAAGTATAGCCAGGTATAGTTACATCCCAGTCATGGTTTTCTGTGAACCATGTTTCTGTAACTGCCACTAAATCCAAGTCAGCCACTCCCACCAAAGCTTCAACATCAGGGATCTTATTTCCCATGCTACGGGCATTTATACACACTGCTTTCCATATGTTACCCGTTACCCATTTCCATAAAGGTATTTAATGTATCACCTACCTGGGGGCTTTCACTTACCTGGGGGCTTTCTTCACCTATCCCCAACGAATCTAGTTTAAAGCCCTCTTCAGTAGATTAGCCAGTCTACTACCGAAGATGTGCTGACCTTTCTTGGACAGATGGATGTCATCTCTGCTCTGCAACCCTTAGAACACCTCTATTTCACCTCTGAGGTTGAATAAGAGCAGGGCGTCCCTCCAAACCTTGCTGGCCCAGGTGCCCCCCCCCCCCCCCACTGGATCACTGGGACACTGAGGGTGAGTCCCTGCAGCCCAATCCGGGCCCCAGCGGCCCCCATTGGGGTCAAGCGGTGAAGGATCAGGGCTTTGAGATTGCGGGAACATTGAGTCGCAGGGAAGATGTCCCTTCGGCTGTGGGAGGGGCATGCCTGGCAGTCCTCAGGCCCGATTCTGACAGCCACGGGAACATTTTGCTCCCACGTTTCAGAATCGGGTCCAAACAGGCCTGTCCTGCACGGGGCTGTCTGGACGGCCCGGACGTGTCCCTTTCGGAATCGGGCTCCACATTTATGGGATGTTGTCATAATATAGTTGGAATAGGCATGTCTTTAGAAATTTGTGGAAGTTAGAGAGGTCAGAGTTGGATCTGATTGAATCAGGTAGCATGTTCCAAAGGGTGGCAGCATCTAACGAAAGTGCTCTGTCGCAGGTTGCCTGGTTGCTTCTTGGAATTGTTGTGGGTGTTAAGAGTGTGTTTTGCATTCCACTTCGTCTTAGCCTTAGTCTGTTATCAGGAGTCTGGTGGTTGCTTGTTGTGAGGGAGTCAGCAGATAATTTGTGTACGATTTTAAAGATCATGAGCAGAGTCTTGTATTCAATGCACTATCGGTAACCAATGTAGGTGCCCTGATCTGCGTGATCCTTGTAGAGTACGTGCTGCTGTAATTAGGGAGTGGATGAAAGGTATATTTGCATAGGCCTTGATAGATAATATTACAATAATCAAAATGTGGAAAGATGAGAGCTTGGAAGACAGTTCTGAAGTCAGTTGGGTCCAGTAGCGGAGGAAGTTGACGGAGTGTACGTATCTTATGGTAGATGGCTTTAGTGACATTGCTGATGTGGGAATGATTATTCAGGTGCTGGTTGATGGTAATTCTCAGGTATCGGATCTCCTGTTTTACCTGAAGATCTGCGTTGGTGATCTTCACGGTAGGTAGTGGGATGAATGATTGATTGATATTTGGTTATGAATAATACTTCAGTCTTTTTAAAGTTGTGCCTAGAGAGCCACTGGGAAACCATGTCAAAGCAGTTTAGCAATTTGGTGTAGTTTGGTTTGTCCATGAGAAGGGGACGTTTAATATAATGTCAGCCACGTATATATGATAATATATGCCAATGGACTGTATAAGGGAGCAAATGGGTTGAATGCATAGGTTGAATATTAGGGAGGAGAGCATTGAATCCTGTGGGACTACTTGTGCCTGGGTGTACATGTCAGATGAGTGGGCCCCTATTTTTACTTGTATTCAAAATCTAGAGTCACATCAGTGACAGCAACAAACAGCCTCCATTGCTAGAATGTTCATGACTGTCATGGTATGCACAAAATTAACCCATTTGGAGCAACTGCCCCCAGACATTGTGGGGGTTATATTCAAAGAACGACATCTTCAGTGGCAAGGAAAAATAAAATGCCTAATTGCCACCACTTTATTAAAACCTGATATTCAGCGGTGGAAGATATCCAGCTTCTGCCGCCGACTATCTGGACTGTTGGCCACCGATGCTGCTATCCAGTTAGTGGCAATATTCAGCCTCTAAGCAGATAGTGCAAAGCGGTTAAAGTTAAGACAGCCATTCATCTGTCCTTACTTAAGCTAGCTGGTTAGTGGCTGATCATCACTGCTGACCAGATAGTGAAGCGCTGACTAGCAAAAACCAGACATTCAGCGCCAGATGCCAGATAAGTCCCAGCACTGAATATCCGGGTTTTTTAAAGTGGCGATGGCTTTGGTGCTTTAAAAGTGCCTAGCCACCCCACTGTATATCGACCCCTGTGTGAAGTAACACAAAACCCTGCAAATGAACAATCAGAAACTTACCATATCATACCAGCACCAACCCTACTTATGAAAAGTTAGCACTGCAAATATTCTAGAATACCAGTATGCTTCAAGCTGCAAAAAGAAAACAAGCTGAACTGCTATGGATTCCTACACAGAATCGCTCATCATAGCTGCATATAGAAAACAAAGACCATTACTTACAAAAGAATAAGAAACTACAAATTAGAAACAAATATGCAGACAAAGCATGAAATGGAAAACCACAAAGAACAGACTAGGTGCAGTAAAAAAACTGAAGAAAAGGAAACAGAGGGGTTGATTTTCAACGGCAGTGATCAATGCTGTCAAAACGGCTGACTGTCACTGCTTTAATTAAGAGTGAGTATTCTCCGCCGGTGAATATCCAGTGAGCAGTGCAAGTCCGGCGACCGGCACTAAATACTGAGATCTACAAACTGCAAAAATGCCGTTGTTGTGCCCCCCAGAAATTAGGGGCCCTTTCGCTAAAGCCCAGTAAATGGTTAACATGTGTTATAACAGGAGGTAACTGGGGGCCAGGAACACTACCATGGGGTCATGCCAGCGACTGTGCATTAAAGCCATTGCGCGATAGGGTGGGGAATGCGCCGAAGTGGGGGCGAAGAGCAGCTCACTGCTAACACTTGCCATACACTCAGTAGCATTGTGGCAAGTGGCTCGTGTGCACCTAACGGTGCCTCTAGAAGCGTTGTTAGGTGAACCCATGTTAAGGGCACCGTGCATTAGCATTCACACTCGAGCGCTGCCAGGAACATGCTCTTGCCAGTACGTGAGGCATTCACTAACCATGGGATGGTAGCACTACTAATCGCACAGTAAGTGCATGCCGTTAGTAAAAGACCCCTTAATTTCCTCACATACTGGACAAAATACAAAGAAATCTCTACACCTTTGTTGTCTGATCATTTTATTTTTCCAACAGAGTTCGTCTTGGTCTCTCTTTACCACTACCCTTGTTGGTTGTCTCCCTAAGTCCTTTGCCAGGATCTCATTGTCATTTTCTGTTGCTTCACTCTCCCGGTCTTTCTTCCCCTTTGGGAGGGAGGAGGAAGTAGCTGGAGTGCAGGAGTAGCCTAATGAGTAGGGGTACCAGGTTTGAATCCCACTGCCATTCCTTGTGACCTTGAGCAAATCACTTAATCCTTCATTGCCTCAGGTACAAAGCAGCAGACCAATCCAGAAAAGCTTAGCACGGCATTTTTTGGCGCTTTGCCCACGCTAGGTTTGCTCTCCGATGCAGAAAGCAAGATAGCGCTGGAAAAATGCAAAAACAAAAAACAAAAACCACCCCAACCGCACAAATCACATGCATAAGTAATTGCACCCAATGTAAAAAAAACTGCGCTGAAACTTAGCACAGTTTTTTACACTGCTTTTTTAAACACGGGATCTTCATGTCAGCTTCGGGCAGGCATAACGATCCAGCCGGGAGCAAAAGTATCTTCTGAGATGAAGTTTAACATTTCACCTCAGATGATCCAGGCGTCAGGGAAAGTCCCCATGCAATCAGAATACTGTCAGGACAGTGCCCCTGACACCAACCCCCTGAGCAAAACCAAATCACTAGCAGCTCCAATCCCTGCCCACCCGTTAAAAAACACCCTGGTGGCCCAGCAGCCCCGATCCCACTACCCACCTACACAATAAAAAAATGCCTGTTAACCCAGTGGCCCCAATCCCGCCCACCCTATAACAAAAGTCCTTGGTGGCCTGGCGGCCTCTGAACCCCTACCTCCTCCTGGTACCTTTAATCTGGAATGGGAGCAATGCCCACGTACTCCCATCCCTGTGCCACCATCTTGAAAACTGGCAGCGCCTGGCCCCATGCTGTGCATTCTGGGATGCACCCGGCAGGGTCAGACTGTCATGTAAGGCATTTTGTGCCTTATATGGCAGCCTGGCTCCTCTGGTGCATCCCAAGATGCACCGCATGGGTCCAGGCACTGCCAGTTTTCAAGGTGGCCGTGCAGGGGCGTGAGCATGTGGGCAACACTCCTGCTCGAGATTAAAAGTACCAGGAGGAGAATTCGGGGGCCACTGGGCCATCAGGGATTTTTGCTATTCAGTGGTTGGGATCAGGGCCGCTGGGCCACCAGGATTATTTTTATCGGGTGGGAGGATCGGGGTCGCTGGGCCACCAGAACCTTTTTTTAGTGAGTGGATGGATCACAGCTGCTGGGCCACCAGGAAATGTTTTATCGGGTGGGTGGGGTATTGGCACCACTGGGCCACCGGGAACTTTATTTCTGTTGGGAGGTCAGTGTCCAGGGGGAGCACCGGACCCCTGAGAGTATGCTGATGGCATTGGGGGCTTTCTCCCAATGCTTTGATCATCTGAGGTAAAGTGTCAAACCTCCCCTCAGATGATCCTGTTTCTCCGAGACAGCATGCCAAACTTGCACCGACTTCTGTGCACATCTGTTTGGCTTACTCTCCCAGTTTAACGCTGAATTTTTGCACACTGGGTAATGTGAATATTGCATCCCAGTGCAAAGAGTCAGCAGTGAAGTCACGCTATGAACCCCTGTGCTAGCGTTTTAAGCACTGAGCTCTAGTGCAGGATTAGATTTTAAGCCCTCTCAGGATAGGAAAATACATGCAGTGTCTGAGTGTAACTTGCTTTGAACTCCTGAGAAAGGCATGACTGATCATTTCCAACCTAGCAACTCCCAGAGACCCTAAATATTCATGTCATGTAGAAGTCTGTAGCGAAAATATTACAAAGCTTGTGTGATAGAAGTAAAGATGTTGCCTGCATGTAAAGCTTCTGCTAGACAGTGACATCCCTGGGCAGTCTCCCCATTACACTCTTTTCTGTCTGCCTGCACTGTGTCTGCTAAGCTCAATCACATACAGATAAATTACTTGTAAAGTTTAGACAAAGGCAATAAAAACTCAACAAGAATACATTAAGAGGTCTTGCAAATCAAGATTTAAGTGTATTGGCAGGTCTAGATGTGGAGTACTGTACTGTAACATCTGGCATGGGGTGGATTGAAGAATTATATGTGGGAGTGGGTTGTTCTTACACAGTCCTATATGTGACTTCAGTCGCAGCTCTCAGGCCATGAGGTCTAAAGTAAAACAGGTGCTTCAGACACACCTGTGCTTGGCCTGGTACCTGATCCTGAAGTCCTAACTGCAATGTGTGAGCAGGTGACATGACTCAAAGTTTCCTCTGGTGGAGAATGGTGAGTTCGTTGCTGCTAGAGGATGTGGACTGGGACTGGCTGGTATCAGTGAGAAAACATAATGTCCCCCTGAGATTCTCTTCATTAACTATGCAATGATACCCAGAACATGAAGTGGGAGTCAGTGCACAGAGCATGACACTATTTTTGCTGCAGAAGACAAATAACAGAATGAGAGGGGAAAAAAACCTCTCGTCTCTTGCCAAGTTTCTGAAAGATTTTGGCCTGAGGCAGTGAAACAAATGGGCAGAGCCTGTGGAACGGCGGAGCGTTAATGTGTTCGCAAGCAGGCTGGAAGTCACTCTGCATTTCTCAGCCTGGGCATAAATCTCTGTCAGTGTTTTAATAATTGAATCCTGGGCTAAGGGCAAACAGCATGGCATAAAAATTACAAGAATATTGCGATCCTTGGGCCTCAATATCCTTGTGCCACATACGCAGGGTAACAATGCCTCACAACTTCCGTTGCTATTTTATCACAGTAGCAGAAAGCCCACAGCTCTCCGCCTTGGGACATAGCAACTGATGGTATTCATATACAGCCACGCATCACTGAAAAGGCATAACATAAAAGGACTGGGGAAGGTTTAATCCTGATCTGCTCCCCTACAAAACTTCCTCCAGTTCGGCTCTGCATTTTTACCACTTGAAATTCTGGGATAGTTTCTTTGGAACACTTTTTTTATTGGACCACATGCTTGCTAAATCTGCAGTCTGCCATGTCCTTTTTTTAGATATTTCCCTTTTTCTTTCTTTTGGAAAGTCATTTGTAAAGTTGAGAATAAGGAAGAGTCCATGAAAACAAACAAATGTCTGAGTTACTATCTGGCAAAAGGTACAGTTCTGAATCTCAGAGTGCAGCCTTCAAAATGTCAGCAGAGGCAGGTAAGTGTATGCTGGTTGAAAAGATAGCATGGCATCCACTCTCTCTACAATGACTCAGAAATAACGTTAGGAAATCTTTCTCCATGGAAAGTGTAGCGGATACATTGAAGAACCCTCCTTCCTCCGCTCATCATGGGAGGCGGTGGAGGCCAAAACAGTAATAAAATTCAAATACAACGTAAGATAAGCACAGAGGACTCTCAGTTGAGGAGTGGAACAACAGCTGGAGATTAACGGCAGTCTATGAAATTGCAACCAGAATATTGTGCATACTAGCAAGGCTGGTGCAAGGATATTGGATGCCCTAGGTGAATCTTCAGCTTTTGTGACCTCTCCCCCTCCCCTTGAGATTTCAATAATTAAACTTAACAATCATGGTCATCCCAACACCATGTCTCCCATGACAGCCCTGTAAAAATGCACAATTGGACATCATACTTGTAGATATTAAGCTTTGCTCTGTTTGTCTATATGTAGGTGCCTCTCTCCCTGTCTCCCTGCAGGTAAAAGATGTTGCTGATGGCTCTTGGAGTTTGTGGGACTCTTGGGATCTAGTGTTTTACTCTGACTTCTGCTAGTCCTTGCTGCTCCTCAGAATCTGCTGCCCTAGGCAGCTGACTACTTAGTCTTTCCTAATGGCCAAACCACACCTGCATCCTGCATGGACGTCCTGGTCCTCTGCTATTGTCATAGTCTATCTTCAATGCTTCCAGTTATCTCAAGACCTTCCATCACCATTTCCAAGGAGAAATAGTGAACTTTAGATTGTCATGGGGACTGACCAGATGCATTCCTCTGAGACAGAGAAATGGATCTTGCAGCTTCTGAGAGTCACAGAACCAGTTAGGTATATAAACCCAGGAATTCTTTTTAATATCGTGGACCAGAATAACTGGGCAGACTGGACTGGCCAATTGGTCTTCATCTGCCGGTACCTGCTAAGCCTTGAGCACTTTCTGAGGTGATTTATAAATCTTTTAAAATAAATACAATGAATATTTCTAGGAAGGAGTCATCTAATTACACTTAGGACATGATATAAATTAGAGAGGCAACCAATGCTGCTTCTCCCACTGAGAATCCTTGTGAGCTTGGGCACGTCCCTTCATCTCCTATTGCTTCAGATACACGCTTAAATTTAAGCTCTTTAGGAAGGAACTTGTACCTGAAAAGCTCTGGCAAACTACCTTGAGTTAACTGGAAAAATGGAGCAG
Organism: Ichthyophis bannanicus; assembly: GCA_033557465.1. Lineage (NCBI taxonomy): Eukaryota > Metazoa > Chordata > Amphibia > Gymnophiona > Ichthyophiidae > Ichthyophis > Ichthyophis bannanicus. The sequence continues at coordinate 35,151,225 of CM066047.1, read as the reverse complement.
AAATAAAGAATATTGGAATTATATTATACTTCTGTACTGTCTTCTCTAAATAAATTAAACTAGGAAACAGAGAAGGGCCTTCCTATCTCATTTCCACAGTGCTTTTCTAGCCTGACTCACTGCAGACTCCCTTTTTTTTTTTTTTTAGAGACAATAAACAATAAAGCCTCCAATATTCATGTCTGTAGGATGGCTGGTGGTGTTGCTAACTGGCTCCAGATTTCTCCTACAAAGTGATCCAGTCCTGCGTTTATCTCAACTAGGGAATGCAATGGGGTCAACCCAATACAGATTCAACCTTGTTGGGCAAACTTGGAACCAGCTGGCAATTCTAATACTGGGTTAAAGTGAAAGACGACCACAGGACCATCAAGCTCAGTCTTCTTCTGATTGCCTGATAACTTCTCAATGTAGTAGACTAGAGGAAGGTGAGAAAATACTGTGTAAAGTTAGCATAGTACCTTAACATATTGGCTGGTCATTTATAGTTGGGTAACCTGGAGCATGAATAATTAGTTTCCGGAGCTGCATAGCTCTCTCTCTCTCTCTGCATGCTATGGCTGAATCTTCTGCAACCAATGTCTCTATGCAAATTAAAACAAAATATTCCCCATTTGGGATTGCTTTTGGTTTGGTTGAGGTGTTTTTGTTTTAAGTTAATTAACTGATTGCTCAGTACTAATGGTTTGCAATTAGCTGTCATCTTTCTGCCCTCCCCCAGCATGTAGCCAGCCCAGTTTGGGATGCTTTGGTTACTGGTTGATTTCTAGGAATGTTTTTTAGCCTCCGGCATGCTCTGCCATTGCTGCAGGAGAGGAATGGGGGGGGGGGGGGGCGGATGTGCTTCCAGATGGCTTTTATTACAAGGTCCCATGGAAGACTGGGGAGTCTCATCTTCTGTTCTGAGATCCAGGGCCTGTCAAAGCAATCACAGGTGCACATGCTCTGGGAAAGCAATTAGGCACTCCCTGTGTTTCACGGATGCTGGCCTTGCTTGTTTGTGGCTATCAGATCAGGCTACATAGTCACTAACAGTGGACCGTGTCTACTGAAAGAGAGAGGGTAACAACAAGAGAGTCAGAGCAGATTGTTAATGGAGGATAAAATACCGGCTTGGAGCAAGCCTGTTATACAGCAAAGGGCAGTACTTTATTCTCTTCTTGACTGTAGCCTGAAGCACAATTTCTGGCAGACAAAATGCAATTTTGTTTTTATATTGATGTTTTTCTAAAAATTCAGCAGCTGCCACTACCTGCCAGTCAAGACTCAGGTCTCTCTTACTCAAACACTAAGAACATAAGAACATAAGATATGCCATACTGGGTCAGACCAAGGTCCATCAAGCCCAGTATTCTGTTTCCAACAGTGGCCAATCTAGGCCATACGTACCTAGCAGTTTCCCCAAGGGACACAGGTTCCACAATGCTTGTATTGGTTCAAGCATTGATATCCTGGGTCCCTTCTTAATAATGGTTTATGGACCTTTCCTCCAGGAACTTGTCCAAACCTTTTTTAAACCCAGCTACACTAACAGCCTTTACTACATCCTCCGGTAACAAATTCCAGAGTTTGATTACACGTTGAGTGAAAAAATATTTTCTTTTATTAGTCTTAAATAGTTTACCCTGTAGCTTCATTGCATGTCCCCTAGTCTTTCTATATTCTGATAAGGTAAACAATCGATCTACGTTTACCCGTTCCACTCCGTTCATTAATTTATAGACTTCTATCATATCTCCCCTCAGCCGTCTCTTTTCCAGGTTAAAGAGCCCCAACCTTTTTAGCCTTTCTTCATAGGAGTAGCCTTCCATCCCCTTTACCATTTTGGTGGCTCTTCTCTGAACCTTTTCTAAAATTGCTATATCCTTTTTAAGATACGGCGACCAGAATTGCACACAATATTCAAGGTGCGGTCTCACCATGGAACGATATAGAGGCATTATAATATCTTTTATTTTATTTTCCATTCCTTTCCTTATCATACCTAGCATTCTATTTGCTCTCTTGGCCGCCGCTGCACACTGGGCCGAGGGTTTTAACATGGTATCCACAAGGACGCCTAAATCTTTTTCTTGGGTGGTGGTTCCTAATGTGGAACCTTGCATCGTGTAACCATAGTTTGGGTTGTTCTTCCCTAGGTGCATAACCTTGCACTTCTCCACATTAAATTTCATCTGCCATTTTGATGCCCAGTCTTCCAATTTATCAAGATCCTCTTGCAATTTTCCACAATCCTCCTGGGTTTTAACAACTTTAAATAGTTTTGTGTCATCAGCAAATTTGATAACCTCACTCGTTATTCCACTTTCCAGGTCATTTATGAATATGTCAAAAAGCAGCGGACCCAGCACAGATCCCTGGGGTACACCACTATTCACCTTTCTCCATTGGGAAAATTGGCCATTTAGCCCTACCCTCTGCTTTCTATCTTTTAACCAGTTCCTGATCCACAGTAGTACACTGCCTCCTATCCCATGACTCTTTAGTTTTGCCAAAAGTCTCTCATGAGGGACCTTGTCAAAGGCTTTCTGAAAGTCCAGATACACAATATCAACCGACTCACCTTTGTCCACCTGTTTATTCACTCCTTCAAAAAAACATAACAGATTAGTAAGACAAGATCTTCCTTGTCTAAAGCCATGTTGGCTGTCTCCCATTAGGTCATGACTATCTATATGCTGAGTAATTTTATTCTTTATGATGGTTTCTACCATTTTTCCCGGTACTGATGTCAGGCTCACCGGTCTGTAGTTTCCCGGATCACCCCTCGAACCCTTTTTAAAAATTGGTGTTACATTGGCGATCCTCCAATCCTCAGGTATTAGAGATGATTTTAATGATAGTTCACAGATTACTGATAGCAGGTCTGCAATCTCAAATTTCAGTTCTTTCAACACCCTTGGATGTATACCATCCGGCCCAGGTGATTTGCTACTCTTCAGTTTATCTAATAGTTGTAAGACATCTTCCCGATGTATCGATATTTCCTTCAATTCTTCCACACCTTTAAATACCACTTCAGTCGTGGGTAACATCCCTACATCTTCCTCAGTAAAGACCGAAGCAAAGAATTCATTCAGTCTCTCCGCTATCGCCTTGTCGCCTCTTAGTGCTCCTTTAACCCCTTTATCATCTAATGGACCAACTGACTCTCTCACGGGTTTTTTGCTACGAATGTACTTGAAAAGGTCTTTATTTCGCGTTTTTGCTTCCGCAGCAAGCTTCTTCTCAAATTCTCTCTTTGCCTGCCTTATCAATGCCTTGCATTTGACTTGCCAGTGCTTGTGCTGTTTCCAGGTTTCATCATTTGGCTCTTTTTTCCATTTCTTGAAAGATGCTTTTTTGGCAACAACAGCCTCTCTGACCTCAGCTTTAAACCATGCTGGCAATTTTTTGGACTTCCTTCCACTTTTCTTAAAGCGTGGAATACAGCTGGTCTGGGCTTCCAAGATAGTATTTTTCAACAACACCCAAGCTTGATGTACGTCTTTAACCTTTGCAACTGCTCCTTTTAGTTTTTTCTTAACTGTTTTCCTCATTCTATCATAGTCTCCCTTTCGAAAGTTAAAGGGTAGTACTGTGGATTTCCTTACTATCCCTCCTCCACTAATTAAATCAAAGGCGATCATGCTATGATCACTATTGCCAAGTGGCCCCAACACCCTTATCTCTTGCACTACATCTGGTGTTCCACTAAGGACTAGGTCTAATATTGCTTCCCCTCTGGTCGGTTCATGAACCAGCTGCTCCAAGAAGCAGTCATTTATTTCATCTAGGAACTTTATCTCCCTAGCATGTCCTGTTGTGACACTGACCCAGTCGATGCCGGGGTAATTGAAATCACCCATTATTATTACTGCACTGTAACTTTTGCTAGCTTCCTTGATTTCTTTGAGCATTTCATCATCCATTTGTTCATTCTGGCCAGGCGGACGATAGTACACCCCCACTGCCATCGCCTTCCCCTTTTTACATGGAATTTCAATCCATAGAGATTCTACAGCAAATTTTGTTTCTTGCAAAACTTTAATCCTTTCTGACTCAATGCCCTCTCTAACATAGAGCGCAACCCCTCCACCAATTTGATCAGCTCTATCATTTCGATATAGTTTGTACCCAGGTATCACAGTGTCCCACTGGTTGTCCTCCTTCCACCATGTCTCTGATATTCCAATCATATCTAACCTCTCGTTTAGTGCTATATATTCTAACTCTCCCATCTTGTTTTGTAGACTTCTAGCATTTGCATACAAGCATTTTAGAGACTGTATTTTATTCATATTAATTTGGCTATTGGTAGACATGGGTAATTTGGGATCTTTAAGTTCTGTCTGCTCCATACTCGAGGGCATTTGGGCTACTTTACTCTTTTTTGGAACCTCTCTGCTTTTTGTAGTATCCTTCAAGGATACATTCTTCCGAACCATGCGCTCTTGGGCGACTGTCGGCTTTCCCCTATTATCTAGTTTAAAAGCTGCTCTATCTCCTTTTTAAAGGTTAATGCCAGCAGCCTGGTTCCATCCCAGTTAAGGTGAAGCCCATCCCTTCGGAAGAGCCCCTCCTTTCCCCAGAATGTTCCCCAGTTCCTAACAAATCCGAACCCCTCATCTCTGCACCATTGTCTCATCCACGCATTGAGACTCCGGAGCTCTGCCTGCCTATTGGGTCCTGCGCGTGGAACGGGAAGCATTTCGGAGAACGCTACCCTGGAAGTTCTGGATTTCAACTTCCTACCTAAAAGCCTAAATTTAGCTTCCAGAACCTCCCTACCACATTTTCCTATGTCATTGGTACCAACATGTACCAAGACAGCAGACTCCTCCCCAGCACTATCTAAGACCTTATCTAGGTGGCGTGTGAGGTCCGCTACCTTCGCACCAGGCAGGCATGTTACCAGGCGATCCTCACGTCCACCAGCCACCCAGCTATCTACATGCCTAATGATCGAATCACCAACTATAACTGCTGTCCTAACCCTTCCCGCATGGGCACTTGGCCCTGGAGAAACCTCCTCGGTGCGAGAGGGGTTTACATCACCTGGAGGACAGGTCCTAGTTACAGGATCACTTCCTGCCACACCAGGGTGATGCTCTCCTGTCACGTGACCTCTCTCCTCCATGGCAACAGGGATGCTGCCAGACTGGAGGTGGGACTTCAGGACTATATCCCTGTAGGTCTCGTCTATGTACCTCTCTGTCTGTCTTATGTTTTCCAAGTCTGCTACTCTAGCCTCTAGAGAACGGACTCGTTCCCTGAGAGCAGAGAGCTCCTTGCACCTAGTGCACACGTAAGACCTCTCACCAGCTGGGAGAAAATCATACATGTGACACTCAATGCAAAAGACTGGAAAGCCCACATCCCGCTGCTGGACTGCTGTCTGCATCTTAGTTTTAAGTTTGTGTTTAGATCTTTAAGTTCTATATGTACTAAAGGGTACTACGCAAGGTTCTTGTCTCTTCTTGCCTTTTAGCACTGCTAAGACTCAGGTTTGAGAAACTTTATTAGCATGGCAATTTGTAGATTTGCTGCCAACTTAATGCATAATGCAATGAAACTGAGAAAAAGAAAATATATACATATTCACATCAAAATAAATGGCAGTCGGCCTATCCAGTCTGCTCAGTTATTCCGACCTCGGTAAGGAGACATCCCCTTGCTCAGTCATAGTGTGTGACCACCTGCAAGCGTTCCCCTTATCCAGGACTGTGTTTCATCTTCCTCCTTTCCACTCCACGATCTTGATTAGAAAAGCATTCTCTCCCGCACTCCCTTTTCCAAACTAAGCCACTAATCTTATAGCCAACAAAACTAGTGCGGCCCCTGCCCAAACTTCTGACCTCCTGGGTCCTCTGCACAGCCCGTCAGACAGACCCTGCTGCAAGGTTGGTTCCATCAACACAATACGATCTAAACAAGAGCCATTGCTAATCTGTCTCCTTGGCCCCTGGATGACTCGAAACAGAATATAAAGGCAAAAGAGTAGAAAGGACAAGAATAAAGTCAATTACTGGATTCTGGTTCTGATCAGTATTGTCTCTGGTCAGATTATGTTTTTTTCGTTTTTACTTCCCGGATTAGACAGTTTTTCTGCTCGTTCTTTTGTGGTAAGCCTTTCACTGTGCAACTCTGTTTCTACTGCCTGCAGAGCCTGGCTTACTGGGATTTCCAGTTCTGTATGTATTTATGTATTTCTATTTTTTAGCAGATAATGTTGTTAAGAGTCTTGAGCAGGCATAACAGTGTTTTGTGCACTCCAGTAGGCTCTTATAACATTGCCCTACATCTATACATATGTACCAAATAGGTACAAGATGGACACATAGCAGCTATGTAATGTGACACTTGTGCAGGTGTTCCTGGGAGTGAAGGCAGAGCTGGGGAGGGATTAGCACTTACATATATGTATTAGAGAACACACCTATTCTTTCTGACACACACTCGTACCGAGTAAATGCAATTACATAAAGGCACATAGGTGCATATGTTGCCTTTATAAAATAGACATAATATATGCACCTATGTGCCCCGAGAATCTAGGTGCCCTCTTATAAAATTCAGTAGTTGGAGTGGGTCTCTTTGCATTCTGTGGGTGTGACCAAGGTGAAGGATTCTGTTAGTGTGTAAGGTTTGATAGTAGGTCAACTTATTCTGTTTTTTGATCCGACATCCCAGTCGGAAGTGTAGCTGTGTTTAGGACAAGCTCTAGTGTTTGCAGTGCTGCCTTTTCATGGATAAGGGGCTTTTCTGTGATGCTTTGTTATGACACGTGTGCTACTTAGATGCTGAGTGTGCTTTTTCCTAGATTTTGAGAGCTCTCATAATGCCACTGCTCCCCATACTAAAGGTATGAACTTCCGCAGTGCAAGGAGGTCAAATACTCCGATCACAGATTTTGAAAGTTCATCAAAACCCTTTTGAGGAAATCAGAGGCAGCTTTGAAAGTTTTCCTTTGGAATCTTTTTTAATTTCACTGGAATGTGGAGCCATTTCTGAGTTTTTAAATACAGGTGAAGTGGCTGTTGTGTTAATTCAACTGGATATGTCAAAGTAAAGATCAAGAAATTAGTTGTAGGTGATACCTTCTTATTGAACTAACACTAACAGCAATGCCAGCTTCATCATATAAGGGCATGGGTACCCACAAGAGTCTTACCGGCAGAGAACACATATTACCAGAGGAAGAACGGAATGTAGGATGTTACAGAAACACACCAATGGGTGCTGCCTAACGTCTACCTTTTGGGAATCTGACAGCTATTTGAAACCTGAGATTGCAGACCTACTATTAGTAATCTGTGAACTTTCATTAAAATAGATTATTGTACCTGAAGACTGGAGAATGACCAATGTAACACCAATATTTAAAAAAGGTTCCAGGGGTGATCAGTACCAGGCAAAATGGTAGAAACCATTATAAGGAACAAAATTACTGATCATGTAGATAGTCATGGTTTAATGGGAGAAAGCCAACATGGATTTAGCCAAGGAAAGTATTGTTTTACTAATCTGCTATTTTTTTTGAAATGTGAATAAACAGGTAGACAAAAGTGAGCTGTTAATATAGTGTATCTGAATTTTCAGAAAGCCTTTAAAAAGTCACGGGATTGGAGGCAATGTAGTATTGTGGATCAGAAAATGGTTAAAAGATAGAAGGTAGAGAGTAGGGCTAAATGGCCAATTTTCTCAATGGAGAAAAATAAAAAGTGGAGTACCCCAGAGATCTGTGCTGGGCCCCTTTGCTTTTTAACATATTCATAAATGACCTGGAAAAGGGAATAACGAGTGAGGTGATCAAATCTGCAGATGACACAAAATTATTCAAAGCTGTTAAAACCCAAGAGGATTGTGAAAAATTGAAAGAGGACCTTGATAAATTGGAAGACTGTGTGTCGAAATGGCAGATGAATGTGGACGTGCAAAGTTATGTACCTAGGAAAGAACAACCCAAACTTTGGTTACATGATGCAAGGTTCCACATTAGGAACCACCACCAAGGGAAGAGATTTAAGCATCATCGTGGATAATATGTTGAAAACCATCCACCCAGTGTGCAGCGGCAGCCAAGAAAGCTAACAGAATGCTAGGAATCATAAGGAAAGGAATGGAGAATAAAACCAAGGTTATTATAATGCCTCTGTATCGTTCCATGGTTTGACTGCACCTTGAATATTGTCTGCAATTCTGGTCACCATATCATAAAAAAGATATAGCATTATTAGAAAAAGTACAAAGAAGAGCCACCAAAAATGGAAAAAAGGGGATGGAAGGATAACCCTATGAGGTTTAAAGGGTTAGGGCTCTTCAACTTGGAAAAGAGAAGGCTGAAGGGAGTTATGATAGAAGTCTATAAATTAATGAATGGAATGGAACAGGTTAACATAGATTGGTTGTTTACGCCATCAAAATATAGAAAGACTAGGGGACATGCAATGAAGCCACAGGGTAACCTATTAAAGACTAATAAGAGAAAATATTTTTTCATTCAACGCATAATCAAACTCTGGTATCGTTACTGGAGGATGTAGTAAAAACTGTTAGTGTAGCTGGGTTTAAAAAAGGTTTGGACAAGTTCCTGGAGGAAAAGTCCATAAACCATTATTAAAGGGGACCCGGGATATCCACTGCTTGCCCCAATGCAAGCATGTGGAAGCTATGGACTTTGGGTAATTGACAGGTACTTGCGACCTGGACTGGCCATGTTGGAAACAGCATACTGGGCTTGATGGACCTTTGTCGGACCCAGTATGGCAGATCTTATGTTCTTATGTTTTGAAGGCGTGACAGAAATGGAGGTTCTATGAGATGGATCCAGGGTTCTGGCCAGGAGGAATTCTCAGTGTTCTCATGAAGGAAGTGCACTAGACTCCTTGCCGGCAGTTGTCTTTCTCCAGTAGTCTGTGAAGTTTTAAGTGAGAGGGGACATAAGGGACCATGAAGTATTCAGTGTCTGAAGTTGGGGAAGTTGTACCACAAAGGGAAGAATGCAGTTGGAGTTTCTTCAGAGGAGATTAGTATCAAAGGAAGAAAAGAAAGAAGAATCAAGAAAAATGAAGGAGCAATTAGCTTGTTCAGAGTGACCTACCCCACTCATTCTTAGACAATCAGGAGAGGAGGAGAGCTGCAGAGAGGAGTCCAGGAGAAATCCGGTACAAAAGGGAGTTTCAAGGGAAGCCCAGAAGGAATGCTATAAGTCAATGGAAGTGTTGCTATGTATGTGATATAAACAAAGGGTTACTTTCATTGTATGGCTGTACATAACATGTTATACAACAGTAAAACACTTTTTAATTCTTTTCACTCTGAAACAACACTATCTGGTGTAGCGTTGTACTTATTTCAATATCCTAAGAGCAGCTATGGGTGCGACTCTGTTAACAATGAGCCACCTGACTGAAGACTAAACACAGTTTAGGACAACTATCCAGAGGGTCGCCATGAGTCAATGGCACTTAGCAAGAGTGCACCCATTACTCTGAGGGCCCTAAAGCAAAACTTTCCCCCTGCTGAAAGAACCCCATGGAGCCTCTTGGGCTGAATGATGGCCCAACAGCTCCCTCACATATGTCTGTAAGCTATTAGAAAGGAGATTTTGATCAGGTCGGTGAAGAAATAATTTTTGCTTAAAAATCTAAAATAGTTTTTTAGAAATACTTTTTAGTAGCGAAAAACTGAAATATTTCTTCAGCGAATATCAGAACAGTTGATATTTAAGCTCCTAAACAGTGACTGAATCCTTGCATAGTTCAGCTCTTTATGGAAATGGGAAAGGATCTTTTTGAGGAAGCTTTTATTACGTTTTTTTGCTGCCCTGTGCAAGTAATCATTGGGCTGCCCCTCCCCCTCTTCTCCAGTGAATTCCATTGGAGTCGTCTGCAAGCTTGTCTTTTTGTCTCAACATGATGAACACGATTCTGGAGAAGCAAAAATGACAGAGACGGGTGGCACCTTATAGACTAAACAATTTATTGAGATGTGAGCTTTCAAGGACAAAAGTCCTCTTGAACAAGGGTCCACAACTTAGAAATGGAAATATAAAGACAATACTTGAACTGGGAACCCCAAGAAGTCAAACTCCCCATTTGCAGCAACACTAGAGAAATACAAATAACAATGCATTTCCTCTTGTACTGAATAAAATACAAAGACACCAGCAACGAACATTTCCCAAAGCTAATAAAAGGCTCAGTGCAGAAGCTCAGCACTAGAGCCCGGTGTGAAAACAGGGTTTCCTAATCCAGGTTTAGCAGAAAGGTTTTGCTCAACTATGCTGGAAGCAACCAGCATGCAAATGAACTGCATGCAAAAAGTCTACGCTAAACCAGGAGAGCAAGCGCACAGGTGTTTACTTTAGCAGCGCTTATATCCTGCACAGAAAAGACACTTGTGTACGTGTGTCAGAATGATATGCACACAGGAGAAATATTCTGCTCAAAATAATATGAGTGTTTGTAGAAGCCAATATTATTCTGAGCAGAAATTCTGCACAGAATAAGATTGCTCTTGTGTGCTGCATAGCATTCCAGTATTTGCCCAAATACTGCTTCAGCACGCTTGCCCTGCCATTTGATTTCACCACTCGCTTTAGCAAAGCCAGGAAAAGGTTGTGGGGCCTGTACATAAGAAATAGGCATAAATTCCACACCAAAAATTGGTCAGTTACTGAACGATATGGTCAATATCCCAAATAGTCACAGAAAATCGCTCATGTATTAACAAGGTGATTATACCTCTTCTTCTTATTTCAATAAATTAAACACTCAGATATTTTTTAATTAATTAACTGAGGTCTCAGACTAATCTTGGCTCTGCTACTGGGACTCGCGTCCGTTTTTAAAGCAGCTTGCCGATTTGCATCAACGACCACTAAGGACTGTGTGGGTAACATATACAGGTTAAATCAATTTCAGTCAACTCAAACTCTGTACTTATCTGAATAACCTGAATGCACCCACTAAACAGGACTGTTGAGGACTGTTAAGGAAGATTAGTCTGAGACCTCAGTTAATTAATTAAAAAATATTTGAGTGTTTAAATTATTGAAATAATAAGAAGAGGTATAATCACCTTGTTAATACATGAGCGATTTTCTGTGACTATTTGGGATAAATTCCACACCAGCAACTGCTGCAGACCTACGAACTGACCCTTAATGTGCCCTCAGACTTCACGTTAAAATCCTAGCGTTCAGCTCAACCTTCTGCAACCCTGCTTTGAAAGAGAGTGTGTCTGTGGTACCCCAGTACCCATGATTTGGAGACATGTCTGTATCCCAGTTTCAGAGTAACACTTAGAGGCGAAAAAATAAATAGGGCCCGATAATCAAAGGGGTTAACATGATTAGCTGGCCTGCTAACCATGTTTATCCCCCTAGCCGGGATATTCAGGGGTACCAACATGGTTAGTACCACTGAATATCTGTGGGTGCTGTGGCTTTATTCCCCTCATGCTAACTGGTCAGCATCCAGGCCAGGGCCGGCCCAACCACTAGGCAAACTAGGCAGTTGCCTAGGGTAGCAACATCTAGAGGGCAACAAAAGCAGGGTACTCAAAGCTAAATAATAGATTTTGAGAGCCAGAGGGGCTGTGAAGCTTGAAGTCTGTCTAGGGTGCCAATACCTCGGCCCATTCCGGGAGTGGCACTTGGTGATAACCAGGTGGCAGCAATATCGAGTCTCTGCCTGGTTATTGGTAACTGACAAAAGCAAGGCGCAGTAGAGATTGGCCTAACTTTCACTGCTGAAGCTAACTGGGCAGACGCTGAATATCGCCCCTGCCCACTTAGCTTCCCAGCAATCCAGGCTACCCAGATATTCAATGCCGGGGCTCAGATACGGCCTTGACATTGAAGATCCAGATTTAAAATTCATTGGTGGCGACTAGTCGCGAAGCACTACTAGCTGCTGCTGCCGATTATTGGGTCCATATAGCTTTGTCTATTTATTTATATGTATGTATTTGATGTACCGTCATGCAAAAAAAAATAAATTGACAGCATGGTGGTTTGCAAGGCATGAATAAAAAAATCAGAATAATTCAAATCAACATAAAAAAAACCAAACCAATGAATTGCTTCCCAGAAATTCTTAGATGAAGCTGTGCTCATGACAATATCGCAGCCCACCTATGTGCTTTACTAGATTACCTATCAACATAGAACGAAAGCTCCAGTCTCTGTTCATTAGGCGCTGCGAAAGGAAAGCTCTCTCTTGAAGGCAGAAATTATTTCTCTGATGGAACTTCGGGCAAGTGAGAAATTTTTGCTGGTTTTGTTTATTGGCTCTTCTCCCTACATTACCATTTTTAACATCTCTGCGAGCTGCTATTTCTTTGCCTTCTGTTGCAGGCCTGACTTTCCAATATCCCGGGAACAGGCATTGTTTTGTTTCAAGCTCCTAAAGGTCAATATTCAAAGATCACCAAGAGCCTTGATCTGGGAGCCTATTTTTCAGTGGATCTTAAATGCCTAAACATTGGGCTGAAAATAGTCATCTAACTTTATTTTTAGGTTCCTGAATTTAAGCCTGCTATCGACTCACTAAATTTAGATGTCTAGGGCTGGAAATCAGCACCAAGCATCGAAATTCATCACTCTGATCTCATCTTGACCACGCTTTAGGCACCTAAACTCAGGAGCTCAGAGAGGGAAAATTTTTATTTAGGAAGCTCTAGGTGCCTAACACCTCAGCCTTTGAACCTTCTCTGCAAGTATTCATCACTCTCATCCAGGGGTTCTCAATTTTGTCCTCGGGACACACCTAGCCGGTTAGGTTTTCAAAATCACCATAATGAATATGAATGAAGCATAAAGCACCTCCATTGTATCCAATCTCTCTTATGCATATTCATTGTGGTGATCCTTAAAACCTGTCTGGTTATGTGTGTCCTGAGGACTGGTCCGAGAACCCCTTTTCTGATCCCATTCTGCAACTCTTCATTATAAAGTGTATTTTAGAAGGGACGTCTTGGAAAAATCTGGGATGTCCAGAGCAGAACCTTCAAAAACCGGGGAAGTGGCAGCTGTGCCTTCTGAAAACTCACTGTCTCCACCCCGAAATATGAACGTCCTAACAACGGGTTCTGGAGATGAATCCTGAGGAGATATCAAGGGTGAGTATGTGTATGGGTGTAGGCCATTTTACAAATGTGGACGTCCCCGAAGTGCACACCCACAGAATAGGGTACTTGGATCCCCTGGCCTGGGTAGTTCAGAAGGCGGTGTCTATATTATGAGACTTCGGATACTCAGATGTGCAGAGGCAGGCCAGTAATACATTTGGTGTATTTACGGGCAGATTTTTTTGGCCAGAAAATATTAACCGCTTAGATGTAAGTGGATTTTGCTCTTCCCTCTAGAAGCATTGTAGCCACGCAATGGGCACTTATTTTCATCTTATTCGTGGTCAGGATCAGGAATAGGCGTGGACAGCACAACAACCAGCCTCTGCCAGGCTGAAATCGCATCACGACATGCGGCTCCCTCGTTCTACCCGGGCACATCTCTGCCATGCCTCTCTGCCACCCGGGTGTTCTCGCACTGGGAATGCCTATATACCCGGCTTTCTAAAATGTCTCCGGGGAGGTCTCCACGATTTGCACATCTACATGCCTGTTTTCAGATGTCCAACACAATAGGGCTTCTAAAATACCCCCCCCCCCCCGCTCCCTCCATGTATCCGACACAGCAGAGGAACAGACACATACTTTCAAGGTATGGCACAAGCCTGTGATAAGGCATCAGCGGTGTACTTGGTCATCCAAGGTCTCAAATATGATGCAAAACCATTCCATGGAGGGGTTCAGCTCAGCCTGCATCTTTCGTCTGTTGTGCTACGATCCGGATGGGAATTCCAAGAATAATCAACCAGTTGTGGCATTACTTATCTTAGCAAAAAGACTCCGGTTTTATGCACTCAGATTTCAGATTCCAATTCAAGGAACTCTATCGGCATGAGCATTTGTATGTCTTGCCAAAATAATCCATTTATTTATTTAAAATTCCTTCTATACCACTTTTCATGATATCCATTTCATCAAGGTCTTAGTATACCAAGTCCCTAAGGAAGTAGCAAAAGGGAAGAATTATAAAGTGCATACGAGAGATAAGAAAGTGAGTTTCAGGGTTCTGGTGACAGTCACTGTTCTCTCTAATCAATCCGAGGACACTGCTGGACTCCTTTGCTGTGACAGCTGCTATTTCTCCTGTTTCAACAGGATTAGATGGAGGTTCTCTTTGATTTTCCCTGTCAGCTGTGGATATCTTTGTACTTTGCAGCATACTGGACTAAATGCATTTCTGGTTTTGTTTCTCAACGTATTCGTTCATCTTTATTTATTTATTTATTTATTTAGACAGTTTTGTATACCGCCTTATCCTTCAATCAAAGCGGTCACAACACAATTGGGGGATACATTTAACACGCGGGGATATGAGACACATACACTAATACTTACAGGGAACATGGGCAATGGAGGGTTAAGTGGCTTGCCCAAGACCACAAGGAGCATCTGTGGGACTAGAAACCCCAGTCCTTCCGGCCCAAGGTTGCTGTCCTCTAGTGGGATTTGAACCCCCGACCTTCCGGCCTGAAGTACCGTGCCCCAACCACTAGGCTACTCCTCCCTTGCAGCGGAAGTGATGAGTCGTGCTCCCATGAATGCTGTCAGCGGGTTCGGCCTGTAATGTCTCTCATAGAGTTTGGAGACGGTGAACATAAAGCAAAAGGTTGACATGTCAGAAGACTCTAACCAACCCTGAACAAGACAACACCCGACAAGGGCGACATTGCGCTGGATCTGCAGCACAAGGCGCTCACAAGGATCTCCCGCTGCTGTCTTACATTCTGATTCAGGCAGAGAGAAGCTGGTTTCTGTTTGATGAAAAACTGATATTGAAGTGGACAAATGGCAAAACATAGCTGTGTCGGGTTTTGGAAGGGCCAGATGCCAGAGCAACAGACACATCAGTGGCATCGCATTTGTTTCAGAACAAGGAAAGAGTTCTATATCTAAAGGCCAGGAGATAAGGAACAGTTCCTTTTTTCATATGGGGTTTAAAATGAAACATTGCTACTAAAGTTATTTACAGGATGAGAAGATACTGGGGACATTAAAATTTATTGCATATAGAGAAGAGGCAATTAAAAAGCATGCTTGAAATACAGAGAAACTAGGGCTACAAGTCCAAGACAATTAATAGGAGCAAAGCCGTAATACACTCAAACATTGTGGATAGGAATGCCTATATATTTTATGCCTAAGAGATTTTGCAATATAATACAGATTCTCTCAGGTTTCCCCAGTGCATTGAGTAAGAAGCCATAAAGCCACAGAAGATGTCGGACCGCTCAGTCCATCTGGCGCTCTGGTTGGCTGATCTCTGTCTGTAGTGCCTTGGAATAAACAGACTCCCAGATCTGCTGTCGGCAGTAGGCAATGAAAGCGAACGCCATGCATTAGACTGGTACTTTCTCTGAGGTATTGCTACACTTCCACTCCCTCAGTATCTAGGGGGCCTAAGCCTTCGTTGTTCAAAGGGAAGGTGTTTGATATACAAACATGAACAGATATAAACCGGTCAAAAAATGACAATTTGCTTATAATCAATAGGAGAAAATGGACACTGGCATACTTTTAAAGTGCAGAGTTATAAAATAAACTTATGGGGGTAATTTGTAAGGGACACAAACTTTTAAGTGCCAAGTACATGTCTAACTGGAGGTTGTTTTAGTCATTAAGGTGTATATGTGGCCATGTGTGCGCATCAACGGCCTCTTATAAAATACTGACCCGCATAAAAATAGAGGCCCTGTTTCTAAGCAGTTTTCCCATAGACACAAAATGGGAGAAGGCCTTTAGTAAACAGGGCCTTGTGTGTTGCTTGATGGCACATACTTGGGCAATGGGCATACACATGGACGGAGTTTGGATGAAGCACTGAAGAGTGCATGAGTACACGTATAAATTAGATTGCAAACATTTAGGCCAGACATTTACGCTAGCTGTAGGGTTAGTGTAAATGTCCATGTCTTAACTTAAGGTGTGATTTCTATCACTTAGGTTAGTATTTTATTATTTATTTACAATCATTTGTTATATTGTTATTTGGCAGTTTTTATTATTAGCATTGTGCTGTACAGATAAAATGGCAAAATAATTGAAAGCACATACAACTAAAGAGGGACAATATACACAGGGGAAGGGGAAAGCATTGCACGACAACCCTAACCATAGACAAACCAAGCTACAAAGAGAAGAAAGGGTAAGGTCCCAATTTAACTGAATGTCAGAGGTAAAAAGCAGACAACTGAGGGAAAGCTTGATGGAAAAAGTTACGGTAAGAATTTCCAGCCTACGATCCAATGGGAGCGAGTCCCAGAAGGAAGAAGCTAAGTAACAGAAGGCAGTTTTGCAAGATGCTTCTAGTCTCAACTACAAAGGCAGTGGAACCACTAGGAGATTGGCCTGCGAGGATTTAGGGCCTAGCTCAGACGATATGGCGAGAGCTAGAAATTCAGATATGAAGGCATACTAGTCTAGAATGCCTGAGGGGCCAAGCTCAGAACCTTAACTTTGAGATGGAAGAGAATGGGAAGCTGGTATTCCAAGAGTAAGAGAGGAGAAACATGATCAAACCGACGGGTGTTGCATAACACCTCATGGCACAAGTTATGGAGAGGAACACCCAACCCAACCAGATGGGAATTGTAATAATTAAGACAAGACAGGAGAAGTATCCAAAAAGGGTCAAGGAGATCTAATCTCTCTTCAGCACAAAGAAGAAGCTCTGGAGATATGGGGGGAAATGGACAAGGTACTTGAGATCTGACCGAATCTCAGAGAGGGGATCTCCAAACTGGCAATAGACAGTTAGTAAGAGGAACTGGAATTATCCTGAGAAAACCAAATACCTTCACATTTATGAGGGTAAAAATCAATTGATTGATCATTGGATCCAGTCCAAGGACTGATAGCTGATGAGTACACTTGGATTGGAAGTCAAAATTTCAAATGGGCATTGTTAAGTAACAGCTGAATGTCATCAGTGTAGAGGTAGATGCTAAGGCCAAGGTCCTGATCCAGAAAACTCAGAGGAGCTGGATGTTATTGAAAAGGGCGGAGGACAGGATGGAGTTCTGAGGAATCCCGTACTCTACTGAGTAGGATGCTGAACTCTAAAGAGGCGATCAGCAAAGAAGGACTAGAACTGTGCCAAGACTATTCTGGAAAGCCCGAGGTCGTGCAACCTAGACAATAGAAGGGAGTGATTAGCAATGCTAAAAGCTGCCCTTGGATCTAGTTAAATAAGCAGCTCTTTTTTTACCCATATCCAGGGAGGAATGTATCTCAGACAACATTGCCACCATAGCAGTGTCAGTGCGATGTCCCTGGCAGAACCCAGACTGCTGGGGATGAAGGAAACTAGAGGCTTCCAGAAAAGAGGTCAAATAGCTGGTAATAATTTTTTCCTTAACTTTCCCAAGAAAAGACAGAATGGAAATATGTTGAGAACTAGTAGGGAAAGAACATCCAAAGTGGATTTTTTGAGCAAAGGCCTGATGATGGAAAACTTTCCAGGGCACAGGCACAATACCAGTATCCAGGCAAGAATTGAATATATCCAAAATTGCATCAGAATAAAATAGGAGAAACTCTTTCCAAAGAAAAGGTGGAATCACATCAGCAGAAGAGAAGGTTGTGTTCATGAAAGCCATTATCTTCTCAAACCTTGTCTGGGTTTGAAGGGGAAAGGAGTCTAGGCCTTTTCTGAAGAAACTGGAAAGCTGGCTTGGCAAGCCCTGAGAGTCTGAAGAGAGGGCTGAGAATGAAGGACAAGAGCTAGAAGGCCTTGGGAAGCCAGTGACCCTTTCAAGAGAAACTCTCTATAAGTATCCAGAGCGACAGACTCCTGGAGGCACTACTAGGAGGCAAACAGAAAGTCCAAACTATCTTAAACAACTGGATGAGGGAAATTTTCATGGTCCAGGATTGAATCTGATTCAAAAAATGGGATTTTAAAAGGGCTATCTGGGATGTCCAAAGCACCACCTCAAAAACCCTGGGAGAATGGCAGCAAGGAATGGAGGCATGTGTTAGTGCCTTCTGAAATCACTCTGTCTCTGCCCCAAAAGATGAAGGTGCCAGTAGCTGGTTCTGGGGACAGGCCCATGCAGATAGGAAGTCTGGACATGTGCATGATTGTAGGCCATTTCATAAATGTGGATGTGTCCAAATCGCACAGAACCGGGTCCTTGGATGTGCTGGCCTAGATATTCTATAAAGGGGACATCTATGTTACCCAACCAGCAATTTCAGATAAGCAGATGTGCGGCAGTGGGCCAGTAATATGTTTGGACTATAAATTAACAGCCAGATTTCTTTGGCCCAAAAAAATGAACTGTATTGATGAGTGCAGGTGTTACTGCCATGAAACAAGCACTTTGTTCACCATATTCATGATCAGAAACTGGTATAGGCATGAACGAGACATACTCATGCTGTCTGAAATCGCATCACAGGGGTGCACCTCAAACTGTACCATTCAGGTCACGCTTCCTCCACACCCCCATGCTATATGGATGTACTCATGTAACCCGGCTTGCTAAAATGGGTCTAGAGATGTCTCTGAGATTTGTACATTTTCATTCATCCAAATCACAAATACAGCTTAAAAAATAACCCCTAAAGTGCTTTTTGGAGGATCCAATTCTATATCAATAGCTGGCTTGAAGCTGGTGGCAATTCTAGAGTGAGGCTGGAGACGTTGAGCCGCCGCTGGTGTTCAGCCACATGCAATTGAGACTTGAAAGACCTCAAATCACTCGTATACCAAGGGCGCTGGGGTTTCTGCCTAGGGGGGCTCCGATGCATTTACACCACAGTATCCGGTGCACACTCCAAAATCACCATCTTTCTGCTCGACTCGAGGAGCTGGGACTAAGGGAGGCAAACTGACAAGACTTCACCAATTCTGTGACCTTTAAGGATTTAACGTCCCAGTAGGCTTTCCCAACAGAAGGGACCTACTTGTTTCTGTAAAGTAAGCTTAACATAGGTTCCGTAAAAAGTGCTTTAACTAGGTGCCAACTTTGAAAATTACCCTCTATAAACATAGGGCTCGATATTGTTCTGGGACACCTATTGTTGCTATGGCACATAGACGTCGCTGCTGCCAACCTTTAACCCTGGATATTCAATGCCGAGGTCATATGCGGTCCCAGCATTCAATATCTCGGGTCGCCACAGGCACAGAAGCTAATCGGGTTGCGGCAATACTGAGTCGCTGCTCAGTTAGTTCCTATGGGTAAAGTTAGGCGGGTTTTGCTGTGCCCAGCTTTACCCATGTGTCACTAACTGGGCAGCGACTCAGTATCACTCTTACCCAGTTTGCGACTGTCACTGCCCATGACAGGCCCTGATGTTAAGCGGTTAGCATCGGAGCTGCATGCATAAGAGGTGCTTCTCTTTCCAAGGCACCCTTATAAAATCACTCCCTATACATATATTTAGTGCTGCTTGCAGCTGGTTTTAAAAAAACACCAGCCGTGGACTTTAAATATCGACCCATCTGTGTATTCAGAGGTAGATACTGAGAATATTAACACAGCGCTATGTGAAGAGCAAAACCAATAACTGGTTTGCAAGAACATAAGAACATAAGATATGCCATACTGGGTCAGACCAAGGTCCATCAAGCCCAGTATCCTGTTTCCAACAGTGGCCAATCTAGGTCATACGTACCTAGCAGTTTCCCCAAAAGACACAGGTTCCGCAATGCCTGTACTGGGTCAAGCATTGATATCCTGGGTCCCTTCTTAATAATGGTTTATGGACCTTTCCTCCAGGAACTTGTCCAAACCTTTTTTAAACCCGGCTACACTAACAGCCTTTACTACATCCTCCGGTAACAAATTCCAGAGTTTGATTACACGTTGAGTGAAAAAATATTTTCTTTTATTAGTCTTAAATAGTTTACCCTGTAGCTTCATTGCATGTCCCCTAGTCTTTCTATATTCTGATAACGTAAACAATCGATCTACGTTTACCCGTTCCACTCCGTTCATTAATTTATAGACTTCTAACATATCTCCCCTCAGCTGTCTCTTTTCCAGGTTAAAGAGCCCTAACCTTTTTAGCCTTTCTTCATAGGGGTTATCCTTCCATCCCCTTTACCATTTTGGTGGCTTTTCTCTGAACCTTTTCTAATAACTCTATATCCTTTTTAAGATAAGAAACTCAAAAGAAGCAAAAGGTGGTGGGTAGATATGTCACTATTGTTCAGCATCTCGCACAGCGCAAGCCCTCACGGCCTTGAAATCTCAATCTCAGCTTCACTAATCAATTCCGATATGCGGGCGGTCTCGCAGACAAATGGATATGCTAACTTTCCCTCCCCTCCCCTATCTGTCTGCTAAGGATGTGTATTTGTTAAAATGTGTTTGGTTTGTCAATGCATCTTAAAAAGGTTTGTGCATGCAAAATCAATTTAATGCCCATTTACTTACAAATTAACACATATGCAATCAATTTGTGCATCTTAAAATGTTCTAATCACTTTAACAAATGTTATTGAAACAAATGTCTGAAATAAGCTGAAAAAAATGCTTAGAAACAAGTCCTAAAAATCCCCAAAACCAACTGACATTTTTTGGCTTCTGCACATCTCTCTTGGCTGAGTGCCTCCTAGTGGTAATACCATGAAATTACCGCTAGGCTTCTAACGAGTGCCTTTATGGATTATGCAATCTGAAACAGGAGTAACTGGGGTTTGCTTCTGGCCTTCACTAAACCTCAGGGATCACACAGCAGCACCCTAAATTTTTGACAAATAGATAAGGGAGGTTGTGTTGAGGGGGGTCTATATTTAAAAAAAACAGAATCTGGGTTGGGAGCTTGGGGGGTCAGTGGCACCCTAAATGTCTAATAAAGTGATCAGAGGTACTTTGAAAATTTTTGAAGGTCAGAAATCAGGAGGGAAGTGGATTTTTTAAAATTGGGAGTGGGGTCAATTCAAAAGACAGTGGGCCCAACTTAGGCCCCGCTATTCTTGCATTGCTACATTTGGGAACTCGTGATATTCCTGACTGAGGCAATACAAAAATATATTTATTGTGGGATTTGCTAACCCTTGGTACTGAGTTTACCCAGACAAAACACAGTAAACTGACTTGTCCAAGGTCATAATGGGTGAAGTGGGATTTGATCCCTGACTTTCCTCATTCCGCTATGCTACACGTCTACTCCACACCAGCTCATCCTCATCTGTTGCCGATTATATCCACTTCTAGTCTCATATCATAACCCTTTTATCACAGGACATCTACTATTTCCTCTCTTTTAAATTTCTTTCGTAGGGGACTTCAAATGTTGCCTATGACACACACACCCCTCTTCCCCTCTCCATGTATAGCACAGAAAGGAAGCAGGGATCACTGCTGGCCATTTCCTGAATATCCTAACGGACAGCTGGAAAATAAACATAAATGAGACCTTGGCACACTCCCTCACCGGCTGCGTACATGCTTCTGACGGAAGTGTGGCAACGCAGGTGACAAACTTACATAATAAGGAGGAAATAGCCACAGAAAAAAGCCAACGCTTTTCCAAAAAGGAAACTGAACTAAGCACTTCTGTCATTTCTCTACGCCGGTAAAATTTATAATTCATGGAAGTTTACGCTAAGCAGTTCTTCAGAGTGCGAAGGGAACCTAAGTGTACAAACACGCGCTGTCCTCAGTTACTGCGGTAGTGAATGGAGGGTCTTGGGTTTGAAATCCCCCATCACACGTGAACTACACCATCACCCCAGCCACTGCACGGTATCTCCCATAGACTCCCGTCACGGCAAGGAAAAAGACTGGTGCTGCCTTCCCAGTGACTCTTGCTTTTCCTGTAATGGTCTGAGCGGCTGTGAAGCAGACCTCCAGGCCTACAGTAAGGGATGGGGCAAAACGCCAGGCTTCTGACCCCTGTGGCCATATTGGGCAAGGAGAGAGCTACCTTTGAATGCCCTACAGGCTATGGACTAATGCTTTTTTTCTTCTGGACACCCAAATCCATTCACCCTTCAGATATACCACAAAGTCCACAGGTCTCTAAATAAAACAAATCACTGCGCAATATTCGAAAGGGCAAATATTTAAACACCACTGCGGTCAGCTACCGTGCTTACATATCCATGAGATATTCCGTGGCAATATCCAGAGTAGCTGCCACTGAATAGCTGGATTATGTGGCCACTATCCAGCCTTATCTGGAGAGCCCAAAAACCCAATGCCCTTGTTACTTGAACGATAGTACTGCAATAGTCTAGAAAATTTTTCGTTCACTATTAACTCCAATAGGATTAGAATATCAAAACATTCTTCTTTAAGATGCAAGAAAACCAATTAGGTAACTTCTGAGGTCTCAGTTTAATAGCAGCACGGCCTCATAGACTGTCGTCATCAACAGGCCATTATGCTTGATAACATCAGTGACCTCAATAGTAAAGTAAACAGCTCCCTTTATCCACAATAAAATATTCCTTTCTTGTTCTAACAGTATCTACTAACTGCTTCAAACTTTAACATGTAAACTCCACCAGGAAAGTGCAATTCTTCCTGTTGTGTAAAAAGGAGAGCTGCTTGTTCGTCCTCTTCTTTAGGATCCCAACGTCAATCCCCGGTACCACTTAGACGTTTTCACTTGATGTTTCCTCAGGGGATCACAATAAATCTATGATGCTGCCCGCATTCTCACTCTCAATTTAATCAGTCCTTCACCGATGACTCCTTCTCCTATCTGGAGAGCGGCAATTCTCAGCCAACCTTATCTGGATAGTTTCCCCCCTCCCCCATATCCAGATAAGGGCTTTAAAATCAGCCCTAGAGTTTACTGCTATGATTTCTTCAAAGTAAAAAGGGCAACAGACAGGTTTAGAACTCAAATTAAATCTTCACTCAAAACACTGTAAATGTCTCTCAACTCTTCAACAACCAGCCAGCCCTTCCTCTCCATTTTCTTTGGGGATCTTTGATCTTATTTCATCTCCTTGGGTTCCTCTTCTCTTTAGGATTTGCCTGCTCTCCACAGATTCTCTGTGGTACTCCTGCCCTCTTGCCCCAGGCAACCTCCAAACCAGTGACCACTCACTGTGCGGTCAAGGAGCACTCCTTTGATCCTGGCTGTCTCCCCCCAAGGGTAATTCCTCCTCTTTTGGACTTCCCTGTCCTGTCTCAGGAACTCCTAGCCTAGCAACTCCTTATGTGTCGGATGGAATATACGCATATATATTTTTTGGCATGATAGTTTAATTCTGTATCTTGGGAGGTCATGCAGCAGTGATCCTTCCAGAAATGGCCTATATCTGCCCCTAGGTGTTGCTGTTGCATAATGACTGGTACTGCATTCCCCCAAGAACTGTGAATGTAGTTTTGGCAGCTCCCCCAGCCCTGACCAGCAGTGTACTAGCCTGAGAATCAACCCTGGGTTCTGTCTCATGAACATAAATGCTCGCTGGCTACAGAAAGACCACTTAGCAACCACAGTTTTACTAAACCAGCTTTACGTTCATTCTTCAGCGATTCTTTAGCTCAAGCAGGTCTGCTTTTTCTTAATAAAAAACCGTTTACTTTTCTTCAAAGCTAGTAAAACTTGAGCAGGCTGCTTGCACTGGAGATTAAATATGCAACACTGGAAAGTGCTGGCAGAATGATGCTTTGCAGTATCAGGGCTGCAAACAGGGCCTTTGGCTTCCTCCTGTAATATTACAGGCTAATGAAAAGGGACCTACTGTACCTGCATGAAGACTGGAAGACCCAAAATGTCAGCTGGAGCCCTGCTAATCCGCTGCTGCTGCTGCCGTTGGGATCTCTTTTTTAGAAGACCGTTTTTTGGCTAGACAATGGTCAAGCCCCAACTCTCCTCTTAAGGTAGCCCTCATACTTTTTGGGTTGTATTCAATTAGTTTGCAGAGCTGGCTGTCCAATCAGCTTTTCCAGGATGGATGATGGGTTTCTTTAAATAATAAGATGTTCTTTTTGTGAGGAGTTTGATACACACTGTCTCAACTGCGACGGCACATTCTGGAAAGGACATGGAAATCGGAACGGAGACATTGAGATCCAACGTTCACAATTCTGGGGGTATTTTAGACAAGGCTTTGCTAGAGAATAAGGAGGTGCAGGAGGGCATGTGTATGTGCCGGTACATGGAGCCAATGGAGTCATTTTGCAAAGGTGCATGAAATAAAAATCAGTGGGGTAAACACGGCCACCATACATGTGACAAATTTCACATCTTACCATGTCAATGTGGGCACTTAGACGTGTATGTGGCTATCTTGCAAATTTACACGTTTAAAAGCCACCAACTAACAATAAATGCTGTTAGATCTATCTAATTTTACTTTTGAAGGGGAAATAAACAAGGGAGGATTAAGGCGAATAACCTGCTTTATCCTTCCTGTAGAGGACTGACTGAACTGAGCCTAAATGTGACAGGGAGCAGGTGGAAATCCCGACATTTAAAATTTTGATCATATGCATATTTCCTATGTGAAATGGGGAATACAAATGTAGATTTTTGACCTGCCCAGCCCCTAAACCAAACCCCTGGCATGCCCCCCTTGAAACTTCTACAGTAAGCATATTCACATGTAAATTCAGCTCTTCCTAAAATGTCTCTTTAGACCTGGATGCCATTTCCCGATTTTACATCTGGAAATTGCTAATAAAGCTTCAAAAATAACCCCCTGATGTTGTTATTTGCCTCTAATGGTGTGATAAATCCCCTGTACTTATCAGTTGTTTCAAAGACCTTCGCCATAACACTGCTCCGCCTACATGCTGTTCTCCTTTCTTTGCTGCTTGGTCAGTAAATAACTGTCTTCATGTTTGCGCTCCGGCCCTTGGAAACAGGATGGCACCAAGCCACAACTTCGGAAAGCATTTCTGACTCTTAGATATAGAGCAGAGCAAGCTGCCACATGGCCTGCACCCAGCAAAAAGAAAAAGAAGCAAAGAGATTAGTTGTATTATCCTTCCAGGGTATTAAGAAAGTTTTCCTTGTAGAGGTGTAGGAAAGTAGAGTGTGTGACAGCTTGGTTTAATATGCTGGATTCCTACTGTCCTTCAGTATAACATAAAATGAAACTGTTTCCATAGGTAGGAGCTAAGGCTGGGAGGATCAAGTCCTTTTCAAAATTACGTTCATTCAGCTTCAACCTACGTCAGATATTTGGGAGGCGGGGAGGGAGGAGAGGGTCCTGGATTCACTGATTTTTGCTTGAATATATACAGATGCTTTTAGATGTCATATGGTTGAAGAAAGGGTGAGCGTGTGTTTTGGAAGTGGGAGTCTTACTACTAGACTACAGTAGGTGCTGCAGGTCACGGCTGAAGTGTGCTGGAAGACTTGTGAGTGGGTCTCTGTTCTGAAACAGAAGAAGTGTTGTTGCGGGTCCAATGCATCACTTCCTCTTCCTTACAGTCTTCTACTCCTAAGGTTCTTACTCTCTGGCCCAAGGCTTGGGGCTAAAGTTACTACAGAGCCCAACAAATTCAAAGCTCTAAAAACTTTATCACACTTTTGGTAGATAATTTTCTAAAAACAATGATACAACAGAGCCTTTTAAAAGAAATAGAATAGGCAAACATTATTTTGCTGCTGTGAGGTGGTTTTGAGGCTCATAGCTTTGATACAGACAGATAACTCAAACATGAATTGTTCACATAAGCCCACAGAAACAATCAGAGAAAGGGAAGGAGATAGGGAAACATACATAACTGGAAGAAGAGACAAAGCGAAAAGTAGGGGGCTATAGGGAGAGACTGTGCGCTAAACTATTCTTGCTCCAATAGTGGAATCTGCAGGAAAGGTGATAATTCAGGCGTGGCCTCCACTCTCTCTTCTCAGGCTACCTGGAGTTGGGAGTGGTGTCGGCATGATGGGAACAGGCTGAATTGGCCAGCATTAGCCCTGAAGAGGGTGAAACACAAAGCAATGGGATTAAGAAATATGGACCTCTTGACCTTACAAAGATTACATGACAAATTCTGGTCCTTTAAAAATAAAGCTAATGAAAACAAGATCTGCACGGAGCTCACACTTCAGATTCCCCCCTATGAAATAACTGAAATACTGACATTTCTAGTTTAACTCTACATTTAGGAGTATGTTTAGTAAAGGTTAATGTGTGTTAAGTGCTTCTATTGCTCATTCTTCTATAGTCCATCACAGCACTTAACGCATGTTAACCTTTAGTAACCATACCTCTTAGAGTTTGTTTCCTGAAATATCAACAAATGGCCATGCAAAGAAGTCAATGTTTTGCTTCACAGGTGGGGGAAGTCCTGCTCTTTCCTCCAGCTGGAGGGGGAAACCAGGGCTGGTGCAAAAAGATAATGCAGCTTAGATGAACCTCATCCCTCCCCCTCTAACCCCTGCAGAGAGTCACAGGGCTGTTTGAGACCAGTGCTGCCTTGCAGGTCCCGTTCAATGGACCGCCCTGGACCATTGGTGCCCTAGATAGTCACCTAGTTTGCTTGATGGTTGTGCCAGTCCTAGGGGAAACACAAAGCCAGTGAAATCAAAAACTACAATGGTCTGTTGCATTGGAATGGGAATGTGCCTAATTCTTGAGGTTTCTGAAATCGATAACCCAACTCCCTCTCTGAGTGTTACTGTTTTTGAGTTTTCTTCCTGTTAATTAAAATCTCTGCCTGCTTAAGTCCTTCCCTCCCCCCATCCCCAGGCTTTTGGGAAGTGAATGTTTTCTCAGGTTCAGTGGGGAAATGATATCTGCAAACCTCAGTCAATCCTGGGACTCAGCCACAAATATTTAACAGACTATGAATTTAATCCTCCACTAGCCTTGAGGCCCAGGAGAGAGGCATCCACATAACGCCAGTTTTGGAGTTTCATGCGTGAACAAATTTATTAGTAACAACGAAGCCAGTTTAAAGGAGAAGCTGGGGATTCAGTTTTGAGGACTGGGGAGGGGTGGGAGAGATTTGGTGAATGTTTGTTTTATTCTAGAAGCTGGAGTCAGCAGATCTCAGTCAGTGTATCTGATGGAGATAAGAGGCAGGGGGCACTTGTATGTAGAGGGAGGCCACAGATGTCTCAGCAAAAGCCTTCACCATAGATCATGCCACAAGTTCTACGAGTGAAACGGCAAAAGCACCAAAATTAACAAATCAAACAGGAATGTTTTCTTCTTTTGTGTCCTTTGATTAAACACCAGAGAAACAGTTATATATAATCACAGAGGCAAACAAACCGATATAGTTACACAACTCAATACAGACACACACAGATTTATACAATCAAACATAGCTAGAGACAAATACACATCATAGGCACACACAAAGAAATATAGGTGCAGTTGAGTAGCACACATCCAGGCACAAAGACAGAGCGAGAAACAAGGGAAGGACAGCTCCAGTCTGAGAACGGGCCTGAAGATGAGCGATGTATTCCGCCTCAATGGTACCCTGCTTCATCTAACACGTCTTAAGTGCTTAAAGCACGAGAAGGAAATGATATCAAAGCATTTCTGCTAAAGTAGCAATAATATGCAAAAGGGGAAGATAAACCACCGGAAATGATTCCACAGATGTGCTACCACTGACATATGAATTAAAGCAATTGAATTGCTCCTCAGCGATGGGTTAATGCCAAATTAATTCCTAGTGGGCATAGTGGAGGAAGACTGGGAGGGAAACCGTCCTGGCCTGGGTATTTGTCTGGGGCACATGCTCAGCTAGCTCTGGGAGAGCATATTCACTCTGGGCAGTGGGCACCTGTGGATGACATCACCTCATGGGGTGCTTGACTCATCCTGCTTGGCCATGGAGAAATAAGAACCCCTGCCTCTAATCAGAGAGGGGGGTGTACAGCTGGTAGCAGTGATTGATTGTCCCCAACATCTGGAATGTGTGGTGTCACTTAATCTCCTGCTTTTTGGGCTGCTGGGTCCTCTGGTTTCTTTTCGGCCAGGTTCTCTAGTATTTAAGTTCTCTAGGGATGCACTGGAATAATTTTATTTGGTTTTGTTTTTCTTCATAAAGGTTTTCATTTTGTGTTTGTTTGTTATGATTCACTATGCACATAAATATGGCTTTTACATACTTAAATAAATACATCAATAAATAAAATAAAATTGACTTAAGTATACTTGATACCCCACTTATACCCAATCAAGGACTGAAAGCAGCTTACAAAATAAATACAGACACATAAAACACAGTTCAAAGCAACACTTTAGGTATGCACATAAAGGAAACAACTGACAACTGGCAAAATCAATAAGTTCATCACTGATGGAGAAGAAATTGAAATAGTTGACAACTAACTTACTTGGATCAACAATCAATAAAGGACTAGCAGTCAAGAAATTTGATGACGTATTGCTCTTGGCAGAATGGCTACGAAGGAACTAGACAAGATTCCCAAGAGCAGAGATTTCTCTGTTTGCAGCAACAGGATAAAATGAAAATAAACATAACTATTTCAACAAATAGGGGTGACCTAAACAGAGCAGTTGGTACATCCCTAAACAAAGGCATGCGGAGGGGTGACCTACACGGAGCAGCAGGTGCACCTGCTCTTGCCGCCTTGCTGGGCAGACTAGATGGATCATACTGGTCTTTATCTGCCATCATATACTGTGTTACTATGTTACTATGTCTCCTCCATACAAATATTCGACATTTTCCAGGCCATGGTATTTTCAATAATGTCATATGGAAGCGAATGTTGGACAGTGAAAAAGGAAGAAAATTGGTGCCTTTGAATTATGGTGCTGGTGACAAATACGGTGTACGGTGTCGTATATCATGGACTGCCCAAAGAACAAACCAGTCAGTACTAGAGGGGATCAAACCTAAGCTTTCTTTAGAAGCTCAGATGACAAGACTTCGACTTTCATACTTTGGACATATAATGCGAAGAAAGAGATCACTGGAGAAAGACATAATGCTTGGCAAGGTAGAAGGTCACCGTAAAAGAGGGAAGCCGGCAATGAAATGGATCAATACAATAATAGCAGCTATGGATACCACTCTATCAACTATGAGCCGCTTGGCTGAAGACCGAACAACGTTTAGTCAACTATCCAGAGGGTTGCCAAGAATCTACATTGACTCGACGGCATTTAAAAACAAAGCCAAACAAATTGACATCCTAAAATTCGTAGGACTGTTAGTTACTATGAAAAGTAACACATTGATACTTTGAACTTGCCAGAGAAGAGCCTTTGTGCACCGGGCTTCAGGCCAGAAGGAACAGCTGAGCCAATCCTGCTTCTTCAATGCCTGAGTCAAAGATTTTCCTATTGAAAAACTTCCAGATATATACATGCAGGCATATGCTCGCATGCAACACACAAGGCCTAACATGCAGAGATTTAGTAAGTCTTTGACATCTAAGTGGCCGCATGTGGCTCCTGGGACACTTCTATGTAGACCACAACTTGGAGGTCAGCCATTACAGCCACTATGAGGGTTAAGATGAATTTGTTTGTTCTGAATATATACGTAAGAACATAAGAAATGCCAAATTGAGTCTGACTTTCATCAAGCCCAGTATCCCGTTTCCAACTCTGGCACAATTACCTGTCAGGTTCACAAAAAGAAACAGATTCCATGCTGTTCATCCCAGGGGTAAGCGGTGGATTTCCCCAGTCCACTATAATAATGGTTTATGGACTTTTCTTCCAGGAACTTGTCCAAACCTCTTAAATCCAGCTCCATGACAGCTTTTACTACATCCTCTGGTAATGAATTTCAGAGCTTGATTATGCTTTAAGTGAAAAAATATTTTCTCTGATTAGTCTTATATGTGCTACAGTGTAGCTTCATTGTGTGCCACCTAGTCTTTCTGTTTTTGAAGAGGTAAACAACCAATCTATATTTACCCATTCCATTTCACTCGTTAATTTATAGACCTCTATCATAGCTCCCCTCAGCCATCTCTTATCCAAGCTGAAGAGTCCTAACCTTTTAAGACTTTCATCATAGGGGTATCCTTCCATCCCCTTTACCATTTTGGTCGCTCTTCTCTATCCTTTTCCAATTCTGCTATGTCCTTTTAAAGATATGGGGACCGGAATTGCACACAATATTCAAGGTGTGTTTGCACCAAGGAGTGATAGAGGCATGATACCGGTAATATCTTTGGTTTTATTCTCCATTCCTTTTCTTATGATTCCTAGCATTCTATCTGCTTTCTTGGCCACTGCTGCACACTGAGCAGAGGGTTTCAACATATTATCCACAATGCCACCTAGATCCTTTTCTTAGGTGGTGATTCCCAATGTGGAACCTTGCATCGTATAATTGCAATTTGGGTTCTTCTTCCCTAAGGGGGTCATTCTGGAAGAGGAACAAGCCCTTGGACATGCAACATAGTTGTTTTTCTAGAAAAAATGACTATGACTATATTCTGAAAAACCCATGTTCCTCCACGTACGCGGCGTCAGCACAGGAATCTCAGAATGTGGGTAGGAGGGGTGGAATGGGGGCATGGTCAGTAGCAGAGACATGAATGCATATTCAGGCAAGGTCCATGTACATTCTGCATGTTTCCCATGGACGTCCATGTTATACCAGCGGAAACGTGGAAGAATGCCTGGAAACAGAAACTTTTCTGCTCTGCTCTGCAATACATCCCATAGAGATGAATGGCTGTGACAAAGATGTTGTGAACCGGTGTGTCTGCAGTCTAGAAGACCACAAGATGCAGTTGTAAAAAACAGAATGGAGAGGTGGGGGGAAGGTTGTATGGTTAAGACACATTACTAAACACCCCTACAGAAATATTCAGAGGTGCAATGGTGATTATTCTGGCTACTCTGACAATTGCTGTGTGAGCTAGAGGAGATGATGATCTAGGGCACCCTAACATTCCCTGTCATCAGAGAATTGGGACTGTTGATGTAGGGAGTGTATGTGAGTGAGTATAGGATGGATGCATGTGTGTGTGAGAAACGCAGATCAGATTAGTAGTCCTGGGACCCCATGTCATCATGTTATACCAGCTGTTTTCTAGCGGTACTGCAGATGTATGTTTAGGGTTTCTATTTAATGTCAGGGATATGCTTTGACCTTTAGCTCTAGAGGACCATTTCTGATTTCTTATGGTCCATACATAGCACTGTACAGACTGTTGTCAGAGATGACCAATGCAAGCACAACTAAAATGTTCACCTACTGCCATGTGTGTTGTGCTGCAAGATAAGTCAGGGCACTCAGATCACTTTCTACTTGCTGTTGTAACATCTCTGAGCGCACAGAGATCACCTTGCAGTGTCCTGGTCATGCAAAGGACTAGCTTATATGGTCTGTTTTGCATCAACACATCTGTATCATCCATTTTCAGGGGTAGTTGGCATGGACACCACACCATCAGTGTGAGGAGCAGCTTCAAGGATGCACATTTTAACTGAGGAGGCGTGGCCGCAGGGAGACAGGCAGCAGCAGATCCATACATCCTTTTGGAATTCGCCAAGGCCGGGATGTCCAAGTCACTTGCTACATATATCCATGTCCTTGGATTTGGGCGTGCCATGCCAAACACATTTCTGTCCCCGATTCCGGACTCATGGGCACGTCCAGACAATTTGGGCCCATTTTTCATTTATACGTGTCTGCGGGCTGGACATGCACATTATGAAATCACACTCCACGTGCATAACTCTGCACTTGTCCACATTAAATTTCATTTGCCATTTCGACGCACAGTCTCCCAATTTCTCAAGGCCCTCTTGCAATTTAACAATTTTGAATAATTGTGTGCCGTTTGCAGATTTTATCACCTCGCTTGTTCCCATTTCCAGGTCATTTATAACTATGTTAAAAAGCAGCAGGCTCAGCACAGATCCCTGGGGTATTCCACTATTCACCTTTTTCCATTTAGAAAATTGGCCGTTTAGCCCTACTCTCTGCTTTCTATCTTTTAACCAGTTTCTAATCCACAACAGTACACTGCCTCCTATCCCATGATATTTAATTTCCTCAAGAGTCTCTCATGAGGGACTCATCAAAGGCTTTCTGGAAATCCAGATATAGTATATCAACTAGCTCACTTTTATCTACCTGTTTTTTCACACCTTCAAAAAAAAGTATAGCAGACTAGTGAGACAAGACTACCTTGCAGGACACTATGGATCCTGTATGGAATCCCAGAATTTATAGCTTTTAAAAATTATAATTATGGACCCTACTTTTCTGCCGTCATGTTTCTATAAAAAGGGGGGTGTTGTAGTGGTTGATATGGTAGGGCAGACTAGATAGAAACATGACGGCAGAAAAAGTCCACATGGCCTATGTTTCTGTGATACGGTTGGTAAGGAGTTTGTTGCAAACTATCCTGCCACTGATTCACTCCTTAACAAATTCCCATGAAAATGGAATTTGGCTTTAGCTTGGGCCTTTTTCAGTGGTAGCTAAAGAGTTACATTCAGGTATTTTCCTGTCGCCAGAGGGTTTACAATCTAACAGGACGATGCAGAAAACTAGTGCAGCCTTTAAGCACCAAAAACAACACGTTTAAGCACACTTTAAGCACATTTAATCTAATCTGCCAGATCCTCCAGTCACATAATATGTTATACCATCTATATACTGTAGCATCTCTTGCAGTCCCACGGCAGCACTAGCGGGTTGGTCCGGTCTTGCCTTCTGCCGCCGTCCCATAAGGTCCAGGCAAACACCGCACTGAGTCCTGTTGCATCACCTCCAGTTCGCAGGCTCCCTTTTGCTTCCGGGCCAAGCATGGCCTTTCCTCTCCCGCACTCAGCCAGGATAGAAAGGCATACACAGTTACAGGTACTGCAATCCTATCAACAGAGCAAACGCTCAGACTCCTTCTCAAAGCACAATCCGGCAAGTCAGCTGCACAGTCAAGGGCTAAGCAGCTGCCTCTGTTCACTCAAGTTCCAAGCCACAGCCTCTCTGAGAACCAACTCTGTAGCTCAGCTGCACAGTTAGGTGCCATATAGCTGCATCATGTTGCTCATGTGCAAAACACAAAGTCTTTAGGAGAACTAAACCCCGTAGGTCAAGGCCTATTCACAAGCTGAACAACTGCATCAGTTCATTCCACTTTAAACATAGACTCTTTCAGGGAACACAACAATGTAACTGCTGCACAGTCAAAATGCTGTGTAGCTGCCCCACCCTTCCACCCTTCAGGTTCACAACTTGCTCACTGAACCTACCCCAGGGGCCAGAGCCTTCATCGTCCCATCCTCTATACATCCATCAGTTCCGGGTCTCTGTTGTGCTTGTGTTTCCACGGCCTCTTCTCCTTCCTAGGAATCATTGTCCTCCTTCCTCTGGAGCTTTTCCAGCAGCAAGGACAGACTCCTGAAGGCTGCACTTCCTTCCTCAACCCCACCCTCTCCCAAATGTTCCCCTCCTAATTGAATCATCTGGGCTCTAACTGTGGCAGGGGCCCTCCCATCCCAAGGGATTCTGGAACTTGTAGTGAGCTTCATGTACCAGACCGTACCACAATGCAGATGACATAATATTTTACGCTCCATTCTCAATCACAGACCCAAAATTCACTTGTATTGTGCAGTGCTTTGATTCAATTGCCCTATGATTATCCCAACAAGGCCTTACCATTAACTAGAACAAAATGGAAGTGCTATTTCTTTGCAAAGATCACTCATTCGCCCCACCAAAGATACTTAAGGTCAATCAAATAGAACTAACAGTCAAATCGGAGTGGAGGAGTGGCCTAGTGGTTGGGGCAAGGTACTTCAGGCCAGAAGGTCGGGGGTTCAAATCCCACTAGAGGACAGCAACCTTGGGCCGGAAGGACTGGGGTTTCTAGTCCCACAGGTGCTCCTTGTGGTCTTGGGCAAGCCACTTAACCCTCCATAGCCCATGTTCCCTGTAAAATAGTTAGCTCCAAGTTATAATGCTCTGTTCAATGTAATTTCAGTTTGTTCCATGTAAACCGCACTGATGCAGAATAGCGCAGTATATAAGAAAATGTAAAAAAAAAAATCTGAAGTATGTTACCTTGGTATGACTATTGACCAGCACCTTACCCTGAAGATCCACATCAACAAATCAACAAAGCAAATCTACAATAAAATAAGGACTCTACAATGGCTTTGCCCCTACTGGAACCACACGACTACAGGACTATCTTCCAAGTGATGACACTTCCACACATTGACTTCTGCAACGCAATTCTCCAAGGCTTGCTGAAATCCCATCTATTACCGCTCCAACTTGCTCAGCACACCACGGCAAGAGTTCTCACCGGGACGTCTAGGGGCTCACACATCACCCCTGTCATGAAAGAACTCCACTGGCTACCGCTACTAGACAGAATCAAATACAAGAACTTTGTTATGGTATTTAAAATCCTCTACAACCAGTCCTCTGAGTATTTACAGACCATAATAAAAAAACTCCCCAATAGCAGGCAAAGGATAAGCACCGCAGAACACCTCCTGGCCTCACACCCAAACTTCACAAAATGCAACTAATCTGCATGCGAAAGAGCATTTTAATTGTATGCTCCAACTGTATGGAACTCCCTCCCTGTGAAATCCGCACAGCCACAGACTCCAAGGATTTCAGGAAACTCCTGAAAACGCACCTGTTCCAAATGCGATTTCAGGGAATAACATAAGCAAGCAAACAGCATCACTAAACCGTAAATAAAATACAGCTAAGATACAGCCCACCCTCGCTCTTCACTAACAAACACTCACACCATACCAGTCTCCACCCACTCAATACTTGCATATATATTGTACTATATATCCTGCATTTATGTTATTATTATGCCTTGAATCAGAATTGTTCCCTACATAATTATATGGATTGCTTTCTGTAGTAATTGTTCTTTATAATGTTTACACATTCCATATAATGTTCTGTTCTCTTCTGTTAGTTGTAAACCATATTGAATATTGGAAATGTGATATATAAACTTCTCAAATAAATAAATAAATGCCAAATGCAGAAAAGAGACAGACGTGCTCGTAAATGGCGACGGAAATCTAGTACCCAGTTAACGCCATGAGTATTTAAATGTATTTAAATTGCAGGCAAATGAGCTGCATGTTATAATCTGGTATGCAAATTATTGTTGCGCCCGATTCAAAAACAGATGTAGAGGATTTTGCAACCAGCTTTAGCACCAATCTCTCTACGTCTGGGTCTGAGGTGACTTAAACCTCTAGCGCGTGCCCTCAACAGGATTTTGATGGCA
Organism: Ichthyophis bannanicus; assembly: GCA_033557465.1. Lineage (NCBI taxonomy): Eukaryota > Metazoa > Chordata > Amphibia > Gymnophiona > Ichthyophiidae > Ichthyophis > Ichthyophis bannanicus. The sequence goes on along the minus strand of CM066047.1, from coordinate 35,116,005 downwards.
TCGGGGGGGGGCTATCCCAGCATCAAGAAAAGCCCCCAGTGCCATCAAAATACTGTAGGGGGCTAGTGCCCTAACAGAAAGTCACTCCCTAGTGGTCTAGCGGCCAGATCCCACTACTCCCCATCCCACTTAAAACAAAACTAACCTGGTGGTCTAGAGGCCCCAGAACCCCCTCCCAGTTACTTCCAAAGTGAGAGCATTGCCTACGCGCTTCTGCTTTCAGTCTGCCATCTTGGAAAATGGCAGCACCTGGCCCTGCGCGATGCATCCTGGCAGTCTAATCTCGTTAGCAGGGCCAGGCACCACCATTTTCCAAGATGGCGGACCAAGAGTGGGAACGCTTAGGCAGCGCTCCTGCTTTGAAAGATAGCAGGAGGGCATTCTGGGGCTGTTAGACCAGCAGGTTACTTTTGCTTTAAGTGGGATGGAGGTGGAGGGTTCTGGGGTCCCTAGACTTTCTGTCGGGGCACCATCCCCTGACAGTATTTTGATGGTATCAGGGGCTTTTCCCGATGCTGCGATCACCCTGGTGCCATCAAAATCCTGTCAGGGCTGATATGCAAATTAGTCATGCAGTGCAGGAGTCGGAGAGGTAACGGGCAAGGCTAGAGTGTAAAGCGCGATGAACCAGAATAAGCACTGGATATTGGAGGCAGAACTGTACTGGGAGCCAGTGATACTGGATAAGAAGTGCAGAGACTTGGGCAAGAATACAGACTGCTATGTTTTGGATGAGCTGAATGCGGTGTAGTTGGTACTGGGAGAGTCTGAGGTAGACAATATTACAGCAATTGATCTTAGAGATGACTAATGTGAGAAGTAAGGTGGTCAGAGATGAAATGGAGAAGCCACAAGGGAGAAGTACAGTAGGGCACTAAGATATGCACAGATGCCAACTTGGGGAAATTCTTGGTGTTTGAGTTCCCCAATACCAGATCTGCTGCCATGGTCTCCTCTTCCGTCTCCTGGATCCAAAGGAGAGGCTGGAGCAATGAGCAGGAGAGAGGCCAATATTGTGACTGCTCAAGATGTCTGGAAGACAGGAGGAAGAAAAGGAACACAGAGCAGAATCGGGGAAAGTCTGAAGTGCTGTAATTAAAAAACAAAACAAAACAAAAACAGAAACAGTTTCTCTGGTGGGAGAGGAGCTCTGATGGTTTTGAGCTATTCTACTGAGCAAAGCCTTACCGCATAAACTTTACAAGCAGGGTAGAATTTCATCTGTAGAAGAACAACTTTAAAAAAGAAAAGAAAAATCAACCCAAGAGCCAAGATCAACACAACCTGCCTGTGCTTTGGCCTAGCGATACAGAAAGCGTTGAAATGTGTGGGTTTAAAATTTGGTGTCAAGGGACAGAGCAGAGGGGGGGCTGCTTTCCTTAGTGGGTCTTTATGAGACGCATGTGGGCAAAGGCAGTCAGCAAAACATGTAATTCTAAATAGGTCCCAAGGAGGGAGGGGGAAGGCTGAAGTTTGACCCATTCTTAGAACAATTACCGAGATAACCCGCAGGGCTCGCCAGGCATCTCACAACAGCCGTTTGCCTTTTATCTTGCCTGCAAGGGATCCTATTCTGAGAGCTTTTTGGGATCCCTAATATTTAATCTCTTATCTTTTTACACACTTCTGTAGAAAAAATAAAACCTGGCACTTTTTCCATGAGTGCCCCTTGGTTTTGAGAAATCTCCTATTTGTGCATATCCCTGCATAACCCAGTTTGCTTAGATTCAGGATGCTGAAGTACTAGGGAGCTTTCAGAAGCTTTAAACTCTCGTATCTGCTTGGAATGAAATCATGGAACAATGAAGGAATTTTAGAGGTATGTTTGCTGTCAATGTGGGCTTGAGCACGCACTAATGGCCTGCGCCCACAGCATGCATGCTAAACAGACAGCGCAGGGTTATTTTCACAATATCTGCTTAGCACATGACGGGAAGGAAAATGAGTAGAGAAGGGGCAGAGCACAGGCATGTCTGCTCATTTTGATCAGCATGGGCATTAAGAGCGTGCCTCTGTCAGTAATGTTGAAGGCAGTGTAAGTGCACTTAACGAGTGGCCTTAAGTAAATGAGCTTAGCCACGGGCATGTGTTAGAGTCTAAACCAGTGCAGTATCTGCTGGGGCCATGCTATACATGCCCCCAACAGGTAGTATATATGGCTGTTGCACATTCCTCTCATTGATATCTACCCTAAATGCTCGATATCTGCAAAACCCTGGAGCACTTTAGTAGAAACATAGAAACGTGATGGCAGAAAAAGACCACATGGCCTTCCATATCAACTACAATAGTCTCTTTTTTTTCTTTAGAGATTTTCTGTGTTCATGTTTACTTGATCTTAACGGTCAACCAAATGATCTAGAACTGCCTTTCTCTTTTAGTACATGCTGCTATAAATTTCTTGATCATGTGACTTCTAATTCCCATTCTCCCTGTCCTAGGGTTGCTTACTTTCCAAGGACAAATTAATTCAGTTCAATTTTACATGCCATTTCCATGCCCCTCCCTCACTGCTTCCAAGGACCTACAGTCCTACATTTTACCTTTTAATTCATTTCTTTAAAAAATTAGGACTGTATCAAGCTATCCTGACAAAAACAGAGCCGGTTGTTAGCCTTAGCTCCTTGGCAAATGCCGCCTACCTCAGTTTATTCAACTGCAACTAGGTAATAATCATATTAATAGCATAGTTGCTCCTTGTTAATCTGCCCCAGGCCTAGTTGCATGCATGGCCCTAATGTGCCCCCTGACTGTGAGGTGCACTGGGTCCTGGTAAAATAGAAGGTTTACTTGATGATAGCTACTCTTACAATTTACCACATGGGTCTACTTGGAAATGGAATTGGAGATGAGAGGAGGAGAATGAAGCAGAACTAATTTCATTCAGCCAGAAAAACTGAGTGGGGAGGGTGGAGGCTTAAGGCTTGCAGACAACTTGCTACATAGTACTATGTGTTAAAATCTCCTGACCCAAAGGAAGGCCACTAATCAACACTTGCTCATTGGGTAGCTCCCAGCTAGACCACCTTACACTAATAGTCAATTAAGTGCTCAAAGGGATATAGGTTCTCTCTCAGCAGAAATTTGCCTGAGGATGAATTGCACTTATAGCTATAGATTAGCTGACAAGGTCCAACTCAGAGCTCCTGTCAGGAGCTTTGAGGATCATACTTCAGTTTTGAGATCTAATGAAAATCTCCTTACTGCTAATTGAGATTGCAGGGCTTGGCTCCAATATGAGTGCAGGCTGTGTAGCACCTGAGCCCCACAGGCCATGCAGCATGTAGGCTCCCATAGGCCATAATCATGTAGCATCTGGGCCATACAGTGCCAGGACTAGAAAGCCCACATACCACACAGAATTCGTAGCCCCCGGACCATAGAGCATCTGGGTCCCCAGAGATCACAGAGCACCCAGGACTCCAAGCAGCATCCAGGGTCCCCAGACCACAGGCTATGTCTGAAATACCAAGGTGACTGCAGGTCACACAAGCTATAACATCTGAACTCCCTTAGGCCACAGACTGTGCAATACCTGAGCCCTCATTTTGCAAGCTATGCAGTATTTGAAGTGGAGGAGCAGCCTAATGGTTAGAGCAGTGGGCTAGAGCCAGGCAAGATAGGATTCAATTTCTACTGCAGCTCCATTGCCTCAAGTACAAACTTAGGGGTACGTTTACTAAACAGCTAGCGGCTTCCATGCGATATCAGAGCCGCGGCCCCATTGAATTCAATGTAAGTCCTCTGGGGACAGGAAAATTCTTACTATATCTGAATGCAACTTGCTTTGAACTTCTGAAAAAAGGTATAAGCTAAATTCAATTCCCTTTCTTATTACTTGGACTATCCTATATTTGGAACCGTAGCATGCCTGCCAGTTTGACATTGTTGTCCTATTTTACTTTGTATAGTGTTATTATACATTATTACATCTGTTATTTTTGTAAGGATTGTTAACTGCCCCGATGGCTTCTTGTCCAAGGCAGGCATAACAAATATTAATAAATCAAATGACATTACCATGGTTGCAGGGTGCAATTGGATGTCCTACCCTTCTTCATTCATGATCTTGGTTGGCTCTTTAGATGGATAAGTTGCATTCAGAGTATGAATGTCCACTGGTTAGTGGGGATCTGTTTCTTACTAACCTTCCTCTTAGACTCTCTCATCTCTTCCTACTCTTGCATCCTTTCTCTGCCTTTTCCCCTTGATTGACAAAAAAACCCCATATTGGACCTTGGAAGCGAACCAACCCTAATGTTTGAGAATCCATTTTAGAATTTAGGATGATCTGTTCTTTCTATGCACCATCCATGCCAAGGAGAGTCAATGTTACTGGGGACATGGATGAAGGGCTGGGGGAGGAGCCGAAGAGCTCTTGACAGCATCCCCTCTGCCACACTAATTATAACCCAAGATCAAACTCAATTGCCAAACAGAATTACAAAACACCCAAGAGTATTTATTTTGTTAGTGAAGGGAAGAATATGTCTGGTTCTTGAAATTCCTCATTTTCTCTTTTACAGTAAACTCACCAGTCTTATTGCTTTACTTATGATTGTTTTTGAGAGGAACAAAACTTATTCTGGATAGAAAGAGGGCCATAGGACTAGATAGGCTGCATGGTCTTTTTTACCATCATTTTCATTGTTTTTCTTCTACAGCAGGGGTTCTCAACCCTGTCCTTGGGACCCACCTATTCAGTCGGGTTTTCAGGATAACCACAATGAATATGCATGGAAGAGATTTGCATATAATGGAGGCAGTGTATGCAAATCTCTCTCATACATATTCATTGTTGCTATCCTGAAAACGCGACTGGCTAGGTGGGTCCCGAGGTCAGGGTTGAGAACCCCTCTACAGGCAACCATATCAGCACATGACCAGACAGCACTAATGGAGACAGACCGTCTCCTGGAGACCCGATGAGTTGGGCTTGCACTGAATAGCCTTGGAACTCTATCATGCACATTGTATAAAATCCATGGATTCTCTCTGCTCACCTAGATAATCACCCTTGACTGTCCTGAGTTTCCTAGCACTGTAAGCCCAGGGCACATGAGATATCCATTCAGACACAATTTCAGTGAATTGGGATTCAGAAAATCCAGGCCTGGATTAAACTGCTGAAGTTGACCTACATCTGGTGGTAGCATTTCTCCTTTTAGTTAGGCAGGGAGCTCCAGAGAGGATTTATCGACAAGGTTTTGGAGAGCTTTGATAGTACTGACCTATAGCATTACACGTTTTGATAGCAGAGCATGCTTTGCTTGGCAATAGCAGTGCAGGAATTTTGGGGTGTGGTGGGAGTCAGGATTGAGGGCCAAGAAAGGGAAGTTCACTCAGTACAGCTGCTTAAATATTTCAGTCACTTTAGTTTAATGTTTACTTGCTAAAGCAGCAGCCAAGGTTCAAAGCGTGTCTGTGCTTCTATCCCTCTGCCAGTTCGTTACTTTACACAGAAGTAGAGAAAACAATGACAGATAGACTATATGGCCTCTCCAGTCTGGCCATCCATGAGATCTATTAAGTTCTACAAGGCCTACCTCTCCCTTAGAAATCTTCTGTGTTTGTCCCATGCTTTTTTGAATTAAGATACAGTAAGATATGCTATACTGGGTCATACCAAGGTCCATCAAGCCCAGTGTTCTTTTTGCAACAGTGGCCAATCCAGGTCACAAGTACCTGTCAGGTTCAGGTACACAGATTCCATGTTGCTTATCCCAGGGTAAGCAATGGATTCCCTGCTCCTCTTTAATAATGGTTTATGGACTTTTCCTCCAGGAACTTGTCCAAACCTTTTTTAAACCCAACTACACCAACAGCTTTTACTACATCCTCTGGTAATGAATTCCAGAGTTTGATTACACATTGAGTGAAAAAATATTGAGATCTTTAAGTCTATCCTCATATACCTTATGATGAAGATCGCTGACCAATTTAGTAGACGGCCTCTGGATAGTACCCCAAATGAGGTATTACTAGAGACTTGTTCAAAAGCACTATTGATTCCTGTTTCCTGTTCTACATTCCTCTCTCTGTGCACTCAAACATTCTTCAAGCTTTTACCATTGCCTTTTCTACCTGCTTGGCCACTTTAAGATCATACAATACAATCATCCCCAGATTGAAGGACTCCCCCCCCACTTATACCTGAACTGTTTCATTGGGTTTTGCAGCCGAAATGCATGACGTTGCATTTTTTAGCATTAAATGTTAGCTACCAAATTCTCGACTATTCTTAGAACGTCACTATATTCCCCCTCATGCTATCCAGACTATCTAAGGTATCTACCATGTTGCAGATTTTGGTATCATTTGCAAAGAGGCATCTCTTTCCCGACAGACCTTCTGCAATATTGCTTACAAAAATGTTAAAAAGAAGAGGACCAAGGACAGATTCTGAAGGCAGCGGCACGGGAAACGCTCCTATCTTTAGAATAAACTCCACTTACTACTACCCTCTGATGCCTCCCAATCAACCAGTCAGTCACTGTAATGTCCATCTGATGGGCACTCAGTTTACTTATGTCACCAATGCAGAACAGTATCAAAGACCTTGTTGAAATCTAAATATATCACATCAAAAGCTCTCCTCTGATCCAATTCTCTGGTCACTAATCAAAGAAATCGATCAGATTAGTCTGACAACACCAAACTCTAGTAAAGCTATGCTATAATCTCTTGAATTACGGAAACCACACCATCTTTTGCTTTAGCAACATTTCCATTAATCTATTCATCACAGAGGTCAGACTAACCAGGCTGTAGTTACCAACTTCTTCCTTCTTTCTGCTTTTGTGGTCAGGAACCACATTCACCCATCTCCAGTCCTCTGGGATCACTCCTGACTCTAAAGAAGCATTGAAAATGTCAGTCTGAGAAGCTACCAGTACGTCCTTAAGCACTTTCAATACCCTCGGAAGAATCCCATCTGGGCCCATTTGCTTTCTCCACTTTTAGTTTGGCTTGCTGCTCATGAACACGGTCTTCTGAAAATCATTCAAGCTCTTCCTCACTTTGCTGAAATCCCATTCCCAGCCCTTCATGTGTGAACACAGAATAGAAATGCTCGTTAAGCAATTCCGCTTTATCCTCATCAGTCTCTACATATTGCCCCCCCCCCCCCTTCACCATTTGGTCTCACAATGCCACCCTTGCACTTCCGTCAGTTACTAACACATCTACACACATCTAGGGTTGTCACAAGGTTTTTCAACAGTGGGCCCCATGATAAAATTACATGCGTGTGTGAGCTGCATGAAAGGTTTTATAGTGCACCCCATGCAATGTTCCCATGAAGCTGGGTGGGGCTCCTCCACTCATGCTGCTGTTGCTGGCAGGCGGAGGTGCTGTGAGATCACATTTTAATCACAACTGTCTTGTGATTCTCTATCACAATATGCGCACATCTTTCTCTAGCACTATTCTTCCTTGGTATATATCCGATTCACTCTATGGTACCTATGTGTGTCTCTTACCTCCCCATCTCCAGTCATCCTCTTTGTGCCTTTCTTTTGTGTGTGGGGGTGTGTGTATGTGTGTCTCTTCACTCAGAAGATATACCAATGAGGTTGATTTTTACCAGGTTCCTGTGTCTGTTTCCTGTTTTGTTCTAGTGAGCTATGACACTATAAGGCACATTTTACAAATGGCACCCAACTGCAGTCTGAGATGTTCAAGCTAGAATGTCTGGAAAAAAAAAAAGCAGACATGTTCAGGAACTATCTCACAAATGTAGATGTGCCCAATATGGAATCTACATAGATGTCTCTGGAATAGTATTCAAGACTGGGGATGGCTAGGAATAGCCTAATGGTTATAATAGTGGCTAAGGCCATGGTTCAAATCTCACTGCTGCTATCATTGTGATGTGGCGAGTACAGGGGATAGTGGAGTACTATCTTCTCTACACCCTGCAGATGTTTTATGGCCAAAATGAGCACTTCCCCACTGCCCATTTGTGCCTGAAGCAGATCGAAACACAAACAGGGTTACAGATGTTCTGAAATCGAGCGGGGACATCTTAAGTCCCTTGCACTGCCCCAGACAAGACTCCGCCACACCTCCTGCCTACAGGGCAATCTTCATATTGCAGATATTGGTAAAATGGCTCTGGGGATGTCTCTGTGATTTGGATGGCTGTATGCAGATTTTTGGACATCCAAATCATGACTAAGGCTTTTTAAATGACCCCCTATGCCAATGTTCATGTAACCTGGATTATTGTTTGGGGGGGGCGGAGAGGCAGGAAGGTTGGTTTACCACCCCACATAAGGTACACAAAGGATTTGTAAAAAATAAAGAGTTGTAGGTAGGGGGAGGCCACAGCTCCAAGGCCCATGCTGGGAAAAATATTTTTACACTGCTCCACACTTTAAAGAAACTCAAGTAAAGCCGGGGGGGGGGGGGGAATTTTCTTAAAAGTATCTTTATTAGGTGTGCCTTCCCTCTCCTTCTGCAAAAGAAGGTATTTATGGAAATAAGAGCAAGAATCACTCTAGTACATTTCATACTGAAAACACAGACAGCTCCTCTGTGAATCCTTCCTCTGCACTTTGGGGTCATCTGACAGGTTCTCTCTCCTCAAATCCTTGCCAGCATCTTTCTCTGTCTCTGTATGGGAAAACACTTTAACCAGGATGCAAGTCATCAAAATATTATAAAACCTCTCTGCTACTTGAGTTAAGTACAAGGTGCATTTGTGCCCTGGACTCTATCTGAAACCACTCTCGACAATAGCACAGTTGGAAAAGGCTTAAAAAAACAACACTACAGAGAAAAGTACTTCAGTGCCCCCAAAACAAAATCATCAAAAATGTTGAAAACTCCTCACTGTGTGCTTAGGATGCATTGGGGTTGAGTCAGTCACACCACAGTCGGTGCAGCTAGACTCCTTCAGGCTGAACCTCTAGAAACCACTGCCAACTGGCACGCCACTCCAAACCCTCTTGAGGTCTGTATGCCTCTTCAGTCTCTTTTTAGGCCAAACCAGCCTAGGAAGTGCCCTCTCCTTCTCTCAAGATCTAACCAACACCACAGAAGCAGCTTCCCTTGCAGCACGCTAGAGCAACCCCCTGACCACGCCACTCAACAATCCCCCAGCTCCAAAATGAACGGCTCCTCTTCTTGTTCTCTCCAAAAGACAAGATGGATATACCCACTGCCAACGAGGGACATAAAGGCTCATCCTCTGTTATACCACTTTAAACACAGTGACAGACCAAATTAGGAGCAGAGCTGCAGAAATGTTTTCATTGCTGCAAAACCTACAAGGGAGAATCCAGTTGAGTTTTGAATAGACCAAATGCTCTGCAGTACCCTTCCTTCTCGTCTGTGCAACAAAATGATGCATCGACTAAAAGCTAATGCGAGACTTTGTACAATAGATACTATTAGCAAAACTGCTACCAGCTAAGACTTGGTTCATTTCCAGATAAATGATGAGAAGCTTTGGCACAGGACAGTTGTGGTTGCCGAGTAATGATGACGTGCATGCTCTAGACCTCAGCTGTCATATTGACCAGGTATAATCAATGGTGCACCAAGAATGTAGATCTTGCACTAGGCCACTAAAATGTACTAGAACAATGAAGCTCCTTGGAGCCCCCTCCTAGCAATGATCAGCAGAAAGTTGTGACCACCAGAACAAGCTGAACAGTAAAACCTGTTGGATTGGATTTATAGTTTGGAAATGGGCAGCAGGGACAGAGTATAGAACAGTCTACTCATTGTCCCTAAGGTAATTCAGAAATGCTTTGTTTAGTTTCTTCTAGGTGAAAGTGTTCACAGTAGAAAAGAAGGAAGAGGTGAGGTTGTATTAATAGAAGTGTTAGCCAAGGTGATGGGTATCTTGAGAAATCCGATGACTGTTCCTGTTCAGATTGTGTGGTTGAATCTTCCTGGGATGGTGCTTAGCCTTATCTAAACCAACCATACAGAGCCCTCTAGAATGTGACAGTGGAGTACAAAGAAGGAACACAAAATGGCTGCTGTGGACAAGACGACATCTGCAAGCGAACACACTCTGTGGCTGGTGCCTGGGATGTATCCTTAGCGGTAGGGACAGAAATAACTGCACAGATTGGAAAGGCTGGATGGTCTTTTTCTGCCATCATTGCTGTGTGTTACTGTCTTACTGTGTCTTTGTATGTCAAACCCTGCCAAAGCAATTCTTGGAGCGAGTCACACAGACACAGACCAAAACTGAATAATGAGCAGAAGCTCCGTGAATTCAGTGTCTTCAACAAAACATGTTTTTTTGTCATCAAATTAATTATACATCCAATGAATCATGAGTGGAACATATTCACCCCTCTCTGTGTAACTGTTTCTTCTGTTCTTGAATTTCCAGCAAAAGATTCCATAGAGGGACGACCAGCAATGAAAAGGGATGAGGGGACGCACCAGGCCAGGTCTCATCTCAGCAGGAACGCCTGCTGCCAGGGAGGCTTGCCTGTGCCCGTTAGGTCCTGTTGGAGCTGATTTATCAGACATTGAAGCTATTGTTTTCATTTATGCCACATGGTCCTTATGGGCTCCAATGGGAAACAGTGATTGTCTCACAGATATTAACAGTAATCCCACTTTCCCAGAGATGAAATTGTTCTCTCTCTCTTAAGGCTTTGACCAGACAGCGTTCCAAGGAAGAAGCCTAACTACCCAGGCCAAGGTCCAGATAACAGCTCCTCTGGATATCATTCATCTTGTACAAGGTTTCCAGGTCAGAAAATGGATGTTTAGATCCGCACCTGCAAAACCGCAATAATATTCAGTAAAAGGCTCAACCTCGTGCCACAAAAAAGGAGCTGTACTCGGCGGCATGCCCGGTAGCAGAAGCTATTTTAACAAAAGAACACATTCAAACTGGAGCATCAACATCTGGGGCTTTGCATGTGTCAGTAACATTACTTAAATACAGTAATTTTGCAATTTATACATTCAAGCAGTGGATTTTGCAAATCTGCACATCCCAAGGGAGCTAATTAAGAGAATATCCTGGAACTCAAACTTTTGCAATTTCAAGGTGATTTTTATTCTCACAAAGATAAGTGCACACCTCCTCCCTCCCCAGCTTTCTGCCACAGCCCAGGTCCAAATGAAAAGTTTTTATGTGTAACTTGAAGCTGGTATAAATGCAGATATTGAAACATTCCCAGGTACAGATCTGCCATAATTCTAAGACATGGAATCCATACGTAGTCTGAAAGCCCACAATATGCTTCCTGAAATCTGTGGAAGCAGCACCTTTTCTGAGATCACCCATTATATATGTGTATCCCGATTTACACGCATTAATGGTAGGAATGTGCATGGTCAAAACATTTTTGGTTCATGCCCATTTCAAATGAACTTCTCCCATTTTTTGGGCATTTTTCCTATTTATTTCATATCATTGTACTTTACGCACACATTATGTATGTGCAATTTTAAGCATGCAAATCGATCAAATACATGTTAATTCATAGGTATATGCACATAGAAGCTCAAATGAACTGAATATGAATGATCACAGCTCCCTAAAATCACCTGAACGGTCTATTGCCACAAAAGCAATGCTAGTGAAGAACCCGGATGACGAATGAACTGACACAAACAACGTGGATGGAAATCCAGTTAGGGGCCCTTTGATCTTCATGAGTCCTTAGAATGGAGCAGAGGGTTTGATCAGAGATGGGGGAACTAGGCACCCACACCCACAACCTCCCCCCCCCCCCAGCTATTTATTGGAGGACCTAAATGCAAAGTCTACAAGTTATCATGAGGTTTCTGAGAAGCCATGAGAAGTCACTTCTCCCTTATTTTCCATAGTGCCGGGAGTCTCATTTGTGGCTTCTAATCTCTTCTAAAGAGCTATTAGAAAGGTAATTTCCCCCAACCACAAGCCTGTGGTTTTCTGATAGCATTTCGATGTGATCACAATGCTCCCAGAGTTAAAGCACTTTAACTCATCTCAAAGGTATGTCTGCCAGCAGCTGTCTTCAGAAAGATGGTTTATACTGCTCAGTACAGGAAAATGAAATTGGTCTCTCCATGGGCGATACGACTACTTCCATTTTTCAGGCTCCAGTCAGAGCTATGGTCTTAAACCTTTAGATTTTCGGTTCAGTCCCTTCAGCTGCAGCCCTATTCAACGACTTGATGCTACTGCCCTAGTTCCCAGCTTAATAACAACTCATAATTTGTTTCTTCCATGTCGTCACAGTCGTATTCCCTGCAGATGGTGGAGTTCTGATGTCTGACACAATACCAGACCAAACCAACTTTCTAATCTCCCCCCTCCCAATCCCATGTGCCACTCACTGCTCTGTCTTCCCAGAGACCCTATTGCCCCACCCCCAACCTCATGCACTTACTCACGCATGCTGTAGTCACGAGACTTTATCTAATCCAAGCTTTAGCATTGTCTTGTTAAGAGCAGGACCTTTGCTATAAAGTAGAAGCAAAATATCCATTAATTAAGGCATCACGAGTGGAGAACAAAGGAGGAGGAGGAGGTCAGGGCCACACATGCTGCAAATAATTTATAAAGCCAGCAGAAGCCAATTAGTGGAGCAACCTGAAATCAGTCCGTTGTATCCTACAGGATGGTAATCCAGCAGTGTGGGGAGGGGGAAGGATAACAGAGCAGGGCTATGTGAGCGGTGTGGTTGGACAGGGTGCCGATGCCGTCGCTAGAGCTTTCAGGAAGCCTGATAAGAGTGAGTTCCTGCACCTGTCAAGGTAGGGAGGGGGCACCAGGTCCATCAGTCACATAGGGCATATTTCAAGGTCGCTACAGGCCTGTAACAGAGGTAGTAATACTGTGCACTGAGCACAAGACATGTTGAAAGAGAGGACGGTTATAAATGATACTAGCAAAATACCCATTTACTGAGTGACTATTTATCCCCAACTCACAGAGGGGCAGGTTTACTAAACCATGTGAGAATCAGTAGTTGTGCAGGAGGCATGACCATGTCAAACATGCTTTTGGTTGTAAGGAAGCAGCAGTATAATAGCCTTAAGGTGATGTTTACCTGCATCGCTCTGCTCACATTCACGAGAGCACATTTTGTCTTAAGTTTAGATGCAGCCACTTCATAGTGATGGCTGGGATCTCACTTCCTTGCTGAGGAAATAGGGCTCTGGTTAAACCCCATTCCCATGCTCATTGCATTGAAGAAGTCCACAGTAGATGGAGAGAGAATGAGCAGTTGTGGCCAAGCTCCTCAAGCGTTGGGGCAATGGGCCTAGGTTACAGAACTCCGTGCAGCTCTGCTAGGAAATAAAAATCCATCCCAAATCACTTCTGCTTTGTGGTGATGCCTAAGTTTCCTCCAGTTGTCATCCTGCTGTTCCCTCTTTTATGGCCCAAAGAAGGGCCAACAGATAAGAACAAAAAAAGCACTCCACCTGCAGCAAAACAGCACACAAAAAGAGAGCAGGCAACAGGGAACCCTTGGAAGGAAAGCACAGTTACTTACCTGTAAACAGGTGATCTCTGGAACAGCAGGAATTAGTCTTCACACGTGGGTTCCTTTCTCGTGCTTCACTGGACTCCTTCCGGTCGGTCAGCAGAGCCTCTGCTGTTGCCATTAGAGCATGACGCATGGCATGGTTGCAGGCGTCCAAGTTGTGTCGACGGGCACAGCACATCCTGGGTAATTCTCCCTGCGACGGAGATCACCTCTTCAATAGCGAAGCCTTACGTCAGGTCGCACAGTGCTTCGCTAACCTTCCCAGAGTTAGCAGCAGCCTAGGGCCCGGCTTCCCCCCGGTGGTGGTAAATGCCCCTCCAGACCCCCCTTCCCGAAGAAGAGGAAATGTCAGCCCTCCGCCCACCCTCAAGGCGCGCCCAAGCAAGGGACCTCTCACCCCGGATTGATGTCCCCGGGCCCGCGCCAGGACTCTCATACTAAGCATTTTTAGGCTCAGGTGGGGGGCTGCCTGCTCTTAACCTCCTTACCAGAAGTTTAGACTAGAGCTCTACTCTGGGGCTCGTCCAGTTGGAAAATGTTCGGGGACTTATCTAGGGGTTCAGGTCTTCTCCTCCGTGGGAAAGGGAGACCACCTTACGCCGTGATCGCTCTGGCCCACGGTCACCCTACTTACTCTTCGGTACGTCCCCGAACCCCTCTCAGCCAGTATCCTCTTGCTGAGTGCCTCCATACTGGAATTCCCCTTCAGCCACTATAGTCCCCCTATACTCTCCAGGGACTATACCCTCATGTCCCCCGATTGTGCAGGGGACAATTTCTACACGCAGGCCCTGGGGACACATTAGGGCCTCCAACCCCTGCGGCATTCTACCGGACTGATGCTATCTCTGTCCCCCGCGCTACCGCGCTCTTAGCTCGCCGATCTGCCCTTGCCCTCCGGGAAGGATCCCTCCCCTGACGGATCTTGCGGCCACCTCTCCAGGTGGACGTTCTGGGGATCGATGGCAGATCCGCCTTACCTGAGTGCTGCTCAAGGAAGGCAGGCCCCCCGGTGTGCCTGCGTTAGTACCGGAGTGGGGGGTCCCCATGTCCACTGGCTTAGATATACTATATATCACCTGCTTGGCAGGCGCCTTGGGGGATCCCCACAGTACCTGTGTTTACCGCTTTTCCCCCTATGGCCGGTACTCTCCCCCCCCCAAGGGGGTCCGGCCAGTCCGCCTGCCTAATCCCCGTCAGGTCGCGGACTGGTGGCACCCTCCTGCTGTGAAGTCAGCAGTTCCTTTTTCAGTTAGGTCCTCCTCCCGGAGGTCCGGACCCTTGTCTCCCTATCTCTCACTAGGGCAGACTGTGTACCCCTTTTGCTCCGGGGTACACCTCTACTCTTCTCCGGGATAGGCTCGCTAGTTCGGCCTGTCTTCCACTGTTGGTCCTCTGAGTTATGGACTCTACTCCTAAGGGAGTGCTCAGCTTGCCGTGAGCCCCCTGGAAGACCTGCCGTCCTTCTCCTGACCCAGCTGACACCTGGATCCCATGGCCTTCCGGATTTGGAACTTCCTCCCCGCTGCGGTGAAGTTTCCTTGATGACCTCGCTACTGCGTCTACAGTGCCTTCATCACAGGACTACTTCCGACAACCCGGTGGGTAAGCAGTACAGGATTCTAAACCATTAATTCAGTAGAAACTTAATGGCCGGTAAGCTCTGTATGGTACTAGGTCATTTACTCATTACATGCTTAATGATTCTCTTCATGCTCCCCTCTGCCTACTCCCGTAGCCTGGTTTTTTTTTTTTTGCTGTATCCTAATGGTACCTGTTCTGCACTCTAAAGACTTGCCTCCGTAGTCTTTGGATTCGCTGTTCCTCTATTCAAGTCCTGCCCTCCATCCCTCAGGGGATGCCGGAGATCAGGCTGGGCAAATGCCATCCCGTCTGGGCTGCGCTTATGGGATCTCCCCGGGCATCCTAAGCTAGGGAGTCCCCACGTGTGAAGACTCATTCCTGCTTGTTCCTGGAGATAGCACAGTTACTTACCTGTAACAGGTGATCTCCGGAACAGCAGGAATTAGTCTTCACAACCCGCCCACCTCCCCTAGGAGTTGTATCTCTCTTTTTCTCTATTCCTTCCTCTCCTTCCGGCTCAGCTATGAAACTCAACTGGGGAGAGGCAGTAGGAAGGGTGGGAAGCCACTGCGCAGGCGTGGGGGATGCTCCCAAAGGCTTTCTGATTGGATGCTGGGGAGCATTTTCCCATGCGGGCTCCGTCGGCAACATCTCCCACGTGTGAAGACTAATTCCTGCTGTTCCGGAGATCACCTGTTACAGGTAAGTAACTGTGCTATCTCCAGGAACAAGCAGGAATGAGTCTTCACACGTGGGGACTCCCTAGCTTAGGATGCCCGGGGAGATCCCATAAGCGCAGCCCAGACGGGTTGGCATTTGCCCAGCCTGAATCTCCGGCATCCCCTGAGGGATGGAGGGCAGGCGTTGAATAGAGGAACAGCGAATCCAAAGATTACGGAGGCAAGTCTTTAGAGTGCAGAACAGGTACCATTAGGATACAGCAAAAAAAAAAAAAACCAGGCTACGGGAGTAGGCAGAGGGGAGCATGAAGAGAATCATTAAGCATGTAATGAGTAAATGACCTAGTACCATACAGAGCTTACCGGCCATTAAGTTTCTACTGAATTAATGGTTTAGAATCCTGTACTGCTTACCCACCGGGTTGTCGGAAGTAGTCCTGTGATGAAGGCACTGTAGACGCAGTAGCGAGGTCATCAAGGAAACTTCACCGCAGCGGGGAGGAAGTTCCAAATCCGGAAGGCCATGGGATCCAGGCATCAGCTGGGTCAGGAGAAGGATGGCAGGTCTTCCAGGGGGCTCACGGCAAGCTGAGCACTCCCTTAGGAGTAGAGTCCATAACTCAGAGGACCAACAGTGGAAGACAGGCCGAACTAGCGAGCCTATCCCGGAGAAGAGTAGAGGTGTACCCCGAAGCAGAAGGGGTACACAGTCTGCCCTAGCGAGAGATAGGGAGACAAGGGTCCGGACCTCCGGGAGGAGGACCTAACTGAAAAAGGGACTGCTGACTTCACAGCAGTATGGTGCCACCAGTCCGCGGCCCGACGGGGATTAGGCAGGCGGACTGGCCGGACCCCCTGGGGGGGGGGGGGGTGAGTACCGGCCATAGGGGGAAAAGCGGTAAACACAGGTACTGTGGGGATCCCCCAAGGCGCCTGCCAAGCAGGTGATATCTAGTATATCTAAGCCGGTGGACATGGGGACGCCCCCTCCGGTACTAACACAGGCACGTCGGGGGGCCTGCCTCCATGAGAAGCACTCAGGTAAGGCAGATCTGCCATCGATCCGCAGAACTTCCACCTGGAGAGGTGGCTGCAAGATCCGTCAGGGGAGGGATCTTTCCCGGAGGGCAAGGGCAGATCGGCAAGCTAAGAGCGCGGTAGCGCGGGGGACGGAGATATCATCAGTCCGGTAGAATGCCGCAGGGGTTGGAGGCCCTAATGTGTCCCCATGGCCTGCGCGTAGAAATTGTCCCCCGCACAATCGGGGGACATGAGGGTATAGTCCCTGGAGAGTATAGGGGGACTATAGCAGCTGGAGGGGAATTCCAGTACGGAGGCACTCAGCAAGAGGATACTGGCTGAGAGGGGTTCGGGACGTACCGAAGAGTAAGTAGGGTGACCGTGGGCCAGAGCGATCACAGCGTAAGGTGGTCTCCCTTTCCCACGGAGGAGAAGACCTGAACCCCTAGATACGTCCCCGAACATTTTCCAACTGGACGAGCCCCAGAGTAGAGCTCTAGTCTAAACGTCTGGTAAGGAGGTTAAGAGCAGGCAGCCGCCCACCTGAGCCTAAAAATGCTTAGTATGAGAGTCCTGGCGCGGGCCCGGGGACATCAACCCGGGGTGAGAGGTCCCTTGCTTGGGCGCGCCTGGAGGGTGGGCAGAGGGCTGACATTTCCTCTTCCTAGGGAAGGGGGGTCTGGAGGGGCGTTTACCACCACCGGGGGGAAGCCGGGCCCTAGGCTGGCTGCTAACTCTGGGAAGGTTAGCGAAGCACTGTGCGACCTGACGTAAGGCTTTGCTATTGACGAGGTGATCTCCGTCGCAGGGAGAATTACCCAGGATGTGCTGTGCCCGTCGACACAACTCGGACGCCTGCAACCATGCCGTGCGGCGTGCTCTAATGGCAACAGCAGAGGCTCTGCTGACCGACCGGAAGGAGTCCAGCAAAGCACGAGAAAGGAACCCACGTGTGAAGACTCATTCCTGCTTGTTCCTGGAGATCAAAGTTTATTGAGGGGAGTCAGCCCTACACGTGTTTCGGCCACACCGGCCTTCTTCAGGAGACTGTGACCACTGATCAACAGATGAGTTGAAATGGACATATACTCAATGGTACTTGAGAGTGCAGAATGAAACACTCCTACAGTAGGTATGTGCTTGGAACTCAAACCAAAGCAGGGCCAGGGTATTAAGTGCCTTAAGCAAACCTTCAGCCTTGCACCTGTTTTTAGGGCTCTAGACTCTCTCCCCCCTCCAGATCATGATCACCGCAACACTACCCCTACCCTCCAATTCAAACAAAATGCCAAACTGGACATCATGCTTTTAAATATATATATTGGCAATTACCTAAAACATCCCTTTACCCGAGTGAATGAATTATTTAAAATTTCCTACCCTGCCTTTGACTAAAGTGCCCGCTGCTAGCCCACTGGAATGAAGGAGTAGCCAAATGGTTAGAGCACTGACTGGGGAACCAACGAGACCAGGGCTCGATTCCCACTAGCACTCCTTGTGGCCTTGAGCGAGTCACTTAACCTCCATTGCCTCAGAAAAATCCAAGCTATCAATAGCCCTGTTTAATGTACATTACCAAGTTTAAGTTACAATGCAAACCACTTTGACTGCAATGATTTATTTATTTTTTATTTTATTATATTCTCTTATATACCGCGCTATTCTGCATCAGTGTGGTTTACAATGAACAAACTGAAATTACATTGAACAGGGCATTATAACTTGGAGAACTATTTTACAGGGATCATGGGCTATGGAGGGTTAAGTGGCTTGCCCAAGACCACAAGGAGCACCTGTGGGACTAGAAACCCCAGTCCTTCCGGCCCAAGGTTGCTGTCCTCTAGTGGGATAAAGCAGTATTAAAAAAAAAACCTTGTTAAATAAATGAATAGTTCCTTGAGTGAATTTAGCTGTCAGGATCTATTGTTTTGTTTTGACTGCAACTGCCCAGTCTACTTATTGGTTAAGCCAGCCATGTTCCAAAGAGCTTTCTGATGTGCTGGAAGGGGGGGGGGACCCTTTGATCCTGGGCCACTAAGATGTGTACGTCCCCTTAAAGAGCCTGAGCACAGAGCTGATGCAGCACAGTAGGAAGGTGCCAACGTGTGGGGGAGGGGGAGGCAAAATTCTTTAGTTTTTATTTTTCAGCAATGGAAAAAGAAAAAAAAAAAAAAAAGAGACAAAAAGTGAAAGAAACATGAAAACTAAGGTGCTATCAAAACCAGCATTGTGATTGGAGGTCATTGGCTAATGAGGAAGGGGGACACTGATTTGTGGGAAGGGGGTACACTAGCCCTACCTCAGCACAATAATTAGCACTTTGTTTTAAGGGGCCATGCTCAATGCAGCTGTGCCACACCACCCCCCCTTGACCATGTCTAGCACATGTGACAAGCAGATGGTTTGTACCTGCCCTAGTGGACAGGAGCTTAGCAATTAAGCCATGGGAGACATCACCATCCTCTGTCCAAAAAAACACATCAGACAAGATGGCACATGAGCTAAATTAAACTGTTGCAGCAGGGAAATCATTCCAGTCGATGGGATGCCGGTGCACTGGGATTAAGCTGGCAATCAGCATTCCCACTATGCTGCACAGGAGTCCTCCTTCCGCAGTGCCGTAATACTCTGTGTCAGTATACATCCAGCACAAAAGCACGAATCCGTATGCAACTCAAACCAGTCCAAAAACATGGATAGCAAGGAAGGATTATATTTTATTGAACAACCTTAGCCACAGGTCATGTTTCATTAGCCGTTGAAGCCCCTGATGAAGGCATAAACTACAAACATAAAATCATATAATAAATAAAATACACAATTAAAATAATTAAACACAAACACATACATATAAGTACCATAAATTAAAAACCAATGCATGAGATAATAAAAAATACATAGATATACACCATATATTAAGTCGGTATCACAAAATCATAATAGTGAACCTTGTGAGTTTCTGAGCTTTGCATGTTGGATAGATTTTTGTCCTGCCACTTCTTTCTTCCCGTAGAAAGCACAGCACAGTGCCCACAGCAGGTCATGTGCTTCAGCACACATAGGCTGTCACATCAGACCCCTCGCCAATGGGAAGTTATGTCAGAAGTAGCAGAACATATGTGCCAAAGTCCATAGCCTGCCGTGGGCCACTGCTATCACCTCTGCACCAAGACAGCATGGGGGGGGGGGGGGGAGAGGGTGGCAGGGGAGGGCAGCCCTGCATCTAACACACGTTAGTCTTTAGTAAACATACCCCATAGAGTCCTCTCTGTCTTCCAAAGAGGAGGGGGATGCTTGCTACTACTAGTCTCAGGATTTGTATATTAGCAAAAAAGCCTCCCACATTTTATTGAGATTCAGATGGATAGTCACATTCAAAGGCTCATCGTAATGACCCATCATCTCCTCCCGACAAACCTCCAATCGCCTTTCATCCCTAGAGCCTTATTAATGACCCCTCTTGTTTATTAGAAAGGACAGTTTGACAGTTAGCTAGTGATGCAAAACCAGCTTAATCTGAATATAACATGAGTAAAAAGCACTACCTACATATCAGGACATCTAACTTTACTTTGGCCATGCTGCCCTGACTAGAAACATAAATATGTCCTATCTAGCCTGCTGTTCCATATTAACTGCAATAGCCCCCTCTTTAGTGGTCTTCTGTATTTGTCCCATGCTTTTTTAAATTCAGATACTGCCCTCATCTCTACCACCTCCACTGGGAGACTATTCCATGCCTCTACCACAAAGGTACTCAAATCCAGTCCTGGAGGGCCACAAACCAGTCAGGTTTTAGAGATATCCCTAATGAATATGCATGAGATATATTTGCATGCACTGCCTCCATTGTATTTGAATCTATCTCATGCACATTCATTAGAGATATCCCCAAAACCTGACTGGTTTGCAGCCCTCCAGGACTGGATTTGAGTACCTCTGCTCTACCACATACTTTCCGTAAAGAAATATTTTCACATATTATTCCTGAGCCTATCCCCTTTCACCCTCATCCTATGTCCCCTTGTAGCAGAGCTTGCTTTCATTCAAAAGAGGCTCTCCCCCTGTGCTTTTATGCCACGGAGGTATTTAAACATCTATCATATCTCCTCTATCCTGCCTTTCCTCTAAACTATACATATTATATCATATGCTTTATAACAAAGACCACTAACCATTTTAGTAGGCACCCTCTCCACTGACTCTATCCTGTTTATATCCTTTTGAAGGTGCAGTCTCCAGGATTGCACACAATACTCCAAATGGCGGTCACACCAGAGACTTGTACAGAGGCACTATCACCTCCTTCTTTCTGCTAGTCATTCCTCAACCTATGCACCCAAGCATCCTTCTAGCTTTTGCCATAGTATTTTCTACTTGTTTAGCTACTTTAAGATCAGACACAGAGGCCAGCAAGTGAAAACTGATAAAGACTCCCAGGTGGGGTGGGGGGGGGGGAGGGAGGGAGGGAGGAATCAAAGAAAATAAAACTGACTGTAACTTGACAAGGCATTTACATGGAAATGTAAAAAAAAAAATTGCCTCCCCAGTTCGGTCACTGCCAGCTTAAACAGTAAGAAATCCCACCACCTCCTCTGAGTACTGCAGGCTAATCTGTAACCCTTTAAAATGGTATAAAGCATTTATGAAAATATGACTTAAAGAACCACTCTTTAATCAGAGAGAAACACAAAAGATATTAACATTGTAGCAGGTACAACAGAACCAGCATCAGAAGACTGTAAAATTTCAGAAATATTCAATATATCAGCATGCTGCAATCCTGAGACAAACATCAAGGACTGTTGTTCCCCCACAGGATATTTTTTTTTTGAGGGGGGAGGGAGGAGGAGGAAGAACATAGTATAGTTTGATGGCAAAGCTTCAACAGCTATCCCAAGTGTCTCAATCATATATTGCTTAACCATGTCTATCGCAGAAATCAAAGAAAAATATGGAAAATTAGTCAAACACAAATTGGAGGATTGCACTTGATCCTGTTTTAACCTTCAAGGCTGCCAAATGAGATGTAACCAAAGAATAATAATTTTCATACTTCTGGACTTCCTCCTGAAGGTTCTTCAGTTTCCTTAACCTCAGCTAGTTCAGCAGCGTTAGAATGTACAGAGGCAGAATTTAACAGCACCCAAGAAGCCAGTTAATTGGTTTGTTGCACCATTACATTATCCAGTGACAATATAGCAGACCAAATCACTTCCAAGGAAAAAGTAGCAGGACGCTCCAAGGTAAATGAAAAGGAGAAATCAGATCCAACTTCCGTGGCCATTAGAGGAGGGATAGCCACTGCCAAGGTGGCCGATGTTGCCTCTCCCACCTCGCTCTTCATACCTTTGAGATAGGCAGCCATTTCTGCAACAGATGCCTCAGTCCTCGGTGTCAGTTCCAATGTTGGACCCAACCCAACAGTACCACCTCCTTCTGGAATAACCGCATGGCCCGATGTGGGGGTCAACTGCTCCAGAGACTCCCAAGCAAGCACTTCCAGCTGGAAGACCAGGAGGTATCCACAGCACCACGGAGAGATTGCAGCTGGAAAACGATGCCGAGCTCTCCAACCCCAGCAAATCAATCACCCATCTCCCACAGACTCCCCAAGTGAACTAAAGGTAAGAGGGAGAGGTCGTCGCCACAGATGAGGAAGCTTCTTGCAGGTCTTCCCTTTCCTCTTAGGCATATTAGAAAACACATCAACTAGAGATGCAGCAGTCACAACCTCAGAGCAGCCATCTTGGAACCCTCCCTTCTGATAGAAGTTTCTCTTTTAAGAATTGTAGATTGGGCTGCTGCAGCAAGCACAGAAAACAGTGGCAGGGCGGGATGGGGGGCGAGTCAGGCTGGCACCAAATCAGCAGACAGCCAGATTATTGGGGGGGGGGGGAGGGCAGTGCCCCCTCAAACTACACCCATAGGCGAGGTTACTAGTGCAACCACAGATTGACTCATGAAACCCAAACCATTCCTCCATTAGATTCTCCAGCATTTGGTTTAATAGTCCATCCACCTTTGAGTCAGTTGCTGGTCGCGTTTCATTTTGCATCTCTTCGCTGCTTCTTCATTGTTATAACTAATCTGGTGACTCATGTTGGTGTCAGCAGTGGGTCTTTAAGTTCACTGAAAGCAGGGACTTTATGCTGAAAGGGAACATGTAACCT
Source organism: Ichthyophis bannanicus (assembly GCA_033557465.1). Taxonomy (NCBI): domain Eukaryota; kingdom Metazoa; phylum Chordata; class Amphibia; order Gymnophiona; family Ichthyophiidae; genus Ichthyophis; species Ichthyophis bannanicus. The sequence continues at coordinate 35,093,088 of CM066047.1, read as the reverse complement.
GCCAAGTACAATACAATGTGTGACCCAGCAGCTCCTGGGTTTTCTTGGCAGTGTAACTGGAAGTAGATTTCCAGACCTTTCTTCCAAGGCAATGGAGGGTTAAGTGACTTGCCCAAGGCCACAAGGAGTGCTAGTGGGAATTGAACCTTGGTCTCTTGGTTACCAATCCAGTGCTCTAACCACTAGGCTACTCCCCCACTCCCACCCTCCATTACCCCTGAAGCAAATTAGATTGTTAGCCCTCTGGGAGCAGGGAATACTGGACTTGCCCTGAATTACTACCCGAATGAAGTGCAGGCTAAATAGAAAATATTTGCTCTTGCACATGGATTTTTGGGATTTTCTCACCTAAGGTCGATGGTATAGAATAGACCCAACTGCCAAAAACCAAAGTACCAGAGAAAGAGTGTGTGTTGTGAATTCTATTTTGTTTTTTTCAGAGAAAGAGCGAGGACTCTTGCTAACCTTGAAGGGCCAGTTCACGAGGAAATTAGCCCACAAGAATGCTTGAGGTGGGAGGTAGTCACACCTACATAAACATTTTACTAAAGACTGACCATGAACAAGGTCCTAAAATTTAAAACGGAAAGGACAAGAACTCCAAGCTTTGACTTCAACAGAAACAGGTTTAGGTATCAAACACAGGTTAGAAGGGGAGGGGGGGGGGAGGAAGACAGCCTTCTTTCCAGATCCATTTAGACTTAGGTGCAAAATACTCTTGCTATATTTTTTTAATGTCACTTTATTCAAAATATCTTTAACAGCACTTCAAAAGATGCTGAGGACATAAAAAGGAAGCAAGAATGTTTGACCTATGATTGATGACAGAGTTCAAGGCTTTGCCTGAGGTCTTTTCCTCCCACTTCAGTGAAATTTTTGCAGGCTCACCATAGTTCCACAGCTGTTTGGGTGGTTTTTACTGTAGCATCTTTTCATTTCATACAACACCAGGGGAGGGAATGCGGATGATAGTATTAGGAGATCTGAATCTATTTCCTGTATCTGGGAAATATTTTCTTCCGATACAAAGGGGACAAATACGCTTATGCAAAACTGCAACACTACAAGCAGCAAACCTTTTCCTAATCCCAGGGAGGGGGTAGGGTTCCACACCCCTAAATCCAGAAGTTTCACCCTTAAACACACAATGCCAAGCAGCCTGGAGGAACTTTAAAATAATTCATGGCGATAAAGTCTTACAAAAGTGGCAGGCAAAAATAGTCCAAAGTCCTCCACTTTCAACAAGCTTCAAGGCCCACTGCTGATACCAAGAGAAATCACCAGTTTAGCTATAACCATGAAGAAACGGCAACGACAGGGAAATTGAAACATGGTTACCCTATTCAGCAACTGTGACCAAAGAACAATGGAATATTAGTCGAAGCACATGCTGGGGAATCTAACAGGAGAATGATCAGCAACGAAAGGAACTGGGTTGGCTTGGGTCTGGTGAGCAAATCTGTGATTGCACTAGACCGCAATTATTACCCATCCACAAGCAGTGTATTAACAAGATGGGACTTTTATTTCCACAGGGCCAGAAATCTGGTTCCAGATGCAATGAACAATTTTACAGTTAGATGGGCGAGAGGCTAGTCTTCCACCATTGTAATTTAATATTTATCCACTTGCCTCAACCTGGCTGAAGCCATGTACATACAACAGAACTAGACATGCAAAGTTTTAATATACAGCATCAATCCAGTCAGGCAATTCTAGTACTTTAGTGCCCTCTATTGATCAGAGTTCTGCACTGCATAACCAAGGAGTCACTCCCCAAAGAAGTAGTAACCTAAATTTCAGAGTCCTCCACTCATCACAGTTTGAATGGCAGGAATCCTGTAGAAGGAAGACAGACTGTTTGAAGCTTCTAAAAGCAGCAAACGTTGGGCCACTGTGTTTCATGTAGCCCGATTTTCACCAAACCAATTTCGGGTGTTTTAAATGTCTAGGTAGATTCTAGGTAGCATTGCCCTCAAGCCACTAAATGCCAAAGGTACTTCTTGTAATTTGGTGAAATAATGCAGCATCATTCAGCCAGATCTCATTCTGCTCCTTGAATAAAAGGTTCCCCTACTCTGCTAAATTTCAATGGAGAATTCAGACATCCTTCTCGCCTTTTGACACTCCAGCTCAAAACAGAAAGCATTGGGGCACTTGGAGAACAGAATGTATTAGAAAGGAAAGGTTACTTTAATTGCTTAAGTCTTGTGGTCCCACGAAGCTCATCCGAGGCACAGACTAAACATGATTTTTTTTCTACTTGATCCAGAGCTTGGCTGTAGGAAATGGATCACTGGGATTGGTAACAAAAAACTAGAATCTTAATTGCCATACTACAGAAAAGAAATTCACAAACATTCCTACAAGTCCTTGGATAACATCTTTCCCTCTACCTTAGGGCATGTCAGAGAAGCTCCTAAGAGCACCACCGAGCTCTATGTGAAGGGTTTGTGTTGAGATAGAGACTCCAGTTCCTCAAGAGGGGTTTGTGTTACCTGCAGCAGCTGTATAGAGTAAGCAAAGAGTTGGTAATGACTCGGCCTCAGGTACAAACCTAGCTTGTACTGTAAGATCTCTGGGGTAGGGAAATACCCACTGTACCCTACATGCAACTCACCTTGACTTACTACTAGAAGCATATGAGCTAAATGCCTATAAAGTTTGCATCCCTAAAAACCAAAATATGTGAACATCTAAAATTCTCTATTAAACAAAAACACCAAACCACAAACAAGATGTATGGAATCCCATACTGAATCAGCATAAGCTAAATGTAAACAAGCTTTTGTTATTATTAATCATTTATTAAGTGCTACAAGGCATACACAACACTGTACAACAGAGAGCTCCTACTCAAAGGGTTTACAATCTAGTTAAGACAGACAACACAAGAGAATCAGAGGATCAATAGGGAGAGGAGACACAGGGGGAAGCAAGAGATTAGGATTAGAATCCAAAAGCTACCTCCAAGAGGAGAACCTTTAACAGAGTCTAAGAGGGTGAGAGACGAGATTTGAAGTAAGGATAGATGAAGCTTGTTCTAGGCAGAAGGAGAAACAAAAGTGAAAGGAATGCAGTCTGTTGGCATTAGAAGGGCATGGACAGAAGGAATCTAGATGAGGTGTGTAGGGACAGGAAAGGTAATGAGGGGTAGTAAAGTGAATGCATTTATAGGTTAGAAGAAGTAGTTTGAAATGAATAAGGAAATGGAAGGGGAGCCAGTGAAGTGATTTCAGAACAGGGGTTATTTGAGTGTATCAGGGCTGGTGGAAGATTAGCCACACAGCTGAGTTCCGAATAGATTGAAGAGGAGAGAGATGACGCTGAGGGAGACCAGCAAGGAGAAGGGTGCAGTAGTCAAGATGGGAGATAACTAGGAGTAGACAAGTGTTTTAGTTGTGTGTGTTCAGAGAGAAGGGGGCAAATTTCACTAGTATTATAGAGAAAGAAACTGGTTTTAGCAATCTGTTTAATATGTGCGGACAAGGAGAGAGAGGTGTCAAAGATGACCCCACAAGGTTATGGGTCAAGGAACAGGAAGAAGAAGAGTATTAGCAACAGTGATGGAGAAAGGAAGAAGGTGGGAGGTGGTTATATGGGAAACGATAGTTTGGTTTTAACCATATTCAATTTCAGATGGCAGCGAGACATCCAGACAGATAGCTGATAAACAAGCAGAGATATGAACTTGGCGTGCAGGAGAAATGTCAGGTGGAGACAGGTAGATTTGTATCAAAAGCTGCAGAAACATCAAAAAGAATAAGAACCAAGTAAAGGCCTTTGGACTTAGCCAGAAACAAGACACTGGAGAGACTTTGGCAAGAGCCTTGTCAGTAGAATAAAGGAGGTCAAAAACCAGATTGGAGTAGGATCAAGGAGGGTATGAGAAGAGAAAAATTGAAGCTGCAGCGGGGAACTGCACATTCAAGAAGTTTGGAGAGTAAGGAGAGACTAGAGATTGGTCGAAGGATCAGTAGGGTCAAGAGGATTTTATTTTTTTTAAAGGAGAGGAATGATCACAATATGCTTGAAGGCTTCAGGGAAGGTTGCAGTGGAGAGTGAACGGTTGAGAATATGCAAGATGAAAGGGATGACGGAGGAGGGGATGGAATAAATGAAATTGGATCAGAAGAGCAGGTAGTGAATTTAGAGGAGGAAAGAAGGGAGATTTCCTCAGAGATTTTAGAAAAGGACAGTAGCTGAATTCAGAAAAGCATGGGATAAACAGAGGATCTCTAAAAAGGGGACTGTTGTAGTGGTGGATATGGAAGGGCAGACTAGATAGGCAACGTGGTCTCTTTCTGCCATCATGTTTCTATGGGAAAAAGTTGATATTACAGAGGAAAGAGGGTGTGAAGTGGGCAGACTAGGGAATTGAAGAGTGATTTTAAGGCCTGTCATGGAAAAAGTCTGCAGGGTCTGGACAGAGAGAGGATGAGGGATTGGAGGCAGAGGTGCTTTAAGAAGGGACTTGAGAGTAGGGAAGAGACAGGGGTTAGAGGTAAGACAGTTGGTCAGATGGATAAAATAAATTTTGCTTAGCAAGTGCAATAGTGTACTGGAAAGAGATGAGCACGAACTTAAAGTGGAGGAAGTCAGAAAGGGAGCAAGATTTAAGCCATATTTGTTCTGCTGAGCAGACACAGGAGCAAAGGTAGTGGGTTGTTGAAGAAAACCAGGGCACCTCACAGGACGCAGAATGGGCAGAGCAGTGGATCCACAGTGGAGGAGAGAGCAGCATTATAGGAAATAATGGCCTCAGACAGAGGAAGAGAGCAGGCAAGACAGAAGTGGAGAGGTCAATAGCATGACTATTCCTAAAGAGATAGGGCAAGATTGGGGCAGGAAATGATGTAGACTGACGCTTAAGAGATAGTGGTCGGATAAGGGAAGAACTGAGATACAGAAATTAGAGTAGAAAATGAGGTCAAGGCAGTGACCAAGCTGAGTGGAGGCAGGTTGAAAGAGGTGGTAAGGGAAAGGAGCTTAGATGCAGAGTGGATCAGAAGGGTTATCAATATGAAACTTAAAGTTACCAAGAATAAGGGATGGGGAGGAAGAATCCAGGAATAAGGAGAGCCAAGGGTCAAAATCAGTGAGGAAAGAAGAAATGGACTTGTCAGAGGGCCTATAGATAACAGCAAGCCAAAGAGGAAGAGGACAGAAAAGACAGAAGGCGTGGACGTCAAAGGAGGGAAAGGAATGGAACCAAGGAAGAGGAGGGGTTGAAATTGGCAAGAAGGAGAAAGTAGAAACCCCACAACACCATCACAACCAGAGGCACGAGGGGTATGGGTGACTTGGAAACCGCCATGAGAGGGGGCAGTGACCGAAGCAGTGTCATCAGGAAGGAGCCGGAAGATGAAAAGCACGAGAGATAAAGATCATGGGTAAAGGGAAGTTTGTTAGAAAATGGAATGAATGTTCCATAAGGCACATGAGAAGGGGGAGAGGTGGGGGAAAGAAGAGGGATAGATGTGATTGCCATGGTGAGAGAAAGATGAAGGGGAGGGGGGGGGGCAAGATTGGGATTAATATCACCAGAAGACAGAAAGAGAAGAGTGCAAGGCAGAGAGGCGGCAACACTCCTGGTTTAGGCACGTTCTAGTAGTAGGGTACAGGAGGCTTCAGGAGAGCTATGCAGAAGTCACCAGACGCACGAGTATGCAGTTTACAATCTGTCCCTCGTCCAGACTGTAGTCAGCAGTCACATTCTTAAAGGTTACTTGCTAGGACAATAACAAGTTACTGTAATGCAGAGTAAGGGACTGAACCCCATCCTTAGCCATTTTAAGAGCCTAAAGGGAAAGAACATAAGATATGCCATACTGGGTCAGACCGAGGTCCATCAAGCCCAGTATCGTTTCCAACAGTGGCCAATCTAGGTCATACGTACCTAGCAGTTTCCCCAAAAGACACAGGTTCCGCAATGCTTGTACTGGGTCAAGCATTGATATCCTGGGTCCCTTCTTAATAATGGTTTAAGGACCTTTCCTCCAGGAACTTGTCCAAACCTTTTTTAAACCCGGCTACACTAACAGCCTTTACTACATCCTCCGGTAACAAATTCCAAAGTTTGATTACACGTTGAGTGAAAAAATATTTTCTTTTATTAATCTTAAATAGTTTACCCTGTAGCTTCATTGCATGTCCCCTAGTCTTTCTATATTCTGATAACATAAACAATCGATCTACGTTTACCCGTTCCACTCTGTTCATTAATTTATAGACTATCATATTGCCCCTCAGCTGTCTCTTTTCCAGGTTAAGGAGCCCTAACCTTTTTAGCCTTTCTTCATAGGGGTATCCTTCCATCCCCTTTACCATTTTGGTGGCTCTTCTCTGAACCTTTTCTAATAACTCTATATCCTTTTTAAGATACGGCGACCAGAATTGCACACACTATTCAAGGTGCGGTCTCACCATGGAACGATATAGAGGCATTATAATATCTTTTGTTTTATTTTCCATTCCTTTCCTTATGATACCTAGCATTCTATTTGCTCTCTTGGCTGCCGCTGCACACTGGGCCGAGGGTTTTAACATGTTATCCACAATGACGCCTAAATACAAGAGGGGCAGAAAAAAAACTGGCAATATGGTCAAGTCCTTCATAAGCAAGAGTGAGCACACACTAAAACAGAGCAAGCGAGTGGGGGGTCCCCAGTACTGGAATAATAGAGGGTATTGCAGGTGAGGAACAAGGCATATTAGCAGAGCTGTATGTCGAGTCTCATCTTAAAAACAGGGGGACTGCAGAGCAACAGCGAGGTGCATTTTTTTCTCTCTTTTTTCTTTTTTTGAAACAAAGGGAAAATCAGAACAAGTTATAGCAAATCTCTTTATTTATAAAAAAAAAAGTATCCACCTTTTCCAAATCACTTTACACTATGTTTTGTTACAAAATGTCTGAATATTTTCTCTATGGAAGGTTTGCTATGAACTGCAGAACTTACTCCACCATCCAATATAAACAAAACAGGAAGTAAATATATTTAGTTACTAACATTAAGAAAAAACTAAAATCACACACACAAAGTAAGCAATAGGCAATGCAGCTCAGGTCCACCAGCTCTATGTCAGACAGCTAGAGAGCATTAGGATAAATTCTCTGGGCAGAGGGGTTTTTCCACCACCCCCCCCCCCCCCCAGCAGCTGCTGGGATTTGCATTTTGTAGATCATTAACAAAGCAAAGAGGTCTGACTGGAAAAACTCTTGTAGTCCTCTGCTTCCACAATCCCTATCTGATAAAGGAAGATGGGGTGGGGGGTGAAGAGTTTTCCCAAACATAATTATTAGGGGTTCAGCAGATCCACATACAAATATTTTGTGATCTTATACTTACAATGAATTTCAGGCTCCTGAAGGGACAAAGTATAGTCAGACTGACAGTCTGAAGGCCTATTAAACACAGGCCTATCCGAAAACATGCATGCCTCCATCTGGACCAGAAGGGCACATGGGCTTCAGCGTGCATGATTATAGCTAGATTGTGAGGTGGTGGTCAGAAGCACACATGCTGAGGTTGGAAGTGAAGCAAAGTAGAATATGTAGATATGATTTTCAAATTTGCATATATTTTCTCCTCACAAAAATTGCAAATGTAAAGTCCATAAATACTTTGTAGCCATATGAAATGTCAGATGAAGTGTGTAATTTCCTTTTCAAAAGATCAACCACAAAAAGTCTGTGGGTAGTTTGTAGCTTTGGGCTTTAAAAAGATTCTCCTGCATATGAGGATCCCTTGTTTAAAAATTAAGATTAAAAAAAAAATAAAAATTCTAAAATTCTGTTTATGGAGCAAAACCACCATCTTCTGGCCACACAGTAGATTGCAGCCCATTACTTGCTGGAGTTTCCGTTTCGAATTCTTGTTTAAAAAAGGCAGTAAATCTGAATTCAACTTTCCTCAGCTACTGAGGAAAATGAAACAGAAGCTTGACATTGGATTCCGTGTTTAAAGAACAATCATAAATATGCTATGTGCAATATATTCTTTTAAGGACTAAAACAAGATTTATAGATTTAGTAATTCCCAGGAGTAGCCTAGTGGTTAGAGCAATGGCCTAGAACTCTGTGGGATACAGAATGCTGGCTCGATGGACCGTCTCATCCAGCATGGGGCATGTTACTGTGCATAAGTTTCTGTATGTCTCATGGCTGGATAAAGAGCTCATGAATTAGCAGCACATCATTTTTAAATCCTCCCTGCCCCACCACCTCTGGTCATAAACCAGAAATTTCTATCCCATCTATATGGACATGCATTTTTGCAATTTTTGTCCACCTTCCAAAGCAGGTCAGCAAGATAAAGAAGTTCCACCTCAAGGAGATTTACATAATGGCACATCTAACATCAACTGCCAAATGTCATTAGGCAGAGCGGAGCCCAGTTTCATTTGCCCAGAAGCAGTGGGTAGGGGGGAGGGGGAGAGAGAATCCCTATTCTTCTCTTAAGATCTTGTTGAATGAGCAGCATTTTATATGTCTGGGAAGGTAAGTTTCTGATTCTTCCCCTAGGAGTCAGGTAACGCAGCAATCCTGGGTAATCATAACACATGCTCTCCACTTCTAAAATAAGAGTGCATATCTGTATTGAAAAACAACCAGCCAAATTCCATCCCAAAGCTCACCACACCCATTCTTACGAGGTAAGAATGAACATTATACAGCTCCTGTTGTGGGTAGCCCGGTTAGAACCGTATTCCATTCCTTTCTCAGAATGCACCTATTGCCTCTCCCCCTCCCCCATGCCTGCTCTGTGAATTTAGCAACAATCTCCCTTGGAAACTCTGCTAAATTTCCAAACATACCTGCAACACTTTCCAGCTCACCCTCATTTCCTACCTAGAGCATTCTCTCCTCACTTGCTCCTCCACCAAGCTACATAACAAAAATAGCATAGAACTGTGGTTCTGCACCCAGTACTCAGGGACACACCTGGCCAGTCGGTTGTCAAGATATCCATAGTGAACCTGCATGAGTGAGATTTGCATACGATGGAGGCAGTGCATGCAAAAATCTCTCATATGCATCTTCAGTGTGGCAATCCTGAAAACCTGATTGGGGGGGGGGGGGCTCACCCAATTATAGAGGCAACAATTCTCTCACTGGATCTTACCTCCTCCATCCAATTTAAGTTAAACAAACAAAAACAATAATTGCATTAGAGATATACAATGTATAATCTAATCTTAGAAGCTAAGCAGGGTCAGGGATGGTTAGTACTTGGATGGGGACCACCTTGGAAAGCTTACTGTACCAACAGCAGGCCTGGCATTTCTTCTAATTACACCTTGCCAAGAAAGCCCAGGGGGAGGGGGGGGGAAGCAGCATGGCAACTATCCACAGGGTCACCAAGAGTTGCCATCAACTCAATAGCACTTAACAAGGCCGGCAAGATTAACAGGTGCAGAGCATGACAGCCAGGTCCTGCCTTTGGGAAAACAGGAAGCAGCAAGAGAGATCTGAAATCAGACCATGCCCCCCCCCCTCCCTGCCCCCAACACACACAATATACAGTTGGAGAATCACATCTTACCCTGGAGAATACTATATGCTCACTTCCCCAGACTAGTACTTAGAAATAGCCTGTGGCAGAGTGATACCACTTGTACTCCCAGTTAAACCCAGGGGATGATGTGTGGGAAGCCAGATTTAAACAGCTACAGGCTAAACTAAAGAAAACTCATAAAATACAGGCTGTATAGAGCATGAAGGGGATGCGGTGTTCTCTCCAGTGAAGGTTGCTCTAACACACAGGAGGTCATTACAGCTACTGACCACATACATGGCCCTTAAACAGACTGGTACTAGGATGCCAGTTCATATTCAGTCTTTAATCAGATTTAAGCAATTGAACAGATCTTTAACCTACTATTTTGTTATCAGTTATATTAAAAAAAAAAAAAAAGTGGGACTGTCTCTAAATTTACCTTTACCCCCTACTCCCGAGGTGGGGGAAGACGTGTGCTGCAAGGGCTTGTGGGGGTGTTCCTATACATTCTGTGCATCTAAAAGCTATGGGTGTGGATAAATGCACAAGATATTTAACATCTATGGCAGATATGGAAATATAGACTGCCAAGTAAAAAAAAAAAAGGAACAGTGATTGGTTTCAGGCACCCTACGGCTTCGAGGTCACTTTTATCAATCTCAGAGTAATAAGGACTATTTGCATCTAGAACACATGTCTAAAAATTAACATTCAGAAAGAGGAATCTGATGCTGCTATCACATCTGCAGACCGTCATGTGATTGTGTCTGAAGCAATGAAAAAAGTGCACTACAAAAATTCAGGGTATGCACCCTCCTTCCCCCCCCCCCCCCCCGGACCACTGCTACAGCAACAGCTGGGACGACTGAGCAAACTGCTACTGCAGGATCTCTCTCAGCCACAGCTAGACAGGGGGAGCACTAGAACAGTGTTCCCGGCAGTGTGCGCTGGGAGTGCAAGTGAAGCATGATGTCCCTCCCCCCCCCCCCACCATCCAGCACAGGGTCTCCATGTGTTGTAGCAGCAGTAGGCGCAGCTCCAGGTTCTTGCCATTTGCTCCAATGGCTGCTGGCGATAAGGGGTGTGCAGGATCAGTATTTGGGGACTTTGGTATAGTCTTCACTATGAATGTTCCGGCACAGACACATGGACAATATCATTCCAAAGAGCTGCAGCAGAAAAAGGACAAATAAAAGGTGGCAGAGATGACAGAATAGTGTGTACAATCACACCAAATCTAGAAGACACATGACCTTGGATCCCACAAAGCAGAGACCGGCAAACCCTGTACTGCCAAATTCCCCCATACCCTTGGGGCAGCAGCGAGACCTTTTCTGATATTACCGCTATTCCCACCATAACCTCAACACCCCTTTCTAACTGATGGTCAGCAACTCACCATCTCCTCCCTCAAACATAATAGCCAAGTTCACTTGGTCAGCCCAGTCTGCCCATTACAGAGCGACATCAGCAATTCCCTCTGGTTTTGCTCAGAGCACCACTTCCCAGAAGAGAACACTAAGGGTGGGGGGGGGTGTGATACAATGTAGCATTCATGTTATAGCATTGTCACGTGACATTGATGGTGCTGCAGTGACATGTGATGAGCAGGAGAGGGCAGTCTAACCATGCATGTGCACAGAAGGGTTGATCTGCATAAAGGGTTGATCTAAAGGCACAGACACCATGACGACGCAACAGACCTGAGAGACTAGGCTGGTGGTGGGCAGTTTGCCTTCAAGAAGGGGGTATGCAGGCAGCTCTGGGACTCACCTCAATAATTGCAACCCCCACACATATCCCCAGAATGATGCCAATGTTATCCTTCAGCCAGCTCTGCACACCTTCCATACAGCCCTGTGTGGAAGAAAGACAGGGGAGACCATATTAGAGGCTTTGCACTGCGTGTGCCAGAGGGAACAGACATACCCCTTCCTTCTCCCCACCAAATATTTACCGTGGGATGCAGCAACACAGCAGCTGAAGTGTTGGAAGGTGTCATACAGAATCCATTGATATCTGGACTGCTGGAGTTGCAGGAACAGGGATAAAGGGATCCAGAGTTATTGTTAATAATAGGGTTTTTGTCCCAGTCGCTCATGTTCGTCCATCCACAGCACTTCAGCTACAAAGCAAAACAAAATTCAGTTTGAATTTCATAATTCAGAAAGCTGCCAGACCTCATTACTCACTTTCCTCCGTACCTCTGGCCTATCCTAAGACATTCTGCTTACCACCAAATGGAGATATTCCATCCACATAGCTCTTTCACCCTAAAGGACTCTGCTTATCACCCACTTTGGAGTATAAGGGAACTAAAAATTAAAGCGGTCATTAGATTTTGCAAGGATAATCACAGAAGATGAAGAACAGGATATTCACCAGCATGCTGTTCCTGGTTAGTGTTGAAATCAGCTTTGCACAAATATTTCAGAGAAGACGCCAGGGCTCTTGGGCAGGAAAGTGCTTTGAAAAGCTTATCTAAAAAGGTCCAGTATACTCTCAACCAGCCACAGTGCACAAAGACCCCAATACAAGTTATTTTGGATGCCAGCGAGCATCCGGCCACAAAGTGCCTCCTGCTAGCTCAGCGATTCAATGCATTTTGCCCCCCCCCCCCAAATAAGCAGGGCAGCTGCCCCCATTTGGAAAGTAATGAAAATGTGGGCATAGGTTTTGATTGGGGAGGGTCATTTCCTGTTAAGGTGACAGGAAAAGTCTGATGCTACCATTGTGTGTGTGGTTTTGATAACCTTACGAAAGCAATCATTAGGACACTTAAAGCAAGCAGGCGAGTCACACTTTTACTAATGAGCAGCCAGACAGCAGAGGGCAAAAGGATCCTACCAACAAAAGCAGCAAAAGTGCATTTCAAAATCATTAGGCTTGTTTAGCTTCTGCTTTGTTATTTAATTTAATTTTATTTAAAATACTTTTATACTGAAGCACTCCCAATTAATAATTAGATCACTGCAGTTTACATTAAAAAAAAAAAAATCATCTTTGCTGTTGCAACTCTTATAGAGTCAAGGTTTTATAGGCTAGAATAGGGGGTCTTCAAATTAAAGCTTATGGGCTAGCTGTAGCCCTTGGTGCAAGCATTTTTTTGCTTCTTTTGGGGCCACATGCTTCCTTCCTGCAGCTCACACTGAAGAGCCCGGCTTCAACAAGCCCCAGAGCATTTGGGAAAAGCAGCATTAGCCCCAAAATGAGACAGACTGGATCGGTAATAGTTCCTGCTTCCAGAGCCTGCGACTGCAAAACCAGTCAAAAGTGAATCCACCCAACCAGTTTGGGGCCTTAGGATCACAGCTCAGCTCTGGCTTGCACCTGTTAGGGCAGTGGTTCCAAAATTTGGCGGGGGGGGGGGGGGTGTCACATCAGTGGATGGGGGGGGGGTCATTTCCCTTTCTCTCTGGGCTTTCACTGTGACCTGTCACCAGTCAGCATGTTATCTGTGAGCCGTGAACATTCATAGGCCCTTGCCCCTTCCTGGAAGGCTGGCAATCCATGCCAAGTATTGGGGTCTGTAGACACTGATGGCACCCCGATACAAAGGACCCTGTGCTGACTGCTTCTGCTGTTGCCACTACTGTTGCTGCAGTTTTCTGCTTCAGAGGACTGGAAGGAGAGGAAGGAGGCTGGAGACTGAAGACCTGCTGTTTTGATTTCATAGTCATCTGGGGTCATGTGAATTTTCAGTTGCTAAATAGGGTCATGTGGGATAACGATTTGGAAAGCACTATTAAAGGTTGGAGAAGTTCAAAGCTCTTGGAGCGAGTGTGTGCACGCATCCTCTTTCCAAGGCAGAGGACCAGGGCAAGGGCCCAGGAGAGGGGCAAGAGAAGCAGAGGTAGAGAACAGTTGAGTGGAAGGAGCCACAATCCCCAGCCCCCTCCACCCCACTTACCATTTTCCAAGGAGGCAAAAAGCTGGGGAAGGGGGGGGGTAAGAATTATCTGCCTCCGCCCCCCACTCCTTTCAAAAATCACTGAAAGGTACCCCCTTCAATACCAAACACCTACAGCTTCTCAGAAGGAATACCAGACTCCAAGCAGAAATCCATACAATTCAAATATGCTCTCTATGGGCCTTCCTGTGATAGAATATGATAATTAAATCTCTCTTCTAGTGAGAAGTGTTCCAGGATTTTACATTCCCCCAATCTCACCACATTTTTCAAACAGATTTAGGGAAAAAGTAAATGTATTCATTATGCCACTACTGGCATTCACCATGAGGGGGAGAGGGAGGGGGAGGGAGACCTACTACAACCAACCAATCTTCTGGTTTATGACACAAAGCACAAGATCACCTGCTGCTTGCAAGTAAGATGCTACCTGAATTTTGCTATATACGGCATTATCTTGCCATAGTGCAATAGGAATCCTCTGGTCCCAGGAGTTGCTCATTGTCTGCCAAAAAGTCTTCATTTTCATTTTCCCCACATCATAATCCAGGTTCTTTGTTTTTCGTTTAGTTTAAAATTCCTCACAGGAATTTCAATATAGCATAACTAATTTCAGTGCACAAAAACTAGTCCCTAAATCTCCGACTCCTTTTGGACCACCAATAACTTCTGGAAGTTTGGAATCTATGGGACAATAGGTTATTAGGAGACAGCCAGCCAGACTGTTAGAAGGCTCATATTTCTGGAGGGGAACAAATAATCTGACCCATCCAGTCTGCCCAGTTACTCCTGGTCACACCGTCCAAGATAGATCCTGGCTGCCAGTCAGTAACTGCTTCCAATCTCTTTCCTTATCCAGGGCATACTTTCTTCTCTGTACTCCACCCTCTTGGATAGAGTATACAGGGTCCCCTATTTAGCTCAACCCCAGTATCCCTCCCTTACATCCAACCACAAAGATTTTAGTAATCAAAATGGCTAAAGATCTAGCCTCTTGGGCTCCACTACCACCAACCTGCTGCAGCAACGCAGCCACTTAGAATCTTAGTAAGTGGAACTGATGTTTCAGCCACCCTGCTGCGGCTTTCTTCAGGGTGACATGGTTATCAATGGTTGTCTGTTCTTATATATAGTAGTTCTCAAACTTGATTGGTGGGGTTGAGGCGGAAAATTTGGATTATGGCAGGAAAGTTCACTGAAGAGGCAGGAAAATTTGAATCCCACCAATCCAGTTTGAGAAGCACAAAATACTTGAACAGGCGGCCACTGCATAACCCCTTCACCCTGAGGAAAGCTGCAACATAATGGCCAAAACGTTGGTGCCACTTACTAAGACGCGGCATGACCCAGAAAACTGCGAAGATCAGGTTTCTTTCAAACAAAATTTGATTGATTTGGTTATGCTGCAAGTAGATGGCTGTATTAAGTACACTAGGAACATTGGTGAACTAGAAATAGTGTCTTGACTCGGGTCAAGCAAACCTGACATGGGGTTTGGTTCACCCTGCTCCAATCTCAGGTAGCACTTGCTAGCTTTTCTCCACTCATTACTGCATGAGAGAGGAAACCTATCGTGATGTAACCAGAATAATAAAAAGCTGTACAATAAAATTAGAAATCCATGTTAAGGACAAGAAACAAAGAACAGGTTTCAGCTGCAGGGTTTAGTTTGCTACATTCCTCTAGGTCAGAGTGGACTGTTCAGCCATGAGCCCATAAAAATGTGAATTTGCTAATGAGCTGCAGTCGGCCAAAAAATAATAATGTTTTGTTTGGACATAAGCTCTCAGTTATGTTGAGGGGTTGAAATGAGTGGACGGGGAAGGACAGCATCCCGATGTAGAGGATGTTATTGCATCACTTGAACAGTAAGATAAAAGCATCACGCACCTGTCTCTGAACATAGTCCCACGTTTCCTCAGTAGTGGTATTCCTGTCATCCAGATAATTATAATTCTCAATGAGGTCTTTGATGACTGTGGAGAGCTCTTTTTTAAGCTAGGGTAAAGAGACAAATGAAAGGGGAGAATAAATCAAAAATACTGGCATACAGGAAGAACTGGACTGGATTAATCTGTAAGTGCGCCTCTCATTGGTGCTGATGGGCTCACATGACCCAGAATTCTGAGGAAGTCATTATTCATCTAACAAGCAGTTGCTATAATCCCATAAAGCTGAGAAATCTTTACCATAAGCATCTAGGTTTGCGACATCGCCGAGTATGATTTATAAAACGAGTTGTGAACCCACTCATGCAGGCCTTCTTAAATTAGATACAAAATTTGAGTGGAGTCCTGGACACACATCGCTTCACAAAGAATGTATTGCTTTCCAGTTCTAATGGCCAGCAAGATGTAATGACAGTTAGGCAGAAGCAGACAGGGGTCACATCAGGCCAGCATGCCACCTACTTTGTAAAAGATGTAGGATCCTTCAGCACACCAAAACACTCCATCCATTACCAAAGCCGCTAACCAGGTCTCTTGAGACAGAACAATTTATGGTAGTTAAATGCTTATGTATAGAAAGATCACTTAGCTGTTTTCTACTACACTGAATAAAGATGATAATGGGACAGGTCACTAAGGGGCAGATGCAGACAGCCGATATTAGAGTTGTGTGCCAAAAGCCTTGCGCATGATTTTCTAGTGCAAGAGTTGTGCGTCTGCATGCAGATGAGGTAGCTGCAGAATGTCTGCACTAAACCGGCCGGCGCACACTAGCATCTGCATTAGCGGCACCGAGATCCTGTGTACATGTGCTGGAATTCTATGTGGCGCACATTTCTGCTCAGACGTTTTATTCTGATTGGTATATGTGCGTCTTTGAACAGATACTATTCTGGGCAATATTCCAAGTGGAATCGTATGTGGCAATCTGTCATATGCGCCTACATTCATTCCAGCACGATTCCCCTGCCTTTAATTTTAAGAAATCATTTCAGCAGAGCCCAGAAAACGCTACAGGGGCTGTCTTCTCATGAAATAGACCAATTCTTCCTAGTCACAGAGCGCAGACCCGTTTTGTCTCCTTTGAGGTGGTGTTACAGTTCCAGCGCAGTCTTCGTTCTGTGCATCCAGGCAGAATACTGTAGATCACACAATTTAAATGGATTTACACAGGCTGTGTGCTAGCATTGGCGCGGGCTTCTGCGCAGTGATTAGAATCACGCCAAACCTGTTTCTGCATTGTAGCATATTGATGCATTCGCCAACATTTCTGCATCAGCCCCTAAGGGCAACAAACTTTAATATTCCTTTTATAGCCCCACTTTACTGGAGCGCCTTTTATGCAAGGGCTCTTAATGGCTCACTGAAGTCCCTGCACAATAGCTATATTCAGAGTTTCTTCTCTTGCAGTTCTGTAGCAATGGAAAGTTTGCAGCTTATAGATAAAGATGAAATTCAGAATCAACCAGCACAGCAGGAGCCCATTGGAAAGGGACGTTACTACCACACTTTCATATTCTCCTTCCAGTGACGTATCATACTCGATTGTGATATGATAACTTAACACATGGTCCCACTACCTCTACCCCAAGCATAGATCTATTTTAGTGACATGTAGAGTCTAACACAATACCCTCCCCCCACCCAAATTCATTCTAGAGTTCTTCCGACAGCATATAGAAACATTAGCTCCCCGACATTCACTAAGTCACTATCAGGGTAAGTGATATCTCCCATTGTGTTTCTACTCCTCACTATTTGTTTCAAGAGTCTAGCCGAGCTGACAATAAGCAGACCTCCACTACCCACCCGCACAGACGTTCTTGCCATAGTTTGCTTTTTTTTTTATTTATTTTTTTTTATAAATTTAAGCAGCTTTTATTGTCCACCTATCAGAACACCTAATCAGTTTGACATACTTTCCCAGCATGCAATTCATTTGCTGCAGAAATCTTTTTTCTTAAGCGCCACCAGCAATACCACTTCCATCTGCTCTATAGTTTGACTAGATTTTGGACCAGGATATCTGTAATCCAGCACTTATCTGTATCTTCATAATAGCATCTCTAGAGAAAGGATATTCACACACCCTCCTCACTATCCGAGGAGCTAAGGGAATTACAAAACTTGGCAGCAAGACACAGACGAACACGGGAGTTTGTTTTAAAACGTGAGAAATTGGATATTCATGGAGATGATGCCCAGCTGGCAAGTCGCCTGCCTTTCAACCCAAAGGTCACTGTGTCGAGACTAGCCTGGCCTGTGAAAACTGGGAGGGAAAACAAGTTTTGGATTTTTGTCTACCTTTTGAGAATCTGAAAGGTAGCTGTGATCTGGACTGGACACTGTTGGAAGTTAGTTAGAGATGTCATACTGGGTATCCTATTTTCAAAATGAGAGAGAACCAAGACGACAGGTAGAATAGAGTATAATCAGCAATTGGTCTCTATTAGCTCATTTTATTAATGAGAATGTGGAAGCACTATTTTAACATTTTCACTTTTAAAACACCGGACACTTTACCATTTTTGGACAGCTAGTAGCAGAATAGAGACAGACGCTTTGTGAGCACCCACCTCCTGAAAGTGCCCCCAGCATTCAGTACAAAAAGCTGCTCATTTTCCTTCAAGGGTTAGAAGCACCTACTGGGACCCAGGCCCCCTCCCCATTCCATATCTGCAGATGTAAGCTAAGACTAAGAAATCTGTCGAGAAATGTAAAAGTCTGAAAGTGTAAGAAGCACGAGTCAACTTCCTTTTCCCTTCATACATACAGGATAGAGTTAAGTGTTAACAAGGGGGGGGGGGATTAAGAAACGAGAACTAAAGCACCAATTAAGATTAATAATTTTGGCTGCATATAGATCTTACATCAGATGCCACATTATCTTCTGGGCCTTGCCCTATGTTAGTTTCCAGTTTTGAAAGGGTCTCTGGAGTACAGCACACCTTTGGCGACAGACATGATCCATCCTGTCAAGTAATAGTATCTACGGAAATTGAGGCGGGGTGCGGATCTCTTACGCAGCATTTGGTAGGAATATCCTGAAAACCTGACCCGTCTGCAGCCCTCACCGAGTCACTCATGACCTCTCTCCTGCTGCACTGTGAGCAACAAGGAGTGAGCCCTCCATGCTGCAGAAGGGGGGAAAGCTGACAGACTCCTCACACTTGGCTGAAGTGGGTTATAAAGGAGGATTCGGCTGCCAGCAGTGTGCCAGAGGGTGTGTGAGTTTGCATCACTGACTTCTGTGTTTGTGTT
The DNA here is from genome assembly GCA_033557465.1 of Ichthyophis bannanicus. NCBI lineage: Eukaryota > Metazoa > Chordata > Amphibia > Gymnophiona > Ichthyophiidae > Ichthyophis > Ichthyophis bannanicus. The sequence goes on along the minus strand of CM066047.1, from coordinate 35,074,468 downwards.
CGGTCAGTTTTTGAAAAAACACACCTGCATGTAGGACTGTTTAAAGACCGAACCCCATGGGCTTTGCTGCCCCACACTGGAGGGATCATAAAACTGACACTGCAGCAAATTCAGCGGTGCTCATACGGCCCCTTGCCCATTTTCGATGAGTACTCTGGAAAAAAAAAAAAGTTAAAGTAGACCAAAGCAATGAATTTTCTTATTAAAAGATTTATCAGGGACTCCTTGTGCAAAAATACTGTGACCATAATGGGCGAGTCTTCATATTGGTGGTCCTCCCTTTAATACTGGTTCTTTCGATTAACTCCGTTCTTGTCAGCCTTGTTTTAGCCCTTCGGAGGTGTTGCTAGGAGCTCAGAATTCTGGCAGGAGGAGAGGAGAGGAGAGATCTTTCTGCAGCCTTAACTCCCATAAGGAGATCTCAGCCTTGGTGTGCAGAAGTGGGTGCACGTGGATGGAATCTGCAGGCAGCAGTTCCAATGACTTTTCACCCGGTGACGCTGTGGTACGAGGGAGGATTCCTAACGCAATGCCTTTCCTTTGTCTGATCAAGGCATCCTAACACATCACTTCAACACCTTAGTTTGTAAGCACTCAAACAAAACATCCAATGCTATTTACACACACACACACACACACACACACACACACACACACACACACATCTTATGTTCCCATTTTCCAGATATGGCTAAAGCAATAGAGTGCTATAAAGACAAAACCTTCCAATACTTGTGCCCTCCCTCTTCCACTGCCCCCAACAGGAGTTGTATAGCTCCTATCAGGCATACACAGTATGTACAAAGACCCACAATGCACAGTCCCTACTCCTTAGAGCTTATACTTAGTCAAGGCAGACAGCAAAAAACACAAAGAGGCTTTGAATTCAGGTTCAAAACAAGATTAAAGAAAAGGGGCATTTGAGCATTAACTAGGATATTGTGCACCTAAAACACAACAACCAACAAAAGGACACTATTGTTCTGGCAACCATGAAAGGGGAACTAAACAAGATGGGATAGAAACAACTTTACAATCAACCTGCAAGAAGTTAACATTGTCCAGGGTCTAAAGCAGCAGCGCCAAAACTGTGGGTCGCAACCCCAAATGGGGTCACGGCCACATGCAGAGTTTGGGTGATGATAGGAGATGCCTGATGGTGGGGAGGGGGCGGGGAGGTAGGAGTTGCTGGACATGGGGGTGGCACAAGGACTGGCAAGATAGACAACAAATGGTGATCATCAGGGGTGGGGCTAGGGAGACAGAAGACACTGGAGATAAAAGGGAAGAAGACAGAAAAAATGCTTGGCTTGGAGGGGGGCACTAGGGAAACAGAAGAGATGCTGCACATGGGAGAGAGATTGAGACCTTGGATGAGGAAGATCAAGGCGAGGGGAGAGAGAGGAAGTGAAAGACTGGGCAATAAGGGGCTTGGGAAGGGCAGAGCCGAGGATGGGAGGGCTGGATGACAGAACGTGATAGAAGCTTGGGAAGCAGCCAGCAGGTGAGAGGAGAAACTTAAGCAAGCTTGACATACTGTCTCGCGGTGTCGGTGCTTAACAGAGCCGATGCCGACATTAGGTGAACCAGGTGGTTGCCTAGAGCACCAGCAGCAGCAGCAGCAATGGACCCCAAATCACAAGGCAGCGCTTACCTGTCCTTGCCAGCACTGTGTCAAATGTGGACTTTTGTATCTCCTGCTTCTCCCCCTTCTGGCACATACTTCATCTGCCTAGACCAGAAGATACAAAAGGCAAAGAAACCACAATGTACTGCCTACATGGGCAGGTAAGTGCTGCGTCTTGGTCGCCACCGCTGCAGGCCACAGAGAGGGGCAGCCTAGGACACCCCCAGTCTTTGCATCGGCCCCGTTGCTTAGAGCTCCCTCAAAGGTTAGTCAACCGGAGACAAGAAAACAAAGGGATAAGAGTTAAATCTTTAAAGGTAAGTTAGGAAGTGGGGTTCAACACAAAGGAATCTAATTGAATAAATGCACAAGAGATGGTGACTGCTTACGGACCCCTCTGAATACGTGTGAGGAACAGATGCCTGTGCTATATTTAAAATCACATCCATGTTATCAGAATGTGGATGCGATTCACCAGCACCCTACAGACTTTCAAATTCTCATATCTTGCAGATGTGCACAAAGGGGGAACAGTAATAGCAGCAGCAGCAAGGTGCAAAAGGGCTTCTTACCAAATCCCGCTGGAAGTAGATGAGGACGCCAGCCGTGACTTGGGCTATCAATATCAGTAGCAGGCAGGTAAAATACTGCAAAGAAAGAGGGATAAAGGTCAGCAGAGGCGGCCAGAGGTCACCAGGGTTCCCGCAGAGCCAGACCCCGAGCATCCAATTCCTAAGTACAGATGTTCTAGAGTCAAGTAAGTGGGGGCTGGATGATGTCTGTGGCTCTGCAAGGAGCCACTTAGGTAAAATGTGGTATGGCCGAGTCAAAGGTAATTGTAGAGCGGAATTAACTCAAATGATGTGTCCAGCTCTTAGCACAATGACTGCTGGTTAGCCACTCACGAAACAGAGCATGGCGCTTGTTTTTCAGCATCCTGCCTTGCACAGAGATGGGTTATAGAGGTGTGGACAGGACTTAAAGCACAAGACATTGCTGGTTAGAAACCATTTAAATCATGAATGCAGGGGATAGCTGTAAAGCAGGTCAATAACGAATGAACCAGAGCCTGGTGCTATGCAGGAGAAGGAATGGGCACCCAAACAATTGGCCAAGATGCAGCATCACACAGGGGAAAGGACTGTACATCCTGGAACCTGGCTAGTTAAAAACCAGCTAATACATTTCTTATCAAGGAACTAGTGCCTAAAGAAGGAAAAAAAAGTTTAAAGTGCTTCTTGCCCACTCTGTTCCATGCGTCAAGACACACGCTAACAAGGCACTGAAAGGAGCCCACTAGCATATATCACCACCAACCAGGACCAGGTCAGCGAGGAATGGTGGCCGAAAAGGAGATCACACTTGTGAAAATCCCAGGACACACAAATACATGAGGCTAAGCAGAAAGGAAGTCTGGGAATAAAGGTCTGAGAAGCCTCAGAACCTGGCAGTTTTGATATTTGCAGGAAACTGAGCAAGATAAAGGTTGTTAGTCAGTCACTCACCAGTCCCAGGAGACATCGGATTTCGTTTACTGCACCAACACAGCCCAAGAAGCCCATCACCATAGTGATCACCCCCACTGTGATGAGGATATAGGAGCCGACCTTCAGTGATGTGGAAGCGCTCTCTGCGGGGGAAGGGGAAAACAGAAGAACTCATAAGCGCAGGAGACCTCTCTCCCATCATCCCTCTATGTCGAGAAGTGCAGAAAGCAGCTAATGTAAAATCTGAATACTCGGGCTGTGTGGGGGATCCATATCCCGAGTCATTTGCATATGCAAAAGCATGAAAAAAAAAAAACGGACAAGAATCACCACGGGGACAGAATTTCCGGTGTCTACTGTATTCTTTGCTGGGATAGGTCTTGTGACTTGATTTGGTTTCATTACAGACACTAAAATGGCCGTCTCACATTAAACTAAAAATAAGGGCCCCATTTGCTAACACTTAGCTCACACTATCTGCTGCGTGGCCCATTTTATTCCTATAGGTTGCATGACAGATAGCTCGAGCCAAGCATTAGCAAAAGGGGCCCTAACAGATAGAGCGTTTAGTGTATTTTTTTCTACAGGATTAACTTGCATTCATAAGGGTGCAAAAACCCCACAAAGAATGGCACAGGAATAGAGAGAAGCTGACTAGATTAATAAAAGTCACGACAGTGTAGGCTTATCTGTAACTGGTCTTCTCTAGAGAGCTAGATAAAAAGTCAGTTACATGTGAGTGATCTTAATCTGATGAAGCAGAAAGGCAGAATGTTTCCTAGCTGGAAGTGGAAGACTCAAAGACTTTCCTGGTCATGTGTGGCTGGTAGCTTAGAAGAGGGTACATGCGGCCAATTATCCTTCAGTTCAGACAGAACACTTATTACAGGTAGGAAACATTTTATTTTTGATTTTCACATATTAACCACCAAAATTCAGAGCGATTCTGATGCCAGTGTATCACCAAAAAAGAAAATAGAAACCAAACTCGGGTATCAATGTACTAGCAGTCCTCTATTATGGGGGAGCACCCAGCCTCAATACATGCGGACTAAAGTCAAAAGGAAAATTAGCACAGCAATAAAGAGAACATTCAATATTTTCTAGCACACTATTTTGCAATAGGGGAAGATTCAGCAGCTGGTGTCTGTTTGGTATGACAGTCCATAAAACTAGGAAAAACACAAACCAAACCAAACACAAACAACCCCTGTGGTGTATTAACATTTGACATCAAGAAAATATATCTGCATGGAAAATTTATGGTAGGCAAAGTTTTTTCAGTTGACAAGCAGGATGAAAATCAGCTAGAGTCACGTGGGGACACCAAATGAGGGGCTGTCTTTGTACTTTCTCCTTCAGAGAACCCACACAAGTAAGGTTTGACAAAAAGTTAAAACTCAAATTCCTAATTTTTGAAAAGATCTGTTGTCTCCAGTCAAAAACAAGAAAGAGGTAGATCTTGCCAGTTTCAGAAGACTGTTTGAGGCATGCATGTTAAACTAAAAAGTGGCCAAGCAATGGGGTTGAATGGCAGACATCTGAGAATATTGAGGGAACTAAGGGAGGTCCTGGTGGCCCCACTCTGACTTTTTCAATGCTTCCTTAGAGCTGGAATAATTCTAGAGGACTGGAGATGGTCAGGTATGGTTCCTCTTTACAAAAGGTTAGAGAATGGAGACTGGGATCTACAGATTAGTTAGTATGAACTAATGGAGTCATTGCTAAACAGAGCATAGCGGAGTTTCTGGAAGTCAGTGGATAGCTGGATCCAAGGATATGTTCCTGGAGTTGAAACTGGACTGCCTTAATCTATGATTTTGGCGAGGAATGGAACACTGGCTATGGGCCTGTATAAGGTGGGTGAACTGATCTAGGTTGGGTTTCTTCAAGGGGGGGGGGTCTTTATGGAGCTTGTTTGAGAGAGGTTGGGAGGTTTGAAGGATAGAGGAGATGAATGGTGTCTGTTGATTTGATCCAGGATACTGGGCAGGGGTCTAGTGGAGAGGTGGTGGCGATATGTGAAATGATGTCCAGGAGTTCATCAGGAGGGACATCTCTGAATGTGATCCAAGGTTGAATGGTAGAGGTTGCACTGGAAGGTGTTGGTATGATAGATGGTAGTGCAATGCTGCTTGTGTTTTGCTTTGAGGAAGTCTGCCATCACTGAGGGTTGAGGACTGTGGTTCTGGTGAGGCTGGGAAAGGTTTTGCGTGAGGGTTCTGACAAGACTGAACAGTTCCCTCGGTTTGTTAAGGGCAGGAGGAGGATGTTGTCGTGGTGCTCACGTTTGGTAAGGAGGGTACTGTTGCAATAGGCTATATGTAGGTCAAGGTAGATGAATTCTAGCTGAAGGTCTTTGGACTTTCTCCATTTGCATTCAAGTCTTTGGCGTGCACGCTTCTGTTCTGAGGCAGGTACAGTACCAGGGTGCACGCTGTCAACATGTTATAGGAGGGGCACATGGAGCCTTGGAGGCATTGGTGATAGAGTTCCAGGCATCTACTATTGAGTTGAGGTCTGTATTCTGTGGTGTGCCTTCTCAGGCAGGGGTGGTCTTTTTGATGAAGGAAGGTTTGTTGAAGGCAAGGAATCTTCTTGCTGTAGAAGTTCAGCATGAGGAGAGTAATGAACAGCATGAGGAAGTTCAGCTTGAGGAGGTGAAAGGACAGTGTGAAGGTTATTAAGTGCTGATCTGACCAGGGGACTGGGGTGGAGGTGGGAGAAATGCAGCGAGGCGAGGAATATAGGTCAGCAGGGAGAAGAGCAGATCAAGGCCCCTCCTTTCGAGTGTGTTGAGGTGTTGATGAGCTGCGTATAATGTAGATCACTCATAGCTTGGAGGAAGGTGCTGCCAAGGGGAGATTGAGGTCATCAAGAAGACTAGTGTTGGTGGGAGGCATAGGAGCATATTGTCTCTAGATGTGTCCAGCTGGTCTGCATTGTGGCAAGGTGCTCTGTATACAAGGCAGATAATGACTTGCTTGTTGGTTATTGTGAGGGTATCTAAGCCTTGAGTGGATGTTGTGTTAGTGGTGGTGAAGTGCAGGTGCTTGTCTGAGAGGATGCTGACTCCACCTCCTCTACTGATAATACACAGGCAGTTATGGATATTGTGGGTATCAGCATTTAATTAGTTGAGCAGGGCATTATCAGTCTGTGAACCATGTTGAAGTGATGCATAAGAGATCAATTTCATCGGCAGTAATGTGGTTGGCTAGAGTCTGTATTTTATTGTGGGCGGAGCGTGCATTGATCAGGCTGCATTTGATTGTGAGGTCTGGTTGGGTATTGTAAAGGGTTGGTGACTTGGTAGGAGGGCCTGTGGAAGAGATGGGCAGGTCTTCTGTTATGGTGTGTGGTTTGTGATAGATTGGTGTTTCTAAGGGTATTTATTTATTCTATTTCAGTCTTACCCTTTGGCAGTAGATTTTAGTAATTGAGTGTGGTTTGTGTGAGCCATGGAGAAAATATGAAGGGCCTTGGCGAATAGATAAATTGGAAGGGGGAGGGGAATGGAGGGTTGAATGGGCTGTTAGGCTACTTATGAATAAGGTGGTGAGGCAGATGAGCACAAGACATTTCTATATGTGAGACATACTTGTGTGCTATTTCTAGTAGTAATGGGGAGGTAAGGTAATGGCTTCTTGTTCAGTTGGTCAGGAAAAATGGTAGTTTGGTTAGTACACTATGATACAAAATAGCAATACAGAGCAGCAGTGCATTAAGTTACCTAGAATGGCTAGTACATAGATGTACAGGTTCAATGTGTTGGAGCAGTATTTGATACATTGGAGCAGAGGGGTTGCCGTGTGTCAGGGTGCTGCTGATACAGGCAGGATGCAATTAGCAACAAGCTGTAACATTAGGTTTTAATTCAGGCATTAATGACTTACATGCATGTGGGTTCCTGTAGTGCTGTGGTAGTTGTCATATAAGCAGATAGTGGAAGTATTCAGCCTGTCTCATGTTCCTGCCTAAAGGGCCACGCCAAAGGACCCTCTGGTGAGGCCCTCAGGTGCAGGTGCACTTTCACGCCCTGCAGTTTAAAAGATGGTGTGTGGCTCCTGATAGGTCCCGGCGGTGGGAAATGAGGGGAGGAGCTCACCTGCCTGCTCCCTTCTGTTGCGGCCGATCGGCTCCTGCGGCTGAAGAATGGCTCCTTTGCACCCTGTGGTTTAAAGGTGGTGTGTAGCTCCTGATAGGTTCCAGCGGTATTGGTATTGGCCCAAAAGTGACCAACTGTGTTAGAAACTGGTTGAGAGGGAGTCAAAGGGTAGTGGAAAATGGAGTTCTCTGGAGGATAGGTGTGCCACCAGTGGTGTGCCTTAAGGCTTGGTCCTTCATCCTGTTCTCTTCAATGGTTTTGTAAGTAACATTGTGGAGGGACCGTCAGGAAAGATTTCCCTTTTTGCAGAGGATACCAAAATCGGTAAGGTGTGGAAAACATGAAAAGGCATCTAGGAACAAAATATGATGAATGGTCTAGAATTTGGCAGCTAAGATTTAATGCTTAAAAAAAATTCAGGGTTATATAGTAGGTGGAATTTTTGTGCAGAGAACTGTGGGATCTGGTAGCGATTCTGATGCTCTTAAAAAAAGGTGGGCAAACAGGTAGATAAGGAGATGGGCAAACAGGTAGATAAGGAGATGGGCAAAACCAGAAGGATGCTTGGGGTGTATAAGCAGGAGACAGGAGGTGTGCAATTCAGGGGATTGCACCTTGAAAACAGCCGCTCTTCATCCAGTTTATCAAGGCAGTAGATGTCATTATAAAAGTGTTATGGTGGTAGACAAAGATCTAGATAAAAACACCCTGGAGGTGAGGAGGAGAAGGTGAGGTATGAGACGTTTAAAAACATGAGGGTCTGGCAGTTTTCCAGTGGAAAGGACTCTAGAACAAGGTCATAAAATGAGAGAAAGGGGCTAAATTCAGACAGACATTCAGCATCAGACACCAGTGCTGAAAATCTGGATTCCATTAAAATGCCACCGACAGTGTAAAAAACACACCAACCAGCCGCGGAGTTTAAAAATTTTGACCAGTGGGGTAGTAAATTTGCTACCTAAGTAAGGATAATCTGTGATCAACATCCTCCTTTAGGTCCCATGACCCAGAGGTCAAGAAGCAAGACAACTTCCTTGCTTTATCTGTAATGAGTTAGGGAAAAATCCTAATTGTTAGATGAGAATTAAAAATTAATCTTCAGGTGAACAAAGTCCATTAAAAGCATTAGGCATAGTTGTATTATTAGTATCCCCAGCAAACTAAATACCTAAAACAAAAACCGTAAAATTAAGATGCAGCAGTGAGATGGGGACTTTCCAGTCTTTTGCAGCGAGCGTCACATGTATGATTTTCTCCCAGTTGGTGAGTGAGAGTCTTATGTGCACACTAGGTGCAAGGAGCTCTTTGCTCTCAGGGAACAAGTATGATCTCTGGAGGCTCAAGTAGCAGACTTGGAGGATATAAGGAAAACAGAGGTATATAGACGAGACCTACAGGGACATAGTACTGAAGTCCGTCCTCCAGTCTTTGAGCCTCCCTGTTGCCATGATGGAGAGAGAGGTCACATGACAGAAGAGCATCACTCTGGTGTGGCAGAAGCGATCCTGTAGCTAGGACCTGTCCACCAAGTGATGTAAAAGCCTTCTTGCACAGAGGTGGTTTCTCCAGGGCCATGTGCCCATGAGGGAAGGGTTAGGACAGCTATTATAGTTGGTGATTCGATCATTAGGCATGAAGATAGCTGGGTGGCTGGTGGATGTGAGAATCGTCTGACGACATTCCTGCCTGTTGCGAAAGTAGCAGACCTCACATGCCACCTAGACAAGATAGTGCTGGGGAGGAGTCTGCTGTCTTGGTACATGTTGGTACCAATGACATGGGAAAAGTGTGGGAGGGGGGTTCTAGAGGTCAAATTTAGGATTTTAGGTAGGAAGTTGACATCCAGAAATGCTTCCTGTACCAGGTATATGCAGGATCCAAAAGGAAGGCAGAGCTAGAGTCTCAATGCATGGATGAGGTGATGGTGCAAGGAAGAGGGTTTGGGATTTGTTAGGAACTGAGCAACATTCTGGGGCAAGGAGAGGTTTTTCTGAAGGGGTGGGATCCACCTTAAACGGTATGGAACCAGGGTGCCGACATTAACTTTTAAAAAGGAGATAGGGGAAAGCCGACAGTCACCCCATGAGTGCATGGTTCAGAATGATGGATCCTTGAAGGATATTAGGGCATCTCGACAGAGAGGTTCCAATATAGACAAAAGTAACCCAAGTGGTGGTGGTGGTGTTGTCGTCATTGTTTTCCATTGAGATTGTCGACTTGTGGTGACCCTCTGTATAGTTGACAAACTGTGTTTGGTCATCAGTCAGGCGACTCATTGATAAAAGCAGCTATGGGTGCCACTTTATTGTATCGATCCCTCTCATTGCTGGCCTTCCTCTTTTGCACTGACCTTCTAGCTTGCCAAGCATGTCTCTCTCTAGTGATCTCTCTTTGCATGATATGTCCAAAGTATGAAAGTCAAAGTCTTGTCATCTGAGCTTCTAAGGAAAGCTTAGGTTTGATCTCCTCTAATACTGACTGGTTTATTCTTCGGGCAGTCCACGATATACACAGTATTCGTCACCAGCACCAAAATTCAAAAAGGCAAATTTTCTTCCTGGCTATCTTTTTTACTGTTCAACTTTTGCATTCATATGTTATTGAAACTACCATGGCTTGGACAAGTCAAATCTTTGAATAGAGGGAAGACATCTCTGCTCTTGAGAATCTTGACTAGGTCCTTCATAGCCATTCTGTCAAGAGCAATGCATCATAAGATTTCTTGACTGCTTGTCCTCTCTTTATTGATTGTTGATCCAAATAGGTTAAAGTTGTCAAAATTTTAATCCTGTGTGACTCAATGCTCTCTCTAACAGAGTAGATCAAATTGCTGGAGGGGTTGCACTATCATTGCAATATAATTTGTACCCAGGTATCTGTGTCTCATTGGTCATCCTCCTTCCACCAGGTCTCTGAGATACCAAACATATCTAACCTCTCATTAGGTGCTAGATATTCTCTCCCATCTTATATTTTTTGATTAGACTGATAGCATTTTCAATGTCTTCTCCATCAATGATGCACTTATTGATTTTGCCAGCTGTCAGGATCTGTCTTAATGTTAAGGTGCAGGTCCATTTTAAGACTTATGTTCCTTGATCTTGAGAAGCAAATGTTTCCGACCATCTTCACTTTCAGCTAGTAATGTGATATCAGCATAGCAAAGGTTGTTGGAGTCTACCAATCTTCACACCTCTGTTGTCTTCATACAGACAGAGTTTAAAGATTCCAAATTACACCTGTCTACCAATAACCAGATTAATATGAGTAAAATACAACTTCTAAAATGCCTGGATGAAAATTCTAGGCTAAAAAGTTTAAAAAAAAAATTTAAGAAAAAAAAAAAAAAAAAAGGAGAGTTAGAATATACAGTATAGCACAGAGGTTAGATATAATTAGTATCTCAGAGACCTGGTGGAAGAAGGATGGCAACCAATGGGACACTGATACCTGGGTACAAATTATATCACAATGAGAGTAGATCAAATTGAAGGAGCAGTTGTACTCTGTTAGAAAAGGCATTGAGTCACATAGGATTAAAGTTCTGCAGGAAACAAAACACACTGTAGAATCTCTATGGATCAAAATTCCATGTAAAAAGGGGAAGGCAATGGCAGTGGGGGTGTACTACTGACCACATGGCCAGAATGAACAAATGGATGACGAAATGCACAAAGAAATCAGGGAAGCTAACAAAAGTTGTGGAGGAGTAGCCTAGTGGTTAGAGCAACTGCCTAGTACCCAGAAGATCAAGGGTTTGATTCCCACTGGCACTCCTTGTGAGACTTTGGGCAAGTCACTTTACCCTCCATTGCCTCGGAAGAAAAGGCTGGCAATCTACTTCCGGTGATACATTGCCAAGAAAACCTAGAGGTAGCTGGGTCACTATGAGTCAACACTGACTTGATGGCACTAAACCCCCTCCCCCCCCCAAAAAAAACCCTTACAGTACAGTAATAAGAGATTTCAATTACCCCGTTATAAACTGGGTCAGTGTCACAGCAGGGCAGGCTAGGGAGGTAAAGTTTCTTGGAGCAGCTGGTCCATGGACAGACAAAAGACCTAATCCTTAGTGAATCACAAGATCTGGTGCAAGAGATAAGGGTGTTGGGGCCACCTGGCAATAGTGATCATAAGATCGTATTTGATTTAATAAATGGAAGAAGGATAGTAAGGAAATCTGCAGTACTACCTTTTAACTTTCAAAATGGAGAATAAGATAAAATGAGGAATATAGTTAAGAAAAAGAAAAAAAAAAGGAGTAGCCGCATAGATTAAAGACTTACTATTTTTAAATAACAACCATGCTTGATGTATCTTGGAAGCCCAGACCAGCTGTATTCCATGTTTTAAGAAAAGTGAAAGAAGTCAAACTGCCAGCATGGATTAAAGGTGAGGTCAGAGGCTGCTGTAGCCAAAAAAATAAAAAATAAAAAAAATGCATCTTTCAGGAAATGGGGGGGGGGGGGGGGAGAAAAAAAATAGATGGCAAAAACTGGAAACAAGCACTGGCAAGTTAGATGCAAGGCACCGATAAGGCAGGCAAAAGAATTTGAAAAAATAAAAACACCTTTCTTTGGAAGCAACACACATATAATAAAAAGAAAAAACATTTTCAAGTGCATTTGTAGCAAAAAAACCTGTGAGAAGGCTGAGGGGAGATATGATAGAAGTCTATAAATTAATGAATGGAGTGAATGGGTTAATGTAGATCTGTCGTTTACGCCATTAAAAAACACAGACTAGAGGACAAGCAATAAAGCTACAATGTAACCCATTTAAGGCTAATGAGCGAAAGAATATTTTCTCTTAACACGTAATAAAACTCTGGAATTAGTTACTAGAGGATGTAGTAAAAAGCTGTTAGTGTAGCTGGGTTTAAAAAAAGGTTTGGACAAGTTTCTGGAGCAAAGGTCCATAAACCATTATTAAAAGAGGACCCGGTAAATCCACTGCTTACCCCAGTATGAGCATTGTGGAAGCTGTGGACTTTGGGTACCTGCCAGGTACCTGTGGCCTAGATTGGCCACTGTTGGAAACAGAATACTGGGCTTGAAGGACCTTGGTCTGACCTAGTATGGCATTTCTTATATGTCAGTTGGACCATTAGATGATAAAGGGGTAAAAGGAGCACTAAGAGGGGACAAAGCCATTGTGGAGAGACCGAATGAATTCATTGGTTCAGTTTTTACTGAAGATGACTGAAAGGTATCTAAAGGTGATGCATTGGAAAAACAGAGAGATATACCGGGAAGATGTATTACAACTAATTGATAAAACTAAGAAGAGTAGCAAATCACCTGGACTGGATTGTATACATCAAAGGATGTTGAAAGAACTGAAATATGAGATTGCAGAACTACCATTAGTAATCTGTGAACTATAATTACAATTATTTGTAAATACAATTATCTGTTCCATGTAAAATAGTTCTCAAAGTTATAATGCCCTATTCAATGTAATTTCAGTTTGTTCAATGTAAACCGCACTGATGCAGAATAGCGCGGTATATAAGATAATGTAAATAAACAAATAAAAAATAAATACCTGAAGATTGGCAAATGGCCAATGTAATGCCAAATTTCTAACAAGGGTTCCAGGAGTGATCTGGTAGACTACAGACCGACGAGCCCGATGTCAGCACCAGGTAAAATGTTAGATCATCATAAAAGAACAAAATTACTGAACATGTAGATAGTCATGGTTTAAATGGGAGAAAGCCAACATGGCTTTAGCCAAGGAAGGTCTTATCTTACTAATCTGTTATATCTTTTTGAAGGTGTGAACAAACAGGTAGACAAAAGTGAGCCGGTCGATATAGTGTATCTGGATTTTCAAAAGTCTTTGACAAAGGTCCCTCATGAGACACTTGGTGAAATTAAAAAGTCATGGAGGCAGTGTACTATTGTGGATCAGGAACTGGTCAAAAAGATAGAAAGCAGAGGGTAGGGTTAAATGGCCAATTTTCCCAATGGAGAAAGATTAATTGTGGATACCCCAGGGATCTGTGCTGTGTCCGCTGCTTAACCTTAGTAAATGACCTGGAAATGGAAACAAGTGAGGTAATCAAAATGTGCAGATGACAATTATTCAAAGTTGTTTAAAACCCAAGAGGATTATGAAAAATTGCAAGAGGACCTTGATAAATTGGAAAAATGGACGTCCAAATGGCAGATGAAATTTAATGTGGACAAGTGCAAAGTTATGTACTTAAGAAAGAACCACCAAAACCATGGTTGCACGATGCAAGGTTCCACATTAGGAACCATTACCCAGGCAAATGATTTAGGTGTCATCGTGGATAACATATTGAAACCCTCCGCCCAGCATTCAGCAGAGGCCATGGTGGCAAACAGAATGCTAGAAATCATAAGGAAAGGAAATAAATGAAATAAAGGAGATGAAATAAATGACTGCTTCTTGGAGCAGCTGGTTCATGAACTGACCAGAGGGGAAGCCATATTAGACCTAGTCCTTAGTGGAACACCAGATCTAGTGCAAGAGATAAGGTTGTTGGGGCCACTTGGCAATAGTGATCATAGCATGATTGCCTTTGATTTAATTAGTGGAGGAGGGATAGTAAGGAAATCCACAGTACTACCTTTTAACTTTCGAAAGGGAGACTATGATAAAATGAGGAAAACAGTTAAGAAAAAGCTAAAAGGAGCAGTTGCAAAGGTTAAAGATGCACATCAGGCTTGGCTGTTGTTGAAAAATACTATCTTGGAAGCCCAGACCAGCTGTATTCCATGCTTTAGGAAAAGTGGAAGGAAGTCCAAAAAACTGCCAGCATGGTTTAAAGGTGAGGTCAGAGAGGCTGCTGTTGCCAAAAAAAGCATATTTCAGGAAATGGAAAAAAGAGCCAAACGACGAAACCTGGAAACAGCACAAGCACTAGCAAGTCAAATGCAAGGCATTGATAAGGCAGGCAAAGGGAGAATTTGAGAAGAAGCTTGCTGCGGAAGCAAAAACACGAAGTAAAGACCTTTTCAAGTACATTCGTAGCAAAAAACCTGTGAGAGAGTCAGTTGGTGCATTAGATAAAGGGGTTAAAGGAGCACTAAGAGGCGACAAGGTGATAGCGGAGAGACTGAATGAATTCTTTGCTTTGGTCTTTACTGAGGAAGATGTAGGGATGTTACCCATGACTGAAGTGGTATTTAAAGGTGCGGAAGAATTGAAGGAAATATCGATACATCGGGAAGATGTATTACAACTATTAGATAAACTGAAGAGTAGCAAATCACCTGGGCCGGATGGTATACACCCAAGGGTGTTGAAAGAACTGAAATATGAGATTGCAGACCTGCTATTAGTAATCTGTGAACTATCATTAAAATCATCTCTAATACCTGAAGATTGGAAGATCGCCAATGTAACACTAATTTTTAAAAGGGTTCCAGGGGTGATCCGGGAAACTACAGACCGGTGAGCCTGACATCAGTACCGGGAAAAATGGTAGAAACCATCATAAAGAATAAAATTACTCAGCATATAGATAGTCATGACCTAATGGGAGACAGCCAACATGGCTTTAGACAAGGAAGATCTTGTCTTACTAATCTGTTATGTTTTTTTGAAGGAGTGAATAATCAGGTGGACAAAGGTGAGTCGGTTAATATTGTGTATCTGGACTTTCAGAAAGCCTTTGACAAGGTCCCTCAGAGACTTTTGGCAAAACTAGAGTCATGGAATATGAGGTAGTGTACTATTGTGGATCAGGAACTGGTTAAAAGATAGAAAGCAGAGGGTAGGGCTAAATGGCTAATTTTCCCAATGGAGAAAGGTGAATAGTGGTGTACCCCAGGGATCTGTGCTGGGTCCGCTGCTTTTTGACATATTCATAAATGACCTGGAAAGTGGAACAACGAGTGAGGTTATCAAATTTGCAGATGACACAAAACTATTTAAAGTTGTTAAAACCCAAGAGGATTGTGGAAAATTGCAAGAGGATCTTGATAAATTGGAAGACTGGGCATCAAAATGGCAGATGAAATTTAAATGTGGACAAGTGCAAGGTTATGCACCTAGGGAAGAACCACCCAAACTATGGTTACATGATGCAAGGTTCCACATTAGGAACTACCACCCAGGAAAAAGATTTAGGCGTCATTGTGGATACCATGTTAAAACCCTCGGCCCAGTGTGCAGCAGCGGCCAAGAGAGCAAATAGAATGCTTGGTATGATAAGGAGAGGAATGGAAAATAAAACAAAAGATATTATAATGCCTCTATATCGTTCCATGGTGAGACCGCACCTTGAATATTGTGTGCAATTCTGGTCGCCGTATCTTAAAAAGGATATAGCGATTTTAGAAAAGGTTCAGAGAAGAGCCACCAAAATGGTAAAGGGGATGGAAGGATACTCCTATGAAGAAAGGCTAAAAAGGTTAGGGCTCTTTAACCTGGAAAAGAGACGGCTGAGGGGAGATATGATAGAAGTCTATAAATTAATGAACGGAGTGGAACGGGTAAACAGAGCGATTGTTTACGTTATCATTTAATGAATGGAGTGGAACGGGTAAATGTAGATCGATTGTTTACCTTATCAGAATATAGAAAGACTAGGGGACATGCAATGAAGTTACAGGGTAAACTATTTTAAGACTAATAAAATATTTTTTCACTCAACGTGTAATCAAACTCTGGAATTTGTTACCGGAGGATGTAGTAAAGGCTGTTAGTGTAGCTGGGTTTAAAAAAGATTTGGACAAGTTTATTTATTTATTTATTTTATTTACATACTCTTATATACCGCGCTATTCTGCATCAGTGCGGTTTACATTGAACAAACTGAAATTACACTGAACAGGGCATTATAACTTGGAGATAACTATTTTACAGGGAACATGGGCTATGGAGGGTTAAGTGGCTTGCCCAAGACCACAAGGAGCACCTGTGGGACTAGTTCCTGGAGGAAAGGTCCATAAACCATCATTAAGAAGGGACCCAGGGTATCAATGCTTGAACCAATACAAGCATTGTGGAACCTGTATCCTTTGGGGAAACTGCTAGGTACATATGACCTAGATTGGCCACTGTTGGAAACAGAATACTGGGCTTGATGGACCTTGGTCTGACCCAGTATGGCATATCTTATGTTCTTAGGAATGGAAACAAAATCAAGTATATTATAATGTCTCTGTATCATGCTATGTGTGACCGCACCTTGAATATTGTGTGCAATTCTAGTCACTATATCTTAAAAAGTATATAGTGGAATTAGAAAAAAAAAAAAAGGTACAGAGAAGTGTCACCAAAATCGTAAAGGGGATGGAAGGATACTTTTATGAGGAGAGGCTTGAAAGGTTAGGACTCTTCATCCTGGAAGCTGAGAGGAGATGATAGAGGTCTATAAATTAATGGAGTGGAATGGGTAAATGTAGACTGGATTGTAGCTTCATTGCATGTCCCTTAGTCTTTCTACTTTTTGATGGTGTAAACAATGTAACCCGTTTAAGACCAGTAAGGAAAATTTCACTCACATCAAACTCTGGAATTCATTACTGGAGGGAGGATGTAGTAAAAGCTGTTAGTATAGCTGGGTTTAAAAAAATAAGAAGTTTGGGCAAGTTCCTGGAGGAAAAGTCCATAAAACCATTATTAAAGAGGACCCAGGAAATTCACTGCTTGCCCCAGTACAAACATTGTGGAACCTGTGCATCTTTCTTGGGAACCTGCTAGGTACTTGTAACCTGAATTGGCCACTGTTGGAAAAAGGATACTGGGCTTAACGGACCTTGGTCTAACCCAGTATGGCATGTTTTATGTTTTTAATGATTAAGCTTCTCCAAGAAAAGAAGTTGGAAAAAAACTTCTTAAGAAGAACACATACAGATTGATGGCAAGAATTTTGCTAATCAGCTATTTGGAACAAATGAAGATCTGGAAAACACACTTATCCCTTCAGTCGTGTTCCAGATTTAAACACACACCTTGGCTGCCCTACCATTTTGCACTTGTAGATGTGGCTTAAAGCCTAAAAAGACTGCAAATCTGTCAGCAGTTAGTGAATTGAGACCGTTTCTGTATCCGTGGGAACAGAGATACTTTAAGAGCCCAAGCATAGGAACTTTAGATTCATGTTCCATTTATAAGTCGAATGGAATGCTTGTGATATCTTAAGGCAAGAGACGTATATTCCTGGGGAGGGGGGGGGGGGGGGGAGAGAAAAAGAAGACAGACCTGGAGGAGAAATCACCCAAATCTATGGATCCATGTTCCATCATGCATAAAATGGTGCAAATGACAACCATGCAGCCTTGAAGAGAGATACCTGCTTCTTTCAAGGAGAACACAAGTTCTCGTTACTTCCAGAAATTTAGTGGCTTCTATGCTTGGCCATAAAAAGTATCTAAATTAATATAGAAGCTATTTGAAAATTAACTAACTGGTGAACTAGTAAAGTTTCCCAGACAGGCAATGACTTGAAGCTGGAGACTGGCCATACCTTCATTTGTTACACCAGAGGATGTCCTTTGTATGCATAGTTGATGTTGATAAGTTCGGAAGGCACGGGTATTAAATATCCATGTGCCTGGCATCGAAACGCCTTGCCTTTTGTCTTGGTCTCTTAAGAGGGGCCTCAGTATTGTTACTTCCAGCAAAGGACTAGAAAGAGACCAAGATACCAGCACTGGAGCTGGTTGCCTACAGTTTATACTGCTCACTCTTGATTAATCCCAATTCTTCCAGGAGCAGTTTTTACCAAGTGGATGGCTCTACACATATCCTTATCCTGTTTTCACAGTTGGCTTTGGAGGAAGCCCTTCAGAGCCTAAAGATTATCTGTTGAAAGATATTTAGACTGCAATATTAGACTAAAAGCCCTAGGAAATTAACACATTAAGCCATATTTGAGCCCTAGACATACCTTCACAGCATGGAAGTTAATTACGGATAGTTCTCATTTAGAGGTGTGGCACTATTTGAACCCCCATGGCTTTACTCATCCCTCAAGGGAAATACTGAGGCTGCCAAATTAAGATTAAAAATTTAGAAAAATAAGTTGTGCGTTTTAAATATATTAAACATACTTGAAGTTCAGAAAGCTTGGGGGAGGGGTATTTGGGGAGTTTGATATAACAAAAAACATGCCCCTATTATTCTGGAGGGGACCACACACACATGAGCAAAAAGGCTTTCCAGCTTAAGTTGAAAGTGTTCCATGGGCTGGATGACGTTTCACATGTGACAGATTCATTCTCTGTCCATGACTAAGTCCTCTATCCCGCTGGAAAAAAAACCCCAAACACACCAAGCATCAGACAGGGGATCAGTCTGCTTATGCAATGCATCCAGCATTAACTTGCTGATCCATGGACGTCCATAAGAGGTGATATTGCACTTCACAGCTGTACCCACAGAATCTGACACCACAGCCATCTTGCATCAGAAAGCACGAGATCTTAAGGACATACAGATGGTGTGGATAAATCCTTGACCACCAAGGAGCCCTGTACGCATGCCTATGGAAATTCATGTGATCGCGAGAGGCCCATTCTTCGTATGGTTAAAGTATCTCTTACTGAAAACTGGGATGAGAAGCTCTCTTTAAAACACCAACACTGAAGATTTGGGGGATGGCAGGAGCCCGTCTGTGTACAAGTCTCAGACTAAAGTTTTGGACTGCTCAAACACAGCATGCCCTTTCAGGACGTCATGTGCCAACCAAAATATGAGCAGAAAGGCAGCTAATGGAAATAAGAACCAGTTACAGTTGGGGTAAAATCTCATACAATTGTTAGCTTTGTCTCCTTTATTGAAAGTTTACATGTCTACAGAATTTAGAATACCTAGAGATCCATTAGCACAATGTGCCTAGACAGAACAAGAAAAATCCATCAGCAAAACACAGATTTAAGTCTGACAAATAGAATCTCCCAAAATAACTCACAATCCCCTTTCCCCTAAGGCTAAAAATCCAATGGCCTGCAAGAAAGTACTTACGCAGCACTGCAATAAAACTTGTGTTGTCCACCAGGATCCATATTCCAAAGCCCAGGATCAAGGCACCAAGGATCTGCAAGAACAGATAAGAACCATCTTTACTGAGGGTAAGGGGGTAAAGAGGTAAGAATAGAATATGGAAACTCCAATCAGTACAACCACATCTCACCTACTGAAACATGGATTCAGTTCTGTCTGGATTTGGTGCCCAGTTTACAGTGGTTTTAATGGGGAAGCCCAAGGCCATCCAGCAATGGGAAAGGATCAGAGAGCCAGGAGAAGACTACAGGACCATCAGCTACTCCCATGTTACAGTCACTTACTAGGGATATACATTTTCTAGCAAGCATTTGCTTCATTACGGCACCTTAACTCTCATTAAATGTAAGTTATGAATTAACACGTTAAGTCAATTAGTGCATGTTAAAAAAGTTAAACACTGCTATTTTATAATATGTAGATTAGGGGGCATGCAATGAAGCCACAAGACTAATCTGAGAAAAAAAAAATTTCCACTCTATGTGTAATCAAACTCTGGAATTCATTACCAGAGGATGTAGCAAAAGCTGGTAGTGTAGCTGGGTTTAAGGGGTTTGGACAAGTACCTGGAGGAAAAAGTTTATAAAACCATTAAAGTGGACAGGGGAAAAAATCCTTGTGATAAGGAGCATGGAATCTGTCCACCTCTTGGGATCCTACCAAATGTTTGTGATCTGGATTGGCCACTGTTGGAAACAGGATAATGGGCTTGATGGACCTTTGGTCTGAGCTAGTATGGCAAATCTTACTTTATGTAAATGTGGGAAACAAACCAAAAAATGTCCAAAGCACCCAAACTGTAAAAACGGAAAAAGCTTTTGCCATGTGCACGTCGTTACTACTTACTGAGAACCTAACTACAGAACAAGTCATGCCAGACAATGGATGAGTCTGCAACCCAAATAGAAACTGGTAGAGCATGGCTTCCCAAACCTGTCCCGAGACAGCACAGCTAGTCAGGCTGTCAGAATAGCCAGTAAATGTGTAGGAGAAGTTTGCAGGTATTGGAGGCCTAATTCATGGTGGATAGCCTGGAAATATGACTGGCAGCACCATCCCAAAACAGATTTGAGAAATGCTGTACTAAAGGTCTTCTAGTGTACACAAAGTGGCTTTTCCTTCACACTAGGGGCTTATGACCAATGGCCAGAGTACTCCTCACCTGCATGACGGCCTCCAGACCCGCAGGACTGGAAGCTGTAATTGTCTGCAGCAAGTCACAAGAGGAATCTCCCCGCACTTCCCCAACAGACATCACGTTCTTGGCTGGAAACAGGTCTTCCACATTCAAGCAATGGGAAATCCTCTTTACTCCCCCCCCCCCCCCTCATTCCCAGCATGAATGGTTTTTCCTCTTATTGCTCCATCTCATGCCCTCCTCCTGGAGTTCTCATTTTCTTACTACATGCTAGGTGAAGCCTGATATTTAATCAACACAAAATAAACCACACCACCACCTTTGGACAGGTTACCGCAGAGTCCAGGCTACAGTTTTCCCCTGATCTGTGACTCACCCAGTACTTTTTGTAAGCTGGCCCTCCCTTTAAAACTATTTTTCTGGACTGGTATGTAGGCACCAACCCTGTTATTATGGGAGGCTTAAATAGAACGAAATCATGCACCAGTGCCAGCCTTAAGTTACCTCTGTATGGAAGTTAACTCCTTCCATACCATTCTATTATTAAAAACATTTACACCAGTGCACCCTGGAGATTCCAAATGAAATAGAGCCCTGGGATACGTGTGTGGAGGGGAGGCAAGTTTCAGACAAAACTTCTTTCACTGATATCAGGAAGGCCTGCTACCTCAAACACTACAGCAGTCAAAGACTATTTGGAAAGACTGGGCAATTAAATGTCCCATTTCAAAACATTTGCAGAACATTCATTAACTAGCTAACCAAATTTGACTTATTTCGGTCAAGGCATTCCATTCATAGCTTGGGAATAGATATGGGTCAACTATCAGATACTCAGGCCTTAAAAAAATGGCATGCATTGACTTGGCGCATAATCTAAAAAAAAAAAAAAATTAAGTGGCCTCAGAGCTTTATAACATTTTTGATATCTGTCTCTAGATGGAGAACAGGGGGATCTCAAGAGTTTGGAAGGTAGAATTGCAACGTAATTGAGAAACAGGAGACATTTTGGGGTAAAATAAAATTTGTATATCCTTATCTGCATCAGTGTCAGTTGATATTTTTTTTCTTGTTCATAGAGCAGTTTTGAGTCCAGTCAGGGTTGCCCAAGTTTACGAATAATCAAGAGAGCCATTGCTGGTCATGTCGGCTGGAGACCGGCACACTTCCATGCATGCTATTTACCGTTCAAAGCTTCAACCACATTGGCAAGCAGTGGTGGATGAATGTGTGAGATTTTAGCACCCTATGAACAATTTTTGTTCCACATGGCAGTGAAGGCTATACCCTCTGGGGCTGCAGTGTACCTATCAGATGTTTCGTCATTAGCCATGCATATGGTATGTCACTGGAAGACTAATTCCCTTTTAGACTGTATGTTTAGTATGCAAATACAAAACCGAAATGGTCAATACATACAAGTAGTCACAGAAATGGTGTAAACTGCACCAAGTATTGAGAACTAATATCTGTGTAGAAAGTTCATGGCAGGTAGTTCGTTTTTAAAAGTCAAAAGATGTATGAACAAACATGAAGTCATACCTCCAGATTGCATGTGGGTGGCATCCTGGTGCCAAACCCACATGGTGGGACTACCAGAAGTAAAGCCACATAGCTCTAGATATCCCAGAATGAAAAACAATGAGCTATAAAAAAACAGGGCTGGTTAGAGCTGAATGTTCCAGCAAAGTTCAGCCCGGATGAGCACTGCATATGCTTTTTTGAGAACAGATTAGAATTTCCATAAAACTTTACTTACTGTTCTGGACAGGATAGGACCAGCCCCAGCCCCAGCCCCAGCTCCCCCCCCCCCCCCCCCACACACACACCACCACCACCTGCAGGGATCACAATTTGATGAATCATTCACAATACAGACACCAGCACAGATCCTTATTTAGCATCTGGAAGGACTGGAGGACGCCTCCACCCCCACAGCTGGGCAGCAGAAGACGCCACTAGAGAAGCTGTAAGGCAAAACACTCATCTACCAGCCTCATCCTACATGGCAAGCCACCTGGGAAGTGGAAGAAAATAGTCAGGTACTGCACCTCCCTTATAATAACTATAAAAATCACTCAATTTGAGCAGTATCCCACCCCTTCTATGCTCCTGTCCAAATTTTCCCTCCTCTTAAGCGAAGAGTCACGTCCAAAAATTAAAGATTTAAAACCACCGTTAATGCTATTTGAAAGCAGAAGATATGACAAACACCTCATGAAAGGTCTACAAAAAGATGGCAAATTTGGTTGTTCTTGGTTGAGTCTGTCAACTCATGGCAACCCTCTGGATAGTTGTTCTAAACTGTGTTCAGTCTTCAGTCAGGCAGCTCACCATTTATTTATTTTATTTATTACAATTTCTTATATACTGCAGTATTCGACATCAGCGCGGTTTACATTAAAACAAAAAGACCGGAACAGGCTGTTCGGTATTACAGAGAACAGCTGAAAAAACTTGGACAACATGGGTGAACTATTTACATAAAGTATCTACAGGTAAGCGTAATGACAAAGCTCTAGAAGCAGCATGTATTTACATTCTTTGGTGGGGCTATTTAGGCTTCATTTCTGACTGGGTAGTACTTGAGGAACAGGTGATATTTGAGTGCCTTCCTCCATTGACAGAGTGGCACACATAGCTGCTCTTATTTTATTGATCATTGCTGACCTTCCTTTTTTGCATTGACCTTCTACCTTTGTTAAGCATGATGCCTTTCTCTAATGAGCTCTCTTCGTATGACGTGTACAAAGTATGAAAGTCAAAGTCTTGTCATCTGAGCTTCTAAAGAAAGCTTAGGTTTGATCTCCTCTAGTACTGGCTGGTTTGTTCTTCGGGCAGTCCATGGTATACACAGTATTCAATTGCCAGCACCATAATTGAAAGGCATCAATTTTCTTCCCATCTATCTTTTTTCACTGTCCAGCTTCTGCATCCATATAATATTATTGAAAATACCATGGCTTGAACGAGTCAAATATTTTTGCAGGGAGAGAGACATCTCTGCTCTTGAGAATTTGTCTAGGCCCTTCATAGCCATTCTGCCAAGAGCAATGCGTCATCGGATTTCTTCACTGCTTGTTGTTTCTTTATTGATAGTTGATCCAAGTAGGTTAAGGTTGTTCACTATTTCAATTTTCTTCTCCATCAACAATGAACTTATTGATTTTGCCAGTTGTCAGGATTTTTGTCTTTACTTTAAGGTGCAGGCCCATTTTAAGACTATGTTCCTTGTTGTTCCCTCCTATTTCTTTAAACTCTGCCTCTTTCTCTCTCTTAGAAAAGATAGCAGGGTGTGGCACCAACTCTGAACCGTTTGGGAAGTTGGGTAGATCTTGACTTGCTCAGGAAACCAATCTGTCTTCAAGCCACTGTATAACCAGGTTGTGCATCCTAGACCTTTACATTTTGTCAGTTTGACTCTGTGGTCTTCTCTTACCTTCATCATATAGTTCATGCTTGAATTCTACTACAGTTTGTGTTCACCTCACTTCCTCAATCCCAGGTAGGCATCATTCTTTCAGTGATTAAGTATTTTCTCCTACACTCGCCTTCAGCCTCCCTTCCTTAGCTTCATACAACCACTCCATGTCCTCAGGCTTCAGCTTAGATATATCTATTTGTATTACCCCCACCCCCCTCCCTAGGGAGACTACAATCTTTAGCTCCTTTGGTCTATGTATGCTTTGAAGCACAAGCCGTACACCATTCTGAATTCACAGGCCCCATCGTTTTATTGGAATCTCACACAATGGCTGCATCTCTAGATACAAGACGCTGGAAATCAGTAAGGAATCTGGGAAGTGTGATGTGGGAGTGGAGGCAGATAAGCTCAATGATAAAGAATAGAGGAAAACAAGATATACTTTCCAACTTCTTAGTCTGGGTCAGTATATATGTTTTAGGGGTAGAGTTTTTCCATTTTTTATTCTTTCCATTCACACACAGAAGTATAATAACCATCTATTAGAAGTCATTGTCAGATCTGAAGGGATGCACTGGGAAGGGGGTGGGGGGTTTCAGGGCTGCTGGGCCACCTAAGATTTGCTTTGTTGGTATACCATGTATACCATGGACTGCCTGAAGAGCAAACTAGTCAGTACTAGAGGAGATCAAACCTAAACTTTCTTTAGAAGCTCAGATGACAAGACTTCGACTTTCATACTTTGGACACATCATGTGACGTGAGAGAAGTTGTTAGAGAAAGACATGCTTGGCAAGGTAGAAGGTCAACGCAAAAAGAGGAAGGCAGCTATGGGTGCCACCTGAATTGACACTGCCTCGACAGCAAACACCACCACCATATATACACAGCATATACCTTGTGGTGCTATACAAAAAATGAGATGAAGACAGCAAAGATGATGAAGACGAAATAGAGGAAACATGGGACAATATTCAAGAGCATTTGTGGTGCTACCTATGTTTGTTCAATGTAAACTGCCTTGATATCATGAAAGGCGGTATATAAGAAATGTTAAATAAAATAAGTGCTTTCATTTAAGCAAATTATAGACAGTCAATACGTAACATTTCTGGCCGGACAGCTTGATATATGGCCAGAATTACTCACCAAAAAGGGTCCAGGCTAAGATCTCTGGATAGTGGCAATATTTAGATGCTAGCCAGAGAGCTCAGCTCAATATTGGGCATAAAACAAACAAGCAAATTTTCTTATTTTTATGCCGTGGCTGGGCTATGAATACTCACCTAGGAACCATAAGCTTTGACTAAGACAGCCAATCTTATACACCCCTGGGATATTATACACCCTAAGAGGAGAAAAATAACTGCAAATTCAACATCCCCATCTTTGCAGGTTGTTCTGAGCCATATTCTAGGGTCATTTACCAGACAGGAGTATTCTCACTGCATTGAGCAGATTAAACCACTGTCAAATCTTTCATTAGAGTCTACTAACTTATTGGACATAAAACAGTAATCTCTCAGATACTCAAACATTTAGGAACTGGGAGGAGGGGAAGCGTTACAGGGTTTCTGCATGTGTTCATGTTTATTTGGCTTGATAGACCACCCTTTACTTCAAGTAGCAGGGCGGTGTACAATTTAAAAGCAAAGAAAATTATAGGCAGAGGAGGACAGGGACGGATAAGACAGACATTCACACTAGAGAAGGGAGAGGGTAGGAGAAGAGCAGAATAAAATACAGGTTATGGCTAAGGTCACGTAACAGATAGGTCATATGCAATATGGCATAGATGAGTTTTAAGGAGGACTTTAAACTTAGGGTAGGAAAGATCAAGCCAGAGGGCATGGGGGCAGGGGCAGCCCAAGGGAGGTGCAGGGCCATGTGCGGAGACTCGGTGCGGGGCCTCATTTGCATAAGTGGCCTTATTTGCATAAATATTTGCATAATGTTACCATACACAAACCTTTAGTAAACGTCTCTCTTAATGAGTGTATGGATAAAGACAGACTAAAAGATTTCTACATTACTATAATCCAGTGCCAACCGCCAGGCACATTAGGAACTACTACAAACGCTGCCCATTTAGAACCCATAGCAAACCCGCCGTATCCTGACAGCATTACCAGGACTCACAAAGCACCATACCCTACCTATCAAAAGGCAACACTGCAAATATTAAACCAATACATTTCAGAGAATACTGGGGAAAGAGAACAAGTGGCAATGTCAAATAGGAATTACATAAACAGAATACCTCAGCTCAGTTACACATGCAGAACATTGACCATCACCAAACAAGGAATCACAATTTAGAAACAGGAAGGCAATAATTAAACTGGGAACCCCAAAAGCCAAACTTGGAATGTACAACACTGTAGAAATAAAACTATAAATTAATTTCCTCTTGTACCAAAGCACAGACGTTAATGATGCACATTTCCCAGAGCTTTCATATTCCAATAAATAATAAATTCAAAATAAAGAGATGTTTTTACCTTTTGTGCATTTTTTTTCAGTTGCAAATGCTCCAGCCACTTTCTTCTGGTTTCTTCATGTTTTCTGCTAACTCTCCATCGTCTGCTGTCCATTTGTCCTCTCTTCTCTCTTCTAGTTTTTTTTCCATTCTCTCTCTCTATATCTGCTTTAACATACTAATCTTTCTCCTTTTGCTCTTTCCTCATTCCTATTTCATCCACACAAATTTTACCCCTCTATCCTCAATCCCCACTTACTGTCCCAATACCCGGCCAATTGTAGATTTTTCATCCCTCCCACACAAAATATATTTTTCCTCTCTCCATTTTACTCTCCCAGCCCCATCCCATTCTAATCCTCCCCCAACATCAGCTCCCTTCTTGTTCCAGTCTCACCCAGCATCCATTCCCTTCTAGTCCCTGCGTCAGCCCATTTCCAGTCCTAGCTCCCCCATCCATTTCCAGTCCAAGTCCCTTCATTAGCTCATTTCCAATCCTAGCCCCCCCATCAGCCCATGTCAAATCCTAGCTCCCCTCCACTCAGCCCAATTCCAGTCCAAGTCCCCCCCCATGAGCCTACTTCCAGTTCTAGCCCCTCCATGAGTCCATTTCAATTCAAGACCATTTCCAATCTTAGCTACCCCCCAACAGCCCATTTCCAGTCCTATCCTAGCTGCTCCATCAGCCCATTTCCATTCCCAGCCCCCTCCCCATCAGCTATTTTCAGTTCAAGCCTCCCCTTCCACTCAGCCCATTTCCAGTCCTAGCAACCCCCCAACCCATTACCAGTCCTAGCTCCCCCATCAACCCACTTCCAGTCCTAACCCCCCCCATCACCCCATTTTCAGTTTAAACCCCCCTGTAACCCATCAGCCCATTACCAGTCAGCCCCCCATAGCCCATTGCCAGTCCTAACCCCCCCCCCCATCAGCCCACAGCCCATTACCAGTCCTAACCACATCCGCCCACCTCAAGTCCTAACCCCACCCCATCACCCCATTTCTTGTCCTAACCCCCCATCGCCCATTACCATTCCTACCCCCCCCCCCCCCATCGGCTCATGAAAGAAAAAAAAAAAACAAAGGCTGGCTGCTGCCGCTGCGGCAGCAGCAGAATGGAGTGTCCCACGGGACCCCCTCTGCCCGGCTGAGCTCTCCTGGCCCGGCTGAGCCCCTCTGCGCCAGCTTTGAAATACACCCCTGCAGGCTTAACAGAGACGCGAGGGAGACACTCTCCCTTTGCATATCTGAAAGCCGGCACAGAGGGGCTCAGCCGGGCAGAGGGGGCCCCACGGGACACTCCATTCTGCCGCTGCCGCGGTGGCAGCAGCAACAGCCAGCTTTTTTTTTTTTTTAATTTAATTTTTAAAAAAGCAGAATGTTCTTTGCGCGGGGCCCCCTGAAATGCGGGGCCCTGTGCAAAAAACATTCTTGCTCAATGGACGGGCCGGCCCTGCATGGGGGACAATATTCCAGGAGGCAGGACTAAGAAAATACATTGATGAATGGGTGGATTCTAGCCAGGCCTGAAACGATTTGCATGGATGTTGCAGGGGACGTGGTGTGAGGAATGGGAAAGTAATACAGCAAAGCATCCTTCTTGAAGGTTACTAGCTGCCCTAGACATAGCAGGATTTGCTAAGAGGTGTCAATAGGCCTGGCAGCAGAGAAAGAGAGAGAGAGAGAGAGCTAGCAACACATTTGGAGGATTAGATGATGGAATGGTGCAGTCAGAAGCCTTACAATTACAAGGAGGGGGGCTGCATCTGTCCAAGGAGAGGAGTAGGATTGGTTACAGATGGAGACTGATTTGTCCTCTCCCCCCACCCTCTAGAGATGTACCTTGCTCATATGAGACCTCATTAGTCCCCTCCCTCTTATACTTCTGTCAATGTGGCATTACTACTTGGTACCAAGATGCCACCCCAAAATTCTGTTCAGATCTATTTCACTTATGACCATGAGCCTTCAGCATTCTGAGGTGTGTTAGACTAGTGGCATGGATCCTGGTCCGATTCTTTTTAGCATTCGTTAGTTAGCGATACTGCAGAAGGGCTCTCTGGTAAGGTTTGCCTCTGCAGATGATATCAAAATCTGCAAGCGACACCCAGGAAGGAGAAGATAACACGAGGAGGAATCTAGCTAAGCTTGAAGAATAGTCAAGAATTTGGCAGCGGAGAATTAATGCTTTTAAAAAAAGCAGGGTAATCTAGTAATTTCTTTATGGAAAGAGTGGCAGATGCATGAAGAGCTTCCGCGGGAGGTGATAAAGACCATGACAGTATCTGAATTCAAGAAAGCATGGGACCAAAACACAGAAAATCTCTAAAAGGGGGAAAAAAAAGGTACTATTGTAGTTGATATGGAATAGCAGACAGGATAGGCCATGTGGTCTTTTTCTGCATTTCTACACCTCTATGCCAAAGGCACACTCCCCGGCATATACTTATTTAAAATAGCAAGGTTCCAGGAGGGGAAGTTGTCCGAGTCCAGGAGTGCGAACTCCCACTTCATTCCCATACTCCCCAGCTAACACTTCTCTATCTACCATGGCCCTGGAAAGGAGTGGAAACACCTGTGATTGGACAGGAGAGTCCAAAACTCAAAGCTGCCAAGTCTGGTGGAGACTGCTCCTCTACAGTCTGTCAGGGTGAATGGGGACCTTGCACAGGCAGCAGGAGGAGAGATTAAAGAGTAGAGCAGAGCAGCTGCTTCACATTACAGCAGTCTGTGCGGAATGTGTCCTGGAGTAGCCCCAGAACTGATGAATCCACAGAAGAAGCCAAGGCCCGAATGCCACAGATTTGTGCTTTTCCATCAGTGCCGCCTCTGGGGAGATCGTTCCATCATACTATACTAAATGTGGGAATACACTTCTGTTCTGTGTCTTTTGTTGATGTCTAGAGCTGAAGGATACTGTTGATTGTGTGCAAGGGGAGGTGTGGCAGTTACTAACAAGTGTCATCCTGTAAGTCACATAACTTTGATGGACTTGCAGTGTTCTGTTCAAATTCTGTCCCTTTCAGCGGGTTCCTGGCTTGGACAAAAACCCAGCCTCTTCACAATGCCAAATGGAGAGGAGAGGAGAGGAGAGGAGAGAGAGAGAGCGCGCGAGATTTCCTTCTCTTTTACAGTCAAGA
Organism: Ichthyophis bannanicus; assembly: GCA_033557465.1. Classification (NCBI taxonomy): domain Eukaryota; kingdom Metazoa; phylum Chordata; class Amphibia; order Gymnophiona; family Ichthyophiidae; genus Ichthyophis; species Ichthyophis bannanicus. The sequence goes on along the minus strand of CM066047.1, from coordinate 35,045,077 downwards.
GAAAGAAAGGAAAAAAAAATAAAAAAAAAACAGCACAGCAGATACTGAAATCAAATCCAGATGTGTCCCACTTTTAACATCTGGACCCTAATTCCTGCAATGGGCAAGATACATACAGGGCACTGTGTGAGTTTTCAAATGCTACAAGGATTAGTGCCAGTATTAAAGCCAAAAGGTTACCACTCACAAATTCGAGTCTTGGCTAGTCGGTGCAGGAATTCAGCATCCCTCGTTCTGCCAGCATGGAGCTCCCCCTTCCCCCACCATGCAGCTCACCAGTGCATCTCAATCCCACCCAGCAGCAGCTGCTGTTATTCCAGTACCAACCTCCCCCCCCCGCCCCAAGATATAGCTGTGCCTATGCTTCTCAGTCCCACCCTATAGCACCCTCTGCCTCAACTTGAGATTAGCTAAAAACAAAATTGAGAAAAGACCAAAATCTCCTCCTTTAATTTAAAAAAAAAAAAAATCCCCATCCCCTAAAACATACAGGCAGACAAATCAGGCAATGCATAAACATGAGAAAATATTCTATCCACCGTTGACAGAGTGACTGGCCAGTAGGGATGCACACAGGAAGAGACTTTATTTCGCCTTTTCCTCCCCTCCCTATCCTAACTATGTGAAATGCACCAAAAAAGGTCATTCATGTTAACGTAATGACACATGTAGTCAATTTGTGCAACACACACACACTCGAAATTCAACATGCCTTTAGATTGATTTCGCACACAGAAACCAACCAAACATGACCTATCAAAATGTGCATCTCTGTGGGCAATTTTTCAGAGAATCAGTGCGCTGGGCGTCAAGGACAACTGGCATTTCCCAGCCCACAGCTGCCACAGTTTATGATCCTCCAGGAGATTAGGCAACTGGAAACGTAAGGTGGCTTTGTTAGAGCCAAGCAGAGCATCATTCGCAGATGCTACTGGAATCTTCTCTCCCATGCTGACCTTTGAGCCCTGAACGCCTGGAGAAAGACCACGTGACGTCCCAGTAGCAAGCAAGATTTGAAGTTACAGCACAGCAATCCACCTCCTTAGTGGAGAAAGTTAGTCTCATCCCTTCATGAGCCTAGATGCCGAGTCGTTTCATCCTGGCAGATCCTGGGGGGACGGAACATGTTGCTTTCATTTTCCCTGCAGGTGCTAAGATCCTGTCTTGGCTTTGCACTGGCAGGCATGTGACAGGCATATGGATTTCCGAGCACATCAGAGTTAGAGTGGAACAGCATGCTATTTGCTTTCACTATGATGGAAGTCAGACCCCAGAACAATGTCTTAGTGCCTAGGGCAGTAAGTTACACAGCGAGCAAGACTCCGGGATTGCAAGTGAAACAGAGCCACTGACGCAAGAGTGATCACATGTAGGAATGTGAGCAGTGTACCTATAACCTGAACATGCTACATCTCATTTAACATGGCCCAAAATTAGTGGCCGACATTTGCTTATAATATTTAATGTTACTTCTGTAGTATTTTAACTGTTCACTTATTACATGAATTAACATGCATAAAATGTCATGCGAGCTAGGTTTCATTTCTTAAACCCAATCCTGGAGGTACAATTAGTCTGGTTTATAGGATATCCTTAATATGCAAAGGATAAAAATGAACATATGCTAGACCTGGTCAGGTGCGCCTCCAGGAACGGGTTAGGAAACACGCTCTAAGGCTGCTGACCCAGCAGGGCAGGCATGAAGCTATAGCAAGACACCTTTTACAAGCAGCATGGTCACCGACCTGGGCAGCGTTCCTTCCTAGGCCAAGAGCACCTACAAGCCCTGCCCCCTTGTACAGTCACAAATGGCCCAGGCACTTTCAGACTTACCACATCCATTTGATCCCCACTCTCTGTACTAGAGGAAGTGCAGAGGCGTGAGGGAAAGAATCTTAACACTAGAAGACAGACTTACGACGACTTGAGACAGCCCCTAAACGTGATCCATTACTGCTTCCTGCCCATGTACTTTATGCTGTTCATGTCATTGGGAAAAGCACGTGCTCTCAGTCCCCTATCCTCCTCCCCATTGCCAATACAGATACTTACAAAGAAGAGCAGGTTGAAGAGGAAGAGGAAGTACTTGGTCACCTTCACACAACCTGTTGCCATCTTGGATCACTTATAGAACCTGACAAGTTAAAAAAAAACACAAAAAAAGTGGTTGATAGAATTTGCACAGAAACAAAAATGTTTGCATTGAGGGGACAGGACATGGCAGGCCTTGAATGGGTACATGTACTCCAAGATGAAAGTGGAAGTTAAAAGAGGGGGGGGAGGGAGGGTGATAACAGCACAGTTCAGATACCCTTGGGATAAGCCAAGGTGGGAATATATTTAGATAAACATAAGCGCACGCACACACATGCACACCCACCCTCAGGGGGCCAGTTGAATTTAGAACCAGAAGTTTTTTTTAACCTTGTTTGAATTGTAGAACCCCTGATCTGCTCCTGGGATTCTTCCACCCTATTTGTGTAGCTTCTCAGGTGGAATTTGCACTGTAAATTCACTTTACTGGAAGACCCGATTTAGCTAAGTTTCAGCAAACTCACCTGCATCAGGGGTCAGGATGAGCACCTATAATTCATTAAGCATACATAAGAGCTGTTCTAGGTAAATCCCTTAAACAGAGTCTTCCAAACGAGAGGTACAATGGTCCGATAGCTGCAGCTTACGTGGGATACAGCCTTCTGGAGGTTTCCTTCTCTTTTGACAGACATTAAGAAGCACCATTCGCATAATGGGGCCCAGGACTGATGCAAAATAGTGGGTTACCCTATGGAAGCCTTCAGCCTTACACATCCCTTCCTCCTTCCCCCAAGATTTTGATAAATTAACTACCAATAAGTCATCATCTGACCACCACCCTTCCAACAATCCTGTAAATGCATAATATTTAAGAATATTATGCCAGATGTTTGTCTCCCTCTCTCCCTGGCTCTTTGGATTTGTGCGACTATCAGAATTTTTTTTTGCTTGGAATGTTGCTGCTCCTGAGAAGCTGTTACCCTAGGCTGCTGCCTGGTTTTGCCTTGTGGTAGGGCCTGCGTTTACTATTTACGCTATTGCTATTTAAAGCTAGAGATACTAACCTGCCTTTCGGTTTGCACCAGAGGCAATAGAGGGCAAAGCAATTTACCCAGTGTCACCTTTACTTTAGTGGCAGTGACTCAAATTTGAACTGTGGCTTCCCTGTCTAAGGCCACTATTGTAGCCTCTGAGAATTCATTGGTGAGGATGGGGGAGGGGGGAAATCAGAACATGCCAGAAAGCAGCAACATGCAGAGCCGAAACGCTACAGAATACCATCACAGTTAACGTTTGGTTCACAGCTGACTCACTTCAGCGACGCAGCGCTGTTCCATCATGTCATCCCCACTGGCAAAGCACCGAGTCAACGCAGTAGCTTTCACGGTTTGCAAGAGAGAAGGATCCATCACTGCATCTCACAGATCTCAAGCGGAACGAGATGCTATTTTACAGCCACCAGCTGCTTCCCTTATACAAATGTGGCTGCAATGGACAAGGTGTTTTGCAGCCTGGTGCAGTTGTCGCCCCCCCCCCCACCCCTTCACCTGGATGTGGTGAAAAGTTGCCGTTTTAACACATTTCCCTCCTCCCTACCCCCCAATCAGATTTCGATCCAGCTCTGTCTGTCTTTTAAAAACCATTCAGCCCAGGCAGCAGAAAGGAGTAATAGCAGGGAATGGAACAAGTGCTCATACCGAGCAGGCCAGCACAACATGGTGAGAGGATCGGGGGGGGGGGGGGGGGCAGGCCTGAGGTTTGATGAGCACCAAAGCTGCCATGAACACTGTTCTATTGCACAGGCCCTGTCTTCACATGCAGCTCAGCTCTTAAAAATAAAAGCAGCTTCTAAGCCATGCAGGGCAAAAAGACCCCCACTAAGTTTCCCAAGACTGGAGACTGCACTGGCGTTCTTTTCTGCACCACACGACAGTGCAAGGAAGGTAGCGGTGGCACCACCAATTTAACCTTGTATATGGGGGTGGGGGGGGAAGACAACCCCGGATCCATTCCTGACAGATTCTGGTCAACTCTGAAGTTCAATTAGGACATGGGAGAAGGGAATGCAATCTTTAAACACTCAGTCAGTCTTTTATGAAGGATGTGATGTGATGAGAAACTGTTTTGCAAAAATTACAAATAAATATTTACCATCATATTCTGTGCACAGGTTTAATTAAGAGGAATTTCCACACATACATCTTGATAAGTTGCCCATGTGTGTTACGTCTTATGAATGCCATAAACTTTGGCATGATGTAAGTATGTCACGTGTTAGCAGTACAGTTTGAGAGACTGATCATACTGCATATTCCCTGACTTAGGACAGAAGTTCATGACCGTCATGGTATATGCAAACCATCCCATTTGGAGACATTGCCGCCAACACCATCCCCCCCATGTGAGCAAGATGATGAAGTCACCGTGCCCTATGTACACACGGATCACCCACATGCTATTAGTCAGAAACACAAGACGTGCTCAGAGTAATTGAACTCCCTCACAACAAAAGCTGCTGCCTTGTGGACTGTCGCCCAACAATTCCAACAACTCCTCTTGAAAACAGACAGTCCATGCCAAGGGAGACTGATGCTCACTGGCTCCATCTTTTTACCAGATTCCAGTTCCTCTTTATAAGCCAAGCCTCCAGTGTAAGGTTAGCACAGGAACCTTGTTGTTTCCGGGGACCATAACCACTGCGGTTCCTCCATGGATGGAAGCAAAAAAAGCTGTAGAAGTTGGTGAATAGCCCAGGCTCAAAATAAAGATGTCACTAAGCACAACTGTCACCTGCACCCACAATACCATGAACCGAAACTAGATGAGCTCAGTGGACATTCCCAGTACAGATGTCTCCACTATGGTAGTGCCTTTCTTACCAGACAACATTGGGCAAATGTATCCAGACATCAGTACTGACAGCACAACACCCACTTCCCCTACTGAACCTTCCTAAAACATCTCAGAACATTTGAAACTCGAGAAGTTAAAAGTGGAGCATGCATTTCAGAAAGGATGGACAGGCAGCTTAACTACAGCTGGGTATGCGAGCAAAAGTCTTACCACTAGCCCAAACAGGTAGACATGGCACAAGACAGTTTAGTACAGTGAAGTAGAGAAAAGAAAAATAAATTATCTAAGTGACCTGCATTCCTTTCAATAGGGTAAGATTGCATTAGACATCCCTTCCTGGTGGAGAGGCTGAAACCCAAGAGACCGGTTCTCGTCCCCTCTTGCAATCAGATTCAGATACAAAACTCTTCCTGTAGTCTCTTGTTAAATCTAATACGCCAAACACACAAATCCTTCCACCCCTCCTCCCTCCAAGTACTGAGGACAGCTGCTGAGGCTCTGAGAACAGAGAGGACTTTGTTCTGTGAAAGGGGAGATGAGATGCATGGCTGAGAAAGGGAAAGACCGAGGCAGCAACCTGTTACAGGAAGGCCCTGCACTGCTCCCTCCCCTGCTGAAAGGGCAGCATGGGAAAACCCAGCACTGGGGAAGGGAGAGCGACCGTCCAAGAGATTCCAGGAAGAATCTACATGGCAGGTTCTGGAGAGAAAAGTCCCTGTGTACACGTGGGTAATTTCCAGCTTCACATGGTTCTGGGGAAACTGACACAGTTTCACAGCACTAGACGACTTTGGGATTATGCTGCCTCAGAAGATACTGGCAGTTACCTGCTGTGCAGGAAGGTGGTCGGACCCAGCAGAGCAGTCTGGGAGCATACGAACAAAACAAAAGCAGCAGGTAAAAGAGGTCAAGAATAGGCAAGGTTCAGGGCAGGCAGAACAGGTTCTTTTCCAAAAAGGCTAAGAGGTCAGATACCAAACCTATGAAGCAAGCAAGACCTATTTGAGGGCGAGGTGGAATGGGAATTCCTGGGGTGTGAAAGGGTGCAGGGGTCAACGGGATGCATTCACTGAGAGCCTGGAAGGCCATGTTGGGGCCCTCCGCATCATCAGGTCGTTACTAGTAGCAGCATAAAAGGAAAGGTAGAAGCAGCCGCAGTTCACTTCCTATGTGAGGAAAACCTAGTAAGTGCATGACAGCTAAAATACAACTGAACTTGGTGCTCAATGACAGCGCAGGGCACTAGTCCCGAGAGCTCACTAGCAGAGGACCTTGGGGTGTCAGAATTCTCAGACTCTTCTGCTAGCACCTAGTCCAGCAAACTGATGTTGCAAGACAACACCCTCCCTGTGGATCTCACCAGCAATAACCTTCCCTCCCTCAAAAAGCAAGTCACTCCAGTTCAAAGGATAGATGGAGGAGAGGGCACGTGATGTCCAAGAGTTATGATGCAGTTTTATTGGAAAAATGCCAGTGTGGACAGCCAATGGCAAGGAAAGTCCCAAAAATGCCCAATTCTTCCACGGCAGCAATGTGAATTTTATATGCTGTTTTTGACAAACATGAGCATGACAGGAGATAAAGACCATACGTCCTATCCAGTCTTCCCATCCAACTTGACTAAGCAGTTCTACAGTCCCTTCTCCCTCAAAGATCATCTGAATAACCCCACCACCCACATGAGCACAGAGATCATCTTCACCTCCAGCCAGCAGTTCTATAATCCACCACCACCTTATCCTCCTCATTATAAGAACATAAGAAATGCTATACCGGGTTAGAGACCAAGGTCCATCAAGTCCAGTATCCCGTTTCCAACAGTGGCCAATCTACATTTCCAAAAACAGTACATAGAATCTCAAATGCTTATACCAAGGTAAGCAGTGGATTTCCTTAATAATGGTTTATGGACCTTTCTTCCAGGAACTTGGGCTTAAAAAAAAAAAAAAAAGGGAGGATTTGGATAACTACACACCAACAGCTTTTACTACATCCTCTGGTAATGAATCCCAGAGTTTGATTGCATGTTGAGTGAAAAAAATATTTTCTCTTATTAGTCTTAAATAGGTTATGTTGTAGCTTCATTGCATGTCCTCTAGTCAATATATGGCATACAATATGTTGCCATATTCTGTACATGGTTACTAGAACTTACATGCTAAGGTGGCAAACAATCTATGATACTATGCAAAATCCTTAGTCTCCAGAGCCGGCCCTTCCGCTAAGTAGACAAGGAATCCACCTAGGGTTAGCACAAGCACTGGTATAACAGTTTTCAGAAGCCCTAAATCAAAGTGAAAGCAGTAAGTGCGAGGCTCTAAGCAAACCATATGCCCAAGGCCTGGCACATCCCAATACCCCCTTCCAAAGAAGGGGTTTTTGAGAGGGCAGGACATGGCCTGCCTTACATGTGCATGCCATCTGCTCAAGGCTCCATGCGGCCACTTTTGAAAGTTGGCCTAGAGGAAGGTAGCAGAAGCGAGATCATGGACTGTGCAAGAACCAAAAAGGGATATGATGGACACCTGAAAGTGGAGGCAGGGGAAGGAAGAGGAATGTGGCACAGAGCTGCAGGTTCACCTAGGGCGGATACCCTTTGGCTGACCCTGCCTCTAAGGCAATTAAAAGAATGAAGATTGTGGAAGAGGAGCACAGTGGGGGGAAGTGGGTCATTGTGTAATAAAAACACACCACAGAATTTCAGTGACCCACATATAGGTTGTTTTAGAAGCGTGAACATGATAGAGCTAAGTATAGACTATTATCATCAAGGGAGCTGATGTTTCCTTTCAAATACGGAAGTGAGACACTGTCCCGGCACATATATTCTAAACTGAATCATAGTATACCTCAGTTTTCTGCATGTACCCTATGGCTCCGTCTGCCCTCCTCCACCTCAGTCACGTCCCAGAATCAAAATCATTCCTCTCAGAGTTATATTAAAGAAGCATCGTGAGAAAATAAACATGACTCCCCCCCCCCCCCCCCCGCCACACACACACTCAAAAACCAAACACACAACACCCAATCCACTATCCAGTCCTGGAGACAAAATAGGAGGAAACCGCTATTACTAGGAGTCATGCATCCTGCTATTGGACAAACAAAATCTGATCAGTACTATTACAGATTAGAACCTAGGAACTGTCCTATTCTTATTTTTTCATTAATGGTTGGTGCCCATTAGGATTTCTCCACCATGAAAAGCTGCAAACCAGATCAACCAGGCACCTAACATTCAGAAAAACAAAACCACTGAAAATCCATAACAAAAGAGCAAACATGTGAAGTAGTATGAGGCGTGGAAGTATATTTACAGCACTTCGCTGCCAGTTACTCTGTACTTTCCTTTCCTCTTTAAAATTACTTCATGTATTACTTTGACAACACATGTACAAATTGCCAGGTGATGAAAGTTTCTTGAATCTGAGAACATAATGGAGGAAGGGTACAAAAGAATTGGAGACTTCAGAATCTATTGTAATGTACAGACCAAAAGGACCTCAATACAATTGCTGGCATTTAAATCTATTAACCCTTTCTCCTCTGGCCCCACAGTAACCATGAATATGAACGCTTCCTCTTTTAGAGGATATAAGAGCCATTACTGGGGCGCAGTTTCTCCCAGTCAGCTTAAACACACCCAACACTGTTCAATTCACAAAAGAGCCATTGTAAAGTTAGATCTGTTCCCCCACAGGAACTTTTAAAAGATTCTGCTATTGGAATGATCCATCGTATTTTGTTATTGATTTTTAAGATTGCTAAAAGAGGCATTTTACTTAGCTCCTTGGGCTTAATTCTTTTAGCACTCATACCGAAGACTCCTTCTGGAGATTTGAAACAAAGAGGTTCAGATTATTGCCAGATAAACTATCTTGCCATTTTTTGCTAAGGGAGGGTAGAAATTATTTTCCATTCAACTCCCAGGAATATAGATTCCCGTATTTGCTTAATAAAATTTCATTCCAGATTCACTGAAGCTTCTGGTTGAAGTAGTTTATGATCTTCAGTTACTTTTAGACAAATGACAGGCTTTGGTCTGTTAGCGGTCACCTTCTGCTCAGGTTCGGAGGCGACACTCCTTTGGACACTCACCTGACACGAAAGTGTTGGAATTCCCCAGATAGCCTCCCCTCGCTATACATTCCCCTCCCCCCTCAGGCACACACACACGTTAAGCATACCACGCAATTATTGCAGTGCTCAATAAGACATCTTTATTATGGAAAAGATGAGTATAATATCTAATTGCACCTAGCATAAGCTTATCTAATATGGGGGGGGGGGGGGGGGGAGTTGGTAGGTACAGCCCATCTCCATGATCTGATCCCAACTCCCTCCCATACAATTCTTCTCTTCCTTCCAGCATGTACACTGTGAACACACACATATAGTGTTCTCCGTTTCTTCACTAACTCCTTTGTAGTTTCTTCCCAGATCTCAAGTCTATCATTTATTTCTGCAAAATGTTTTCTTTTTAAATTAACTCATCCTGCCACCTAGTGTGCTGCATTCCAGCTATGACCGCCCCTCCCCCACATTCTTCAGTATCTGAACCTGTTCTTGAAGGTCACAGGTAACTGGGCTGAATTTATTCACAGTTTCTTTATTAACCCTTATGCTGATGGTGTAGCAAACAGATTGGTAGGCCCTTACAGGTTATATAAGTTTGACCCGTCGGCCACTTGACATTCTAGATCATTGTGGAGTCTACTTTTTGCAGTTGATCGAAAAGCATTTTTGGCACAGTCAGAAATTCCTTGACCCAATGTAAATCTAGTCATTCCTATATGCAGGACTGTACCAAGCTTGAAATGTGCCTTGTGCAACTAACGAATCTGCTGCCCCCACTCCATCCAGTCATGTTCAGTATCTTCCTCTTTTTGAGCTTCCTGGAGGCCCAGTGATGGACGTCAGTGCCTCTTCTGTGCTTACGCCATGTTCAGCCACGCCACTCGCAAAGCCCTTGGTACGGTCTTCCCTATATGGTTAGATAGCAGGAGGATGCTTCAGATCCTTAGACTAGTCTGTACGAGTTCCTCAGGGATCTCCCCATCACCTATATTAAAATCTATTTAGGACAAATTAATGTCTTAAAAAAATAAAAAGCCCCACCATGGTGGGGTTTCAGTATTTCTCATATACAGATAGTGTTTTAATAATTCTATTTAAAAATCATATGCAAGATGTCTATACATGGCCTACTTAAAGGTTTGATTTGGGGGCCAGATGGACGACAACTCATTATCTAAAAGGTCGGTTGCACTCTGCCAGGAAAGCCCAGGTCCTGGGCTGCCAGCAAGCAGTATTGGTTCAACGGCACACACAGCATTGCATTCTTTAGACCGATTTCCTAGCCAGAATTTTATGCTGAAAGGAAATTGCATTTCTCTTACCACTTCCTTGAAATTGGTAGGCATTATCCTTCATTCAACTCAGACCACGGAAAGTCAAGTAAACACTGTGATTAAAAAAAAGTTATAGGATGCACTTACTAAAAGTAAAATTAGACCATAGGTGAACGAGACTCAGTTGAAGTTCTTAACCCAATTATGGTATCTTAGCTAGGACTGTGATCTTTTTTCATCTTGCCATACCATGAAACTTTTCTATGTAAAAGTTCAGGTTGTGCATAATATACCAGTCAAAGTAATTCTAAAGGGTTCTAAGTGGAATCATGTGATGCCCTTTTTAAAATTGAAATCTTATGTTTAAGCAATGCAAAGTAAAGTGCAAAGTAAAGACAGTTCGGTACCTTAGAGACTGAAACGCAGGAAAAAAAAAAAAAAAAAGAAAAAAAAATTATCCCCATTCCTCTTATATAGAAAGCTCTCACCAGCAAATACCTTCTTAGACAAATCTTTCATTCATAAGGAGAAAAGACCTCGGTATTAATAGCCCCTCTATCGAGCTTGGGACAATGTCCTTGCCACAGGGGATATGGTGTTCATACAGACATTACTGGTCCAAAAAGACTCCATGTAGTTTTTACTCTCAAAGTCAGGCAATTCACTTATCCATACAAAATTGGGGGGGGGGGGGGGGGGTGGGGGTGGTTAAATTTTTAGGATTTTCCCCCTTTTTGTGGTTGTAACTAAGATGAAGAACTGTATACAATGCGAAATCAAACCAGAACTCATCACTTTAAAATGTTATATGTTTCAAATACTGCATCCAAAGTGCTTATTTTAGAACTTCTTGCAAGCAGCCTTCAACTCTCTGCTTATGTGCCCGACAAAGATCTTTATTTCACCATTAGCCGCGTTAGGGGCTTCTGGTATTCCAAACTCAGTTTTAACATACTATGTCACATGTACGTCTTTTAAAAAACTTCCACGAAGTCCAATGTTCCCTCTAATTTTCTGTAGGCTGTGTGCACATAAAGTATCAGCTGTGCAGCTTCTGAAGGAAGGTTAAATTTTTGTGCGCCACATAACGACACTCGGAGTTATATACTTTAAAATTTGACTACACGTCAGAATACAGTATGTACAGCACATTGATTTTAATCAAATTAAATGAAAAATAGACAATTACTAAATGAAATGGAAAAATTTCTAGCAATTACAATCACAACTTTTAAATTTTAAGACATCTGTGTTTTTTTCTATCAGAATTAGAACCGTAATTTTTGTGCGCTCTGTTGTAAAGTATGTGCGCTCACTTGTTGAGGTGTGTGCGCGCGCACACGCGCACAGCTTAGAGGGAACAGTGACGAAGTCTAAATCCACCAATCGCAGTAAACAGCATTAAAAGCTAACACCTCACTGAAGAAACACCCTCCATTCAAATCATATCCAGAGGACTGGAGAAAGGCTCATGTGGTCCTTTTACACAAAGGCAGAAGTAAGGATGAAGTTGAAAACTATAGGCCGGTTAGTCTAACCTTTGTGGCGAGTAAATTATTGGAAAAAACACTGCTAAGAGAATAGTAAGATTACTGGAGCCCAATGGATTGCAGGATCTGAGACAGTATGGGTTTATCAGAGGCAGGTCTTGTCAGGCAAATCCGATTGATTTCTTTGATGGGGTGACCAGGGAGTTGGACAGAGGGAGATCCGTAGATGTGGTGTACTTAGATTTCAGTAAAACCTTTGTTTATAAGTTACCTGTGTGGAATAGTGTCAAACTAAGCACCGTAGGAATGGATCCTAAAGTTACTGATTGGGTTAGAAACTGATCGAGTGGGAGGTGGCAAAGGGTACAGATAAATGGATTCACTCAGAGGAGAAGGAGGTTACCAGTGGTGTGCTGCAGGGATCTGTCCTTGGTCCAATTCTTTTTAAAACATCTTTTGTTAGCGATATTGCAGCAGGGCTGTCAGGCAAAGTTAGCCTGTTTGCAGACGATACCAAAAATCTGCAAGAGTAGAGCAGTGTAGATACCCAGGAAAGAGTAGATAGCTAGAGCCCTCCTCAGGCTAAGTTTGAAAAAATGGTCTAGGATTTGGCAGCTGAGAATTAATGCTAAAAAACAAACAAAAAAAATGCAGGGTCATGCATTTGGGCCGTAAAAAATCCAAGAGAGCAATACAGTGTAGGGGGTGAAGTACTTCTGTCCACAAAAGAAGAAGAGTAGGACCTGGGTGTGATTGTGTCGGACGATCTTAAAGTAGCTAAATAGGTAGAAAAAGAACAGCAAAAATCAGAAAGATGCCTGGGTGCATAGGGAGAGGAATGGCCAGCAGAAAGGAGGTGGTGATAATGCCTCTGTACAAGTCTCTGGTGTAACCTCATTTGGAGTATTGTGTGCAATTCTGGAGACCGCACCTTCAAATGGATATAAATAGGAGGATGGCTACTAAAGTGGTTAGTTGTCTTAGTTATAAACCATATTGAGACAGACTTAAAGATCTTAATATGTATACTTTAGAGGAAAGGCAAGATAGAGAGATATGATACAGATATTTAAATACCTCCGTGATATAAATGCACAGGACGGCAGTCTTTTGATTGAAAGCAAGCGCTGCTACAAGAGGACGTAGCATGAGGGTGAAATGTGATAGACTCAGGAGTAATATGCAGAAATATTTCTTTACAGAACGTGGTAGATGCGTGGAACAGTCTCCCAGTGCAGGTGGTAGAGATGAGGACGGTATATGAATTCAAAAAAGCATGGGAGAAACAGGATCTCTAAAAAAAAAAAAAAAAAAAAAAAGGTAAAAAAAGGGGACTATTGTAGTTAATGGAAGGGCAAATTAGATAGAAACTTGATGGCAGAAAGAGACCATATGGCCTATGTTAAGACCATTTGGTTCAAGGGTATTCTATTCAAATATCCAGCACTGCTCCCGCTGTACCAGCATGTGCGTCTTTCTGTATATGGTCTCTAACCGTGCATCACAGATCGGTGAACATATGTTGAATCATACAATGTTGCACCAATGGCACTTTTTTTTTGCTTATTCAAAACAGTATTTGTGAACATAAAACATGCCATACCAATAGTCCATCAAGACAAGTATCCCGTTTCCAACAATGGCCAATCCAGGTCACAAGTGTCTGTCAGGTTTCCAACAAGTAGACAGATTTCCCCCAGTCCATAATAATGGTTTATAGGCTTTTCTTCCAGGAACTTGCCCAAAAGGAAACCAAACGTTTTCTAAACCCAGCTACTTTAACACTACATCCTTTGGCAACACATTCCAGAGAATTGCTTAAGCTTATGGTTTGTATTTAAAACTATGAATTGTATGGCTCCTGTTAGCAAGACAGATGTTATTTACTGGTCCTCATAGAATTAAAATGATCATAATGGACTAAGTTGTCCTATGAAAAAAAATTTACCAAAAATGTACCTTTTTAGGTTCTAGCCTATTGGGCCCCAACGTCTTGGAATGAATAACCTAGTGCTTTAAAAGCCAGGAGAAAAAGTTATGCCTTCAGGAAGCTGAAAAGTTTTTAAAAAATGTGTATATTTTGCTCAACTTGATCAAATTTAGTCGGAGTACATTGCATCAAAATCACAATTTCATGAAAAACCTAGATTAAAAGCAATGTAACTGTTGGTCATAATCTTGTAGTCTGCCTTTAACTACAGGAATTAAAAGCATGAAAGCAAGAGGAAGTAGTTCCAGCACAGAATCGGAGCCCACGACAGCAAAAAGATTTCTCAGTACAGTTATTTGAAACGTTACTTTTCATGTTAAGTGAAAATACCATTGAGTTCTTACAACTCCTGTAGTACGAAGGAATAGCATGCATTCTTTAGTTTATGATCCATTTTCCTGCCCATGCCTCGCACAAAGGTTAGGCCTTCCCTGAAGGCCTTTGCTCACAGTACAAACACTGGCTGGATTTCAGTCTCCTAGACTATTTAGAAAACCAATGAGATGCTGATAAGAGAGAAAAATCCAACTCCTGTCAAATGTTGCTTGGTATTTAGTAATAATACCATTCCAAGATTTGTTTGCACCAGAATTCTGGAGACTGACCTTCCATTTCTTGAAATTTGGAGATACGTTAGTACAAGATGGTCCTATTCTTCCTTAGGAAAACAAGAGGTGGTTGGAGCGGCTGGGCTTTGGTGGGCTTGCTTTGTTGGCTAGGCCCGGCCTCTTTTTGCTAGTACCATTGTTCTTATACACTCTCGGAATGCCATGCTCCCAGACAACCATTGTACTTAGTGAGCACCAACGATTTTCAGCCCCCTCCCTTTGCCATTCAGAGGCCCTTCTTCATATTCCCCCTGTTTAGGCTTCTTACAGGTTGTTACTCATCCCCCCTCCTTAAAGAGCACTGCCTACAAAAAGCACTCTCTCTCTCATCATCCCAGAGAGAGGAGGGGAAGATATTATATATATCAGACAGATGCTGGGAAAGTGTGTGGGGGGTAGGGGGGCAGCAGATATAAGAGGTGGACTACTGATACTATACATGGTCAAAACAATTTGTATTAACAAAAGCAGAAATATTTTTCAAAATATAAAAGCTATAATCTAAAAGTTAGTATTAAGAAAATGGCCTCAAAGAATCATGATTATATTTTAAAGAAACGGCAGAATTTACATGAAAAATGTTACTAGGATGTGAAGCTATAAACGTCCACAGTGCTCTAGTTGGGTCTCTAAAAGGGACAATACACTTTTCTTTTTGCAACTTCCCTATAACCAGTACAATGCGATATTCTTACACATCCTACACTTGCTTTTCTTTTGGGGGGGGGGGGGGGGGGGGGAAGGAAGGGAGGAATGTGGAGATTATAGAAAATAGGTGGCTAAAATTAAATTCACTTAAAATCTTAACCACAATTGCATGTTCTGTCCTGAAGTTATGAGGACAGCTTCTGAAGATCCCCTTTTGGGACATATGGAGACGTGGTGGGAAGGGTGATGGACATGCTTTGGGATGAAGGAATTAGACTTTTCATATTTTGTCCTAAATAGGGGTTCTTCCTTCTCAAGAAGCTGGGTGATCACTTACCTCATGCCCCTCTTGCTTTGCTAATATTAAATACTAATAAGAAACCAGGAGAACCCAGTCTATGAAAGCCATATAATCGTCAGGCTATTGCTCTGTATTAAGTGATCCAAGGTCAGAGACAAGGTACAGTGGTGTGCAAAAGTCTGGAATCACTTGTAAATTTGATGACCTTATGTCTTAATTTATTTTTCCTCCCAGTGGTTTTTTCTGTGTATCTCATGATAAAATGATAGATTTGGCTATTAGGGCCAACTTTTAGTATTGGTTTGGCCCTTATTTTCTGAGTTTGTTCCCCATAGTTGTCCAGTTGATAGATTTTCTGTGAAAATTGCATAATGTACATCGTTGACCAACAATATATTATTGAAAGTATGCTTTAAAATATTATGGACGCACGCCAAGTTTCCTTTAAATTAATGTATGTGGCCTTGAAAAAGGCCATTTTTGTGTGTCAGTGATGGCTCAGTATTTGATGGGCCACCCTTTGTTCTTGATCACCTGACTGCACCTTGTCAGCATTGAATGAACCAGTCTGACAAGGTGATCGTTGGTGACAACACGGTTCCAAGCTGCAATGAGTGACTAAATCAGTTCACGCTTTGATGTCGGATGCCTCTTGGATATTTCCAAGGCCACCTTGTGCCACAGGTTCTCAATTGGATTCAGATCTGGAGACTGGGCAGGTCAGTCCATTGACGATGTTGTGCTGCTTCCAGCTGATCACCTGTCTGGAGCGATGGCAGGGTGCATTGTCATCTTGGAACAGAAACTGGCCAGGAAACAGCTAATGTGCCGATGGCACCATGCACTTTTGCAGTATTTGTGAAGTACTTGGCCCCATTGACCATTCCATCGATGATGTAAAGACGTCCAATGCTACTGGCAGCCATGCAGCCCCAGACCATGACCTTCAAAAGGATGCTTCACAGTGAGGTTGAGACACTCAGGCTTGAACTCCTCTCCAGGAAATCTCCTCACATAGGTGTGGGCCTGGTTACCAAACAGGCAGAAGGTGCTTTCATCACTGAATAGCACCTTTTCCCACATTTCAGTCGATCAGGTTGAGTGCTTTCTCGCCCACACAATCCAGTTGAGCCTTTGTATGTCAGTCATCAGTGGCTTATTCCGTGCTTTGCAGCCCTGGAGATCAAACTGCAGGCACCGGCGATGAACTGTTGATGAGCTGACACTGACCTCACTCTTTGTCTGAACACTCTCGAAGTAGCTGAGGAGAGATCAACTTGCAATTAGTCAGTGAAATGCGTCATAGTACGCAGTCCTGGCGTGATGTTGATGCATGTGGATGACCTGAACAAGGCTTGTCCACCACTGAACCCATTTCTTTCTTCTGTACAATCTTAACAGCGCTCTGACTGCAGCCAACTTTCCTGGCTGACTGCTTGAAAATCCTTCCTTGCTCATAAAGGGGACACGAACACGCTCCAACGTCAGGGTCCGAGTCATCTTCATGGTCGATCCAGAAAGCGTACGAAATTCAAAAATTCTGCACGTTTTAAATAGCTGCACTGTTGGCTAGATATCTGCATTGTGATTGGTCAGAAATAACGTGTTCATATTGGATAATCTCGATCTAGTTTCGACACAGGATCCACAAAAATCACAGTAGCTATCTCCCAGTGTCTGTAAAGTATTTAAATTGGAAGCAAGGAATGCATAAAAGTCAACGCTAATAGCCAAATGTATCCCTTTTAACGTGGTAGAAGATGAATAAGCTGGGCTAATGCAAAATTTAAAAAAAATAAAAATAAAAAATTAGAAAGTATGACAAACACAAAACTCACAAGTGATTCTAGACTTTTGCACACCACTGTATAAGTGGCCGGTCACTGTATTTCATGGACTAGGACACTGACTGGATGAATTTGCATTTTTATATAATGAAAGAAATTTTCAAGAAACCTGCATAGTTTAACCTAGTATTTGAAAAGAAACCCCACAGGTAGATTACTTGGGGAGGGGGACGGGGACAGATCTGCCACACACACACACACCTACTTGTCCTTTGTAGTGGAGAGGAAAGCAAAACATGCCTATCTTAGAAATCAAAGGTCTAACACAAGTCATTTCCCTTCCCTACCCCACCCCTCCCCTAGAACACATCAACAATCCAGTTAGAAATGCATGCAAGATGGAGTCCTGCATGCTTTTAACCAGAGTGCATGGAGGCAAATTTTTGGAAAGGCTAACTGTACCTGGAATAACTTCTTTAAAACCAGTCTCTGCAATAGATAAACCCCAGTCCGGCCATGCTCAGTATGTTCACATCTATCAAGGGGAATGTGTTTTGCTTCTGCTGTGCTGTTGCGTCAATGCAGACTCCTGATGGCCCAGCAACCCCTGGGTTTTCTTGGCAAGGTGTGACCAGAAGTAGATTTCCAGGCCTTTCTTCCAAGGCAAAAGGAGGGCAAGTGTGACTTGCCCAAGGTCACAAGGTGTGCCAGTAGGAATTGAACCGTGGTCTCGGTCACCAGGCTACTCCTTTACTCAGTGTTTTAGTTTATCTTTATCTTTATCTTTATTGGTAACTTAATATACCGCTCAGGCAAAAATGCGTCAGAGCGGTGTACAATATTCAAAATAGCTGCAGGAAGGAAGGAAAAGAACGCCAAATATGTGACAGAAAAGATTTAGGAGAAAGGAGAAAAAGCTAAAGGGAAGGAGAAGTAACAGGAAAAATGGCTAGAGAGAAGTCAGTGAAGGGAAGGGAGGGGGGAAGGAGGTGGGGAGAGGTCAAAGGCGAGACAGAAAAGGTAGGTTTTTAAGTGGGCCTTAAAGGTTTTCAGGGTAGGTTCCAGGCGGAGGTCCGGGGGAAGCGAATTCCAGAGACGAGGTCCAAGGAAATAAAAGGCAGAGGAGCGGGTGGATTCAAGGTGAGCCTGTGAGGGGGATGGTAGGAGCAGACGATTGGCGTGTATGGAGCGAAGTGAGCGGTGGGGAGTGTGGAGATGGATCTGATCTGCGAGATAAAGAGGGGTACCTAAGTGGATAGATTTGTGAACGAAAGTGAGGACCTTATATTGAATGCGGAAGGGGACTGGGAGCCAGTGCAATCGTATGAGATTGACATTTTCAGCCCATTTTCAGCCCTTCTCATTCACTTTGACTAAATAAATGATTACCAAAACTGCAAGTCAATGTCTCCAAACGGGTTCGTTTTGCACATGCCGTGCCAGTCATGAAGGGAATATTAGAGTTTGTGGCATAAAAATAGAAGTATATCGTCTCCCCTTGATCTGCAAGAGTCTACTTAATTGTTGTTAACTTTTTCTTCGTTAACGTTTAAGAGGGTTCTCACACCACAGTAGGCCCATGAACAAGCTCACCGTGGCCCGGATGCTGTCTTCATCTGCAGTGTCTGCACTTTGCTACCCCCATTGTTAGCCCTAGTACACAAGCTATGGGTGGGCACTTTATCCTGAGCAATATATAACCAGCATATCTTTCTTCTTTCCTACCTTACTTCAATAGTAGTGTCACCTTGCTGAGGTTTAGTATAGATTTTACACAATTGGGTCACTATGTGCATGTACTCAGCAAGACTGTGTGGAAACATTTGTTCCTTCCCTTAAGAAATGCACAGCACCTTAACCACTGCTGGTAGATTTTATGTTGTGCTCCCTTATTGTGTGTGTGCGTGTGTACTTGGATGTACAGTATAGTTACTCAACATACATATTTTCTCCAGGGACAGCAGGAATCAAATCAGTCCTCAAATATATTTGTGACATCAGCACCGACAGAGCCCTCATGGTAACCTCACTCCAGCTTTCAAAGAAAGCCTTTGGGAGAAGCACCATGTATGCATGCATGGTCCCCTTCCCACCTAAGGGTGCCAGTATATTATAATAGCACAAGACGGCAAAAATGATAAGAAGCAATTCCACAAGAAGGAGGGAGGGTTGTGAGGACCGCTTTCTGGGGACAGCAGGAAACACTTGTTACAGGTGAGTAACTACACTTTCTCTGGGAACAAGCAGGAAGTCAGTCCTCACGAACTCCCCAGCTACAGGCTACATTAAAAAACAAACACACACAAACAAACACCCCTGTAAACCCTGTACAGCTGACCAGAAAAAGGTGCATCGTGAACAGCAACAGAGTCAGAAGACAACAGACCACAAGCGACCCAAGTGTGCAGGGAGGAGCCAGTTCACCAGTAGCCCAGACACAGCAAGGGCCAGAGGGCAGGAGGAGTTGACCACACCCCATACAAATGACAAGAGTACTGCCTGGCCAAAGGCACTGTCTTGGGGGCACTTCATCTCCAGGCAGTTATGAGTTGCAAAGGTGTGGACCGAGGACCAAGTGGCAGCCTGGCAGATTTCAGACAAGGGAATGGAACGCAGGTTTGCCACAGAGGCTGCCATGGCCCGGATGCTGTACACTATGACACAGCACTCTAGCAAGAGGCTGGCCTGCTCATAGATGAAGGCGATGATAGGGTGCGTTGAGACTGCTGCCCTCAACTAACTTGGGTTGAAGGAAACAGAGCCGAGAAGCTCAGTGGTGATCCTAGTGCGCTGTAGGTAGAAAGATAGTGCCTGCTTACAGTACAGTGTGTGGAGAACTACCACTGCCCTGCTAGTGTAGGGCTGTAGAAAGAAGGTGTGAAGAGCCACCTGCTGGTTAAGGTGGAACAGAGACACCACCTTTGACAGGAACTTGGGGTGCGTGCGAAGCATGACCCTGTTCTTATAGAACTTAGTGTACGGTTGGTCCACCC
This sequence comes from Ichthyophis bannanicus, assembly GCA_033557465.1. Lineage (NCBI taxonomy): Eukaryota > Metazoa > Chordata > Amphibia > Gymnophiona > Ichthyophiidae > Ichthyophis > Ichthyophis bannanicus. The sequence continues at coordinate 35,025,022 of CM066047.1, read as the reverse complement.
CCAATGCCTGAAGCTTACTTCTGCTTGCCAGGTCAGGTCAGCAAGTGCCACGAGGAACACCACCTTCCAAATGAGATAATTGTGGCAGGAGCAGAGAGGTTCAAAGGGTGGTGCAGTAAGCTTTGAGTACCACATTCAAGTCCCACTCCACATCTGCTGCCTCCCTGGTGGGGGTGTGGCCGACGGGAACAAAAGCGGGGCAGGTGGGCAGTGACCAGGCTGGCAAAGAAATCTAGTCATGGGAACCGCCAGTACCAGAATAGCTGGTTGACTACCCTGGGATCCAGCCTCCACTCGTGTGGCTGGGGAACCTGGCTGAGCTGGTCTGCCAGGGCACTGTCCTGGCCTAGGACATACTGCCCACAGGAGCATCCCGTTGCTGCTGGCATAAGCACAGATGCTCACCACTTCCTGGCAAAGGATGAATGACCCCATGCCTCTTACAAAAGAACACCACCACCACACACACCAGCTGGATGTTTAGTCTGGACCGTACTGCTTGGTCCCACAAGTGGTGGTGAAAAGCCCAGAGGGCTAAGGCCACAGCCGGCAGCTCAAGGAGGTTGGATTTGCTGGAGGCTCTCTGCTGGTGATCACTTGCCCCGAGTACAGAGATCACTGCAATGGACTCCCCACCCAGTTTGGAAGCATCCGTTGTGACGATTCTCTACAGTGTGGGGGCCTGGAAATGCATCTCTGCCAGTAGGTGCTGGAGGTGTTGGCCAGGGGTTAGATGACAGTCACCCTGTCTCACAGGCACCCTGTGGCCTGGGGACCACTGAGAATAGAGGGTCCACATCTGCAAGCAGGCATTTGGGGTGATATGTACCATTGACGCCATGTGTCCCAGTAGGTGGAGCATGTGGTGGGATGACACTGAGCAATGGTGCTGGATGTCAGAGTGCCTGGAGGTACAGGGCCCTGTCCCTCAGGAGAAAAGCCCTGGCTTGGACAGTCCAGCTGTACCTTTATGAACTCCAGGTTTTGAGTCTGCTGGAGATGAGACTTTGGGTAGTTGACTACAAACCCCAAATGCTCCAGGACAAGTATAGTGCGGGCCATTGCCTGTTGCACTTCACTGGCAGTGCTGTCCTTTACCAACCAGTCATACAGGTAGGAGAAAAAACAAAGAACCCCTGGAGCCTGAAGTGGGCTGTGACTACTGCCAGGCATTTTGTGAATACCCACGAGGCTGTGGCTAGCCTGAAGGGTAGCACTCGGTACTGGCAATGACCTCCTCCCACCATGAATCACAGATTCACAATCTATGGAGGGGGTGGATGAAGATGCGAGTGTATGCATCCTTTAAGTCCATGGAGCATAGCCAGTCTCCATGCTTCAGGTATGGCAGCAACATTCCAAGGACAGCATTTTGAACTTCTCCCTCACCAGGAACCTGTTGGTCCCACAGGTCTAGGATGGGATGAAACCAGTCCTTTGGGGGACCAGGAAGTAGTGAGAGTAGAACCCCCTTGCTCCCAAGGTGGGCAGGGAAGGGTTCCATTGCCTTGATTGCTAGAATGCGTGGCGTTTTTTCGAATGGTCGCCAGATCAAACTAGAGCGATCGGAAGCAACATGTTTTCAACGCAAACTGTGCATCAACTACAGCTAAACTTTTGGTTAAACATTTGGCTGTCTTGCAATTAGTCCCCTGAAGAACCTCAAGCTATTGAGTGAAACGCAGGTCAACGTTGTTTGTGAGGCGTTGGGACCGCTGGGATATTCAGAAAAAAGAAAAAGAAAAAAATACAAAGTTTTCGGTGATATCCTCAGCATTACAGAAAGCTAAGTGCAAAAATTTGATTACAAAAAGTTGATTGAAGAGATCTATATAATTCAAGCATACATGAGACATTGTTAAGGGAGAGAGGTGTGCTCAATAATCACTAACAAAAAGGTGGATACATGGCCATTGATGCTAAAGGGTACTGATAGACACCATGTTTATGGGTGTCTGTCTTGAAGTAACCCACTGGTCTGAGGCCATTCCACAGTTCTCGTCACATTCCTCTCATTTCCCTCCTTTGTTTTAGGTACTTTGGTTCTTTTGGAGTAGCAATTATTTTTGTGGTATATTACGGTTACTCTATAAGATTCAACCCTTGTGTTCTTGTATTAATTGCTAGAAGGCCTGCAAATTCCTGCTGGAGCAGGACCAGGTGAAGGGAGTCCTGGGGGGCTCTCCTGGGAAGAACAGTGAGGGTGTCTGATGGAGGTGGAGGAGGTAACCTCCTTGACCACCTGAAGGGCCAACATGTATGTGGCAATAGTGGACCACCTGTGGGCATAGAGTACCAGATGACCCACCATGTGCTGCGTGGCTGTGCCTCCTGGGGGAAGAGAGGCTATGTCCAAGGAGTCAAAATCCCCCTCCAGGTTGTGCCAGGGGCACAGACTGAGGCTTGGGAGCCTTAGGCTTATGTGGGCCATACTCCTATCACCCTGCTGACCTTCTTGGGGAGCTACGAAGGCCAGGTACTGGGGGTAGTTTCCATAAGCATTCCTCTTCTTAGGGTATGAGGACTTTCTGCCTGAAGCTTTCCTCCGGGAAGGGTTAGTGGTTTTCTTGGAGAGCCTGGTCCTTGTCCGGTATTCAAACTCCAACCTGGCAGCCTTATCCGCCATGGGTTTGCCAAAAAGGTTCTCTCCCTGGCAAGGGACAGCGACCAACTTGTCCTGCATCCATTGCTCCAGGTAAGACAACTGTAGCCAGGCACTAATGCCCGCTGCAGCCACTGTAGCCAATGACTCAAAGCCATCATAGGTTGCTCAAGAATAAAAAACTTGGAGCATTCTCTGACAGCTGAAGCCAGAGTCCAGAACTGCTGGAGGGGTTCCTTCGAGAGACTAGCTGAGAACCAGGCAAGTTCCTTCACCAGATCCTGCAGTTATATGTCCATGTACAGTTAGTAGGCCTGGATCTGGCTGTCCAGCATCAAGCCCTGAAAGCACTTTCTGCCTATGGCATCCATGGCACAGGCCCCCCTACCTGGGGGCACCGAGGAGTGCATCTGACTTTTGAGAGGATGCATGGCTGACACCACCATGGAGATATGATGCTGTTGGGTCTTTTGAAAGCCAGGGCTCCGGTGGACCTGGTACATCGAGTCCGGCCATCTGCTTAAGGGGCACTGAGAAGTATAACTTCCACATGCAGAGAAGCAGCTGTTCCAGGATGGGGGAGGGAGACAGGCACCAAGTGCCTCCTTCAGGAGATTCTGGTACTGGAGGATAACGAGGTCTTCTGAGCAAGGGTCATCCTCTTGACTCTGTGGCAAAAGGTAAGGGCCTTCACCATAACCTCACGAAATCAAGGAAGGTGAAGTCCTCAGGAGGGGATTGGTGCAGTGTTTCTGGGGGAGATGGGTCTGAGGGCACATTCTGGGGACTCATCATCCTCCTCAGTCTTCCAGTTGACCGAGGCAGTGGAGGCGGCAAGGGTTCTCTGGGTCATGCCCGGCAGCCTTCTGCTCACAGCAGAGGGTACTGAGCAGGGAAGACCACAGCTCTGAGGAACAGAACTGGGATAGATGTTGAGGGACCTCTTGAGGCTGGTGGTGCTCAAGGATCAGCTGAACCTCTGGAGAGTCCCTTGAGTGGAGGGTCCTGTGGTTGGGAGTGATGACCCAGAGGAACCGGGCATCAGAACCTGCTACTGGGCCAAGGCGGCAGACTGACTTGAGACCAAATGGCTCCTCAGCCTTCAATGTGGGCACTGAGGATATCTGATCCTAAGCCAGCTCCATTGAGGGAGTGAGACGAGGATGGCCTCAGGGGTCACAGGCCAATCCTTCAATGTCAACGACTCCCATCAGGGCAACTTTGAAGGCCTATCCCAGCCATCGCCCTCAGCCTCGTGTCTAGGACTACCAGTCCTGGGCCTGTGGATTTCCCCACTTTCGCTGAATCATCCCCCGACATGGTCTTCGATGGTTTCTGAATCTTCTGGTGGCTCTCATCTGTTGAGCTCTGGCTGGAAGCTCAGAGGATACACGGCCCCTGCGAGGGTCTAATATCTTGGAGGAGGACTTGGAGCGATGTCTCACAGATGACTCTGGGACTGAGTCAACTTTGCAGAAGATGGACTCACTGCAGCTGACAGCTCAAGGGCCTTGGGAGTCATCTGCTTGCAAAGACTGCAGACCAAGGGATCATGATTTGCCCCAAGGCATCAAAGACAGCAGTTGTGCAGGTCCGTGAGCAACATGTGCACACAGCAGTTGCATGGCTTAAAGCCACTGACTGAGGCCATGGCAGGGGAAGAAACCACACCACCCCTGTCCCCATGATGTCAAACCCATTTTGCCTAGCCAGGAAAATGCAAACCTGTACCAAACAAAAAGTCTGAAAAGAACCCAAGAACGCAACGCCAAGGCAAGCAGACTCAGGGGTGAGAAGAGACCGGCAAGCGGGGGAACAGACACATGTCTGATGGGCTCTGTGGAAAAAGGGAGACCTAGGTAAGATGGTGGCACCCTAAGGTGTTAAGGGGGCCTTGCCTGCGTGATGCATCTCCCAAAGGCTCTCTTTGAAAGCTGGGGAGAGTTTACCATGAGGGCTCCGTCAGTGCAGATGTCACCCATATGTGAGGGCCGGCTTCCTGCTTGTTCCCAGAGAAAATCTTTATGCTGTTTCTTAGCATGCCATCCTTCTACAAAGCTGGTATTTTGTTCTTGTGCAATATTCATGACCTTTGAATATCAATTCAGTATTAGAATATATGTTGATCTTTTTATTTCTCAATTTCTGCAAGTATAAAAAGTTGATCAATGTAAACATAAAGGGTAAGGAATAGCTTAGTGGTTAGGGCAGTGGGCTGAGAATTGGAGAAGCCAGAATTAAAATCACACTTCCCCCACCAACAGTCTTGTGACTTTGACAAGTCACTTCACTCACCATTGCTTCAGGTACAAAAACCGTAGCCCCTTAAGTCAAAAGCCACAAGACCCTCTGGTTCATCATAACTCACCAGCTACTCAAACACAATCACATATTAATCAAAACACCCCACCTTCCCTCTGGTTGCAAGCAAAACATTCTATTGGACAGGTTACTACTAGCAGGCCCTTTACATTCTTTACACTTGAATTTATCAGAGCTGGTGTGAAACAGCAAAAGTGGATCAATGCTGTTCTCAGACCTTGGATCCAATCCCTATCAGTCGTTTATGGAGTGGAGTAGGCAGAAGTGGTGAGAATTGTTTTCAGAGAGCATGGACTGGACATCATCTTCTACCATTGCTTGTGCAGGTCATTGGAATTGCAAAGTCACAGGGAACTGAGTTAATCTGAATGCTTAGGCTAGGCTGCAAGCCCTGTTGCTCACCTTGTCCATTCTTCACCAGTGCTATGCACTGAAAATTTATTTATTTTATTTAACAGTTTTTCTATACCACTTTTGTCCAAAGCGGTTTACATCAAACATTATAAACAAACAATCTTGGTAGAATAGTTTTACAATGAACAGGGAGAAGTAACTTGGAGAACAAAGGGTTTAAACAACAAAAACAGTGGGGGGGGGGGGAGAGGGAGGAATGATTCTTGTTGGGCAGTGGAATAGTTAGTGGAAGAGCAATTTGAGAGAGTGGGTTTGAATAAGGAGTGGGGGGGGGGCCTAAGGTTGTCCATTCATGATAGTGTGTAGTGGCAGTAGTTAGGTATTGTCATCTGGTCCATAGTGTTTCTTGAAGAGGTGTGTGGTTTTAACTAGCTTTTTTTAGGTCTTTGATTGATTGTGCAGTTCCGATTGCTTCAGGCATGGAGTTCCAAATTGTGGGGGCATACAAAGCGAATGCCCTTTTGTTTGTCTGTTGTGTGGTGGGATGATCAGGAGATTTTGGTTGGCAGCTCTTCTTGGTCTCATTGAGGATGATAACTGTGAGCTGATCAGAGACACAGGGAGCTGAGAGGTTGTGGAGGATTTTGAATGTAGTGGTGATGGCTTTGTGTTTTGCCCTTTGGGAGACTGGAAGCCAGTGTACACTTTTTAGAATTGGTGTTGTGTTGTTGGGTAGCATTGACCGTTAGTATTCTGGCAGTAGTATTTTGCACTAGTTGAAGTGGATATAGTGCGTGCTTGGGAAAATCTTGGTAGATGATATTTCCATAATCCAGGTGCGGTGTGATACAGTACAATGGATTTCAGATCCATAGTAACAGGTGATGAAGGGGTTTGAGGAGCTTCAACTTTAAGAAGGCTACTCTTGCTGTGTGCGCACATGTTGAGGTTGCAGTCAATGGTTATGTCTAGGTATTTGATTTCTCTCTTTATAGCTATTTCTGATGCTTGTGTTATAATCTTTTTTGGTGGCTTGAATTCTTGATCTGAACATAAGTAAGGCTTCCGTTTTGTTTTTATTAACTGTTAGATTTGTGTCTGCCAGGAAGTTTGTTACGGCAGTGAAGGCGTCCGATATGATTGTAAAGTCTGGTTTGGTGGTATTGAATGGCATGTAAAACATGACATCACTAAATCTCTACACAGATGATATGACAACTACCCTTTCCTCTGTCACCACAAGCTTATTTGTGAACAGAAATAAGTGCCCCGTTTAGGGCATGAATTTCAATCAGGTGGTGATGAAGGAAGAGGAGAATACGGCTCAACACCCCAGGAAGAATCAGAAGTCCTAACCCAAAACACATTTATAGCACTAAAAACACAAGTCCTGTGCACTCTGCCACTGCTAGTACTGCACCAATATTTCCCCACTGGTGGGCAGAACACGGCAGGAGCTGTGAGATCAGGGTGGTTACATAGGGGTGAACGTTTCCTTGGGCATCCCCTACAGCCTGCATTTATACAAAACCTCAGGCTAGCTTCCTGAACCCGAGTGATCCCTGGAGAATGGAGTAATCATGCATTTTAGTCCAACCTTGCACTTGGAAACTTTCCAAGGCCGAGCTCAACCCATTGTCTCATTTCAGCCAGTGTACTGAGAGCAAGGTTCGGGTTGTCAAGCAACTCTTGGTTGGTGATTGGATCTGGATAAGAAGGAGGGTGTGATGACAGTCTGCTCGTACATGTGACACTGTTTGAGAGGACGCTTGCTCCCGAGTTGGATGCACCTTGCTTGGAGATATTCCGCAGATTCCACTGCCCATACTTTGCATTTCCACATTTGTCTGCCTGAAACCTCACTAGACAAAAAGTACAACAGTATCATTGCTCACATGGCAAGAAGGGACAGAGGTAGAAGAGTGATGGAGACAGAACATCTTCTAGGAATTTCTTCCACTGATCAGAGGACCATTTGCAGTGGAGACAGAGGAAGCACTGTCAGCTTTGTTTGTGATACCCACTGTAAGTCACGCACCAGTGCCCCCAGTCTCCTGATGGGATGCTTTAATGGATGAGAACCTCCCCTTAGCAGGTGTAATTTCATCCACCACTTCCAGTGACATCTGGCACATTAAAGCAGCCCTAGATATAGGACATTTCCAAGGCCACTCAAAGCATGTGAAACTGCTCCCGGTCACCTTTGTGGTAGAGTACAGGAGAACATCTAGGGTTTAAGGAACCGGGGGATTTCCATGCCCTGCAATCTTCAGGCTGCCATACGACTGAGCAGGCACATTGCAGGCAGAACCAGCGTCAGCCTTCGTCACACACTGCCCACACCATGGATCAGGCATCGCAAAGCCAAAAAGATTTCGGCCGTTTATTCACTGAAAGTGGGCAGAGACAGAAAAATCATGGGTGCCTGCAATGCAACGGGTGCCTGCAAGCCCAGGCAGACTTCCGATGACCCAGCAACAACGTGGGTGCCCAGAAGTCAGAAAAACAAATCTTATGGAAAGAAAATCTTAACACAGAAAGGGGAAGTCAGGAAAGCAAAAGCTGCAACAAGAAGAGGGAAGTGTTCCAACTCCTAAATGCTGTTTTGGCAGGTGCCTAAAGTTTCCTAAATATATTTCCACCCCTACTACATAACAATGGGCAATGTTGAACTGGGGATGAGAGAGACGATGGGTAAGTCAGTCCTTTCAAAGGAACGGCGTCCCTGAGAAAGGAGTTCCAGCCCCACCACAGATTGCCAGCCGTTGGGCATTTCATGTCAGGTGACTAGCAAAGAAAGTCTTCGCTGTGACCCCAGAAAGACTCGCATCTGAAAACAGGCAGGACAAGTTGAAGCAAGCCACATGCAGCCTGTGTCAGCTCATGTTCTCCTGACTAGGAAGAAAAAGGAAGGGGGGGGGGGAAGTTATGTAGAAACGGCTTCTCTCTAGATAGGAAAGGTCTCATCCGAAGTCAGTCTGAAATTCCACTGGATTCCAGCCAAGGTGAAATGAGCCTCTAGAATAGGCTGTTGCTGTTTTTTGGGACAAGATTCCCCACAGCCAAACAAGTTCCTTAAGGCAAGGCCCTCCCCCCCACCTCCCAGAGAGCTGGGTTTCAGGATAGCTATGACACACATACTACATACATCAATATATGCAAGTTTCTCAAGCTATAGCCTGTAAACCTGTATATAAAATAAAAAATCTCCCCCCCCCCACCACACACAGAGCACAATGAATCCTACAGTGAAATGACATTTTTTATATATTAAAGTTAAAATGGAAGGAGTACAGCTAGAATGTGCACACTATATCAATCAGTTTAGAAAAACTCACTCAATTAAACCTTTCATACCACACCAGTGTAATGTTTAATGCCCCATGATGCCAGTAAGTTGATAAACCGGTCTTACAGCTATTACCAATGGTCTCTCCTCCCATTTTAAATTTGGTATTTAAAAACTAATTTTAAAAAAAAATCTGATGTCAATTTCACTATAGGATTCATTGCGCTGTGTGAATTCTTCTTTATGCACCAACATGTAGACAGAAGGATTTTATATTACACATATAGCGCATTTGCTGATCCCGTCCGAGTCATTAATTTGATTGGTTGTCCTGTAACTCTGGTAGGACAGGTTTGGGAAGTTGCCTTTAAAAGCTATTTAATCCCAGCACAGGTTGTATTCTCCCTCCACTGTCACTGGCTATCATCTTTATCTTTATTTTATATTTGATAGACCGCTTAGGCCGAAACATTAAAGCGGTGTACAAAAAAAAAGAAAAATTAAAAAAAAAAGGTCAACACTGCAAACTACGGAAAAAGAACGCCAAAATTTACAGGAAAGAAAGAGAAAGGATAGTGCAAAACAAAAGACAGAAAACAATAATCACAACCAAGCACAGACAGACTCAACTAAACACTGACAAACAGGGGAATAGCAGGACCACAACGCAACTGGGACAAGACAGCAACCAACTATTGCATCAGGGAGGGGAATCCAGAAGGAGGTCAAATGCTTTTCGAAATAGATAGGTTTTAAGTACAGCTTTGAATTGAGGATAAGAGGTTTCGAGACGGAGGGACGGAGGGACGAGGGTAGGGCATTCCACAATCATGGGCCAAGAAAGAAAAAGGCAGAGTGATGGGTCTTTTCAAGATGTGCACGGGAAGGGGAAGGTAAGGACAGACGATTAGTGTGGAGAGCATGGAGCTGACGATAGGGCGTGTGCAGAGAAACCAAATCAGCCAAGTACAGAGGGTTATTAGTGTGGATAGCACGGTGAGCGAGTATGAGGAGTTTATATTGAAAACGAATACACAAGGGCAGCCAATGGAGGCAGAAGAGGATAGGAGTGATATGATCGAAACGGCGGGAAAAAGTGATGATACGGGCAGCGGTGTTCTGAATAAGCTGAAGACGTTGGAGCTGATAATTGGGAAGGTTGGCCATGAAAACGTTACAGTAATCGAGTCGGCTAGTAATTAGAGCAAGGACGAGAGTAACCAGGGATTCAAGAGGAAGAAATGTACGAACAGCCCGAAGTTGCCGGAGGGTAGCAAAACAGCACCTGGTGAGGGAGGAGATATGATCACGAAAGGAAAGGGAAGAGTCAAGAATCACCCCGAGATACCGAAAAGAGGCTCCCTCCATCGTCACTACAAGATCTTTACAGGGGTCAGGCAAGAAGACTAGCAGCACCCAGATGGTCAACAGCTTGATTACAGACTCAAAGCAAGGGTCATTGCAAGGGTTTTAGGTGCCCTCAACAAGCCTTCAGCTTTACCCCCCCCCCTCCCCCATTGTCAGGTCCCTAGCCACTATCACACCAAGATTTTGATAATCAAATTATAATCATGGATTACCCCATCACCTTTCCCAGAACAATCCAATGCAAAGCTAAAAACTTCCAAAAGATTAACCAGGTAAAAAAAGGGCTATTTGAAGACTGCCATCCTCACTGCAGACAGAAGCATACTGTGCTAGTTCTGTGGGTCTGTGAGGATCTATTGTTTGCCTTGAATGCTTGTACCCCCCTTTCCCCCCCCCCCCCACCACCCAGGCCACTCTAGTTCACCTTATGGCGGTCTCTCTTTGCACATTCAAGATTTAGCTGCCTTTTCTAGGCTACAACTCTGCTTCTTGGATAAACCAGCACCAAACACTACTGTAGGAAGATCAGCTGGACTCTCAGGGGAAATGTGTTTGAAGAGGAGGATACTCATAAGCAAATTAGTTACAAGAGAAACCAAGAGCAGCAGTTGGAGAAGGTACGTCCAATGAGCTCCTGAATGTGTCAAGGTGTAAGCCGTCAGAATTAAGTCTCACCCACACATCCTCCATGCTGCAGGGGAGTAGGGGCCCCAGAGTGTCCTCATAAGCATCTTTCAGCAGCTGATGCTGGCAATACAGATTGTCTGCATGTGAATTCACATATCAAACCAACAATCTGGCTCTTTCATGTGTGTTTCCTTATTAACAGGAAGCTGGTGCATCGTGGCCAGGCCTGCGATCTCACCTGCTGGCTCACAGGCCCCATGCTGGCTTTCCGCAGCTGAAAGATGTCAACAGGATGCTGGCCCTAAGCTGGGAACAGCAAGGTAAGGATGACGCAGAACATGACTAAACTCCCTCCCCTTCTGGGCAAGGGAGGCCCTTACATACAAGGCTTTAGGCTTAAGAGCCTGGAATCTTAACTTATGTCAGAGCCCAAATGTGTGCATTTTAAAAAAAAAAATCCAAAATTACATAACGAGTCTCACAACCTAAGCCAAATCTGTCATAACCATACTGGCTGCCCCAGAGATGAAACCAGAACTAATGCATTTTCTTTTGACCAGAAAAACAAAAACAGCAGCTTGGACCATTCAGCTCTACTGTTCATGATCAACTGGAGCTATGAGGAGAGAGAAGAGGCAAGGAGGTCGCTCTGGACCTGCACTAAAGTCATCCACTGAACCCAGCACTACACATCACAGTGGTGACAAACATTCCCCCAACCTCAAAACCTTGCTTAATAAGCATCAGAACACTAGACACAAGATGAGAAACAAAACAATGGATTATCTGCTGCCCCTTGCCTCTGGGATCCATCCTTCCAACTTGCGTATAACAACTCTCGGCCCTCTGCCATTAGCGGGGAATAGGAGCTACTGCAGCTCTTGTACAAGACACTATCGAGACCCCCTCCCCTCCCCCTCACACACACACACTTTCAGGAGGTTTACAATGACTATGCATACAACTTGCTCTATTTGGTCATAAACACGCAAGGATTGCATGGGATCATTAATAGGTGTATGATGTCAGAGGATATGATTTGGTGGAGAGTAGAGGAGTAGCCTGGTGGTTAGAGCAACAACCTAATACCCAAGAGAGCTAGGCTTGATTCCCACTGGCACTCCTTAGGACCTTGGGCAAGTCACTTTACCCTCCATTGTCTCAGAAGAAAAGGCCTGGCCATCTACTTCCAGTCATACCTTGCCAAGTAAGCCCAGCAGCTGCAGGGTCACCAGGAGTCGGCATTGACTTGACAGCACTTAAGATTTTGGGCTAAACCAAACCAGTCGCCCCACTACACTCCCCTCCCACTGCCTGTCCAACTGAACTTGATTTTGATCTAGTGGTGGGCACGTGCCAGGAGGAAATGTACTGAGTTCGAAGAGAGGTCATCCTCTTATCTCCCCTCTGGAAATCAGGTAGAGCAATTTGTTATAACATTAAAGACCACTGAAATGTTTTGGTCCAAAGGAAAGCTGTACTATATATTTTTGTTCCTGGTCCAAAACTAGTGCGAAGAAAGTCTTCTTGAGGAATCAAGATACTATTTGAACCAAGATCTGAAGCAGTGTACCGAGCATCTACAAATTTCATGCACATGTCATTTTGAGAAGAGGGAATTAGGGATATGCATTTGGTTTCCAGTTTGGAAAATGTTTCCACAGATTAAATTTTTTTTTATACATATTAAATTTGGAGTTTTTAATCACATTTTACAGGTATTAGATTTCTGAAAGAAGCCAGAAGAAAAATCTCAACACAGTTTGAATAATTTTCCATGCAAAACGTCTCATTCTGGCACTAAACTAAAAACAGAAAATTGAGCAAGTTCTTAAAAAAAAAAAAATCCAGGTACCAAAACAAAAAAGGAGAATGGAGGGAGGAGAGGGTGGAAGCCCAGACTGAATTCAAAACGGTATAAAGGGATGACGTACAATATCTGAATATTCCTGTTTTTCTAAAGAAAATCTGAGGTTGAGTCACTACCCTAAAGAGATAAAGACATTGTGCTAACTAATATCTTGTTGATATGGAAGGACAGACGAGATAGAAACATGACTACAGAAAAAGACCACATGGCCAATGTATACAATTTGCCAAACCACTTTTTGACCAGGTTTTACAATTCTAACCCCCCCTTCCCCCCCCCAAAAAAAAAGCCAGAAAAAGAAATTGGGATAGTCCCATGCTGCATCCGTCTTTAAAGGTCAAGGCTCAACAACTAGTTGGAAACAGCCATCTTTTCAGTCCCACCTTAAAATAAAATAAAAGCCCCCAAAACCACACAACACTTAGAAAATAAGGACTTGTCTCAAGGACAGTGGTAAGGCATTCCAAAGTGAGGATGCCTGGAATGCAAATATTCAGATTCAACTCCCTGAAGAGTGCTGAGCAAGCACTCACCCAAGAGGCTTGCATTAGCAAGCTTTATTTTTCATTCAGACAAGAAACTAATAGGCAATGTATTTCTCAATGGACTCTCCCCGTGGACCTCAGGGGTCCTGAAACAATTCTCTCCCCGCCCCCACAAATTCAGAACGGCCCACTAATGATGCATTAAGTTGTACCCAGTTACTGCAGCACCCTTTGGAGTTGAGCCACCACTTGCCATAAGGGGGGGGGGGGCGAAGCAAGCCTACGTGTGCATGCATCTTTCATGATATCTTGAAAATCCAGTTGGCAGGTTTAGAGAACACTTAAGCGATAAGAGAAGAGAAAAAAAAAACACACAATAGAAATTAGCGTGGAAAGTTTGATTAAACGTGTAAACGTTTGATCCAGAAAAACAAAACAAAAACAAAATGCACATCTCTAGGATAGAGCACAAGGTAATGAGATGGGGAATGAAAGCTATTTGCACTTTGAGAAAGGGAAACTTGGATTAAAATCCATGATCACCACAATGGTAGGACATCAGTCCTGGACTTCGTGCAACCTCTCGTTCACTTCCTGACCATCCATTCTCTTGCTCTGTAGATTTGTTTGACAGTTCAAAGATCTGTTGGAGCATCAGCACCAGGAAAAATCCTTCAAAATTAACAACTTGGCTATTTCTTAACTCTGTTGATTCCTCTGAGCATTCTTTAAACAGGTTTATATATTCAAACACAAGGAGGTGGCAAGCTCACACTAGGAGACTACCTCCAAGAAAGGCTACGGCAAAATTCCCATAGGCAGGAGCAGTGAAGACATCCTGGTATGGTAACCAAGGAATAACGAATAGTGGCTTGCATGCATTTGGTTCTACTTTTCTCTCACTGCTCAGGCAATATAAGTATAAAAAAAAGGGATACAAGGCTGAGTTTTCTAGTTCTTGGTCAACACAGCAGGAATACGAGTACATCTGTCGTCTTTCTAGTCAGAGAAGGGGCCCTAGAACAGGCAATGTTCCTAAATGTTCTCTTTTTTATTTTAGGTTTTAGGCTTGTAGTACACAACCTTGATAGCCAATCATGTTAAAGCAGTCCAGTAAATTTAATGTTTAAAACATTAAAACAGTAGCTCCCAAATTTGTCTTGAAGGACCTCCTAGCCAGTCAGGTTTTCAGGATAACCAATATGAATATGTATGAAATTAGCCTGCAATGCAGACTGTATGTGAAATCTCTGTATTTGTTGTGGATATCCTGATTCAACATGAGTGGTTGAGAGGCCCCCCCTAGGTCAGTGGTTCCCAAAACCACCCTTGAGGCTATGATCAAGACAAACTGTGGGTTCTCATCTTAGACAAGCCCCATTCTCTTCCTCTACATCCAATACCCGTTCAATGTAAGTGCGAAGCAGGCTCTTCCTGCTCTGCACAAAATGTTATCTGTAAACCACACTGATTTTAAAGAGCACAGTATATAAAAGCAGTAAATAAATAAAAATGCCATTATTCATTTGGCTCCTTCACCCCCCCCCCCCCCCCTCGCTCCAATGTTTGTTAGGAAGGAGGCATGCATACCTAGTCAACCCAGAGGCAGCTGAGGTAGGCTTTGAGGAGTGCCGGAAGTGAACTTTAAAAAAGCCAAAATATTGAACCAAAGCTCAAACAGGAAAACCAAAAAGAGTGAAAATAACCCAATGAAGTTGTCCCACATATGGAAGGACAACGGGACCAATAGACCCATTGAACCAACTCTCAAATTTATTTTTAAAGCTGCTAATTAACCAACAGGAACACGGGAAAAACCTTGCCTTTTGCTCCAAGTCCAACTAGATGGTGTTGTGTCCTGTCATACCAGCATTTTGTGCCAACAGGGGGGTGAATGGCCCAGAGATTTAGGACAGTGTCAGCCTGAATGCTTTAAATCACCTTACTGTGTAGGCATGTCTACCTCATCATATTCTGAACTAGAGAGAGAGAGAGACAGCAAAACACACTTCTACCACATGTAAAAACTCCAGATTAGAAATATCCCAATATTAACACAGGAAATGAGGATAGGGAAAGCCAACATTCTCTTGGCATGGTCCCGAGTTTTATTTTCTAAGAGGTTGAGCTCCATTCTTCTGCCAGTAATGTTTGTCTATCCCATGCAGGCTAGTATTCTGCCATAATTATGATTTTGGAGTCTGCTGAAGTCTGTTCCAGGTGTTCACCATCCTCTCAGCAAGAAGGGCTTTTACACCTTCGAGTTTCAATTCCTTCAGCTTCATAAACGATTCCTCATCCTTTACATTCAAAGAGAAGTTTCTGGTACTTCGTTGAAACCCGCCCGACATCTGAATTAGTTGTCTTTATCTTCCCTCTTTTTGGGAAAGTACATAGTTAGCTTCTAGCAGAGACCATATATCATGCCAGCAATCCATCTTTGGAATGTCTCCACAACTTTCTAGTGATATGGACTCACAGCACTCAACTGTGGATGCCAAAATTCCTTCTTCCCATTAGGAAGTTGTTTAAAAAAAAATAAATTGTACACATATGGTTAGCCCTTCCAACTGCTTTATTCCACAATGTGGCTACTTTAAGGGTATCAGATGACCAGGTGGTCTATTTCCTTCTTGGAAACAGCCAGTTCTTTCCAGAACGTATTGACCTTTGGATCTGTGCTCCAAAACACACATTTTGCATTAAAATTGCAGTCTCCAAATCCTTGACCATCCTACTTCTATAGGTTTTTCCATTTTATGTACCCTCTGGCATTTCTAAATTGGGACAGATTTACATTATCACCTGTGAGATGGGCACACGTTCCCTTCTAGCCCTGTATAAGGTTGCTTTACACATTAAGAGGATTAGACTTAGCAGAAATCCCAATAGCAGTGCACTGGTCACTTTATATGTGCCAAAGTGGACCCATTAAACACATCCAACTTCTGTGGCTTGATCATCTCACCATGATATACCAGAATGGTTTACAACATAAAAACAAGGGTTAAAACAAGAAAAAAAAAAGGGAGGACAGTCAGTAAAGTAAGAAAATGTTAAGGGGCGGGGGATTTCCAGGCCAGGCACCATCCCCCAGTCACCCACTATCAGGTGGAAACTCATTTTTTTTTTGAATGCTCTACTGCAGCCAAGGTCAGATTTGAAGCTTTTATAGGTCGTTCCAAGATAGAGGTGTGGAGGAAGTTGCCCCTTCCCTCTGGAACAGCCTAAGAAAAAACAATGAGCGTCTAGTTGATTGCGTCTTGCTTTTGAAGTTGGGGAAATAAAGAGCCGGTTGCCAAGGACAGAGCAAAGAATGAAGGGTAGTGTGTGTAGAGCGATGAGCGAGGAGCTTCATTATAGAAAGTGTCTTGAATGCAAGGATATGGATAGTTTAATGGATCCGAGCCAAGATGGGGAAATCAGCAGGGGTGTAAAGTGGTCAAATATATGAGCTTTTGAAAGATGGACTGGAGGTGCTTTTTCTTATAATATATAGATTTAAAAAAAAAAAAAAAAAAAAAATTCTCTCTCTCAGACTGACAAACTTGAAACCAGACTTAGCTTTTTCTGCCACCAAACTGACAATGGAACAGCTTGCCTGGTTAACTTCATAATGAATTAAATTTTAATTTTTTTATTTTTATTTTTTTACAGCTTTAAAAAGGTTTAAAGACTTTTTTTTTTAATCTTCCTGATTTAACTATCCTGGTGGACAGCTTTCTTTGGTATGGAACAGGTAGTAGTATCACCACCACATAAAACCTGTGTATAAGGATTGCAGAATTTTTGTCCAATACATACGTACGTCCTTTTGTCCTTACTCTTGCTCGGAATTTATATTTTAATGGTTCTACTGTTCTATCCTGTTTAATTATAGAGGGTTTTTTTATTCTCAGTTTTATTGTTTGCACACTGTATAGATCAATATACCACAATGGTGCATAGCAAAGTGTAACCATAAAACTATAACTAGCGAACATGCTTTGCCCCCTCCTCCAGAACCTAGTGGAAGGAAATTAAAAAGACCCCCCCCAAAAAAAAAGTCATCCCCCACTGTTCTCTCATTGCCACCCAATAACTCGTTTTCTTGCAAATAAATTTCTACCATAAATTACGGACACTACGCCTCATAAAGAACACTCTGGAACCAAATGACTTCAGAACAGTCTTCCAGGCCATAATCATGCCCCACTTCGATTACGCCAATTCCATCCTACTTGGCCTCCCAAAGAGCTCGATAAACCCCTTGCAGCTGGCGATGAACACCACAGCTAGAACCCTCTATGGAGCGTCTCGCAGAGACCATATCACCCCCATTCTGAAGAGCCTTCACTGGCTCCCCGTCCAATACAGGATCACATTTAAGATCCTAACCATGACCTTCAAAGCAGTCAACGGTATCACCGCATCTACCCTGTCAGATCTGATTCAACCTACACCAGACAACAGATTAAGAAGAGCCACATCCTGCAATACCATCCTCCTTCCAAAAGCCATCACAAAATGCAACAAATCCACTAGAAAGCGTGCCTTTGCTTTGTTTGCCCCCTCATGCTGGAACTCCCTCCCAACAGAAATCCGGACCATAAACAACCTCCCCCAGTTCAGAAAAGCCCTCAAATAGCACCTATTTATACAACCCTTTTGTAACTCCGACAGCATCACCTAGACAGTATCACATGACCTTACAGTCTCTCAACCCAATGCCGCCTAACCAATCTCCTATGATAACTCTCCACCTCATCCAACCTTCCCCTTTAGGGCCTGTATCATAAACTCAGCTATGATGCAATCCCCTTTTGTATATTATGTATAAAGTTCACCTGTTATCCATGTTTAAATTCCCTGTTTTATGTAAGTTCAATGTATGGCTGTTCCACATTGTACCAACTTGTTCCTTGTAAACCGCGCTGATGCCGAATAGTGCGGTATAGAAAAACGTTAAATAAATAAAAATAAATAAACTGCAGAGACATGGGTACAACATAGCTCTGAGGAAGTCTGAGCCATGTGGAGCCCACCACCTGCAGCAAAACAATGCTAAAATGTTGTGCTTTCTCCTGCTCTAAGCCTGCAAAAAATGGGTGCAGGGCCATGACTCAGTCACCAGTGTGCAGGATCCAGTACTAGATTACAAGAACTCTACCAAAAAATTCTTACCAAAATTCAAATAGATGGGGGAGGGGAAAGAGCTAGAGTTGGTGTGTCCTATTACTCTGATCGCCTCACAGAAAGCAAAGTTTGGTAGGCAACATTTTTCCCCCTTATGATTGCGAAATCATGTTGCCTACGATTCTGTTACCCACCAACCTTAAAATGATTGCACCATTTTCTTCTTCAGCAGAGAGTTTATTGCTTTATGTCACCACTGATAGCCATTTTCACTTTGCTTCTTGCTGAGCGACAGTGCAACATCTTCCCTTTTCCAGTCTCTTAGAAGCTCTTGTCTTGAGCAATAAATGGTCTAGATGTCTAAGGGGTACAATCAGTACCTTCTTCAGTATTGACATGCATGCCATCAGCTCCATTAGCTTTGCCTACCTTCAGTTGTGTTAACCCCTTGACTACTACCTCCTCAATATGAGGTACTACGGCCTAACCATTCACTGTGGTCCCACCATCCTCTAGGACCAGGATTGGCAACCCTGCTACCAACCACCACAAGTGCTTAATTTGCTATGAGTGTTTGTAATATTTTACTAATACAGCCAAAATATGGCAGTGTGGTCTACAGTGTAGAATCAACCAAATGAAAAAAAAAATGCATCATTACCTTCCACCTCTGACCAACTCATTGATGCAATGCTACGACCCAACACACCCTTCCACAATCTGTCTGGGCCTAACCGCCAGAGGATACGGCTGCTTTTGCTTCATTTCAGTGACTTACAGAAAGTGTCACTAACTATAAATTCATTTTTCCATTTTCACTCCAAAGATGGAAAAATTGATTAACAGTTTCAGAAGAAAAAAAAAAAAAAAAAAAAAAAGCAGCTTGTTTAATCATTCAATTCAAAATATGTACAACACAGTCTTTTTCCGTTTTTCAGTTTAATCACATCACCCTAAGATTTCTCAATTTCTCCATGGGCTGGCAAGTGTTACTGTCACCCATCACACTGTGGCTACACTGCAAAAAAAAGGGGGGGGGGGGAGGCTGCCCACTCCTACCTAGGGTGAATACTAACAAAAGTTTAGGACACCTGCCTTTTCTTACCAAACCTCTTCTGCCCAAAAACAGTTCCCTATAGCCCCTGCCTTTACTAAAGGGACAACAGACTGTTTAAATGCTCAGTGCTGGAGTTAAGTGCCCTTCCAGCCTCCCCATTTCTATACACAAAAGTGTTCAAACATGGGAAAGCTTTAAAGACAAACACTTTGCTGTGTGATCCCCTACTACAGCAAAGTCAGGTGGAGGCTTGAAAAACACAAACTTATCTTTATTTCCTACATGGTCTCAACCTTATCAAGTTTTAAGAGAAATATTCACATATTTTAATTTTAAAATGTATTTATTAAAATTTCACCATTACCAAAACCTCATCTCTGACTTTATTTTTCAAAAAGTGTGAGAAAACTGCAGACAAGAACCATACAAGGACAATTTTTAGTTGTAGGTCAAGGTATTTTTAAAACAAACCCGTCACATCACTGCAAGCAAAAAGAATTTTTTATTAGACTGAAAACATATTTTTGACTAGCTTTCAGACGTTAGAGCAGGATAAGCAAAAGATGGACAATCCTAGAATATATAAGAGAATCAAAAGCTTTCCAGTGTGAATTTGAATGGGGGGGGGGGGGGGAGCAGACTTTAAAAATCTCCATCATTTGAAATTAGTGTATTCTCTTTTTTTTAAAAAAAGATGAAGCATGCATGAACCTAATAAAAGATACTACCCCTCCCACACTTCCCATTCATGTAGGCTCATGCTTTCCATGTGTCATCTCGAAAGATTCTACAAGACAATAAGAGCAGGTACTAATTCATTCCACTACATCATGACGGAGTCTGAACCATGAGAAGAGCTTTGAAATAAAACTAAACTAAACAGGGGTGATCCTGGAAACTACAGACTGGTGAGCCTCTCATCAGTACCTTTTTTTTAATAATGGTTTCTACCATGTAGATAGACACGGTTTAATGGGAAAAAGACAACATGGAAAGTCTTCTCTTATTAATCTGCTATTTTTTTTTGAAGGTGTGAACAAACAAGTAGAGAAAGGTGAGCCAGTATACTGGAGTTTCAGAAAGCCTTTGACAAGGTCCCTCATGATTGCCTCCTATCCCATGACTCTTTTTTTTAATTTCAGCAAGAGTCTATGTACTATTGTGGCTCAGGAACTGGTTAAAGATAGAAAGCAGAGGGTAGGGCTGACTGGCCAATTTTCCCAATGGAGAAAGGTGAATAATGGAGTACCCCAGGGATCTGTACTGGGCCCGCTGCTTTTTTTTTTAACATATTCATAAAAGACCTGGAAATGGGAACGAGTGAGTGAGGTGATCAGATTTGCAGATGAGAAAATTATTCAGAGTTATTAAAACACAAGAGGATTGTGAAAAATTGCAAGAGGACCTGGATAAACTGGAAGGCTGGACGACCAAGCAGCAGATGAAATTTAATGTGGACAAGTACAAAGTTATGCACTTAGAAAAGAACCACCCAAAACTATGGGCACACGACATAAGAGTCCACATTAGGAACCACCACCCAGGAAAAAGATTTAGGCGTCATCATGGATAACATGTTGAAACCTTCAGCCCAGAGTGCAGTGGCAGTTAAGAGAGCAGATAGAATGCTGGGAATCATCAGGAAAGAAATGGAAAATAAAACAAAGGATATTATAATGCCTCTGTATCGTTCCATGGTGCGACCACACCTTGAACATTGTGTGCAATTCTGGTCGCCATATCTTAAAAAGGCTATAGCAGAATTAGAAAATGAGTACAGAGAAGAGCCACCAAAATGGTTAAGGGGATGGAAGGATACTCTTGTGAGGAAAGGTTAGGGCTCTTCAACTTGAGTGGGGGGGGGGGGGGGACAGCAGAGGGGAGATGTGACAGAAGTCTATATTCATGAATGGAGTAGAGCAGGTAAATGTAGATCAGTACTTTACGCCTTCAAAGTAGAAAGACTAGGGGGACACTCAATGAAGCTACAATGTAGCCTATTTAGGACAGATAAATTTTTTTTTTCACTCAATGAGTAATCAAACTCTGGAATTTGTAACCAGAGAATGCAGTAAAAGTTAGCGTAGCTGGATTTAAAAATATTTGGACAAGTTCCTGGATGGAGTGTCCATAAACCATTATTAAAGAGGACCAGGGAAATCCACTGCTTACCCCTGGGACAAGCAACATGGCATGTGTATACCCTGAGAACCCAAAAGGTACTTGAGACCTGGAATGGCCACATTGAAGACGGAATACTGGGCTTGATGGACCTTGGTCTGACTCAAAGCACTTATGTTGTTTCAAATCCTGAGCAAAGACTTCTTTAAAAAAAAAAAAAAAAGTCACCCCTTTTTCAGCTACAATTATAAAACTTGTGTGTTTTAAATTGTCAACCAATTCATGCAAGAACACTCATCTTAGTTCATTCCTCTGCCCAAAATGCATCATGTGTGGCAAGGAAGAAACATGGCAACATTTGCGACTTCGCCACAGAGGGCATCCACAGAACTGACCACATGCCACTATTAATACTCCATAATATACTATACTAGTCTCCTCCAATGTCGCTCTTGGTCCAAAGTCCACATCATAAAATTAATAAAAGCTAGTCAGTCAAAACAAAACTATAGCCAGTACCAAGAGCCCATGCAGCCGGTGACCATGAATGACTGAAGTAAACAAAGTCACTGCCAACTTCAGAAGGGCAAAGGTTCTCTTACTCTCTAGATTTACCATTTGTTTGAGGCACCGTGCCTACAGATGTCTAAAGCTGCACCCAGCATGCAGTCATGTCTCACTCTTAATGAGAAGAAATTTGATTTTAATGTGACTGTGGACTGATTAAGAAGCTGGTTTATGACCCTGGCTCAGGGAAGCTGATACTCCTCAAAATGTTTTTCACCTCTTCAGACATTGACCCTCTCTCTCATGACAAGACTTGCCATCTGGATGTTTTGGTTTTCAGTTGTGCCTCTTTAAAAAGAAAGCCATGCCCCTCTGCAGCCAGAATACTGCCCAGGGGGACTCCCTCAGACTACCCCACTCAGTTTGTAAAACGCCACCGGATGGTCACTTCGATCCAACCGACTCAGCCAGGGAAAGTGACCCCTAGATAAGGCAACCTTATTCAACATAGCTTTTGCCTTTGGGTGTCCTGTAAAAAGTTCTTATATAAAAAGCAGCAAGTACATTTTTAGCAGTCAGATTCTCCTATAGCGGTTCAAATTTTACTTCTAAGAGAAATATTTGTTTTGATTTTTTTTTAATCAAATGAAGCTTATTCATTCCCATTGATATGAATCTGAACAATGTCAGATATTCTGTGCGGACACTCATTTCAACCCCACTGCTGGCTCAAGCAAGGGGATTTTTTTTTTAATTAAGGGCGTAAAACATGGTTCTACTAAAGTGCATTATAAATATTAGATGAAGGAAAAAAGGGAGACCTGGGAATAAGACTTACAAGAAGCAACTTAGCTAATAAACAGAAAATTGAAATTAGCAACTTAAATTTGTACTGCAGCTTTAAAACAGAAGATGGACGGTTTCTTTTGGCCCAGACTCTTTCAGAATTGGCCTCCAGACAAGCCTTCAGAATCTGCTGAGTGCTTCAGTCTCTCTCAGTATCTGTTGATCTCCTGTTTTCTCACACACGCTTGGAACGGTTTTATCATTCTAGGAGCAGTTAAGGATGGACAGTGGGTGAAACGTGTCCAGGCCATATATTTAAAAAGCCTGGTCAGCAATATTTTTTGTCACTACAATTTCCTTGCTTGCAAGCCTGGGACAGCATCCATGGGATATGTACAAACCCCACTAACACAGGAGGGAAAACCAAAAAGGGAGTGCACTGTTTTATTTACTCATTACAGCTGCATTTATTCAGTCCTTTGACACCATTAAACCAGATGAACACACTGGAGCTGCCATCATGAAGCCAGCTTGTTCAGGCATGCACGGTTTTAGCCGTTCATAATATTTCTTTGAGTAACTAGGAAACAGAGCTGATTACATTTAGTTACTTCAGTATAAAAAAGTATCACTTCTAAGTCTATAAAAACTAAAATTTCATGTAGTTGATACTAATGTTAAGAAATGTTTTTGTGATCCTTTTCAAGGAAACATGGGAACTGTAAAAACACGCTATATTAAGGAAAAGCAGTGCTTTGATATTTATAGAAGCGCCTCCTATAGAACCAGCAATCTGTGAGCAGTTAGAGGGTCGCTGGTTAACAAAGCACATGCCAAAGCTATTAACGTGATTATTTGTTGTAGGACCCACTACTAAAATGAAGGCTGCAGAAAATAATGTACGTTAATGGCGTTCATGTGTCTGCTGTTAGATGATCCCCTAAATGGGTACATACTACTATTACAGCAAGATCCTCAGAGCATCCGAGACATCTTTATAAGTTCCAGGCACAGAAATTATGAACCATTTTCAAGCAAGTCTAAAGTACTTGAAAGGATTCAGGACTAGCCACTTTGCTTTCAGAGCAACCAGTCACCTGGTTAGTGACAGTAACTTTTTTTTTTTTTTTAGGCAAAAGTGCTATCAAGTCAATGACTGACTCTTGGCACCCCAGCAGCTCCTAGGTTTCTCGGTTAGGTATGACCAGAAGTAGATTGCCAGGTCTTTACCCTCCATTGCTTTGGAAGAAAAGTGACTTACTCAAAGTCACAAGGAGTGCCAGTGGGAATCAAACCCGGATCTCTTGGGTACTAGGCTGTTGCTCAAACCACTAGGCTACTCCATTCCACTTGCTCAAAGTAACTTTAAATACCAAGTTAATAAAGGTCAACACTGTTGTACATCAAAAGAAGCAGATTTTCCACCCTTCAGGTCATTTCCTACCTCTAAGTATACAGAGAAGTACCTTCTGCACCGATAATCCAGTGTTAGATTCAAATATTCCTTTAAATTTACACAAATGCCAATAACTGCAGACCCCAAATTGTGAAACATCAAAAGGGAGGGACACCAGCCTCCCCCTTTCTTGACAGGGCCCAGGCAGGACCGTAGAAGACTTGCTGGTCCCCTCCTTCCATCTGATAGCCATCATCACTCCTGTCTTCTGCCCCAACCATGGCTCTAGCGTCTAGGCAGGGCCTAAAGAAGGTTGTATTCCCCCTGCCCCCATGAGCTTTTAACTTGATCAGCCCGCCCCCCAGGTGCCCTTTCTCTCCCTTATGTACCCATTTGAGTCCAGACAGAGGAGCAGCAGAGGTAGAAGCCACCTTTGGCAACCAGAGGAACAACCTGAGAGGCAAGGAAGGCATCCACAAAACAGCTCCAATGTCTCAATGAACAGGACTGTCTATCTGTAATCATTCACTTTTTAGTGCTATAAAAAAAAGCCTTTATTAGTAGTTTTGAAGTTAGGCTGCGGGGAGGGGGGAGGGGAAGAAATGGAGGGTTACTCTGAGTTTGGGGGAGACTGTGGCAAATGTATGGGAGACAAACAAGCAATGAGAAACTGAGGGGAGGGGGAAGAGGCCAAATGAGACAGGTATTTGGAAAGCTTGAACGCAGGCAAGAGAAAGAGGAATTGAGGACTGGGAGGTACAACAGCGATAAGAAAAAGGTAGAATGGAAGGGAACAAGAAAAGGATGCGGAGAAGTAGTAAGAAGAGAAAGGCTGAGGGAAGAGCAAGGGAATGGCTGGGAGGAGTCTGTAGGAATGAGTTCAAGAATTAGTTTGAGATTTAAGTGATTAAAGTGAGGAAGGGGTGGGCAAGGATGGAAAATCTCTGTTCAGGGAACATGGAGGGGGAGGCAGGGAGAAACTGAGGAGTGCTGAAATTTAACTATAAGCATGTGCATCTTTGCATTGTTTTATTTCCTAACACACACACGCGAAGGAAAACAATGTTCTACCTGCACCCCTCTAGATCAAGGGGATAGGAGAATAAACTGGAAAATGAGTTAAGATCAACGACCAAAAGGAAAGGAAAACTAACGTGATCTGGAAAAAACACACCCCCAGACAAAAAATAAAGAGCACTTTGAATGTGCTTGCACATAACGTTCATTTCCGGGTATATCTCCAGTGTTGAGCTGGCAACACCAACAACAGTGCACCTTGTGGCCTGTACTTGAGCTGGTCTCTTCAAGATACAGTCCAGCTTGCTCTGTTCACTCAATATAGTGCTCTAAGGCCTGACATAATATCCGCAGCGCTATTTATTCATAGAGCTGCTGCAGTGCAAATTCCACGGGTTGGTGCTTTAACCTGGCAGGTTTGCTACAAATGTATTTTTTTTTTTTTTTTGCAAGCGTTTCTGTGCTGAAAAACCTAAGCGATAGTAATCTCCAGAGTGATTTCATCTCAGAAAAGTACAGTAGTTGTGTGTTTGTAACTATCCGACCACCACATTATGCGCACGCCCATGTAAAATAACCTGTTCGTACACAATATTAACCAATATTTTTGCACTAGTCCTGACCATAAATAAACAGGATTAATACATAACAAGCATATGGGGCGGGCAGGGGGAGCCAGCGGCGAGAATTTTAAAAAAGCGTCACCCCTGCCGAGCAGTAGTCACCATGTCATGCTTGAATAACGTGTCTGTAACGGGTAAAGTGAGTGATATTTGC
Source organism: Ichthyophis bannanicus (assembly GCA_033557465.1). Lineage (NCBI taxonomy): Eukaryota > Metazoa > Chordata > Amphibia > Gymnophiona > Ichthyophiidae > Ichthyophis > Ichthyophis bannanicus. The sequence continues at coordinate 34,999,329 of CM066047.1, read as the reverse complement.
ATGCCACCTCACTACTTGTACGACACACGTATCCACCACACGCTCGCACCTTCCCGCATTGTAAAAGTCATAGCATATCTTCCCCGACTGCGGATATCACCCAGGACCGCATGAACATCAAGAGCAAGTAGAGCGTCTTTTTATCGCACCGTATAGCTGGTGACTTGCTCCAGAAATAACGCTAACAAAAACAGTCACCCAACTCGTGAGCAAAAGTCCTTCCTATCGGCCTCACCAGTACTTCCATTTTACCAGTATGAGAAAGACTTATTCCAGGACAGATATACGAGGGAGGGAGGGACGTCTCAGTCTGCAGCTGCTCCAGCGATCTCACTTGGAGGCTACCAAACGTTTGAAACTAGAAAAAGTTCCTGCGTTTCTAACTCTCTCCCAGAAACGCCGATCGTCAGCCCCAGCTCACTCCTCTTTCTGCGCTGGATCGAGATCTAAAACCTCTTCAGTCCCCACCTCCTACCGAACTCGCCACAGCACCAGCTAATTAATTTATGCAACAAAAGCCTGAAGCCGCAGAGGAGATTCACCGGGAACCACCGATAGCCGATCAGGAACGCCGGCTACGTACCCCCTCCCCCTTTAATTACTGCTCTGGCCCCCGCAGGGCTAGTAAAACAAAGTTTCACCCCTCTAACGCTCCTCGGGGGGGGGGGGGAGGTAAAGAAGAGGGATCTGAAGTTTCCTTAAAGTGGGAAATAGGCGAGGAAGAGCCACAGCTGGAGGGCATCTGGCATACCTGTAGGTTCCGGCTGTCAGGGGCCCCAGAGGATCACACGGTCTCTGGGAGCGATAGCCACCAATTTCTCTGTACTGAACAGGAGGCGGGATGTAGGACATTTAGCTCCGCCCCACAGTAGGGCGGGGCGAGAGGCGATGCTTTTAACTCTTTGCTCACCAGCAGGAAAAGAAAACCCCTTTACAGGAACCAAAGAAAGCAGAGATGATTCGTGGTTTATGGTTGCTCCTCCCCCTAGAGGAGATCTCTTTTTATTTCTTATGGGTTTGTTTTTTCATTCCGGACTCCTTTTTTCTCGCTTGGACTTTGGGGGTAATGGAGGGGCCTTTTGATGTTTTTTCGTTCACTTTGGATTTCCTCCCTCCCTTGTGTTTACCTCACCAGCTTTCCCTCCAGCTCTGAAGCCTTTGTGTTTCATACTTTGAAGTTGCTAGAGCAACATTAGTTTGAACTTTAAAAGAATTATTACAGTAGGATACTAAACGACTTCAAATAAAGACTGTCCCGTCCAGTCTGCCCAGGAAAGTCTTTTTCCCGGTTTTCTAACACTTGCATAGATGCGCATACAGACTCTGTTTGCTTTCTGGGGTCAAAGGTTTGGGTGATGGCAGGACTGTGCTTGGCAGTCCTCCTCCTTCTGGCTGGGAATGTCTCTTGGTGTTTTGCCAATGAGCTGTCCTCCTTTGGAATACCAGATCACCCCTACTGTTCCTTTAATTCTCTATCTTTTCTCCCTTGTTCCTGAATTTCCTTATCTATCTGGATGAAGCAATATGATTGCTATGTTACTCCACTTTAATGGCAGATAAAAGGAGAAACCAAAAAAGGAAAGTAAGGTGATAATACACACTGTCCTGATCTGAAGGAGAAGCAGGGCTGGTCTAACCACTAGGCAAAGTTAGTCCAACAAAAAGGGGTTCGCCTTATTTTGCTTTTTGTGTCTCCTTTTATCTAACCACTTATCTACCTGAGAACTGGTACTTCGCTTTCAACCTGCCTTAGCAAAACTAGAATGAGAAGAGACTCAAGAGGAGCAAGTGACCAGATAGAGAGGGACTAAAGCTTGGATAGTGTGGCCCCTGCTGCTCTAGAGAAAGGTTATCATTCAGGACATGCAGAAACCATTTATTAAGGACCTAATCCTTCATGCAAGACCATGGATCCCACTGCTGCCTCCACCTGGGAGGGGGAGAGTAACATTGTCTCCAGGAGAGGGGTGGGGGGAGGAATGCCCACCCAAGGAGGGAGTAGTGGTGAGGTCTCATGCACTATCACCAGCAGCTATGGACGCGCTGAATCTCAGTTAAGAAGAGGAATGTAGTAAACCCCTTACTGTCATCAGAGATTCCCAGAGCAGGATCATGAGTGGAGACCAAACTGAATGCTTGGGAAATGGGGCAAGAGGGATCGCAGTCATTTCAAGCAATGCCCAGGCTGCAAATGGGGGTGGTAGTCTGCAGGGCCAGTTTAATCAGGGTAGTTTCTCCAAATGGGTTAGTTGTGCGCATACTATGGCAGTCGTGAACTTCACTTCTAAGCAGGTGGTTGTCTAGGGCAACAGTTTTTTGGGGGTAGAAAAGAGATGCAGCAGGGACAGTAAAACTATAGATCCTGGTACCACATACTCAAAGAATCATCAGCCCATGCAGACTGGGCGAGTTTTAAATTTCCATTATGTATATACCATATATATGAAACATAATTTAATAGTTAAAAGCTGAGGTTCAGTTACACATTTCTACAAGTCTAGTCTGAGAGGGACAATGTTGGGCTGCTCATAATTGTTCAATTTCACTATCAAATTCTTGAGGGGGGAGAATGGGGCCGCAAAGTAAATTGAAGAGGACTCCAGGAACCATTTGTCGATCAAGACTGGACACATGTCTCATAATCATTCCATCTTATAGATCACCGAACTTTTGAATACAATATTATTATCATTTATGTAACAATCACCTTTTAAGGTTATTGTTAATTTTTATTTGAAGCATTACCAAATGTTACTCCAAGTTCATTGTTTGTTATCAACAGTTTCTATATGGTTTTGAGTTCTATGTTAACTCTGTTCTAAAATTGTTCTCTGAAAAATTGTTCGCTGTAAAATAATAGCTTCTCTATTATTAACTTTTGTTACATGTAAACCGCTACTGATCTCTGGAAGTGGCGGTATAGAAAAATTGTATAAATAAATAAATAAACTGAAACCTAAAGATGAGAAATTGATAGTTGCAGCCTGAGATGGCTCACAGCAAGCATAGAGAAAACAGATAAAACAGACATATGAAGATTCTGTAAAAAAGAGCTGGGAAATGGTCACTCATCTCTCAGCTGGTTGCAAAGCTCTGATGGCAGAAAAGTTCTATACACAACAAGGTGGCACGCCTCATCCACTGGAAACTGTGTAAATACTGGAACATCGCTGTACTGGGAAAGCACCGAGATCATGACCTTAAAAGAATAACAGAGAATGAAGAAGTTATAATAACTTGAGACAATCCCATTCCAACAGAAGATGGATTTGAGGAAACCTGACATAATGGTAAAGGAGAAAACAACCAGAACTGCACTGATCATAGGTTTAGGTTTATTTATACTTGCGATACTGTCTTTCATAAGAACAGCAAAGCGGTTTACAATTCCTAAACAAATAAAAAATAAGAGTAAAAGTTACATTACTGGTTGGGAATAGCAACCGAAAAAGAGAGAAAGAAATAGTTTACAGTCTGCTTTAGGCTTGTAGCCCCCACCCCCTCCCCCCAGCAGCTGTGCTGCTTACCACTCATTTCTAAAAACTTCTAAAAACTAACACGGTTTAGTAATGTACCCCATAGAGGTGTCAGTTCCAAGCAATTATTCTGCGAGAGAGAAGATCCTGAAATACCAGGCAATTTAGTCGGAGACCAAGAAGATGTGGCAGCAAGATACAGAAATATTTCCATTGTATTGGGAACCACAGGCCCGATTAAGAAGAATTTGAAATCACACGTTGCCTATACACATTACATCTTATGAGCTCCAGATAGAAGCTCTCTGGCACGACGCAAGCACTATGCCGAGCCTTAGCAGTAAATATGAGAGGCTGAGATCATACTCCACATACCCTGGCTTAGAAGTGAGGTTCATGACTGTCATGGTATGCACAAAACTAGCACATTTAGAGAAATTGCCCCTTGAAGGTTTGCCTAGGACACCAGCCCTAGTGGCTTGAGAGCACAGACTCCCCAGGGAAGGTGAGGAAGTGATGCCAGACCTTACCTGTAGTCTCTAGACTGGGTCTACAGGTGAAGGCCTGGTGGCTATTCCCAAGAAAAGAGTACGGAAAATGTCCAGCAACACTGAGGCTACGGGTGGAAGCCTGATCACTGTCATGGGACTTGGGGGTGGGGCTGAGTCAGTGTCGGTGATGCCTGGGGAGGGAAATGCTATGAGTGACAGCACAATCCTCATTCCTTTTGCTTTTTGGATATAAAGGTTCCTCTTTCTTCCTTTTAGCTCACTTGAAAAAAAAGTGATTATTAATTTGTTATTTCTTATTCCGCTCTTCATGATGCATTGTTGAGGATCACAGCAATCAATTAAATCAAATACAAATTGCACATAAATTCTTCATTTAGTGCTCAAAGCATTCCCTAAATAGCAAGACCTTCAGCAACTTCCTAGACTTCAAACAAGCATCCTCTTCTCTTACACTCAGCATATGTTTCTTGCAAAGAACTAGGTCCCATGAGCCTTCATTTGTAATCTTCTATTTTAAAAGACCCTCCCTCTCGCTGCTCCTAATCTGGTCCTTAAAGCACTGGTACCGGGGCTAGGAACCTGGCTTCAGCACTTCCTGTAGTCGAGGCTCGTACAAGGATATTAGGGGCCAGGCAAACCTTCTCTCTTGCACTGCTTCTCAATCATATTCCAGGCCCTTAGAGCCCCCTTCCCCTAAGATGTGTATAAATCATTTCAACAGTCCTGACTACACCAACATCACTCTTCCCAAAATGATTCTGTAAAAATGCATATTTAGACACCAGATGTGTAAATATTGAATGAGGTTTCGTGTATGTGTATATACATAGAAGCATGATGGTCAGAAAAAGACCAAATAGCTCATCTACTCTGCCCTTCCATACCAACTACTATAGTCCTTTTTTTTTCCTTTAGAGCTCTTCTTTGTCTCATGCTTTCTTGAATTCCGATACTGTCCTGGTCTCTACTACTTCCACTGGAAAACTATTCTATGCATCTACAGTTCTTTCTATATTACTCTTGATTCTATCCCATTTCACCTTCATCCTATGCCCCCTCGTTGCAAAGTTTTCTATTTTTTTTTATTAAGCATAATCTTATGTTACAATCATAAGAAAGAAACAAAATCTGTATGTTTTCAAACCCCAACAAGTGAGGAAAGAAACTCCAAAATTATACAAGAAAATACATTCAACAACCAACTGCACATCAAGGGAACCGGAAACCTTCTATCTATCACAAGCACCTTTATACCAGCCAATCCCAGTACAGTACATACAAGAACAACATTTAAAAAAACAAAAAAACATATTTCACCTACTCTGTAAGAAAGCCTCTAACTGGGAGGATTCAAAGAAAACATTCTGAATGCTTTGATGAACGATAATACATTTACAGGGAAATTTGAGGAAGAAAGTCACCCCCAGCGCCAAAACAGCTGGTTTCAACACCAAAAATGACTTCCTACTCAACTGTGTAACTTTCGAACTATCTGGAAATATATTAATACACTGCCCACAAAAGGTCAAACTCTTCTTCTGAAAAAAAAACCATACACTTAATTTTGATCAATAAGAGAACAAAGGGAAAATATTAACATAGCACAAGATGATATATTATCTGTTGAATATTCCAAAAAAGCCGAAATATCTAAGGTGTCTATTGGTGATAACTGATCCAGACCTAAACCACCCGAAACAGTAAAAACCTTCTCCTTAGAGAGGTAATAAATATTTGAGATTTTTATACTCTCCACCTCAGAAAACCCCAGAATCGCCTTCAAATATTTCTGGAAGAGAATAATGGGAGAAAGATGATGTGTATGAGGAAAATTTAAAAATCTCAAATTATGAGATTGTTGGGCATTCTCCAGTGCCTCAAGGCACTGTTGAATAGCCAAACTATACTTCATAGCAGATCTACAGGAAGCATGCAACAAACACATATGGGACTCAACTTTAACAACATGAGCATTAACACTAGAAGCCCCAAAAGGAATTTTACCTAGAAACCCCAAAGTGCGTCAATTGATGCATTATCACGACGACTGTGTTTAACATGAAATGCAGATGTGAATTAATGTGAAGTTACTTATTTGTTAAATATGTGCAGTATGTGACATCATTACGTGACATCATTGTGTGTTTATTGTTTGTAATGTCAGAGTAAAACTGTAAACAGTGCAAGGCATTGATAAGGCAGGCAAAGGGAGAATTTGAGAAGAAGCTTGCTGCGGAAGCAAAAACGCGAAATAAAGACTTTTTCAAGTACATTCGTAGCAAAAAACCTGTGAGAGAGTCAGTTGGTCCATTAGATGATAGAGGGGTTAAAGGGGCACTAAGAGGCCACAAGGCGATAGCGGAGAGACTGAATGAATTCTTTGCTTAAGTCTTTACTGAGGAAGATGTAGGGATGTTACCCATGACTGAAGTGGTATTTAAAGGAGCGGAAGAATTGAAGGAAATATCGATACATTGGGAAGATGTATTACAACTATTAGACAAACTGAAGAGTAGCAAATCACCTGGGCCGGATGGTATACATCCAAGGGTGTTGAAAGAACTGAAATATGAGATTGCAGACCTGCTATTAGTAATCTGTGAACTTTCATTAAAATCATCTGTAATACCTGAAGATTGGAGGATCGCCAATGTAACGCCAATTTTTAAAAAGGGTTCCAGGGGTGATCCGGGAAACTACAGACCGGTAAGCCTGATGTCAGTACTGGGAAAAATGGTAGAAACCATCATAAAGAACAAAATTACTCAGCATGTAGAAAGTCATGGCCTAATGGGAGACAGCCAACATGGCTTTAGACAAGGAAGATCTTGTCTTACTAATCTCTTATGTTTTTTTGAAGGTGTGAATAAACAAGTGGACAAAGGTGAGTCGGTTGATATAGTGTATCTGGACTTTCAGAAAGCCTTTGACAAGGTCCCTCATCAGAGACTTTTGGCAAAACTAAAGAGTCATGGGATAGGAGGCAGTGTACTATTGTGGATCAGGAACTGGTTAAAAGATTGGAAGCAGAGGGTAGGGCTAAATGGCCAATTTTCCCAATGGAGAAAGGTAAATAGTGGTGTACCCCAGGGATCTGTGCTGGGTCCGCTGCTTTTTGACATATTCATAAATGACCTGGAAAAGGGAATAACGAGTGAGGTTATCAAATTTGCAGATGACACAAAACTATTTAAAGTTGTTAAAACCCAAGAGGATTGTGGAAAATTGCAAGAGCATCTTGACAAATTGGAAGACTGGGCATCCAAATGGCAGATGAAATTTAATGTGGACAAGTGCAAAGTTATGCACCTAGGGAAGAACAACCCAAACTATGGTTACACAATGCAAGGTTCCACATTAGGAACCACCACCCAGGAAAAAGATTTAGGTGTCATTGTGGATAACATGTTAAAACCCTCGGCCCAGTGTGCAGCGGCGGCCAAGAGAGCAAATAGAATGCTAGGTATGATAAGGAAAGGAATGGAAAATAAAACAAAAGATATTATAATGCTTCTATATCGTTCCATGGTGAGACCGCACCTTGAATATTGTGTGCAATTCTGGTCGCCGTATCTTAAAAAGGTAGCCCTTTGTATATAGTTTTCCCCAGTTAACCCAAATTTTCCTACCCTGTTTTCTGTAAGTCCAGTACAGGCTCTACCTTTACTCATGGACGAAGTTGCTGTTATCTGTAAACCAAGCTGATTTTAAAGAGCGCAGTATAGAAAAGACTTTAAATAAATAATAAATAAATATAGCATTTTTAGAAAAGGTTCAGAGAAGAGCCACCAAAATGGTAAAGGGGATGGAAGGATACCCCTATGAAGAGAGGCTAAAAAGGTTAGGGCTCTTTAACCTGGAAAAGAGACGGCTGAGGGGAGATATGATAGAAGTCTATAAATTAATGAATGGAGTGGAACGGGTAAACGTAGATCGATTGTTTACATTATCAGAATATAGAAAGACTAGGGGACATGCAATGAAGCTACAGGGTAAACTATTTAAGACTAATAAAAGAAAATATTTTTTCACTCAACATGTAATCAAACTCTGGAATTTGTTACTGGAGGATGTAGTAAAGGCAGTTAGTGTAGCTGGGTTTAAAAAAGGTTTGGACAAGTTCCTGGAGGAAAGGTCCATAAACCATTATTAAGAAGGGACCCAGGATATCAATGCTTGACCCAGTACAAGCATTGTGGAACCTGTGTCTTGCGGAAACTGCTAGGTACGTATGACCTAGATTGGCCACTGTTGGAAACAGGATACTGGGCTTGATGGACCTTGGTCTGACCCAGTATGGCATATCTTATGTTCTTATGTCCTTAGTGATTGAGATGCGCCACCTAGTGGGAACATGAATTTATACCTAGAAGCCCCAAAGTATGTCAATTGATGCATCCAAGACAATTGAGTGCGTCAATTGACGTAGTTTGGGGTTTCTAGGTATAAACTCATTTTCCCACTAGGTGGTGCATCTGTCATTAATTTTCGATGCACATATTTGAACATCTTGACCTTGCTAACAAAGTCATGGAACATGACTGAGATGGTCCTAGCAGTGGCGCTAGTATACAACTTTGAAGATGCATTTGCGTCAGTTGACGCACTTTGGGCTTCCAGTGTTAATGTCCGACAGTCTCTTATCTTGTTCTGTCATTTTTGCGGTAGTTTCATTAGTAAAGTTGGACATAGACTTAAAGGCGGAACCGGACTCTCTGCATTGACACTGATTTCCTGCTAGCATTTTCACCTGGCAGTTCTTCAGCCAATCAGCTTATTAGCGATCCTTTAAACATCGTGACCCCCTCCCCCCGGGGGACGCTGTCATGAGTTTGTAGGCGCATGTCCGAAGGAGGGTTCCAAAGGAGCAGATCTGCCCCTTTGGAGTCTCTTCAGAGCACTTTGGAGTTAGGAGTAAATACCTGATGGGTAAAAGAAAGAAGCTTTTGTTGTTGCCTGAGAAGAAAGCTACAATGGTGATTGGTCCCATGAATCAGCACATGGTTACCTCATCTTCTGTTCTTTTGTCTGTGGGGGGATGTTTTTCTTCCTAATACATGCTTGGAGTCTTCTATAGGCTCCGTCTTTAAGTCTATGTCTGATGTTGCAAAGCTTTCTTTCAATTGAGGGAGACTCTCCTGTGCATTTATGCCATGGGGGTATTTAAACATCTCTATCATACTTCCTTTCTCCTGTCTTTCTTCCAAAGTATATCTATTGAGATCTTTAAGTCTGTCCTCATATGGTTTATAACAAAGACCACCGACCATTTTAGTAATCACCCTGTGCACCGATTCCATCCTGTTTCTCTCCTCCAGAATTGCACACAATACTCCAAATGAGGTCTCACCAAAGACTTATACAGGGGCGCCATCACCTCTTTTCTACTAGCCATTCTTCTCCTTATGCACCCAAACATCCTTCTGACTTTTCCTGTCACCTTTTCTACCTATTAAGTCACTTTAAGATCATCAGAAACAAACATGCCCAGGTCCCGCTCTTCTTTGGTGGACAGAAGTACTTCACCCCTATACTGTACTTCTCCCTTGGATTTTTGCAGCCCAAATGCATGACCCTGCATTTCTTAGCATTAAAGCTGAGCTTCCATATATATATATATATACACACAAACATGCATACTTGAGAGCAGTTTTCAAAATGGGTTATTTGAAAATGACTCACTCTTCCTATTGGCTGATGGTTTTGAGTTAGTGTGGCTATCAGAATCTATTGTTTTGCTTTGAATGGAGCTGCACTTTGTCTCCTACCTTCCAGATAGTGCTTCTCTAGGCTTCCTGATGGTTAAGGTGGCCCTGGCTGTAATGACTAGAAAGGGCAGTGGGTGCATGGAAGAGTCCCCTAGCGAATGTGGTGGGGACAAGTACAATATCATAATTAAGAAAGCAAGAGAGAAGCACCAAGGATCTCTGAGGGAAACAAAGGGGTTATAGAGACCGGGCTGTTGGTTTGGATGGGTAGACTGGATAGGCCATGATCTTTTTCTACAACAATTTTCTCTGTTGCTCTGATTTTATCACAGGCTTTAAATTTGGCCATCAGGTATCACCATTAATGATGACTGTGACTCTCACCTTTAAAAGCTGTGAATTTTGCTACCACCCAGTCAATTGAGGGTGTAAAAGTCCCCAAAAGGGAATCAATTGGGGATGATCTCTATATTGTATACCACAATATGGCAGTAAACAGCACTGCCACTAAGCCCTCACTCCATTTCACTGATCATGTCTTCCCTTGGGGTGACTGGAGTCTAGCGAAAAAGGGGAGGGAATCCTAAGAGAGGGGATAGAGATAGGAAAGACTAGTTGAAAATGATGTACGCTGCCCAAGACCTCTCCAGGCAGGGGAGATAATCCTGATGGTGGTACCCACGCCAATTTACAGGGGGAAGGGAGCACCAGGCAACCCCCAAGCATCTCCAGAGCCAGAAATAAGGTAGCTGCTGACATGTGCAGTGGCAGGATCTTGCTAAAACACATGTCCCACTGCACCTCCTGGCCACAGTTGTCGCATTTATACCTAAGACTTCGTCCTGGGGGGGCGGAGCCTGATGTCCAGCGGGATGGTCGCATAACGCTGAGGCTCCCGAGAGGCCTACTCAGAATCCTGAATTAACACCGTATATACCTGGAACTTCTACTCTGATCTTGCCGGGGCACATTGGTGAGATGGCGGGGACCAAACCCACGCGCTTGGAATTTGGATCTCCAGCGGCTTCTCACGGCAAACGCTCTAAAACTGAACCTCCATCCCCGCAGAAGGGGCTGGCCTTGCGCGAGGGCCCCGAAATGCAGCAGGAAATCCTCACAGAGATTAGAGGGGTCAAAGATCTCGTGCAGTCAAACGGTGAAGCACTCCGAGCGCTGCGGGAAGATTTTGGTGTGCTGCAAAGCAAGCTAGAAGGGCTTTCTTCGCGTCAGGACAAAATGGAGAGCATATTGGACTCCCATGCGGCCCGGTTGTCCAAACTCGACAAAGTTGAACGTCAGGTGCGGGCCTTGCAGAAAGAAGTGGAAGATGGCAATAATAGAGCACGCCGCAACAACATACGACTCGTGGGCATACCGGAGGGAGCGGAATCGGGAGACATGAAAGAGTTTTTATGCAAAATCCTCCCTTCCCTGCTCCAAATCACTTTTACCAACGATTTGGAGATCGATCGCGCTCATCGTGTACCCACAAGCATAACGCTCAACAGGAAGACCCCGCGGCCTATCATTTTTCGACTTTTGAGATATCAACACGTTGAGCAAATTCTAAATGCCTCTCGGGCAAAGGGCCATATGGAGTTTGAGAGCCACAAGATCTCCTTCTATCCCGACTTGGCTAAACCCACGGTCGACCGCCGAAAGCGCTTTCTGGAATTCCGGCCGAGGCTTCAACAACTACAAGCACGCTATGGCCTGATGTACCCGGCCAAGCTCCGAGTCACGCTTCACAATCAGACAAGAACATTTGAGGACCCTGATCTACTAGCGGAGTTTTTGGACTCCAAAGAAGCCGACTTGATGCGCTGACTTCCAGAATATTCCTGCAAGTTTTCTCATATCCGCTGTACCTGCCATATTGGATCTGCCGCAGCCCAGCAAAGAGTCTGGCGAGGGCGGTTTGTTGCCTTACTTTTGATGATATCCGTGACCCGACTCCATCTACCCACAGTAGCCTCGATGAGTATCAGAGACAGTGTTAATTATGGACTCTGGTGTTTCTTCTCCTTTTTTCATGTCTTTCTATTTCCTCTCTAGGGCCTCCTCCCGCAGACATATGGTCGCCATATTCTTTGGGGGTTTTGCTTCTTCTCTAAGATACTTTGGTACATACTTTTCAATATGGGGTGTATCAGCCAGCATACTCGGTGATTATGTCATTGTTGCACAGATTCTGATTATGTTGTATGTTTTCAAGCGCCCTCACTTAAAATGTCTATTACTGATTGATGGCACCATGTAAGATTTTCTCATTGAACGTCAAAGGTATCAATAATCCGATAAAACGGAAGAAAATCCTAAGCTACCTAAGTCAGGAAGCTGCGGATCTGATTTTTCTCCAAGAAACGCATTTAAATTCGAAGGAAACTCTTAAACTCAATATTAAACCTTACATGGTGGCCGCCTATTCCCCAGCCGTTTCTAAGATATGTGGGGTTGCCATACTGGTTAGGAAATCTTTGCATGTTACTATTATTGCGACTAGTTCAGATACAGAAGGTAGATGGTCCAGAGTTCACCTCAAGATAGGTAGCCTTGAAGTCACATGTATATGCCTTTATGCTCCTAATGTGGATGACCCTGCCTTTTTTGCTACCATTGCTCAGGTTGCGCAGGCCTCTGCTGATACTTCATTGATAATTGGGGGGGATTTCAATCTAGTCCTTGATCCCCTGATTGACAAACAGCCGCCTAGGACAAGTGGTCCCCCCAAGAGTCACACCACGCTTACCTCCCTGATCAAAGATCTTGCTTTAGTTGATCTATGGAGGTTACTACACCCCAATGAGCTTGACTTCACCTTCTTCTCTTCCCCTCATAAATCCCAGTCTCGCATAGACTTCTTTCTAATATCAAAACTGTTAGTTCCTCAGGTAGACACTGCAAAGATTCACTCCCAACATATTTCAGATCATGCTGCCATTTCCTTTCAATTACACACTACTGCACCCCAAGGGAATTCGGGGGCCTGGTTCTTTGATAGAGCCTTGTTAACTCAGCCAGAGTTCCAGTTAGAAATTCGAGCAGCCATACAGGATTACTTCCATCTTAATCTACCCCAGGATACTGCGAATTGGGCTTGGTGGGAGGGCTTCAAAGCGGCCATTCGAGCAACGATCACTAGCTATCAAATCCGCCTGCGAAAACAACGCAAACAGCAGCTACTCATACTAGACCAACAAATAAAAGCAGGCGAACGAGTTCTAACTACACGTACTGATCCATGTGTATTAATTCGACTACAGCGTCTCCGTTTTCAATATAATTCAATCCTCTCAACTGAAGCTTCTAAGAGTATTGAGCTTCAGCGAGGGACATATTATCGTGAAAATAACCGAGCCGGTCGACTCTTAGCCAACGCCTTGAAAGGTCAAAAAGAAGCCAAACGCGTAGCGGCCCTTCGAGCTTCACAGGGAGGGGGCATAGTGACCACAGACTCCGACATCGTAGAGCTCTTTCGGGATTTCTATACCCGCCTATATCAATCTGAATGTGAGTTCTCGTCAGAGACATTCGAGCGATTGCTTTCTGACATTCAGCGGCCGACCCTCTCTGAGGTTGATAGGGATGCGATGGATGCACCCTTCTCTACTTCAGAGATCCAATCTGCCCTAAAATGAACAGCCTCGGGCCGTGCCGCAGGGCCCGATGGTCTCCCGACCGAATTCTACAGAACGTTCAGTGCAGATTTAGTTCCCTATTTAAAACTCTATTTTACTGCCCTTGCGGTAGATACATCCTCTTTGGGATCCTTTTCTGCAGCTAATGTGGTAGTATTTGAGAAAGAAGGCAGAGACCCGCTACTAACCGCCAACTACCGTCCAATCTCCCTACTTAATGCCGACTATAAGATTTTCGCAACGATCTTGGCCACCCGGCTATCTGACAGGATGGCCACCCTAATTCACCCCGACCAATGCGGTTTTATACCCGGCAGATCAACTGCTGACAATGCTCGGACCTTGTGCCATGTGCTATTCAGTGCTGCCAATCTAGATCATCCATGGGTGGGTCTTTCCCTGGATGCCGAAAAAGCCTTTGACCGCCTAGAATGGCCCTTCTTATTTGCAGTTCTTCGATGGTATGGCTTTGGGGAGGGCTTCCTCCGATATCTCCAAGTCATGTATACTCAACCCGTCGCCAGTATTTGTGTAAATGCCATCAAGTCTCAGCCATTTAATCTCCAAAGAGGCACGCGTCAAGGTTGCCCCCTATCACCAATGCTCTTTGATCTAGCTCTTGAACCCCTAGCCCTCCTTATTAGACAGTCCGCACGTATTCGAGGTGTCCCCTTCAGTCATAGGGAGATTAAACTCTCTGCATATGCAGATGACCTTATGCTTTTCGTATCCCTCGATTCGGTTCCAGCTGTCTTGGATCTGATTGACGGATACTCACAATTATCGGGCTATAAAATTAACTGGACCAAATCTGTAGCATTCCCACTGAACCGCTGGGTACATGAGGCTGACATGCAGGCCTTTCCCTTCCTTTGGCAATCCCGCATGGTGAAATATCTCGGGGTCCATTACTGTTCTCCTTTAGAAGACACTATCAGTTTTAATGCCAAAGAGGTAGTCTCCAAAGTCCGTGAGCTCACGAATCGTTGGTCTCCCTTAGCTCTTACATGGTGGGGCCGCTTAGAAACTGTGAAAATGATGATAGTCCCCAAAGTGAATTACATTTTAGAAATGCTGCCATGTTTACTCCCGCTACATACTTATAAAGATATTGAGGGCCTTCTCGTCCGTTATCTCTGGCAGGGCAAGCCACCAAGGATAGCTAAACAAAAACTACAGTCTGCAAAGGAAAGAGGGGGTACCAGATTTCCTGATTTTCTTAGATATCATCAAGCCTTCCTACTTAAGCAAGGTGCCCGATGGCTAGATGCCTCAACAGACAGCAGACCAGTTTGGCTTGACATAGAAGAGGAGCTTAGTAGCCCAATTCCGTTGACCCATCTCCCCGGTATGTCCTATCAAGTAGACACCCGCCATCCACCAATGATTGTCGCTACTCTTGCGGCCTTTAACACTCTCATTCAATCACTGGGCCCGAACGTATGTCCTCGGGACGGTCTCCCGCTATGGAATAACCCCAGAATTCAAGTCCTAAATAGAACGATAGCATGGAAACCCTGGTATTCAAGGGGGATTTGGACACCCCAACAGCTTTTCTCTGCAGCTCGTTGGAAAACCTTCTCTGACTTACAAAAGGAATTTGCGTTACCAGCGAAACACTACTTTCAATTGATGCAGCTTCAACACTGCCTCAAAAGTGCTCGAATCATGCCGCCCTCTGCCCCTACTGAGGACGGGCTATTAGAGATAGTTCACTCTATTAGTAGTACACATGGGGTAGCCTCTAACTTTTATAAAACATTATGTCAGGGTATAGACACGGCCGCTCTTAGAGCCCAACAAGCCTGGGAGCGCGAACTGCAAACCACTTTAACCCCTGTGCAATGGAGCGTTTTCTGGAGCAAAGTAGTGCGGGTTTCCCGGTCTGCCTCTGTTACCCAAACTCTCTTCTTTTTTGCACACAGATGCTTTTATACCCCAGAAAAAATAGCCAAATGGAACACGAATGCTAGGGACCAGTGTTGGTCTTGCCACACTGCTGTGGGAACCTTCGCTCATGTTATTTATGAATGTCCTCAACTACAGGTTTATTGGGGGCGGGTCTGGGGTTGTATTCAATTTATCCTACACCTTCACGAACCTCTCTCTTGGAAGATCGTGGGACTCCGCTCTGTGGCGGAGGTCCCCTCTCTTCCTAAGAAGGGTTGCTTTCTCCTTGATTTCATGCTGGGTATAGCCATATGCTTAATCACGAGGAATTGGAAGGATAGCTCTCGACTTACTGTCAATGAATGGTGGAACCTTGTCTGCTTATATAGTAAATATGAGCAGATACCTCGGAGAGCTTTTCCCCATGCCCAACCTCACTCTCGCTTGTCTAAATGGCAGATGCTTAATGATTATGTACAATCTGCTTATTGCTCCGACATGCCTGTATAATGTGCACTCATCATGTTTCAGATCACCGTTAGGTTTTGTAACACAATAATGTAAGTACACGCCCGCTTCGGGAATGATTAGTTTTCTAGAGAAGAAGCAGGGGGGAGGGGGGTGGCAGGGGTTTACTTTGGTGTATGTATTACACTTTATGTATCTGTATTTTGCTGTATGTCTTCCTTTTCCTTTGTTGTTATAAAATGAAAATAAAGAATTTAAAAAAAAAAAAAGACTTCGTCCTGGAGCAGATGGTGGGGCCCACAATATTCTAGCAGCTTGTTACATGACATATAGTGGACCAGGAGGGAAAAGTTGGTTGGGGTAACCTATTAGAATGTGGGGCTCTGCTTAGGGCACTAATGCATCCTACTTTTGGGCACAGCACTTCTCTGCAGTATCCACCAGTTTCAAGGAGGAGAGCATGGACTAGTAGGGTCTGAACAGGGTGCTGCTGTACTCGCCCCTTGCCCCTCTGAATTTTCCAATTGTTTTACACATCTAGGCCCTGTTTTATGGGGAGAGATTTGTTTATATAGTGGACAGACCTGATAGGACAATCTCCCTTTTGAACTAAGAGTCTCCAGTTTGCTCTTTGATCATGTGAGAATAACCCATATGCTCCCTTTACCGGACATAAGGCCCTATCGGCCTTTCATGCTTGCAGCTTTCTTCACTTCCTTTGTCGGCTTAAGTTTATGCAAGCGTATTTTCTTGGCAAAGCTGCCCATGATTTTTTTGCAAAGTCTTCCACCATGAGGTCTTCCTTAGTCATGCCGGGCTACTGCAGTGCTCAAACTTAGTTGAATTTGGAATCTTGTGATGGCCAAAGAAGTGGGCACTGAGATATTTGTGTGGCAAGGCCACCAGGTTATCTTCCAACTGATGGGGGCCACTAGGATATTTGTGTCCCTTGGGTTTCAGGTCAAATAGAACCATATTGACCCTTCATGGGTCAGCTGTTGACACATTTTGAACACAAGTGGCCCCATCATTCAATGCTTAAGAGTGTTTAGGAAGGAGATTATCTGCTTATAGACAACCACAAATAAACATCTTTATATAAGTATCAGGTCATAAGCTGGGGAAAGGGAGAGAGGGGGTGGAGAATGAGAATGTTTTTTCTTTTCCAAGCTGGGTTTCTCAAATCATGCTTGAGTAATGTGGTTACATATCCCTAAATGATGAAAAATAAGTGATGCATTATGTTACAGGCCACCTCACTACTCGTAAATACACACGTATCCTCCATAACAACAGACCAGCAGCACACGCGCTGCAGTCGGGAGAACAAGCTCACTCGTTTCTTAATCCTAAAAGTCACAAGAATCACTTCTTGACTGCTGATGTCACCCAGGACAACAGAAAAACATACTCTAGTCAAAGTCTTATTTTTATGACACACTATATAAACAACTGCGTAATGGTTCTGGGCATAAGTCCTGCAAAATAGCCCTAGAACTCATCCACAATCCCTAAACAGAAAACCTTTGTACTGGCCCCACCAGTCTCTTATTCTGGCACGGTTCTGTAATATAAGCTCCCAGTGCACAATACATTCCTCTAAAAATAATCTTGTAATTATTAGCACCACTGGAAAGCAAAAAGAAGCCAATAGGAAACCTTAGCCCAGCACAGCTGTATAGGTTTAAAGAGTTCCCAATGCCAAAGTGACAGGCTACGGCCCTCCTGGGGGGACTGGGTGCTACAGGGAAAAGGCTTTTATCCTGGCCTTGTCGTTACTAAGCTACTTTGCTGCTTCTCGTGTGGGTTAAATGGATCTGGTTTCCCATTGAGGGAGAGGACAGGGCGGTAATCTCATACCTGCTCAGACTGTGATCAAGCACTCCCTGAATCCAGAGAGAAGCAAAGAGGCCCAGGACATTACTGAATATAACCAGCCAAAAATCTATTTTTCCACAGGGTGTTGCCAAAAGAACTTTGCACAATTCCTTTTTGGATGACTTTGTATAACTTTCGGAGAGAGTCTCTGCAGAGAAGTGTCAAGCAATATAACATGAAATGTAACTTGGCATCTAGAAGCTGAGCGGGTGCCGATGTGCAGGCAACAGCCTTCATTCACTGAGGTAGGGCTGCTTCCCATCCCATGTCTTTGCACAGCACTGGACACTGACTGCTTCCTGGTAAGTCTCTTGTTTCCGTAGTAATCACTTACATGTAACACACTATCCTTACTAATCCTTCTGCCATTCAGGAGACAAAGGGGTCAATTTTATTACTTCCCAGCCCCCTCCCCTTCCCAAACTTGCAGGGCACTGATTCACTGGAAAATAGCAAAGGAATTTGTCACCCCTGAAAGTTCCTAACTCAGGGCCAGCCCAAAGGTATCTGATGCCCTAAGCAAACCTTCAGCTATGCACTCCCCACCCCCCTCTCTGGGGCAACTCAAGGTTCAGCACCCCCTCATAGTCCAACATGTTCCCTCTCCTCCTCTTCCAATCCCCTCCCCCTTGCCCAGCATTTCCATTTCTCCCCTTCTGTTCCTTGCTCAGCATTTCCATTCCCCTCCTCACTCCCAAGATGTCCAGCATCTCTTCATTGCATCCCCAGGAGACCAGCAGCTCATTTTCTCTTTCCTCCTTGTCCAATATCTTCTTCCTCTTCCCGAGGCCACTGCCACAGTGCCGCCTTTACTAGGACCAAGTTACAGTGATGAAAGGCAGAGTAACATGAGGTCTTGAGCACAGGTCCAGGCTCAAACACCCCTCTCTACCCGATGCAGACTTCCTGTCAAAGGGGGGTGGGACGCGGCAGGGCTTGAGCGTGGACCTGTGCTGAGAGCAGTATTAAACCTTTGTGTAATTCTGCTCTCAGGCTGAGTTGGAGCCCTGTCTACACTCCTCAAATTCTGCTCCTCTAGGTAGATGCTCAGTCTGCCTAATGGCAGAGATGGCCCCACCCTAACGTCCCATATCTCCCACCCCAAGCCTTTCACACTTAGAGTAATTTCTATGAGTTGCCAAGATGGATGGTGACAAGCCAGGAGATGTGGAGAAGTTCTAGAGATGAATGTGGAGAAGTTCTAGAGATGTCAAACTTCTTTTTGAGAATGTTCTGTTTTCGTTGAATGGCCAGGAAGTGTTGGGGAATATCATAGCCTTTGACGTGCTGTTTTTTCTTTTCTAAAACTTTAATGTTTCTTCTGTTTGTGCAGTTGGAAGCTCAAACAGTCACTGAAAGGACTTAAAGGCACCTATCATTTGGTCACACACTTGTGAACTGTTACCTGGAGGTCAGATTTATTTGTCTTAGTGTTTGGTTTCCAAAGAAACCCCCTTTCATCAAACAAAGAGTTAAAAAGATGCAGATCTTGGTTAAGGTTTGCCTGTGAGTTGATCCATACTCACTTCTCCCCATCCCTGCAGCTGCTGTTTCTTTGCAGATTGAAACGTAATTTGCATACATTTCCCTCTGCACTAGATGTGCATGAGGGATGGCCTTTCCCTCTTCAGGGTAAATGGGAATAAAGTCTCTGGAGTTGGTGGATAATGCTGTCTAGGGACTAGACTGCCTTTTCTCTAGCTCAGAGCAATGCTAAGGACTGTCTCTAGAGTGAAACAGGTGACTGTGCATTTTCAAGTCTTGGACAGCACAGGGCAATGAAATACTGATATCTTGAGACTACTACTAATCACTTAACCTCCTGTGTGCACATGTTGGGGTCCTTTTACTAACGTGTGGTATTATTTTCCTCCTACAGCAAATTTTGAGACAAGATCAGCATATGTTAAGTGCAACTGACCATGATAATTGTCAGGGTGTGACCAGCATGTATCCGACTGTTACCACCAAAGTAAGCCCCTTCGTGTGCATTCCAGCCCTTGCCAATTACTGCAAATGTACCTATTGCCATCTATTGAGCTGACAGTAGGGGCATCGGTGTTAACTGTGATATTGGCAATTAGTGTGCACTACTGGTGCCCATGTTAACAAAAATGTGCAGTCAATGCCCACCACCCCATTGCGTGATGTGCGTATGGTAATTGTCCCACCTGCATAGTAACAATTACCGCAGGCCAGCAGAAGAGGGTTAACGCACCCTGAAATGTGTGTTAACCCCATAACGCCCATTAATAAAAGGGCTCCTTAGATTGCAAGCTCTTTGGGAAGGACATTGTAACTTCACTGTTTGTACTGCCGGTACTGTCTCGCAGCTGTCTGTGCCTAGAGTTGTATTGAGACTGAATATATAATTAAGAAATTGCTATCACACAGCAGAGTAACATATAAGGGTATAATTAATTTGACTGACAGGAACAGGAACAGTCTTGGCTGTCCTGACAACCCGGGAGTTATATGCATCAAACATTTTACTGATTTACAGAGAATGTCAATCCAATTAAAAACAATAGAGAATTTTGTGGATGCTAACCTTTTAAAATGGCAATCTTTAGGACTGGAGAAGCCACGTATATTGTGGTTAACACTGGAATGTATTTTTGTGACTTTCAATATCCATACTTCCCTTTCCTAAAAGTTAGTTCTTCTTCCAAGTGGCAGGGTGAGCAGAGCAGAGATATTCTCCAGTGTGCTTGAATCTTGCAGG
The DNA here is from genome assembly GCA_033557465.1 of Ichthyophis bannanicus. Taxonomy (NCBI): domain Eukaryota; kingdom Metazoa; phylum Chordata; class Amphibia; order Gymnophiona; family Ichthyophiidae; genus Ichthyophis; species Ichthyophis bannanicus. Next base: position 34,979,034 of record CM066047.1, on the reverse strand, counting down.
AAGCTGAGCTTCTCTGCTAGGATGGGAAGGACGTGCAGACATTAACCAATACACATGTAAAAAAGAAATTTAGTGAGGGACGTCCAGAACGAAAGATGCCGAGAAACTCCAGGGATGTCTATGTTTTGGCCCAATTTTAGACACATAGATGTCCCCAAAATAGATGTCCGTTCTGGCATCGATATAGAAGTCCCTGCTAGGAAAGCGTGGGGTGGGGATGTCCATCTCATGCATGATAGCATAAGGGGATGTCCGTCGACATGGCAAAAGGAAAACATGAGCTCTCATTCCCTGTCAGCGTTTGGTATCAGCATGGAAAATATAGAGAACGTGAGCGTACTTCCTTCTCAACGCCTTCCGGACGTCTGGCTGACAAAACGAGCACTTTACTGGCGCTTATTTGTGCCCGGAGCAGGTATAACCTATTAGGCAGATCAGGACGTGCAAAGCATTTATGAAATTGGGCAAGGACGACTAAGTTCTTGGGAATGCCACAGACGTATCTATACCATGCCCCTATTAAGACTTGGATGTCCTCACATCAGGGACATCTACACAGCCGCCTTGTACAATGGCTCTGGGGACATCTTCATGCCTTGGACATTTCCATGCCCAGTTTCAGACACCCAAAACACAAACAGGGCTTCTAAAATAACTCCCATACTGGAATACAGCAGTGGGGCAGATAAGGGTCCTGTGACATTTGTCCACTGGGAACACCAACTCTTTCCATAAGAGTCTTACACAAAAATAAGACCATCAGATTCTGGCCTCTTTTGGTTAAGAGTGAAATGAATGACTACAGGTGATGGAATCAAACAAGGTACCAATGTGCCCTCGATCTGAGCCTCCTGCTGACAGTCGATTAGCAGCAGATTATAGAATCAAGATCCAGCCTTGTGCTTCCTTATCCAGTGCTTGTACAGACCAAAATCGGGGTTGTAAATGAGAGTAGAGCTGAAAGGATCACCTACAGGTATTGGATATAATACACTTAATCTCCCTTTTCAGTTTTCCTCTTGCTTTAGTGTTGAGTAGAATAATCCTGTCCTACTTCTCCTGCTCGGAACTCTTTACTAAACTTAGCATGACCTGCTCCTGGTAAGAGCTCGCCCATGCCTCATTGCCTGCCTCCTGCCATCAGGCTGGCTTCACCACTGTCCGCATCACACGGACGCCACACTCTTTCATTCTGCTCCACTTGTGAATCTTCCCACGTTCAGCGTTTCTCAGATTTGGAAGGCTGCAGCTCTCTAGTTGCTGCTTCTCAGTGGTTTTGGCTTGCATGCACCTGCTTGCTATAGTTCCTTTCTTTCCCATCACCGCTTGTCTTTTTTTTCCCTTTCCTCCTCCCCAGTCTGATTATACAGTGCAGTAATTTAAGAGTCCTTTGCATTGCTTTCTCCAGAAAGTTGGCAAGAAGGATAATTGCATACACAGGCAGCATTGCCAAGCAAGGAAGGGTTGCAAAACTCCCTGTCCATTTGCATGTGCCAGGACAAGCTCTGAGAAATCCCAGCATGGTGCCATGGCACAACAGGGCAGCTTTGCTCTAACATCTTGTATCTATGACTGAGGGGAAAGTTTGGAGACTGGGAAGAACTGAAGAAGGAATCATGCTGGTGTGTGTTATATTATGTAGAGAAAATAAACTTAGGCATCTTGCCATTTCGGTTGGAATCTCTCTCTCCTTCCTCTTTCAGATTCAGAAACTTTATTGGCCTGACAAATTTGTTTTGTTTTGTTCTTTAAAAATGCTTATTTATGCATTTTAAAAAATTACCTTTCAAATTTAAATTAGCTAGTGGTTACAGCAGCAGCCTACAACCCAAAAGATCTGGGTTTGATTCCCACCAGCACTCCTTGTGACCTTGGGCAATTCACTTTACCCTCCATTGCTTCAGAAGAAAAGGCCTAGCAATCTACATCCAGTCACACCTTGCCCAGAAAACCCAGGGGCAGCATTGACTTGACTGCACTTAAAAACAAAAAAGAAAAAGCCGTAGAACCTTCATAGCATCAACTCCCCCCCCCACCCCCCCATCCCCAAACCCAAAGAAAACGTTACATGATTAAGCAATATAAAAACATATAGAGGGTAATTTAATAGCAGGGCACCTAGTTTAAGGCAGGCACAATGCACCTATTTTAAACATATTATATAAAGAAAAGTTGACGCCTTAATTACTGGCAGAAGCAGCAGAGATCGCACCTTAAGACAACAGAGACAGCAGAGATTAAGCAAAGGCAGATCTTTTCTTACCAGTCTGATGGATTTTTGTGAAGGTGCTAATGAATCAGTCGATCAGGGTGAGCCATTTGATATAGAGCAGCTGGATTTTCAGAAGGCATTTGACAAAATATTTGGCATAAGCTATAGGTACATGATGCAGGGTCTCATATTAGGGGTCACTGTTCAGGAAACGAACCCTGGAATCGCTGCAGGCAAATTAATTTTAAAAAGAATAGGGGGTATCAGAAAATAGTGGCAGAGCACATTTATAAGCATTTGCCCTCCCCCACCAAAAATATACATAGATTGACATTTCAAAATGCAAATAAGCAGATGTTACCAAACACGGCGTCCAAAACGAAAACTCTAGTGCTGTATGTGTTGTTAAAATAAATGAAACCCCCAAACACCTTCCCTTCTTGTTCCAGGGTAGCCTCAATGATTTATCACGCTGTAAATCAATGTATGATAGAGACTATTCCAAAAGATGTCAGTCTGCAAAACCCACATCAGGCTAATTCCACAGGGAAGACCAGTTCCAGGGAACACAGACCTGAGGCAAGGGTAACTGTAGCAGTGTCCTTCTACCTTCCTCTCCATGAGGCACTTACCTGTCCTGGTTGGCTGGATGAATACCATTTCCTATCTCCGTACTGGGTCAGTCTGCACCATTATTGACTTGAACCAGGCAGTATGTGGTTCTCCAGTGCCTCTTGGGTTGGCACCCTAGATGGCAGTATATTTTAGCCGCCCATGTTGACAGCTCTACCCATGGGTTTCTTCTCATTAGAGCGCACTCTCCTTGATCCCTGAAACAAATGCTGTCAGGCAGCATCCGAACAAGTTCTGACACTGACCAACATTTTGGCATCATCGCTGCTGGCTTCGGGGCAAACAGCTCTTCACATGCAATAGTCATGATTTATCTGGTCATTCAGGGCCCTTCCTAAAATCAACTGCTGAATAAACAACTCAATCCAAGGTATCCCAACCTGCCACCCTGATTCCAGCAACGGGGACAGAGGAGACAGAAACAAATTTATTTGCACTTTAGTGATTTGAATATGTCAGTTTTGGAATTTACATTCATTATCTTTATATTTGCACACTACGGAGGAAATGCACCCCTGTTTCCATTTCTCTGGCGATTTGTCTGCTTTAAAGTGATATTGTTGCTGTCATGGAATGGATGGGGGGGGGGGCAGGGTAATGACTCTTCTTCCTTCCTCTATGTCTTGTTTCTCAAACCTGGAATTAAGGTGTCCCTCCCCCCCCTCCCCCGCCACATCGGATAACTATACCAGATTTGCCTTAAAATAGACTGGTAACCTTACCCTTTCCCTAACCTGCTGATTTATTATTGAGGGGGAATGGATGTACCCTTTGAGAGGGGCATAGCAAAGGGTGGGCCACGGCCTCTCCACTTTGGCAACAGGTCCACCCAGTCAACAGCAGCAGAACAATTGAACAAAAGGAGAACCGGAGGTGATGTCAACATTTGCACTGCCTTGTGCCCACTCATTTAATCCCAAACCTCACCAAAATAAACAGTCCTGTCCATGCCACTGCTTTTGAGTGGTGAGGGAAATGGTTAGGGTGAAATCTTAAATGTGAGATGTAGCTATTGTGCAGTACCTCCCATACTGATCTACTTAGACTAATAGGGCATCATGCTGTACTGATACTCATGAAAGTATTGGGCACCCCCTAGTGGGCAGTGGAGAGAATGCCTACGAGCACAGCACCCACAGAGCTGTGGAGATGTTATCCTCTGACTGCTCTGATTCTCAGGATAACCCTCATGCATATGCATGAGATATTTGCATAGATCGATCTTGAGCTTGATATTCAAATATTGATGTTGTTAAGACAGGCTTTTAGTTGCATCAGTGTTGCTGTCTGAAAATCTGTCCAGGCAAATTTTGCACAAAATCACTGCGTGGATCAAGTTTACTCAGACCAAAGGAGACTGGCTCAAAAGTGTGCAAGTGACAGGGAGTGATATTTACTAAAGATGTGCACTTACCATGGAATTAGCGGCTATGCATCAAGCAGTAAGTGCAACCCCTCGTGTGCTGTCAGAAGCTTACCAGGGATATTACTGGCAGTTATCACATGATCGCAAACACTAAACTACGATGCGGTTAACACGGGTGCACCTAATGACATTCATAGAGGTGTCATTGGACAACTTGAACTAACTGCCACATGGTCACTGAGCACACGGTGATTGTCCTCCCACTATAAGCAATGTGCTCTCCACGCCCAGTACTCCACATATCCCTCAACCCATTGCATGATGGCTGATTACTATGCGCTTTAACATGCACTCGCAGGCATGCTCCCATGTTATCATTCATGACTGCCATTGTCGCACATTAGCGCACATGTTAACCGGTTACTGGGCTTTAGTAAAAGGGCTCCTTAGTCAGTTAGTGCTATGTTCAGTACCAGTGGCATACCAAGAGTGGGGCAGTGGGTGCGGTCTGCCCCAGGTGCCAGTTGGGAGGGAGTGAGCCCCCAACAGCCCCATAGAGGCAGCGCAGCAAACTTACTAGGGGCCGATGGCTCTGTTCTCCCAGCCGACGTCTCATGAATTGCAGAATTTCAGCTGGGAGAGAAGAGCGACCGGCACCTGAAGCATGAGGCACCGCAGAAAACCAGTTTAATGGTAAGTTTGCAGCACTGACTCCATGGGTCTGGTTGGGGTTGGGGGTGGGTATATTGTGGCATGCAGTGCCATGCTGTGCAGGGGGTGCAAGGAGCATGGGGGGGGGCACCAGTCCCAGGTGACAGGGGGCTGAGAACACCCCTTTTCAGTGCTAAGCAGCTAAATTTGGCCAGAAAGATCTGGGACACACGTCTAGAATACTAAGGTGGTTATTCTAGAAGCCTCAATTACAATTTTCACTTGTATGATCAGGCGTACAAATATGCAAATGACCATTTCAGAAAGGGCTCAGTTTACATGCAGATGCTCTTACTACATGGAAGCTGTAAGGGGCATGTAAGGGCATGCTTATGGTGTGGCCAGAGCCGGTCAAAAATCTACACGTGTTATATTAGCTGGTGGAATTCATAACTGTTATTAAAAAATCTATTCATCTGTTCCCCATTTCATATAGGGAATAGACATGTATGACCACATATGTCTTCATCCAGATAGCACCAGGGTGGAGTTAGTGTGCGGTAAGCGTGGACGCCCAACTATTCAAATTGTGGTGCTATTCAGCTACCAGAGGTATAGGTACACAGTTTAATTTAGCCCAGAAAGAACACTCTCCTAAATTAAAGCAAATAGCTATGTGTATAGCAACCGAATAATACTGCTGCATATGTAGAAGCATCACCGCCCATCCGTGCAGCGATGCTGAATGTACCTGTTATTTTAACATCACAGCCGGTGCTTTCAAAAATGAGTAACTTGGCAACTCTGGGTGCAGCCGCACAGGACGTCAGTATATGAGAGGACACTGATATCATCACTGGGCTTCCAGGAAGCTCAGAGAGAGTGAATTACTGCACATAGCTGGGTGAGTGGGGGGCACCAGATTCCTTAGTCATACAGGATGCATTTCTAGCTTGATACGATCCTGTCCTCACATACACACACATACCCCTGTCTCTCACACACACAGGCAGCGCTCTCTCTCTCATGACTACTGCTCCTAGAATCCTTGTAAGTAAAATGCTCCCTCTCATCCACTACCCTCGGAGAACTGGGATGCCCCACTGCTTGCCCACACAGGATTAGTGTATAGCTGGGAGGCAGCATCATTTTTGGGGGCTCAGAATAAATTGAAGAGGCCTTGGAAAGAAACAAGACTGGGAGGGGGCCATGGAGGGGAGCATGTCCAGGATGGAAATGCGGGTAACAGAGGAGAGATAGTGGAATTAAGGTAGGTCTGGCAAATGTCCTTCATGAAAAGCTCATATGGAGAGAGGCGGTTCTTTCTAGCAGGGAGCAGGAGCGGCCCTAGAGTTGGTCCAAAGCATTGGAGCCCTATGCGAACATTAACCTTTACACTCCCTCTGGCTGTCAAAATCTATTATTTTGCTTTGAATGGCTTGCTTTTGCTGCACTCTAGATATGCTGCCCTAGGCAAATGCCTAGTTTGTCTAGTGGTTGCACTGGCCATGCCAGGGAGGGCAAATGTTTTGGGGGCATTTGAACTAGCAAGGCCTGGAGCTCATGGTAGAACTGGCTGCCCGTTGCTGCCAGTAACTGTGACACTGCAAAGATGATTGGGTTTTAGGGATGAAACACTTCAGCCGACGACACCAGTAACAAGAAGTTTGGAGCCCTTGTTGGGCACCACAGGAAGTCTGTGCTGCCAGATTAAAATCCCTCAAAAACATAAATTTTAAATGCATGTCTCGAACGACATGGAAGACTTTGGCATGAACACTTTCCACATGGACTATTTCAGTTGTCATCTCATCAGCCATCGCTGCTTAAAACTTAAAAGTAACTAAAAACCGAGAGTTGTTTTTTTTTTTCCCAGAAAGCATACTCTTTAAAAAAAAATCTGCCACAGCAGTGTTTGCTCCATAACCACATTCCACAAAGAGAAGAGGAGCATGTGAGAGGGAGATGTCTCAATGTCTCTTTTTAAACTTATTTCAGATGTCTCATTGTGTCTTCTCCAGAATGCTGACAATGGAAAGTGAAGAGAAAAAAGGAAAGGAAGTTCCTTGAGGACTGCAGACTGAAGTCCCACCGCTGGCACAAGGGATCCGTTCTGTCTTTCTCCAAAGCTTATAATGAGCACTGCTAGGACCCTTAATGTTATGATCAAGATGGAGAGAGGGAATGGAGAAGTCATAGTTTGGAGTCCATACAAAAGGATTTGTGTAAAGTGCACATACTAAATTTGCCCAGGTAGTTTGCAGCTACAGAGGCCATTTGAAAAATGTCTCCTGTTTGCATAGTGTTATCAGCATAGGGTACACTGCACGGAAACACATGAAATAAAATTTTGCAAGGACCTAAAGACATTACTCTTCAATAGGGTTGCCAACTGGCTCCAGATGCGCCCGACACACTTGATCCAGTCCTAGGTTTACCCCACTGCATGCAGGGACATGTAGTTCTGATTTTTCCATTGCATTCCATAAGAAAAGCAAGACTACATGTCCTTGCATGCAATGGGGTAAACCCAGGACTGGATCAAGCCTGTCGGGCGCATCTGGAGCCAGTTGGCAACCCTACTCTTCAAAGAACATTTCAACAGCTAAATGATATACCCTGGGGCAACAACAAGACCATGGACACATACACCATAACTATCACCCCCCCAAAACCACCCTTCACTTATCCCCGACCCCCTCACGGTCTAACCCGTATATAAGTTCTGTTTTGTAAATGTGTTGTAAACTACAAACTATATTTACTAATTGTATTTGCAATGTTCAATACTATTAAGAATTCAGACGTTCTATGCAGAGGTGGCTATCTGCTGCCTGAGGCAAGGGATGAGTTGGCCCCCCCCCCCCCGAGCAGGGAGGGGGCTTTCTCAAAACTCCAGTCAGGGACTGAACCAAACCAAAAAGCTGATTAGATAATGTGGAGGAAATGCACACCAAGGAACTAAAAGAAAGAACAAGAACTGCAGCACAGTTTATAACACCAAATTATAACTCATGTTTATTTTGTTATTATAAACTGTGTTATGGTTCTTGCTTTTTCTTTTTGAACATATATTTTGCAACCACAGAACCCCCTCCCTCAACAATGGGTGCAGAGCAGAATTAGAACATTCACCCACAGAACTCAATATCTTAAAAAAAAATCCAATTCCAATCATCTCACTAACAACAACAAACATTATCCAGTACCAGGCATATTGTGAACTAATACAAAACCCTACAACAAAGTCACAGAGGATCTGTAGAGCAAATCTACCATACCATACCATATCAGCTCAACTTCCAAAACTCACATAAGGAGCCTAACCAAAAAAAGCATAACTGTAAATACTGCAGCGGGCCCTGGAACATCCAAACATGTATTTGAAAAGCTGAACAATTCAAATTACTACAGAACAGATCCCTACGTACAAACTCCATGTTAACAGAAGACCTGGCCTTGGCCACAAACTCAGAACACAGACCCTCACCAAAGTACAGAATAAGTGACTGTTAACTAATAACAAACATATATAGATAAAAATTAAACTGAAACTGCAAAAAGTCAGATTCTGCATACAAAGCAATGACAGAGAAATAGAAAGAGATGCATTCCCCTGTACTTTATAAACTATGAAGATAGCACCAAGACTGTTCATTAAATTGAAAATAAAATTCTCTTCTACCTTTGTTGTCTGACCATTTTATTCTTGATCATGCTGGTCCCAATATGGGGTTTCTGCTTTCCTCTACCTCCCAGTGCCCCCTATCTACTTCCTCCCGGGGCGGCATGAGGGTGATGCAGGGGCATGTGCAGAGATTCAGTGCAGCATTATTTGCATACATTTAATATACTTTATTTTAAAATGTATATATGCCACCAATCTAAAGCCCAATGAGGCTTCCAAACATATACATGCAATTTAATAAAACAGATGTTACAATAAACAAACATAATAATAAAACATTACATTTGTTTAATGAAAGACCACTTACACAGCTCCCCCTCCCCCCAACAGACCATCACCAATCTGCACATCAGATTTATTTCACTATGATTAGATTATTGATAAGGAAGGAAGATATAAAATGAGATAAATTAATCCTGGTAGCCATGAATTCAAATGCTGGATTGGATTGTGCTAGAGATGGAAAAGTCCAGAACTCAGCAGCAGTGAAACTTTCAGGCTACTAAACAAAAATAAATGGAGATGTTCCCTTAAAATTTGAAATTTTCTTGAATCTGACCTGACAAAATATTTTAAATTTCAGTCTGGTAGCATGAAGAACACAAAACTGTAAATCTCAAAGACAATATATATTCCAATACTGCCCCCCCCCTCCCAACCAACACCCTACTTTTGACCTCACCAAGAACCCAGAGTACAGGACCATAGAGCAAATCTACTATTTCATAACAGGACTAACTTCCAAAACTCATACAACATGGAGCATTCCCAGAAAGGGCAGCACCATAAATATTGCAGTGGGCCCTAGAACATCCATATTCCTATTCAGAAAACTGAACAAGCCAGATTACTACAGCTCCCTATATAGAAACTCCATGCTAACAGAACACGTAGCCTCAGTCACACATGCAGAACACAGATAGATCTTCACCAACTAGAATATATCAATACAAACTAAAAACAGATATATGTAATCAAAAAATGCTTTTACCCATTACTCTTTAGGTTTACAGGATTTCTTTCGCAAAATTATACTTTACTGCAGTGAGGTGAGAAAAAGAACTCTCACACACAGGCATCTGCATTGTCGGCAGAAACTAACACAATGGCTCAGCACAAGTAGCGTGAGTGCAACTCATGCCATCTCAGTGTGTGGTCTTAGTTGTACCTGGAGCTGTTTTGCCACACTGAAGAGCAGTAACTGCAGGGGGATGTAACTGTCTCCCTGCAGTTGGCCTATGGCTCCGCATAATCAAACTCTGGAATAAGTTACCAGAGGATGTAGCAAAAACTGTTAGTGTAGCTGGGTTTAAAAAAAGGTTTGGACAAGTCCCTGGAGGAAAGGTCCATAAACTATTATTAAAGAGGACCTGGTAAATCCACTGCTTGCCCCAGGACAAGCATTGCAGAACCAGTGTGCCTTTTTGTGAATCTGTTAGGTACTTGTGATCTGGATTGGCCACTGTTGGAAACAGGATACTGGGTTTGAGAGGCCTTGGTCTGACCCAGTATGGCACAGAGCTTAGGAAACATGCTGCTAAATATACCAAATAAGAGGGGCTCAACAGCACCCATGAAGCACATCCCACTTCCACAAAAACAGCTGCAACCTGGTGTCCCAACACAGAACTTCCCACCCTCTGAAAAACAAGAGAGACTTTGTGACCAAGAAGGGTTTGGCAACCCCGACATAACTCTTGAAACTGCACACTGGACCCCACCATGGTGTTAATGGGTGGCCCAAAAAAAGTGAGAACATCTCATAAATTAAAAGCTTAAATAGTTTACTTCTTTACCTTTTTTAGCTATATAACGTATTTATTTTGACAATTTCCGGTCGCCATCTTTTTTTTTTAAATTTGTCAATCGTTTACATCTGTCTTTTTGAATTTTTAAATAACTTATATGCTACGAGATGTTCTCACTTTTTTTGGGCCACCCTGTATATATTCTGCAAAAAAAAAAAGGAAATGCAAGATGCTCGCACACCAAGGAACTAAAAGAAAGCGTTTTTCTTTTTGAATATATATTCTGCATCCACAGAAACCTCTCCATCGACAATGGGCAGCAGAGCAAAAGTAGGACATTCACCCCCAGAATTCAATATATTAAAAGAAAAATCTGTTTCTGGTCATCTAACAAACATTCTCCAGTAACAGGCATATTGGGAACTAATATAAAACTCTAAAAAAGTCACCTAAGATCTATATAAACTTCCAAAACTCACATAAGGGGCCTATCCAGAAAAACAACGCGCTATAAATACTATTGTAATCCCTAGAAAATCCATATACCTATTTGAAAAGCTGAACAAGTCAGATTACTACAATACAGTATAGATCCCTATGTACAAACTCCATGTTCTCTAAGAGGCAGGACCTGCGGCTGCCAGGGAAAGGAGAGGGTAAGTCTGTCGCTGTCCAGAAGCAGACTTGATGGCAGCAGCAACTTGTGAACTTGCATTTTTTTTGTAACTTTTGAAGACAGAGTGAGGCGGCTGTTTTGGGGGCACTTTTTGCTGCCCTCGAAACTTTGCCACCTGAGGCAGCTGCCTCACTCCGCCTCATTATAGAACTGTCCCTGGTTCTATGTGAACCTGCTAAGTTCTTGTTCCTTGTAAACCACCTTGATTCCAGATAAGGCGGTATAAAAAACAGATAATAAAATAAATTGAAATAAATAAATATTGGCTCCAAGATTCTTTCTACAAAAAACGTATAAATCATACAGAGCAACATTCAGCCTGTTCGATGCCAACACAGTGGCATCATCCGAATAAGTGCTGCCGTTATCCAGATCAACTTTTCACTTCTCCTAAGTCATTGGGATAGCAGCAGTGAACATGGCCACTATCTGTATAAATTGTCTTCCATCTGGCTCGGTCTTCAGACCACTCTGGTACAATCTGTAATGACATTCACCAGCACTCTAGATATCTGAATATCTGGCTTAGTGGTATTTATCCACATACCAGGTGCTTTTAAATATCAGGTCTTTAGCTTTAGAACAATCTCTAGGGGGTATATTTACTAAGCAGTGGTAGCGGCTTCCGTACGCTATCGGAGCCGCGGCCCCATTGAAGTCAATGGGGCTGCGGTGCCAATATTGCATGGAAGCCGCTACCGCTGCTTAGTAACATACCCTAAGTGTGTAATTTTATAAGGCATGTTCCATATATATGCAGAAAATGACTCTGATGAAATTTTATGGCCGAATACATGTGGATAAGTATCTACACTGACAAAATTCCACCTAATGGTTAGAGCAGCAGGTTGAGAACCAGGGAAGTCAAAATTCAAAACCCACTGCTGCTCCTTCTGACCTTGGGGGAATCACTTAACCCTCCGTTGCCTCAGGTACAAACTTTGATTGCAAGCCCTCTGGGGGCAGGGAAATAGCTACAGGATCTAAATGTAACTCACCTTCCGCTGCTACTGAATACGGCGTGAGCTAGATCCAAATCCCACTTTCCTTGAACAGAATTCAATCCAAAGCAGTTTAGAAAATGCAGATTATGCCATAAATCTTAAAAACATCATAATAAACTAAGACGCATCCAGGAATTTTTGCCTGCAGAGGGGACATTTTTAGGAGTGTTATGTGATGGGATGCACATTTACAGATCAACCAGAGGTCCCATGCAGCAAGTCAGCATGGAGATATGCAGTAACCCCTGTCATTATTGGGGCACTGGTTCAAATTCTGCTTACAAGGACACGTTTTAGAAATGATGAAAAAACTCTTCAGGGCATAGCAAATAATCACCAAATGAAAAATCAAACATTGACGAGATGAAAAAATGACTACAGGTGTTGGTTTGGTAGCATAGGTGCAATGAGTTGAAGGTCTCAGCACAATTCTTAGTGGATAGAGTATGGCTACTGGTAGCCTCAAAAATGGCTAGAACCAACAAGAAATGGAACAGTTCACTTGCTGGCAAGCAATGAGGAGTATCGGGAAACTTGCTCTGCTACACAAATGGAAGACTTCAGATTCAGTAATAAAATCATACTTAACTGAACATTCTCCTACCTCCTTTCCCCCTAATGTGAAGTGTTCAAAATGGCACCCCCTAGAGAATAATGAAGTAAGTACACTCTCTAAACATTTCCAAACCACCTTTCCAGGCTAAATAATCCCTCCAAAGCAATACAGAATAATAAGAAAATCCAGTTTACTCATCATCCCAGAGTTAAATGGTTTCTTTGAAACTTGTGTATTCGACTTTGCCAAATCTGTGGAACTGCTGACATTGGTCTAAGAGCATAAGCATTGCCATCCTAGGTAAGTCCAATGGGCCACTGAACCCAGCATCCTATTGCCAACAGTGGCCAACCTGGGCAACTTGGAAATACCAATAGATCCTAATGGGGGGGGGGGGGGGAGCAATTCCCTGTTATTCACTCCCAGGTCTTGGCACAAAGAGGTTGCCCTCCCCACTTAAATTTGTTTGTTTTTTTGCAGTCATTATGCAAGTTTTCTTATCTACAAACAATCATAGCTGGGTAAACTAAAGTGTAGGGTGAAAAATGATTGCCTTAATGCAAAGCCCATGGGTTGAAATCCAGGATTTTGTGACCACTGGCCTGAATTCTGATCCTATATCCAGGGCCTAATCCTTGTGGTACCGCCCCAGGAAAATGTGTCAGATCCCCACTGCGTGCAGCAAGGCTTTAAGGTGTGCTTATGCCCCTACATAGCGTTAACATTTGACATCTCAAAACCAAATGATGGCTCTTCTGTCATAATTACACAGCCCTCTCTGTCTGTATCTTGATAGTATTCTATCTCTGTAATGTCTCGGCGTTGATGTTCACTAGGGAGAAGGATTCAGCTTGTTCTCAGTGGTACAGCCCCTTAGTATTTTGACTCCGTCCTAAAGGCTCCTGCAACATCACTTTTCAAACTATTGTTTCATCTTGAAGTTGCATGGATTTAAAATTTTGTTTAAGAAACAGAGATGAGCTGCTTATGGAAATATTAGTAACAACACCTCTCCTGAGGGCCAAAGTCCAGAAATCCTGGAAACACAGGGTGCAAGCCTCCAGTAGAAGCACAATGCACAAAGAAACTTAGTTTAGAGACAGGGTATCCAGATCTTAAGGGCAGGAATATAAATAATTATGATTTTTAATAATAAAAAGGTGTCACCCTATATTCCTTTTGGTTTTGTTTGCTTCATTGTTATTTATGAACCTTTAAAGTGGACCAACACTACTTTATTCAAGATTTTTAAAGATACTAATGACTGCAGCTGTTCCTCCATTTGGACAGAAGAGGGAGACAATAGGCAAAAAATTCACACTGGCAGCCACTGACTGGAGATATCTATCTATCTATCTATCTATCTATCTATCTATCTATCTATATATATATATGTATGTGTGTGTGTGTGTGTGCGCATGCGTGTTTGTCTTCTCTTTGCTCTCTGCCCTCTGGTGGTGATAATATGAACTGCAGTGATATTCAAACCTGCCTTTTGGTTTTGATTGAACCTTTGAAATGAAAACATAAAGATCAAATTACAGGAAAGTTGGTTGTTTTTTGTCCTCTAGAACAAAAGCTTCAATACAACTTCTCATGAGACAAATATGAAAGCTTCCTTGTGTCTTCTATGATAGGGGGTGGGGCAATGATAATATATCCCCTTTAATTCCCAACTTCAGATACATAAGAGACAAACGTCCCATGTTACTGAGCTAAGGACCGTTGATTTCATTTCATACTGTTGTGGGATCAGGCACAGAAAATACCCATCCTTTAGCTTGTTTTCTATTTTTCTTTTGCGGTGAAGGGAAAACATGAGAAATAAGCAGGAAGTTACAATCCAGTCAATTGAAGGGGCTTCCAAGAGTCCCAATGGTGCCAGGAAACATTTATTTCTTTTTGTAGTAGTATATAGCTTACACCTTTCCAGTGCAAGATAAAGGCAAGTTACAATCAGGTACTGTAGATATTTTCCTGTCCCTGGAGGGCTTACAATCAGGTTGTACCTGAGTCAATTAGGGTTGCCAACTGGCTCCATATGCACCCAACAGGCTTGATCCAGTCCTGGGTTTACTCCATTGCATGCAGGAACATGTAATTCTGATTTCTCCATTGCACTCCATAAGAAAAGCAAGACTACAAGTCCCTGCATGCAATGTGGTAAACACAGGACTGGATCAAGCCTGTCGGGTGCATCTGGAGCCAGTTGGCAACCCTAGAGTCAATGGAGGGTTAAATGGCTTACCCAAGGCCACAAGGAGAGTCGGTGGGACTTGAATACTGATCTTTCTGATGCCAGGCTCCTGTCCTAACTATTAGCCTACTTCTCCACAATGTAGGTATAGGTGCTGGTTCAGCATCAGAATCTAAAGTTGCTACTTTTCATATCACCCCTATGGAACCTGATTGCTGGTTCTTGCTAGGAGTTGGTTCCCATGCTTGGCAAAAACTTGCCTTCTCCCAGAAACGTCTGCCTCCCACCGCACATCCCACACACCGCAGCAGACTCCAAGAAAGTGATTTTTCTTCAGTTCACAGTGTGGCTGAAAGTCTCTAGCAAACTGCTGCTTTTATCGGGACAATAGAAGACCAGTTGAGGCTCCAGAAGAAAGAAGAGAATTCAGAGGGAAGGTCTGAATCCCACCAGTACTGCGGGAACCGTTCTCTCACTGGGCACACAGAAACATGCTGCTTCTTGGCTGCAGGACTCTTTTCCTTACCTGGCATGAACATAGTTAAACGGAGCCCTGAGGCAGCAGCAAGGTCTCATCCACAGAGGATCAGAAGTGACCCATCGCGATTTGCCATAGTGGCAAAGCATTCTCCTTAATTATCTACAGGCCGATGCAGAAAGCTGGTGCTAGACCCGCGCTGGATCAATATTTTAATGTTCCTGACAATGCACACATTTTGAATTGCGCTGCAGGAAGATTAGGGTATGTAAATGCCCATAGCGGTATCCCTGCACATGCAAATGAGCCACCGAAGCATTAAACTGGGAGAGCAAGCCAAACACATGCGCTCAAGACGTCTGCGCTAGTTTGGCTTGCTCTCCAAGCACCGCTGGCTAATTTGCATTTTTTTTACTGTATTGCCAAAAAGAGGTTCTGTTACAAAAATCCTCATTAAAGCCTATTGCTGGCTTCAGGGAGCAGAAATAGCCGGTTTCCAGAGCTGCAGGAGACGATCTCTGTCTCCTACTGTCAGGGGGGACGGGGCCCAGGGATTCTTTTTGGTCAACAAGGCCCCAGCAGTATTTTGATGTCATCGGGGGCTTTGCCCAATGCCTGATCATCTGGGGAGAAGCACCCAGTGCCATGAAAACACTGTGGGGGCAGCGTTAGAGGTTTACTTCTACTCAGACCCTGCAGTAAAAATGTTGGTGCTATGGCTGGTTGCGAAATCATCTACGCCTGTCTCTGCATCAAGCATATCCATGATTTGTATACCAGCCCAGCAGATTAGAATACATGTAAATACATTTAAATCATTAGTTTTTATTTAAATACTGTGGCGTTCATTGGGCGCTAGTTTTTCCACCGTCATTTATATCTATTTCCTGCATGGGAAGGATCATAAAAATGTGCTTAAACTGGCGTAGGGCTCGTAAAGCCTGTGCTGGATTTCTGCATCAGCCTCCACATGTATTACCTCCCTCCCTCCCCTCCCTAAGCATTCTGATCTTCTTTCTTGACAATTAAATAATGAGAACACTTAAACTGTGTCTTTTGGCTCTGTCTTATTCTGGGGAGCTATTATGTGGGGTGGGCGCAGGCTGTTGTGTGTGGCTTCATGTAGACTAAGCAACGACAAAGTCAGCTAGATGGGTGGTGGGTGAAAGAGAGGGGGTGATCTGCACACAGGAAGGAGGGAGTCACTGCCAGTTGGACAAAGTCGCAGAGAACCACCCACACTTTCTGGCTTCTGCAAATCTTTTTTTTTTTTCAATAAACATGTGGCAACTGATATTTGAATGGTGGCAAAAACATTTTGCAGCTCCATTCTGATGCCAAAAAGAACACACACACACACACACACACACACACGCACAGCTGTGTCCTTGGCAGCGAGATCTGCCATGCACTGCAGATTTTGACAAAAATGCTTCATGTCCCCAGTCTGAGTCACTGGCGGCTGCTTGGATTCCTGATGTGCTGCTGGATGGGCGCCTCTGTTAGTTCTTCATTTTATTTGGAGAAATTGTTGGAGCTGTTCTGTCACCCCCCCCCCCCCTTGTACTGGTAAATAATGCCCCTCCCTTACCTTTGCAGGATACTGTTGTCAGGGACCTGTTTCCCAAGCTTTCTTCCATTAGGGCAGGTCCAACTACTAGTCAAATTAGGTGGTCGCCTAGGGTGACAGATTCTGGCATGGGGGAGGGGACAGCAAAGAGCAGGGCATTCAAAATTAAATGATAGATTCTGACAGCTGGGAGGGGGCATAAAGCTTAGGGTTTGAGTAGGGCACCAGTACCTTGAACTAACTCTGGGGGTAGCCCTCACTGTACATTGACGCGTTTTGGAGATGCTCTTTCATTTCTTATCTGGACAAGGGAAGGCAAACCCAGCTGATTCCCCCAAATCTCATGTGTGGTGATAGGAGACAATCCAGTACTAGAGGCCTAACTGGTCTGATTTTCAAGAGAGCTACAATGAATATGTGCAAGATGGTTTTCCATTCATTGCTTCAACTGTATGCAAATCTATCGCACACATATTCTGTGCACCGGAAACCATGGAAATCAGATTGGTCTGGTGCTTTGCAGGGACCAGGTTGGGGACCCCCTCCTGCATCATTCATAAATATGAAATTCATGGCAAAACTGATACTAATGTGAGATGCAGCATCTTCCTAATAAAGGGAAAGTTGATTTTTGAGTAAAGAGTTTAGCCTTTAGCTGAAGAAAGCTTTTACATGATGATCCCATGGGACACAGGAGCCCTACTGCTTTTTCAGGTGGTGAAGGGCTTGGCTATCATGAGGCTTCCATCTCAGGGCAAACTTGAGACCAACTCAGTTTTGAAACCTGTTTATTATTAATTTTTTATAGGACCATCAGTGGGCTGAAGACTTCTTGGTTTCCTAGGGAGTCCGAAGATACATAGGAGTCAAAAATGCTGTACTATCAGCAGCGGCAGAAATTGGAAGGCTTCATTATTGTCTCTAGCTTTTAAGTGAATGGATTTTAAATGATTCAGAGCTAAAACCCTCTGGGAGGCCAATAAAGCAGTGGGGACCTGAATCTTTTTTCCTCTGTCAACATGGATACAGGTGAATAGACCCTGGGGATGCAGCACCAAAGTCCAGAGCTCCAGGACCCACAAGGAATTGGGCCGGCCCATCTACTAGGCACACTAGGTGTCTGCCTGGGGCGTCAGACCTTGGTGGGTAGCCATCACCCACCAAATCCATCTCTCTGATCTTGCAATTGTGGTGGGCTGACTGTTTTGAAAGTGGCAATGGCACCACAAGATGAGAAGATGGATTTAGGAGGGGTGGCGGCGGCAGGGGAGGCGGCAGTGGGCAGCAAGGTGGGGGCTTCTGCCTGGGGTGGCAGAAACTCCTGGGCTGCCCCTGCAAGGAATCTGTATCTTTCTGTAGAATGCAAGATTTCTGAAGCTTGCATCAGGCTTAGTCACAAATATCGTTGCTCATGGAAAAAGTCTGCTTGATTTTCAAGTTATTTCAAGACGTTTCCCCCAGTTTTTGAAGTTTCCAGTTCATTTCACACATTCATTTTCATAAAATATTTTTAATTCATGTTAGCAATGTAAAATGAGCATAATTTGACTTGATATGTTAATTCGTAAGTTACTGTTCATTAAATTGATTCAGCATGAACAAAATCTTTTAAGGAACTGGCAAACCACGGGGCCATTGTCCAGAATCATCAGCCGGTCGCTGAATGGGAGGCCTCTGGTTCGGGGGCTGACCCGCTACTCAGTGTCACTATCTGGATATTTCCACTGAATATCTCCACAGACCAGCCCGGTGGCTGTCTGTAGGCAGAGCGAGGGCGGCGTTGGCACTATCCAAACAAGCAGTGAATTTATCTAGTTACTGCGATTTTCCGTTTCCAGTTATCTGGGCAACTTAGACCATGTGAAACTGGTCCTAAACTGCATTCTGGATAAGTGATGGCTGAAACTCCAGTTAAGTGGATAAGTTAGCTTTTATCCGGATAGCAGCGCTCAGCGTGGATATTCCGCAGTAGCTCCTATCCACAGAAAGGTGCAATAACCAGCAGAGAGTCAAAAAATATGCATTTGCACATCTTTCTAAGAGCATTTTATATGGTTGTATTAGCCAACAGGCCTATGTGAAGTTGGAAATATTATTTAAGTCTGCTATGTCATAATGAGGTTTGTGATTCTTACAGGGCACAATTACGGCTTGATATGGTGTGATCCAGACACTGTTCTCAATATCCTGCTGATATTTAAGTGCCACACCTGACTGCCATGGTTTAAATATCGACGCTTTTGGAAATCAGGCCCTAAATGTGCCGAAATATATGCACATTTGTAGTCAGAAAGATCTTTTGAATAAGATGTTGTTATATTGTGAACCGCGCTGATGCTGAATAGAGCGGTATATAAGAGCCTGTAATAAATAAATAAATAAATAAAGGCCAACAACCAAGTCTGTTTATTGCTTCAGTTTGCTTTTCCTCAGGTGCAGGCAACATGGAAACCTGAATGGTGGAACCTCGACTAGTTTGCGTGTACATTTAGACATCACCATCGCTAGCGCATTTTGCTCTTACTTGATGAAGGGAACAGAACTGTCGAAAGCTGGTCAGACACAATAAAAATGTGCTACCTAAAGTCTATGTCTATAAGTCTAGGTCCGTGGCTCTCAACCCAGTCCTCAGAATGCACCCAGCCAGGTGGGTTTGCAGGATTCACACATTGAAGACGCATGAGATAAACCCACATAAACTGGAGAGAATGCATGCAAAATATGTAGCTCTATCTCATGAATATTCAGTGGGAATCCTGAAAACCAGACTGGCTGAGTGTGCATGAGGATTGGGTTGAAAGTCACTGTTCTCGGTATCTAAGTGAACTAACATAGCCATCGCATGTCTTGAGCAAAGATGTTTTAAAATCATTCCAAATCTTTGCTTATATTTACTGCTCCTGCCGCCTCCTCTGCTCAACAGCTGTATAGCGTATAGAATAAGAGGCACTCACCCAAGAATGGGGTTTGGGACTAAATCATTTAGGCAGATTTTTTTCTCCAAAAGAAAAGAAAGCAGTCATCTTAAAAACAAATGTCAGCATTAGAGACGAATCAGAGATATAATTCCCCTTCTGTGCGGCTTAGGTAATGGACCCAGGCAGGACCTGCATTAGGTACACTATCCTTTCCTTTTCCCTGCGTCGCTCAATGACCTCTTTTTTTTTGGCTGCATACATGGACAGGGCAGCCACATTCTTGTTCTAGAACCACGCCAATTGTATCTCTCCTTGAGCTACTGGAAAGACGTGAGCTACATAATGATAAATCAATTAAAAAATGATGAGGACACCATTGGCATGGTGGAGAACTTGCACTCCTATCTTGCTGTGATGTCAGTAAAGAAAAGGCTTTAGAGTTCTCTGCAGATGTGCTCTGCCTACCCTGGAGCACAAAGCGAAATCAAAATAAAATAGTGCTTCAGATTCTAGCCCTGTAATTGAATAAACACATCCATCTTCATTCAGCACATTCTGAAAAACCTCTAAGTGCAGATGTACAGGATGGATTCGGAGGCTCTGGAGAGCGAGGGAGTACAAGAAGGTGGGAATGGGTTACTCTTGCGGAGGGGTGAGATGGAATCTGCAACCACACACGACTTAGGTCTGGTAGCGAAATGTCAAGAAGGGCTGAGTACATCTGGACCCAGAAAGCGACTTTGCATCAAACCTTAACCATAAAATATTTGCACATTTCACCAGAGACCACATCGCCTCAGTTCCCAGCTCTGCTGCTTGATGTGTGGCTGGGTAATTATCCTGAAAGATAAGCTTCTCTCCCCTGTGGTTGCAATAAAGATAAATGTGATGGATGGAATGAATAGGAGAAAAGTTTAATAACTCGGTGTAATACACTGACTCGTTCACTTTCACTGTGGGAGAAAGTCAGTGGGGAATGAAGAAGATGCTCTATCCTAAGTGTTTTCGAATTGTTTCACCACATCTGAAAACTTTCAAGCTCCACTCAGCAGCGCATTGGGACTCCACACTTAGCGCAGCAAGGAAGCTTAGTACAGTCGCTGGCCATGAGGTTCGGTTTCCTTCTCCATATCTCCTGGTCTGTCTGTCAGTCATCACTGCTCACGTCCCTCTCTCCCTGTGAGACTGCAGTTGGGGACCAGATGCAGTTGGATCAGTTGCAAAGAAATTGCCCCAAAAGGAATCACAGAATGAAATCCCTGCTCATCATTTCACTCTCGTGAACAAAGTCATCCACTTTTTAACATTACTAAAAGGCTCCCTCTAGGGAACAGCATCCATACTTCTACTCCCTGAAGCAATAGTTAAACCATTTTCTTTACAGCGTTTATCCATGCCTAGACTTGAATGCTGCCCTTTCTTTGGCAACCGTGGCTCTACTATGTGTCCGGTCTAGCTGCTTCTTATTGCCGCACATTCAGTGTACAAATGCCAAGGGTGGTCTGCCCCAAAGAGTGAGATTTACCATCCCAATGAGAGAAATTGAAGGCCCAGGAGTGAGGTATTTCTCACGGCACATTCATGGTATAAATTTGGAAAGCTCTGCGAGTTGTATTGCTTTGCAAATGAAAGGAGCACCACAGAATGATTCTTAGCTTTCTTTAGTTTTTTTGCAACTTGCAATGTTTCCCTCCCTCCCTCTAAAGCAGAACTAGGACATAGCCCTGTAGAACGAACCATACAAACAAAAAAGCCTGATTCCAGTTTCATCTCAGTAACAATAACATAAACCATCTCCAGTATCAGACATATTGTGAAGTAATACAAAATCAGACAAAAGTCGCTTTAAATAGAACACGTCTACCATTTCCTAACAGCACCAGTGTGGACCCGCCCAGGAAAAGGCAGCACTATACTTCAGTGCTCCCTATAACAACAGTGCACTCTATAAGCACCTATCGGGAAAATGGAACAAGCCATTATTACAGATCCCTTCACATTCGCTGCTAACAGACTACCTGGCCTCTGCCACACATACTAAACTTAGATACTGTAGACCCTCACTAAGAACATAACCAATTACTTCAACCTGACAGTAAACATATGTAGACAAAAATCAAACGGAAACCCCAAGAAGCCAGACTATGTTTGCAGTGCAATACCAGAGACATAGAAACGGCAAGCAGTTTCCACCATACTGTGCCAAATATTAAAATATCAGATATAAATTCCAAAAAGTGACATATTCCAATCACTAAACCAAAAATAAAATTCTGTTTTCTATCTTTGTTGTCTGTCTTCTCTTAGCTCGCTCTCTATAGTCTCCAGTCCATTTGCCAACTTCTCTCTCTTTCTGTCCTCTTCACTTCCTCCCCTATATCCATCTCTGACACAGATCTTTCCCTTTCAGCTTTCCTTCATTTAGTTTCTGTCTCTCTATGCATTCAGATTTCATTTCTTCTTACTCTCCAGTCTTCCATCTCCTTCTTTCTACTGCATCTATCTACAGTTTTCCCTCTCTCCCTCACCCTGGCCCTCCCATTCCCTATCCTCTTATTCCTAAATTTCTCCCCAATCTAGCATTTCATATCTCTCTCTCTTCTCCTCCTCCTAGCATCTTGTCTCACTCTCTACCCCCTCCCCTTTCTTCAAGATTTTCTCTCTCTCTTTCCCACCCTTCATCCAGCATCTCTTCTTTCTCTCCATCTGTTTGCCTACTTCCCTTTCCAGATCCAGCACCCTCCTCTGCCTCTCTATTCCCCCTCCTATGTCCAGCATCTCTCCTCTGTGCCCCTACTCTTCCCTGAATCCAGCATCCGCTCTGTCTTCCTATTCAACCTTCCCCTGTCCAGCATCCATCTGTATGTCTCCATATGTGTCCAGGAGGTTTACTAATCAACACTTTTTGGCAAATTAGAAGAAGCCACAATGGACAATCTGAATGGAGCTAAACTTTCCCAATAATTCCTCTTACGAGGCTTCCAGGGCAGAAAGAGATCAGTAGCATCTCTGGCCTCCATCCTTGCGGTTACACCACAGCACCTTCTTACCCTTCTGCGGGATGTGGTAGCACTTGGCTTGGAAGAGCTCTATGCTCTCAGCCCGAGGACTAGAGCCACCAGTGGGCAGAGGACAGGAGAAGGGAGTTGGAGAGAACAGCAATGAGACAGAATAGACTACAGCTCCTCAGAGTTCATGCAGCGACCCACGCTCCCTGCACCCCACTCACCATCTCCCTCTCCCAATTTGGCCCATCTCTGCCACTTGCCCGGATATTTGGTAGTAGCATGGAGCCTGCATATTAATGTGCACCATTAGTAATAGAAGATGCAGGACGTCTACATCGGAAGGTGCAGCGGTGCCGCATCAGCTTGGAGGTTCAGGTCTTTTTCTATGTTCTCTTGCCACTGCCGCAGGTCTAGGCAAGCAGCAATGGTGGCGGTGGAGGTAGGTATTGGTTGGGGCAGGAGAAGGAACAAGAGAAAGACATGAGCCCAGTGGCAGCAGAAAATGCATGGGAGAAGGGGGAAAGGGCTTGTGGGCATATGAATGTGGCCGAATGTGTGTGCTACACGCTTAATGCATGTGACTTGGCATTTCTGCAATTTCTTCCCAGCCTCTTGCAGGTCATCATGAAGGAAGGTTGATTAATAAATAAAAATGGTAAGTACTGGTGAATTCAGAACTCAGAGAACCATGAGAACAGAAACAGTATAAATAAAATGGAAGGCAAAGATAGTCAGTCAGGGAAGTAATAGCTTGGAAATAGCAACTCTTTTCTTGTAGGAGAGTTCCCTATACATTGGCCATCCACGTCAAAAGCCTTTATTTCTGAAGCAACAGCCCATAGAACACAAAGATGTGATCTCAGAGACTTGTGTTCCTGCTTAGCACTCACAGCACTCACTGTGTGACCTTAAATAAGTCACTGAACCTCCTTGGATTCCACACTTAAGCTCTCTAAAATGGGGATGCCAAGAACAGTTGAATTACAATGATTGTGATTATTTAGAGAGTGCTGAAGACCCACTTAGTCTGGAGCAAGGTGGATGGAGTCTAGGGCAGGGCTCATATACAATGCTGCATTCACCTTGTAGCGCTATACACATGATTAATATTAGTAGTAGTGGTAGTTTGTTCATCACAGGGGGGAAGTTAGTATCAGAAGGTACAAGGTCTGCAGAAGGTTAAACACTAAGGCAAGCAAAAAAGGATGGGGGAGGGGGAAGAGCACACACAGAGCCCTCAGCAAACAAAGCACCAGACCTACCAAAGGACTTCCCTCAGTTGGTGTCTGCAGGACGTTTGGTAAGTCTGAGTGTAAATCATTATTTTCCTTTCTTGCAGTCACTGAAAAACAGAGCTTAAGGTTTTTGACTTAGGTGTTCAAAGAGATGTTTTAATTGACCAGTTTTTTTTTTTGGGGGGGGGGGGTTCTATATTGGTACTAGTGTTTTAATTTGCTTCAGTTGTGCCATGTTTGTCTAAACTGTTATTTCTTTTGTTTGATTTGTAAACCTCCTGGAACTATCTGTGATTTCCGGTTTGTAAGTGATTTAAGTACATAAAATATGATGGTGGGTAGGGCCATGAGGCCCAGCTAGTCCGCTCCATCTCTGATTCTAGCTTCACTCCTCTGCAGCTAAGGATCGCTGAGCATATCCTCATTTCTGTTCCTCCTCTTCCTCTTTAGAAGGCTGTGTCATGCATCCACCACCCTTTCTGGGATTTATTCTTCCCAAGACTAGTAGATGCCGTGACTGGATTCAATATTGCAATCACAGGAGGTAACTGAGGCGTATCCGAAGACCAGAATTTTCCTAAAACATCCGATCCTTGGGCAATCTGGTACTAAAGGGAGCTGATCCAGTGTCATGCCTGCAAAGAACACAAAGGGAAGTTCTCAAAACATATCAGGCTTTTGGCTGACATTGGTGGGAAAATAATTATGAGCAGTGCATTGATGCTCACATATCACACTAATGTAAAATAATGAGAGCTGCTGTAGCCAGCTAACCGCAGAACTGGGAAGAGAGTGTCAGTTCTCCTGTCCTATATAATCAAGAGCATGCTCAGCTCTCTGGCACTGACGTACGTATGTCCTCTTTCTTAGGAAAAACAAGTTTTACTTTTAACAATGTCTAGGGGCCGCTTGCTCTCTTGTACATTCACAGACACCCCTTCCTCTGTACTGGGGGCTCCTCACTCTCATGTACATTCACAGACTCTCCTTCCTCTGTACTGGGGGCTCCTCACTCTCATGTACATTTACAGACTCTCCTTCCTCTGTACTGGGGGCTCCTTGCTCTCATGATTCCCAGGCTCGTCTTCATCTATACTGGGAGCCCCTCACTACCTTGTACATTCACAGACTCTCCTTCCTCTATACTGGGGACTCCTCACTCTCATGTATTCCCAGGCTCTTCTTCCTCTATACTGGGAGCTCCTCACTCTCATGTATTCCCAGGCTCTTCTTCCTCTATACTGGGAGCTCCTCACTCTCTTGTACATTCACAGACTCTCCTTCCTCTATACTGGGGACTCCTCACTCTCATGTATTCCCAGGCTCCCCTTCCTCTATACTGGGGACTCCTCACTCTCATGTATTCCCAGGCTCTTCTTCCTCTATACTGGGAGCTCCTCATTCTCTTGTACATTCACAGACTCTCCTTCCTCTATACTGGGGACTCCTCACTCTCATGTATTCCCAGGCTCCCCTTCCTCTATACTGGGGACTCCTCACTCTCATGTATTCCCAGGCTCCCCTTCCTCTATACTGGGAGCTCCTCACTCTCATGTATTCCCAGGCTCTTCTTCCTCTATACTGGGAGCTCCTCACTCTCATGTATTCCCAGGCTCTTCTTCCTCTATACTGGGAGCTCCTCACTCTCTTGTACATTCACAGACTCTCCTTCCTCTGTACTGGGGGCTCCTCGCTGTCATGCATTCCCAGGTTCATCTTCATCTATACTGGGAGCCCATCACTCTCTTGTACATTCACAGACTCTCCTTCCTCTATACTGGGGACTCCTCACTCTCATGTATTCCCAGGCTCCCCTTCCTCTATACTGGGAGCTCCTCAATCTCATGTATTCCCAGGCTCTCCTTCCTCTATACTGGGAGCTCCTCACTCTCTTGTACATTCATAGACACTCCTTCATCTATACTGGGAGCTCCTCACTCTCATGTATTCCCAGCCTCCTCTTCCTCTATACTGGGAGCTCCTCACTCTCTTGTACATTCACAGATTCTCCTTCCTCTATACTGGGGACTCCTCACTCTCATGTATTCCCAGGCTCCCCTTCCTCTATACTGGGGACTCCTCACTCTCATGTATTCCCAGCCTCCTCTTCCTCTATACTGGGAGCTCCTCACTCTCTTGTACATTCACAGACTCTCCTTCCTCTATACTGGGGACTCCTCACTCTCATGTATTCCCAGGCTCCCCTTCCTCTATACTGGGAGCTCCTCACTGTCATGTATTCACAGGCTCTTCTTCCCCTATACTGGGAGCTCCTCACTCTCTTGTACATTCACAGACTCTCCTTCCTCTATACTGGGGACTCCTCACTCTCATGTATTCCCAGCCTCCTCTTCCTCTATACTGGGAGCTCCTCACTCTCTTGTACATTCACAGACTCTCCTTCCTCTATACTGGGGACTCCTCACTCTCATGTATTCCCAGGCTCCTCTTCCTCTATACTGGAAGCTCCTCACTCTCATGTATTCCCAGGCTCCTCTTCCTCTATACTGGGAGCTCCTCACTCTCATGTATTCACAGAATCTCCTTCCTCTATACTGGGAGCCCATCACTCTCATGTATTCACAGAATCTCCTTCCTCTATACTGGGGACTCCTCACTCTCATGTATTCCCAGGCTCTTCTTCCTCTATACTGGGAGCTCCTCACTCTCTTGTACATTCACAGACTCTCCTTCCTCTATACTGGGGACTCCTCACTCTCATGTATTCCCAGGCTCTTCTTCCTCTATACTGGGAGCTCCTCACTCTCTTGTACATTCACAGACTCTCCTTCCTCTATACTGGGGACTCCTCACTCTCATGTATTCCCAGGCTCCCCTTCCTCTATACTGGGAGCTCCTCACTCTCATGTATTCCCAGGCTCACCTTCCTCTGTACTGGGAGCTCCTCACTCTCATGTATTCCCAGGCTCTTCTTCCTCTATACTGGGAGCTCCTCACTCTCTTGTACATTCACAGAGTCTCCTTCCTCTATACTGGGGACTCCTCACTCTCATGTATTCCCAGGCTCCCCTTCCTCTATACTGGGGACTCCTCACTCTCATGTATTCCCAGCCTCCTCTTCCTCTATACTGGGAGCTCCTCACTCTCTTGTACATTCACAGACTCTCCTTCCTCTATACTGGGGACTCCTCACTCTCATGTATTCCCAGGCTCCCCTTCCTCTATACTTGGAGCTCCTCATTCTCATGTATTCCCAGGCTCTTCTTCCTCTATACTGGGAGCTCCTCACTCTCTTGTACATTCACAGACTCTCCTTCCTCTATACTGGGGACTCCTCACTCTCATGTATTCCCAGGCTCCCCTTCCTCTATACTGGGGACTCCTCACTCTCATGTATTTCCAGCCTCCTCTTCCTCTATACTAGGAGCTCCTCACTCTCTTGTACATTCACAGACTCTCCTTACTCTATACTGGGGACTCCTCACTCTCATGTATTCCCAGGCTCCTCTTCCTCTATACTGGGAGCTCCTCACTCTCATGTATTCACAGAATCTCCTTCCTCTATACTGGGAGCCCATCACTCTCTTGTACATTCACAGACTCTCCTTCCTCTATAATGGGGACTCCTCACTCTCATATATTCCCAGGCTCCCAGTCCTCTATACTGGGAGCTCCTCACTCTCATATATTCTCAGCCTCCCTCTATACTGGGAGCTCCTCACTCTCTTGTACATTCATAGACACTCCTTCCTTTATACTGGGGACTCCTCACTCTCATGTATTCCCAGGCTCTCCTTCCTCTATACTGGGGACTCCTCACTCTCATGTATTCCCAGGCTCCCCTTCCTCTATACTGGGAGCTCCTCACTCTCATATATTCGCAGCCTCCCTCTATACTGGGAGCTCCTCACTCTCTTGTACATTCATAGACACTCCTTCCTCTATACATGGGACTCCTCACTCTCATGTATTGCCAGGCTCCCTTTCCTCTATACTGGGAGCTCCTCACTCTCATGTATTCCCAGGTTCTCCTTCCTCTATACTGGGGACTCCTCACTCTCATGTATTCCCAGGCTCCCCTTCCTCTATACTGGGAGCTCCTCACTCTCATGTATTCCCAGGCTCTCCTTCCTCTATACTGGGGACTCCTCACTCTCATGTATTCCCAGGCTCTTCTTCCTCTATACTGGGAGCTCCTCACTCTCATCTATTCCCAGGCTCTCCTTCCTCTATACTGGGGACTCCTCACTCTCATGTATTCCCAGGCTCTTCTTCCTCTATACTGGGAGCTCCTCACACTCATGTATTCCCAGGCTCTTCTTCCTCTATACTGGGAGCTCCTCACTCTCATCTATTCCCAGGCTCTCCTTCCTCTATCCTGGGGACTCCTCACTCTCATGTATTCCCAGGCTCTTCTTCCTCTATACTGGGAGCTCTTCACTCTCATCTATTCCCAGGCTCTCCTTCCTCTATACTGGGGGCTCTTCACTCTCATGTATTCCCAGGCTCTTCTTCCTCTATACTGGTAGCTCCTCACTCTCATCTATTCCCAGGCTCTCCTTCCTCTATACTGGGGACTCCTCACTCTCATGTATTCCCAGGCTCTTCTTCCTCTATACTGGGAGCTCTTCACTCTCATCTATTCCTAGGCTCTTCTTCCTCTATACTGGGAGCTCCTCACTCTCATGTATTCCCAGGCTCTTCTTCCTCTATACTGGGAGCTCCTCACTCTCATCTTTTCCCAGGCTCTCCTTCCTCTATACTGGGGACTCCTCTCTCTCATGTATTCCCAGGCTCTTCTTCCTCTATACTGGGAGCTCCTCACTCTCATCTATTCCCAGGCTCTCCTTCCTCTATACTGGGAGCTCCTCACTCTCATGTATTCCCAGGCTCCCCTTTCTCTATACTGGGAGCTCCTCACTCTCATGTATTCCCAGGCTCTCCTTCCTCTATACTGGGGACTCCTCACTCTCATGTATTCCCAGGCTCCCCTTCCTCTATACTGGGAGCTCCTCACTCTCATGTATTCCCAGGCTCTCCTTCCTCTGTACTGGGAGCTCCTCACTCTCATGTATTCCCAGGCTCTCCTTCCTCTATACTGGGAGCTCCTCACTCTCATGTATTCCCAGGCTCTCCTTCCTCTGTACTGGGGGCTCCTCGCTCTCATGCATTCCCAGGTTCATCTTCATCTATACTGGGAGCCCATCACTCTCTTGTACATTCACAGACTCTCCTTCCTCTATACTGGGGACTCCTCACTCTCATATATTCCCAGGCTCCCTTTCCTCTATACTGGGAGCTCCTCACTCTCATATATTCGCAGCCTTCCTCTATACTGGGAGCTCCTCACTCTCTTGTACATTCATAGACACTCCTTCCTCTATACTGGGGACTCCTCACTCTCATGTATTCCCAGGCTCCCCTTCCTCTATACTGGGAGCTCTTCACTCTCATGTATTCCCAGGCTCTCCTTCCTCTATACTGGGATCTCCTCACTCTCATGTATTCCCAGGCTCCCCTTCATCTATACTGGGAGCCCCTGACTCTCATGTATTCCCAGGCTCCCCTTCCTCTGTACTGAGGGCTCCTCGCTCTCATGTACTGCGACGCTCCTGCCTGGGCCCTAGAGCTTACAGGCAGGGGTGGCCTTATATAATGTCCCTTATGAATAAAAGTGGTACTGATCCCTCTGAATGCTGGAATTCGTAGTACACTTGTTTTTTTTTCTTTAGGGATGAAAGTTGTAGTTGTGACTCGAGTGATAAGGCTTGCAAGAAATTTATTTGTTGTGGGGATATTTTCAACGCATTACAATTCAAAGGTGTATAACGTAAAGTTGCAACTTTCAACATAAAGGTGAAATCAGGAGGTCAGGAAAACAACTGAAATCAAATAGCTTTAACTCAGCTTTACACAGTCACGGTAGCTTCTACTCAGCTTAGCCTCGTGTGGTTGCTTGGGATTATTGCAGCCTCACAGTAACAGCTGTTCTCCTCACAGCATGGCTTTACAGAAACAGGTGAAAACAATTTGTGAACTTTCACGGCTAGGCAACAGGTATAGCAAACGTTTTGTATTCTTCTCATACAAACTCCAGATGCTTCTTTACACTGTTACTCTCTAAAACATAAAGAGCAATCCATTGCACAGGGATCATAACTCAAGGTAGGCACATCATTATCTATCTGCATACATTCATCTGGGCTAAGGCAATTGTTCTCTTCATCAGGTTTCTTATGTTTCCCTGACTTTAGCTCCAGAAATTGCTGAAACTCTTTTAGAAGCAATTCAGCCTGTAGCTGCTCTTTAGCTGCTTGATAGTCTCCGGTAAGGGTCACACCCTTCCCCCACTCACTATCTGCTCCTGTTGCAGAGCTTGGCTTAGGGAGGTCAGCACAATAAAAGGGTTTCTCCAGCAAGACATTAAAATTAGGAAATTCAGCTTTACCTTTATCAGAGACATTGGGATAAGAACAGGCACCTTTTTTCCAGGACTCTCTCCTCTCTAGAATCTCAGGAGCCTTATGGCTAGTTCTTCTGCTAGGGGAATTTCTCTCAGAAAAACTTCTTTCCTGTTTTGGTTCCTGGCTTTTATAGCACTGCTCGCCACCAGACAAAATACCTTTTCTCCAAGAGCTGGGTTTGCTAGCCTTCCCACGTTTAGGCTCTACCGTGTAGTAAGGATCTCCTTGAGAGTATATTGGGCTCCAAGGCTTACTGTTCCAGGGTTCTGCCTTCTCCCAGGGTTCTAGTGTTTTTCCCCTTTGATTCCAAGTTCCTCCTGAAGACCAACGTGCACTGGAAGCTGCTTCTCGTCTGCTTCGTTTCTTGCTGCTCTCCTTGTCAGCCTTGCTGCCTGCCTTGCCAGCCTTGCTGCCTCCTCTGTCAATCCTGTCTGAGGATGTAAAAAGGGCTTCATTTCCCGGCACTCCCTGTCATTTCCCTGGGCATGCCCAATCAGTGCTGAAGCCTAACTCCTCCCCTGGGCTAGGGCTTGTCTTCAGCTCAGCTGATAACTGTGTTTTTTCCAAGTCAGTTTTGGAAATCCTGTGTGTGTCATCCCTTCTATCAGGATTTTCCCCTATCTCCATTTCCTCTGGAGGGGAGTCTTCACCACAGTACATTCACAGACTCTCCTTCCTCTGTACTGGGAGCTCCATGCTCTCATGCATTCCCAGGCTCCCCTTCCTCTATACTGAGAGCTCCTCACTCTCATGTATTCCCAGGCTCCCCTTCCTCTGTACTGGGGGCTCCTCACTCTCATGTATTCCCAGGCTCCCCTTCCTCTGTACTGGGGGCTCCTCACTCTCATGTACATTCACAGACTCTCCTTCCTCTGTACTGGGGACTCCTTGCTCTCATGCATTCCCAGGCTCTCCTACCTCTGTACTGAGGGCTCCTCACTCTCATGTACATTCACAGACTCTCCTTCCACTGTACTGGGGGCTCCTCGGTCTCATGCATTCCCAGGCTTCTCTTCACCCATAATGGGAGCCCCTCACTCTCTTGTACATTCACAGACTCTCCTTCCTCTATACTGGGGACTCCTCACTCTCATGTATTCCCAGGCTCCCCTTCCTCTATACTGGGGACTCCTCACTCTCATATATTTCCAGGCTCCTCTTCCTCTATATTGGGAGCTCCTCACTCTCCTGCATTCCCAGGCTCTCCTTCCACTCTATCGGGAGCTCCTTACTCTCTTGTGCCTTGTTATTACTTCCTTCCTCTGTACTCGGAGCTCCTCACTCTCTTGTGTATTCCCAGCTAACTATATGACTAATTGCATCAGCCAAAGGAGTAAACATGATCAAAAACAGACCTGGATCTGAAAAGTACCGTCCAACCAGTTTATATGAAAAAATCAACAGTGTATGATGTTAAACCATTTATCATTTGTCGGAAAGGCCAACCAAGTATAGAGGAAACATACCGCTAACCGTTGTGGCCCTTCCTTTTTAATATTTAATTAAGCAAAAAGCTCTATCTTATAAAAAAACACAGCAACACTTAGCTGCAAAGTAGGCTGCTCCAGTAACGTCGGTAGCAATAGTAGCACAAAGAACGACGTGTCACGTTTTGGGGTAAATGAAATGAATCCCCCTGCTTCAGGTCAAGTCCACTTGTGCATTTTATAAGATAGAGCTTTTTGCTTAATTAAATATTAAAAAGGACGGGCCACAACGGTTAGCGGTATGTTTCCTCTATACTTGGTTGGCCTTTCCGACAAATGATAAATGGTTTAACATCATACACTGTTGATTTTTTCATATAAACTGGTTGGACGGTATTTTTCACATCCAGCTCTGTTTTTGATGATGTTTACTTTTTGACTGGGGTATAGATATTTTTGTTTTGTTGGTCAGACAAAGGAGTAGCAACTGGAACTACTGTAAAAACTGGATGTCATCAACATAACAGTAACAGATCACTCCCATATCAGACAATAGTTTACATTATTGCAGAAAGACCAGAACCTTTAATGAAGACCAAAGAGACACAGATACCCCAATATGTAATTACTGCTGTCTATCTAATATGAAGTAAACTACTGTAAAATATTCCAGAAATCCTAATGGCAGCTGAACAGGATGTTATGACCCCATGATTGATGCAGCCAAGTAATCTATGCAACAACATGTCCATATTTGTTCCTGTTATGGACACATCATGCAGGAGCATTAACTCTTCAGTGAAGTTGGGGGGCTCCTTAAACTCTGGTGATAGGATCCCCTCACCTCCTCCTTGGGATTCAAGAACCATTTCTCCTGACTCTACCTCTTATGGAAGATCTCTTGAGATGCCCTGCCTACCACTGATATTGAGAATCTTAAGAATGCAGACATTGCTTATCAGAGTGGTCTCGCTGTCTAGAATTGTTCCACAGTCCTCTCGATGAGCACTGATATCGTCATTTTATCCATTCCAGCTGGATGTGATGTTTCTCTTTGGGGCTTAAGGCTGGAGGTTTCCAGGACTGAAGCTATGCTTCATGGTTTGATTTCTCAGTTGTACGTGTTCACCAAAGAGACAGTTGTAAAGTTGGAGGCCCTGGAAAACAATATGGAATGATGGATGCTGGTTTGGTTGAGCTTGAGACACAGGAATTGCTTTTAGAGCCAGGGCCATTTTTCCATTTTATCACTTTTGTTTTTAGCCTTTGTGCATTTATTAGGCCTGTTCTCCTCCCAGTGGAGAGCATCTGAATAGAGGCAAGAGTAGGCTGTGACTGATCTCTGTGCTGTGTCAATCCCCTCCAGGAGTGACCACAGTGGTAGAACCCAGGGCTTGATCAGTGTGTCAACAAGGAGTTTCAGAGAAGTGGAAGTGAGAGCAGCAGGGGCATGTTGTCTCCTGGTTTTCTAAAGAGCTTTAGTTTTGGGAAGGAGAAGTTCAGTCTCATGTTGCTAACTGTCTGTGGAGCACGAGAGGAATCCTGCCTTTATCCAGCGTCCTGTGGTGGATCCAGAGGACCCTGCTGCTCTCGCTTCCAAGCCCCCTGAGAAGAGCTTTTCTGAAACTCCTTGATGACACATGATCAAGCCCTGGGTTGTACCACTGTGGTCATTCTTGGAGGGGATTGTCACAGCACACAGTTTAGTTTCAGCCTATTCAGGTGCTCTCCACTGGTAGAAGCATAATAAATGTACAAAAGCTCCTTTACTGCTGTACAAATGAAAACAAAAGTGAAAAAATGGAAGAGCCAGGGGTAATGCTTCTGAATGTCCAGAGCAGTAGCGCACCTGAGGTATCCCTCACCTAATTTTTTGACAGTACTGAACTTTACTTTAGGAGTGTTCGCACAGCTTTATCCCCTGCTGACGTTAGAGGGATGGTTCTCTAGTCAGCTGTCTCCTTCTTGTTCTCACTTTGCTGGAGTGGCGCTTCATCAGCTGTCCTCCAGACTCTTGGAACCGATCCTGTCTTTAAAGACAAGTTGAACAGAACTGTAATGGGTGCAGTCCATACTTCCTTGAACTCAGTCAGTACCCTCCTGGGGTGTGTTTCATCAAGTGATATGGCCCTATCTACTCTCCTTTGTACAAGTAATTATATACTCATTGCAAATACATGCATTTTTAGATCTATACTTGCGACTAAAATTGTACGCAGCGATATTTTCTATATTCTGG
This sequence comes from Ichthyophis bannanicus, assembly GCA_033557465.1. Classification (NCBI taxonomy): domain Eukaryota; kingdom Metazoa; phylum Chordata; class Amphibia; order Gymnophiona; family Ichthyophiidae; genus Ichthyophis; species Ichthyophis bannanicus. The sequence continues at coordinate 34,945,003 of CM066047.1, read as the reverse complement.
AATTTGAAGTTCCCCTGGGACCTGACTCTGGGTAGTGTGAAGGTGCTAAGATCTCTGGGATTTTGAGTTGACTGTGACAGAGTCTGCTTTTGATTTGGAATGTTCCAAGAGTTGCAGCGGCAAGTTTATTTAGACAAAAGATGGATAGAGGTCAACAGGTGAGGTATAATAGGATATGGTGGTATACAAAACGGTTGAAATAAATAAAATAATTTACTTTCTGTTTTTGGGTGGCAGAGCCTTCGCTTTCGCACTGGACGTGCTTTATGGAGCTCCAGATGGATTTCTCCATTAGCATTGTTGGTTTATCTATAATTTTGTAATGTGTTCCTGGCAAGGCTGCTTTTGTTTCATGGTGCCGATGCCTTGATGTTTGGTGTAGACACTGGCATGGAGAGAGCTTCAATTGGGCTGCTGCTTTGGCAATTTTAGTGTGTGTGGTTTTATTGTCTGCACATCATGTTTACCCTCATCCTGACATGTAAACATTAGTATATACGATTAACGGAATCCCATTTTGTTTTGGTTACTTTTGGGGTGCTTAGTCTTGCTTATTTACTTTCTTCAATTAATGCTGATAAATTAAGGCTATGAAGTCCTGCTTTTCCCGTCTTGTATTGCTGTCGTGTCCCACTAGGCATTTCTCTGGCCCATATATCCTCACCATAGACACACACACACACAAAGGCCGAGGCCTCTTCAGTCAGTGACTGATTTATCCACTGCCACAAAGATTCAATGAACCACTCTGGAGGCAAGATAGAGCAACCTACAGATCTCAAGGCCTCGCTCTCCGACCATTAGTTTATTTTTACTCCAGATCCAATAGGAAGCGATGTCAGGGGCTTAAACTCAAATGAGTAATTACTGAAATCCCCTTGGGAACTAACCCAAAAAGAGACTGTGGAATCTCGTGATGTGAGCAGGCGTTCTTCACAGCCAATTCTTCAAGGTCTGTCCGAGGCAGCAGAGCCTGCCATACTATAGAAACCCATCCATCTTCACTACACAGAGGAAACCTTTCAAGTGTCGACTCAGAAGCTCTCTGCTTAGTGTTAGGCTGTGCACACTTTAAGGACTGTTTTGATCTTCTCTTCTCGCTGTATATGCACATAGAAGCGCTGCTGGACAGATTCAAGCTTATGGACATCTCACGCCACGGACTGCAATAAGGGAATCTCCCGGGAGCCTGGATCTTTAGAATAATACATGAAACACATCCCATCTGTGTCTGTGCGAAACTGAGAACTCCGAGGTGTGGCAGGATTCTTCTGTGATCTGCCCTACAGAGCTAACTCCCAAAATGTCGCGCCAAAATCCTGAATCTTCAGATATCCAGTCCATTATTATCTCGCAATCTGCCCAATTTCCATCTGTATTATGAGGTCCTATCATACAAATGCTCTACCTTTCATGAAAGAATTTTCTGGAGATGTCCTGCTCATTTTCTGTTCCACTTACTGGCAAGGTATGAGCTAAAAACAGACTCTCCCAGAGAAATCTGTTAGCAATGGATAATCATACCAAGGACTGTGCTATAGAAATACGTTATATCTTAGTGCAAGAGAATTCTACAGGTATTCTGAGCTGCAAAAGGGACAAGATGGGATAAGGTATGGATGGTGGAAAGAAGCTGGCGAAAGTCAGACAGCACAAGCCCTAGCTCTCTCCTAGCCCTATGAAGATGCTCTCTTGGATAGCCGGATAGACATTCGGCCACTTTGCCTGCTTGGATCTCCTCTGGTACCCACAACAGGTCATGCTTTGATGCTCATTTATTAACATCTATCCTGCTTTTGCAATTTCTGCATATTGTTTGGACAGTTTCCAGGGCTCTCAGTCGCCTCTCAGTCTCTTCTGAACACCAGAGGACATGGATAGAACATGCTTCTGCTAAGACAGCCCAACAAAATAAAACCCAAAGTGCCCTAAGGTGAAACCACTAGCAGGAAAATCTGAAAGGGTGCAATTTTGTGGTGCATTGTGCAGACTAGTTCTGTGCAATGATTTTAGTGCTCTCAGTGGTGCATGGATTCAAATTACTGCATTGTAGTTGCATGCATGCAGCCCCATAGATACTCTTGCACACTGCGAGTTTCGTTTCAGAAGAATGAATGGTATTATCAGCATTATGCATTTATAACAGGGTAAACAGAAACCCCTGGAAGATAAGTCTCTTGATCAAAATCTGATCCCAGGATCATTAATGTTTTCATGGCAACATACAAGATCTGCATAAGATATTCTTCTTATAACAATGAAAAGCAAACGTATCACCATCTTATGATTTAGTGTCTCCATTCCCTCGCCATCCAATTTCCACCTCCCTCAAGAGAAAGGACAAACAAAGCATAAGCTTACTCATAGAATACAGTACCATTAGCGCTATGTCACTTAGTAATACTAGGTCTTAGTGCAAGTCTCCTTGCCTGTCTGAAGATAGATTCATACCCTCACAGAGAATGGCACAGTCCAATGCAGCCCTCTCGGTCCACAGCGAGCATGCTGTTCTGGATCTTGAGATTTCTCCAGGAGGGTGTGATTAAGAAGTGTGGTCGTGTGGTCCTGGTGAACAATCTGAAGGCTCTTTAGGGATTCAACTTAACCACATCCACACCAATTCTGGGCAATACCCTTTCCTACAGCTCTGCCTCTCCATCCCTTTGTTTAATTCCTTATCATGCCACCCACTCTTTGAGAGCTTGTCAAGGTAACTTTTTTAGTAGTTCCCTCCTTCAGGAAGCTGCGTCTAGATCTCATTCCTGTAACGTTGTCTTTAACCGGGTTGCTCCATTACTATGGAACACACTACCACCAAATCTCAGATCAGAATCATCTTTTAAAAAGTTTAAACAAGGACTTAATAGCTGGTTAGTCCATAAAGATTTTCCTACTTTTATTCAAGAGTAACTGTAATGTATGTTCTCTCTGCTTGGCAGCCCCTGTTTGTTATATATATCTAAATCTATATTTATCTATCTACATATATATATAGATAGTAAGCTAGTAACATAGTAAACAATGGCAGATAAAGACCAGTATGGTCCATCTAGTTTGCCCAGTAAGAAGGCAGGAGTAGGTGCACCTGTCACTCTCTGCAGGTCACCCCTCCCCAAGTCTTTGTAGATAGATAGATATTTTTTTATGCCTTTGTCTACTGGAAGTAATTCATATGCTACTGCAAATTGTGGAATGTTTTGTGTGCAGTGGGATTTTAGAAGGGACATCTAGGAAGTATCTTAAATGTCCAGAGCAGAACGTTCAAAAATCCAGGGCAGTGGCAGCAGCGAAGGGGGCACATGTAAGTGCCTTCTGAAATTGCTGCATCTCAGTAACCGGTTCTGAAGACGGCTCCCGCGCAGATAGCAAGGCCGGCTATGTGCATGGGTGGAGGCAGAGCCGGCCCAAGGCTTTCAGCAGCCTTGGGCACAAACCCCAACTTGCCTGTCCCCGCAGATGCTGCCGCCCCCCCCCCCCCCCAGCTGCTGCTTATTCCATCTCTGGGGGGGGGAGGCTTTTTGCCACCGCTTTTGGAAATACGTCCGCTGCCCACCTCCTCTCCCAAATGGAATCAGCGGCACCTAGGGGGGATGGTGCGGCCCCCCATGTGTGCTGCTGCTGCTGTCACTGCCGGTGCCCATGTGGCCTGCTGCTGCCACCCACCCGGGCTGGCCAGCATAGGTGGCTGCCTAGCTCACCTAGAGAATGGGCCGGCTCTCAGTGTAGGCCATTTTACAAATGTGGATGTCTCTGAATTGCACAGCCTGAGAACTAGGTACTTGATGTGCTGGCAGGGGTATCACAGAAGGAGGGCAACTATGCTCTGAGACTTGCACATCCTGGTCTGCCATTTCAGTACTCAAATATGCTGCTGCGGCCAGTAACATGTTTGGAGTTTGTATTTATACACAGGAAATACTAGTAGCGGCACCGAAAGTGCATTGTGTGCTTTCCTCGGGATGAGTTACATCTATGAAACGGCAATTTTTTTCACCTTATTCATGGTCAGGAGCAGGTATAGGCATGGACGTCTCACCAGCCAAGGCCAGACGTACTTGTGCCGTTTCACAATCGCACCGCAACATGCATCTCCCTTGCTCCGCCCAGCCACGCCTCCACCATGTCCTTTGCTATATGGACATTCCTGCACTGGGGACATCTATATACCCGGCTTCTAAAGCGGCTCCAAGGACTTCTCCATGCTTTGCACATCTAAGTGCCTTTTTCAGATGCCCAACTCACAAATAGGGCTTCTCACGATGGGGTATGTAGGAAGTTACTCTCCCAAGGGATTATCAGCAGTCTGGGAGGTCATGATTCAGACAGAGAGATTGAGAATCCAGCTGTGTTCACAAGGGAGAAGAGAAGCCCTTGGAGACAGAAAGCTCCTTGCAAGTAGGGCTGGGAGAGGAGTCTGGCTGTAAACAGGGCCGGCCCTATAGCGGTCCAAAGTGTTGGATCCCTAGGCAAACCTCAACCTTTACATTCCCTTTGGCTTTCAAAAATCTATTATGTGGCCTGATTTTGCTGCCTGCCAGAGGTTGCTGCCCTAGGCAACTGCCTAGTTTGCCTAGTGGTTGAGCCAGCCCTGGCTGCAAGGTAGGTGATTCAGGAGGTGGGAATCATACTGAAGCCCAAGTGACTGGACTTTGTGCTGAATTTACTTCTGTACTTTAAATTGTGGGTTGGGGGAAGGACCCTGAGAACCAGCCTTGTGAAGGTAACAAGCTGGGAGTGATTGCTAGAGCACTGAAAGGAAATACGTGTTTTTTGTTTGGACCTGAACTGTTGTGTGCCTGATATTTTAAAAGCCCCTTGTCGCCCACGTCATGCTACACCACAGGTGGTGGTGGCTTGGGGATTTCCTCTAACCACGTGACAGAGGGAAAATCCATGTGCCTCTCTAAAGCAGAGCAAGGTTTTTTCTTTGTTGTTTGTAAAGGCTAAGAGAGGTAGCTTCGTCCTAGCTAGGGAGCTTGAAGAAAAGGCTGGTCAGTGCCAAGCAGGAAGGGTTTTGCTTTGGCCACTAGATCTGCTAAATGTTTGTTTCTGCTGGAATACTGCAGAGTTAGCTCAGCTGCAGAAGAGGAAACTGTGGTTGTGTTTTTGTAAGAAAACAGTGACAAGTCAGAAAATGGAGCGGCTCCTCCAGATTCTGGCAAAAGGCAGCAGCAACAACAACAACAATGTCAGCAGCAGCTACAGAATCTTATTCAGCTGCAAGGAGTACAGAGGAGCGCCTGGCTTGGTTGACTCAAACTCTACAGAGACACTCCACCCTCTAGCACAAGCACTACTTAAAATGATGGCAGAAGATGAACCTGATCACTTTTTGCTAAACTTTGACTGAACTGTCCACATAGCTGGGTGGCTGGAGGCAACATGGAAACCTATTTGGGGAATCTGCTGACGGGTAGCAGTCACGCTGCATTCCAGGATGCCAACCCTGATGGGTGAGCTACGTATGCAACGTTCAAGGCCACCAAATTGGAATTGGCTGGCTGTACACCAGAGGCCTACTGCTAGCGCTTCAGAAAGGGGGAACTCCAGGGGGAAGATGGTATCATCTGCACCGAGTCCTAAGTGGAGGAAGAGCTCGGGGGAAGCCCTGGGACTCGTTGCCTACTTGTGAAGCATCCCGGAGATGGCAGAGGCTGACCCCTGATGTCATTTCTAGTCCCATGGCTATAATTTGATTGCTGTAGCCGCAGTACGCGACTCACAGTTGTGTGACCGAAGGGGCATGCCAGGCTCCTTTGGAGCCCCTTCAGACCCAACCATCTTCCATCCCAGCTACTGTCTTTAGTTTTGGCTGGTATGGGGAACAGGAAAGTGAAGCTGAAAGATGGGACTGGTGGTGGACATGTTTCAACCCAGGGGCCAATAGACTCTTTTGTTCTGATTCAGGGCAAAACTTTGTTGGGCTTGGGGATACCATCTAAAGTGAGTCAAATGAGTCCTGAGATTCCCTCTTTAAGGCCAGACTCCCACTCGCTGCCCCTGCAGGGTGCTATCAGTCTGGCTTCCACCCCGATATGAGGTAGGGATAGCCCGATTGAATCTAATGGCACTCTTAGGCAGATCTGTGATGATATTATATCTGACTCTTTCACAGGTGTGGGGTCTCTGGTGGTGTCTCCCACTGAAGGGGGTATGGGATTGGGTACCCCTGGTACATCAGTTGTCCCCCTAAAGCTTGTGTTTTTTTTCTGGGGATTTGGGGAGTGATTCACTTATCCCGATGACTCCCCCCCCCCCCCCCAGGAAGTTACCAACTTTGAGATCTGGCAAGCTATGGCCAAGATGGATGCTACTCTATCTGGCTGTCTCTCCTAACTGTGCAAGTTTTCGGGTGAAACTGAATAAGCTGGCCCTTCCTGAAGGGGAACTTAGGGCCCGGGGGGGGGGGAGGGGGGAGTGATTGAAGACACCAGAGAAAAAATTATGGTATTAGAAGGAGCTAACAGTGCCCTCTTGAAGGGTAACTTGATGTTGGAAAGCAAAGGTGAAAGGCTGGAAAACTTGAAATTATTAAATCTTCATTTTGTTAATTTTCCATATTGTAATATGATTTCTGCTGCAGAAATGCTAAAGAATTATTTTGGTAGTGTGTTGCACCTTGAGGCTCACCACCCACCTGTAGTTATGAATACTTATCATGTTGTTTCTTCATTTAAAAATATTGGAGGTGGTAGTTTGGTTTGGCTACCGGAAGGTGATCTAACTACTCTCTTGGAGACTTCGGTTGAAGAGTCTCTGATGTATCTGCCAAGACCCAGCAAATTCAGAGGGGATTCCTCCACTTAAAGCCTAGAACTTTGTCACTGGGAATGACCTTCTTTTTAAGATATCCTCGGAGGTGCTTGGTGCAATGTTTAGGTAAAGATTATATATTTTTTGAATCCTGTCAAATGCAAGCACTAATTCAATCTCATGAACAGCCTAATAATGAATAATTTGTTGATTTATGTTTGCTTGACTGTGCTTTCATATTGGATACCTGCTGGAACGTTTAAGGGGTGAAGTTAATATTAAGATGTAATTAAGTGGCTGGGTGATTCTGTTTATACCTCTCGGCTGGATTATTCTTTTTTTTTTATTATATGTTTTTCTTTCGACTTCTCCCATTTGTTTTCTTTAGAAGGTTCTAAAGGGGGATATTAATCTCTAGTCTTGAAGGACTAGAAAAGGGGACTGTTACTTCTGGAAAGAGATCTGCAATTGTGAGTATATACTTCTGGGAATTTTCTGAAAGGAATTCTTTGTATTAAAGCTATTTAATCTGTGAACCCACTATTTTTTGTTAAATCAGTCAGGGCCTAGTAGCAGCAGTTTAAGTTTAAAACACAGAAGAGAACTTTCTGGTTACATTTCACACCCAGCAGAGAGCTTGTAGCTTAAATTTAATAGTCACTCAGGGCCTAGCATCAGCAAAGTACTTTTAATTTAAATTTAAAACACTGAAGAGAGCTTTCTGGTTAAATTTAGAACCCAGCAGAGAGCTTGTAGTTTAAATTTCATAATAAGTTAGAGCCTAGCAGCAGCAAAGAGCTATAATTTAAATCAAATCAGAATATAGCTTAGCACAAAAGGCAAGACAGGGTCAGTACTCTTTGAGCAACAAATAAATTCTTCTAGAGACCTTTACAAAGAGGCCTTCTACCTAGGGGCAAGAGACCTGTGAAACTTTTTCAATAGGTGTTAACACCAGGTGGCAGGTCAAAAGGTCATTTTGAAAGACTCCTTCTATCCAAGCAAGGACTGTTAATCACCCAGGTAGTTGGTCACAGCTTATCTCAGCAGCACAGGCATAAATAGCTCAACCAGAGCTCTGTGATCCTCAGTCTTGAAGGACTAGAAAAGGGGACTGTTACTTCTGGAGAGAGATCTGCATTTGTGAGTATATACTTCTGGGAATTTTCTGAAAGGAATTCTTTGTATTAAAGCTATTTAATCTGTGAACCCACTATTTTTTGTTAAATCAGTCAGGGCCTAGTAGCAGCAGTTTAAGTTTAAATTTAAAACACAGAAGAGAACTTTCTGGTTACATTTCACACCCAGCAGAGAGCTTGTAGTTTAAATTTAATAGTCACTCAGGGCCTAGTATCAGCAAAGTACTTTTAGTTTAAATTTAAAACACAGAAGAGAGCTTTCTGGTTAAATTTGGAACCCAGCAGAGAGCTTGTAGTTTACATTTAATAGTCACTCAGGGCCTAGCATCAACAAAGTACTTTTAGTTTAAATTTAAAACACAGAAGAGAGCTTTCTCATTAAATTTGGAACCCAGCAGAGAGCTTGTAGTTTAAATTTAATAGTTACTCAGGGCCTAGCATCAGCAAAGTACTGTTAGTTTAAATTTAAAACACAGAAGAGAGCTTTCTGGTTAAATTTGGAACCCAGCAGAGAGCTTGTAGTTTACATTTAATAGTCACTCAGGGCCTAGCATCAGCAAAGTACTTTTAGTTTAAATTTAAAACACAGAAGAGAGCTTTCTGGTTAAATTTGAACCCAGCAGAGAACTTGTAGTTTAAATTTCATAATAAGTTAGAGCCTATCAGCAGCAAAGAGCTATAATTTAAATCAAATCAGAATATAGCTTACCTCAGCAGCACAAGACAGGGTACTGTGTAGCTTCAGGTGAACAAGGTATATTAAACGTATTAGGTACAATTTTATTAGTATAAATATCCATAGCAACCCTTAGTAAGTAAAGAACTTAAAGATCTAAACACAAACTTAAAACTAAGATGCAGACAGTAGTCCAGCAGCGAGATCGGGGCTTTCCAGTCTTTTGTATTGAGTGTCACATGTATGATTTTCTCCCAGTTGGTGAGAGGTCTTACATGTGCACTAGGTGCAAGGAGCTCTTTGCTCTCAGGGAACGAGTCCATTCTCTAGAAGCTAGAGTAGCAGACTTGGAAAACATAAGAAAGACAGAGAGGTACATAGACGAGACCCACAGGGATATAGTCCTGAAGTCCCACCTCCAGTCTGGCAGCATCCCTGTTGCCATGGAGGAGAGAGGTCACGTGACAGGAGAGCATCACCCTGGTGTGTCAGGAAGTGATCCTGTAACTAGGACCTGTCCTCCAGGTGATGTAAAACCCTCTCACAACGAATAAGTTTCACCAGGGCCATGTGCCCATGAGGGAAGGGTTAGGACAGCCGTTATAGTTGGTGATTCGATCTTTAGGCATGTAGATAGCTGGGTGGCTGGTGGACATGAGGATCGCCAGGTAACATGCCTGCCTGGTGCGAAGGTAGCGGACCTCACGCGCCACCTAGATAAGGTCTTAGATAGTGCTGGGGAGGAGTCTGCTGTCTTGGTACATGTCGGTACCAATGACATAGAAAAATGTGGTAGGGAGGTTCTGGAGGCTAAATTTAGGCTTTTAGGTAGGAAGTTGAAATCCAGAACTTCCAGGGTAGCGTTCTCCGAAATGCTTCCCATTCCACGTGCAGGACCCAAAAGGCAGGCAGAGCTCCAGAGCCTCAAGGTGTGGATGAGACAATGGTGCAGAGATGAGGGGTTTGGATTTGTTAGGAACTGGGGAACATTCTGGGGAAAGGAGGAGCTCTTCCGAAGGGATGGGCTTCACCTTAACCGGGATGGAACCAGGCTGCTGGCATTAACCTTTAAAAAGGAGATAGAGCAGCTTTTAAACTAGATAATAGGGAAAGCCGACAGTCGCCCAAGAGCGGATGGTTCGGAAGAATGTATCCTTGAAGGATACTACCAAAGGCAGAGAGGTTCCAAAAAAGAGTAAAGTAGCCCAAATGCCCTCGAGAATGGAGCAGACAGAGCTTAAAGATCCAAAATTACCCATATCTACCAATAGCCAAATTAATATGAATAAAATACAGTCTCTAAAATGCTTGTATGCAAATGCTAGAAGTCTAAAAAATAAGATGGGAGAGTTAGAATATATAGCACTAAATGAGAGGTTAGATATGATTGGAATCTGAGAGACATAGTGGAAGGAGGACAACCAGTGGGACACTGTGATACCCGGGTACAGGGCCGGCCCGTCCATTGAGCAAGAATGTTTTTTGCACAGGGCCCTGCATTTCATGTGGCCCCGCGCAAAGAACATTCTGCTGTTTTTAAAAATGAAATTTAAAAAAAAAAAAAATGGGCCGCTGCCGCCGCGGCAGCATGGAGTGTCCCGCGGGGCCCCCTCTGCCCGGCTGAACTCTCCCGGCGCGGCTGAAGCCCTCTGCTCCGGCTTGCAGATATGCGAAGGGAGAGTGTCTCCCTCGCGTCTCTGTTAAGCCCGCAGGGGCAGATGGGAAATTTCCCATCAGCCCCTGCTTCCCATCTGCCCCTGCAGGCTTAACAGAGACGCGAGGGAGACACTCTCCCTTCGCGTATCTGCAAGCCAGAGCAGAGGGCTTCAGCCGCGCCGGGAGAGTTCAGCCGGGCAGAAGGGGCCCCGCGGGACACTCCATGCTGCCATGGCGGCAGCGGCCAGCTTTTTTTAAAATTTTAATTTCCATGAGCCGATGGGGGGGAGTTAGGACTGGCAATGGGCTGTGGGCTGATGGGGGGGTTAAGACTGGTAATGGGCTGTGGGCTGATGGGGGGTGGTTAGGACTGGTAATGGGCTATGGGGGGGTTAAGACTGGCAATGGACTGTGGGCTGATGGGGGGGGTTAGGACTGGTAATGGGCTATGGGAGGGGTTAAGACTGGTAATGGGCTGTGGGCTGATGGGGGGGGTTAGGACTGGTAATGGGCTATGGGGGGGGTTAAGACTGGCAATGGGCTGTGGGCTGATGGGGGCTGTCTGGAAATGGGGTGATGGGGGGTTAGGACTGGTAATGGGCTATGGGGGGGTTAAGACTGGCAATGGGCTGTGGGCTAATGGGGGCTGTCTGGAAATGGGGTGATGGGGGGTTAGGACTGGTAATGGGCTATGGGGGGGGTTAGGACAGATAAGGGGCTATGGGGGGGCTAGGACAGGAAATGGGCTAATGGGGAGGGGTTAGGACTTGAGGTGGGCTGATGTGGTTAGGACTGGTAAAGGGCTGTGGGCTGATGGGGGGTTTAGGACTGGCAATGGGCTATGGGGGGCTGACTGGAAATGGGCTGATGGGGTTAGGACTGGAAGTGGGCTGATGGGGGGTTAGGACTGGTAATGGGTTATGGGGGGGCTTAAACTGAAAATGGGGTGATGGGGGGTTAGGACTGGAAGTTGGTTGACGGGGGGCTAGGACTGGTAATGGGTTGGGGGTTGCTAGGACTGGAAATGGGCTGAGCGGAAGGGGAGGCTTGAACTGCAAATAGCTGATGGGGAGGGGGCTTGGAATGGAAATGGGCTGTGAGGGAAGGGAGCTAGGACTGAAAAAGGGCTGATGGAGCAGCTAGGATAGGACTGGAAATGGGCTGTTGGGGGGAGCTAAGATTGGAAATGGGCTGTGGTGGGGGTTTGAATTGAAATGGACTCATGGAGGGGCTAGAACTGGAAGTAGGCTCATGGGGGGGCTTGGACTGGAATTGGGCTGAGTGGAGGGGAGCTATGATTTGACATGGGCTGATGATGGGGCTAGGAAATGACTAGAAATGGGCTGATGGGGGGGGCTAGGATTGGAAATGAGCTGATGAAGGGACTCAGACTGGAAATGGATGGGGGAGCTAGGACTGGAAATGGGCTGATGGGGGGCTAGGACTGGAAATGGGCTGATGCAGGGACTAGAAGGGAATGGATGCTGGGTGAGACTGGAACTAGAAGGGAGCTGATGTTGGGAGAGGATTAGAATGGGATGGGGCTGGGAGAGTAAAATTGAGAGGGGAAAAATATTTTGTGTGGGAGGGATGAAAAATCTATAATTGGCCGGGTATTGGGAGAGTAAGTGGGGATTGAGGATGGAGGGGTAAAATTTGTGAGGATGAAATAGGAATGAGGAAAGAGCAAAAGGAGAAAGATTAGTATGTTAAAGCAGATGTAGAGAGAGAGAATGGAAAAAAAACTAGAAGAGAGAAGAAAGGACAAATGGACAGCAGATGATGGAGAGTTAGCAGAAAACATGAAGAAACCAGAAGAAAGTGGCTGGACCAATTGCAACTGAAAAAAATGCACAAAAGGTAGAAAGATATTTCTTTATTTTGAATTTATTAACTGGAATATGAAAGCTCTGGGAATTGTGCATCATTAACGTCTGTGCTTTGTTTGGTACAAGAGGAAATTAATTTATAGTTTTATTTCTACAGTGTTGTTTGTACATTCCAAGTTTGGCTTTTGGGGTTCCCAGTTTAATTATTGCCTTCCTGTTTCTAAATTGTGATTCCTTATTTGGTGATGGTCTATGTTCTGCATGTGTAACTGAGCTGAGGTATTCTGTTTATGTAATTCCTATTTGACATTGCCACTTGTTCTCTTTCCCCAGTATTCTCTGAAATGTATTGGTTTAATATTTGCAGTGTTGCCTTTTGATAGGTAGGGTATGGTGCTTTGTGAGTCCTGGTAATGCTGTCAGGATACGGCGGGTTTGCTATGGGTTCTAAATGGGCAGCGTTTGTAGTAGTTCCTAATGTGCCTGGCGGTTGGCACTGGATTATAGTAATGTAGAAATCTTTTAGTCTTTCTTTATCCATACACTCATTAAGAGACATGTTTACTAAAAGTTAGTGTATGGTAACATTATGCAAATATTTATGCAAATAAGGCCACTTATGCAAATGAGGCCCCACACCGAGTCTCCGCACATGGCCCCGCACCCCCCTTGGGCCGCCCCTGCCCGGGTACAAACTACATCGTAATGATAGAGTTGATCAAATTGGTGGAGGGGTTGCGCTCTATGTTAGAGAGGGCATTGAGTTAGAAAGGATTAAAGTTTTGCAGGAAACAAAATTTGCTGTAGAATCTCCAGGGATTGAAATTCCATGTAAAAAGGGGAAGGCGATGGCAGTGGGTGTGTACTATCAACCACCAGGCCAGAATGACCAAATGGATGATGAAATGCTCAAAGAAATCAAGGAAGCTAACAAAAGTTACAGTGCAGTAATAATAATGGGTGATTTCAATTACCCCGGTATTGACTAGGTCAGTGTCATGGCAGGACATGCTAGGGAGATAAAGTTCCTAGATGAAATAAATGACTGCTTCTTGGAGCAGCTTGTTCATGAACTGACCAGAGGGGAAGCCATATTAGACCTAGTCCTTAGTGGAACACCAGATCTAGTGCAAGAGATAAGTGTATTGGGGCCACTTGGCAATAGTGATCATAGCATGATCGCCTTTGATTTAATTAGTGGAGGAGGGATAGTAAGGAAATCCACAGTACTACCTTTTAACTTTCGAAAGGGAGACTGTGGGGTATGTTTACTAAACTGCGTTAGTGCGATTCGCGTTAGGAACCGCGGTAGAGACAGAAACCCCAAATAAGGACATGGGCGGTACATCGTTGCCGAGAACGCGCGTTACAAGGCGCCATAAATGAACGAGCGCTACAGGGCACGTTACCGCGCATTAATCTTAAGAAGGCATGCAGGCATACAAGCACAGCAACAGAGCTGTAGCACAATGGTTACAACACTGACTGATGGTACAGGGGTCATGGGTTCGATTCCCCAGTGGGCCTAATGTATAAGTAGTGATTGTTGAGGCATTTGACGTGTATTTTAATTAGTGCTGCCAGCAAACACACCCTCACGGTGGCATAACCTAAGGTGCCGCATAAGGCACCCCATAACGCACTCCATAGGGCACATTATAAAGTGTACTGTCCGCCAAGGCACCCTATAATGTCCCCTATGGGACACCTTATAAAGCTGTGAACAAAGCCCTGGCTGGCTGCAGAAGGACTGCACATGACCACACAAACTGGCTGCTGTGGTTACCAGGATAGGGTTAACCCACCCATACCCATGATGCACTGCACATGCAAATCAGCAGTCGAGAGATGGGCACAAGATTGGGTATGCACCCCCACAGCACCTCAGCCTGGTAGGGGGAACAGACCGTGTGTGGCACTGCCACAGAGTAGCCACAGACAGTCACATTGTATGGGTACTGTGCCCACCCTGAGGTTGAGGTGGGGTGCCCAGCACCAGGTCCACAGCACCTTTCATGGCTGAAATACACCATGCTGCAGGTCCCCATCAGTGTGTGATAGGTAGTTCCGTTAGACACACCTAGGATACATCTGTGTCCTGCTGTATGTCTCGGTCATGTCTAGTCCCTATGGGCAATGCTGCACCCAGAATAGTGCATATCCTGTGTTGGTGCCATCGTTACCTGCTCTAGGTGAAAGGGGGGGGGGTGTATGGACCCATAGGCAGATTATGTACCACCACACAACCCACCCTGTGGGGCTCAGGGTGGGAAACAGGATCACCCACCAAGAGATCCACAGTCCACCTCCCTGCAATGGCAGCAGTAGAGGGGACCAGCAACCCCAGTCCTGCTGGGGAACAGACAGAGCGGTACACATCCATAACGCAATAGCAGACAGACGGCAGGCCCGGAAATGCTCAGTTGCCCCCACCATTATCTGACATTCTCCAGCAGCAAGCCTCCAGCCGCTGCACCCTGCAAGGTGTTCCAGCAAGACACATACTAGCTGCAGTCCGCCAGTTAGTCCATAGTGCATGGTCCTGGAGGAGATGCATGTACCCAGAACGGGGATGTCAGCATACACACCAAGCAGATAAGTCAGTGATTGGGCCCCAAAAGAAAACCCATATATATCACATGAGAGAAATGCTATAAAGCACTATGGGGGAACCTAGCCATGCCTTGGTCACTGCTCAGTCAGGGTGAGAGTGACCTCCCAGCAGGACATGCTATGTCCACCCTGTCCGTGCAGGTGGTGGCCAGGCACTACAATGTCCGAGCCATTGCCCTATGCCGTGGGCAGATGCATCCAGGCCAGGCCACCCTATCGAGGCTATTCCCACAGTACCTTGCTCCTCATTATGCACATTGGCAGGCCAATACTGGCAACAGTGCTAGCAGTGTGGGTTGTGGAGGGTGTTGGCAGCCACCACACACTGGATAGACAGACACACACTCCCCACACCTATGCCAGCATTGTGCAACTATAGAGGTGTTGGGCAGCCCAGGCCACCACACCAGTCCTGGGCACAGTGCAGGCATGGCTATGGTACGCAATACTGTAGAAGTCACTCCCCAGGTTGGTAAACACTGTCAGACACAAGACCTGTAGCACACTCCACAGACATCAGAAAGGTTGCTATGATGCAGCTCACTCAGAACAGTGTACTTAACCTAGGAATTGCTATCTGCCAGTACTCATAGCAACCTTTTGATAAATGTGTACCATATTCCCCGGTTTAGGGTGGCATTACTAAGGTATGCAAGTGCTAGTATTGGGAGATGCACGCAGAGCCCAAAGTCCTGCCTCTCCAGGAGGCTTTGGATAATGGGGCCTGTGGGTGCGGGTGTGTCTGCCCCTGTTGGCTGCTGCTTTACGGCAGAGGTTCCCAACTCCAGTCCTGCGGTGCCAAACACTGTTCAGGTTTTCATGCTGTCCCTCATGAATATGCATGAGATACATCTGCATACCATGGGGGTGGCGCATAGAAATGCAGCACAGGCATCTTTATCAGAGGCAGCATGGAACCGGAATGGTGTTTGGCCCTCCAGGACTGCATTTGGGAGGCTCTGCTCTAGGTAATGTGCATGTTTATGGTGTCTGTGCTCTGTAGGGTAAACTGTAGGTGTCTTGGGCATGTTTACGTCATCTGCAATAAAGGTGCTGTCTGTATTAGTACGTTGTAGTAGTGGGTAAAATATGGGGACTGGGTTGGCAGGAACCACAGCTGGGACTTGAACCTGTGACCCTCTGCTTCTGAATACACTGGTTTTGTGCACTGCACCACCTTGTTGTCACAGAGTCAGTACATTCCTTGGTGATACCATGACTGTTCGTCAGACAGGGCCCGTCTGTTGCAGTACACGGCACCCACCTACACAGGGCTAGGCCACGGTCTCCTCTGGGCAGCTGCCACTGCCCCCTCCACCACCAGTGTCCCTCAGCCACCATTTATTTTATTTTATTTATTTATTTAAACGGACTTGGTATACAGCTTTCTCATGAAATCAAAGCGGTTGGCACAGCAAACAATCAAAGAAGGGGGGTTGTCAGTAGCGTGCAGTGTTGATTTGTCGCAGTGTACTGTGTGATGGAGTGTGGTTGATTTGATGTGAAGCTATATACATTGTGTGCTTATGATACATATTTACAGATTCATATTTACAATGGTGGCTTTGCTATCTGACTTGGTGACATGCCCTTCTGCTGGTGGTGCTGGTGGTGCGCAGTCTCAGGCCATTCAGTGTGCAGGTAGGCGGCTGCCTATGGTGCGGGTTCTGGGGTAGGGGTGCCTGCATAGGTGTCCACGCTTCCCCCCAGCACCTCCTGCCAATGTTCCGTGCCCTTGGGGGTAGCTGCTGGGTACTATCCCCTGTGACACTGTGGGAACCACAGTCGTGCCCATGTTGGGCCTTCAGCAGTTGCTGTCTGGCTGCTCTGCTGCTTCAGCATTCGTATGGGCCACCCAGGCATCGCCCTAGTCCGCACTGTGGCCCAGCTGCACCACAGCATGTGCCGCCTGCGGCCCTCTGTATCCCCTTCTCCGGCATCTGTCCAGTTGCCGTTCCGACATGCCCACCCTGATGTTGCGGGACATGTGCACGCCATACGAACCCTGTCCGATGGTGGGGTAAAACCTGAGCAGCGCTATATCACTGTGGGCTCATTCACCTTGTATGGGGGCGGAGTATAGACTCTTCCACGATTTATATCTGTTCTATGGAGCTTACTCAGGAGGGGAGGGGTTGATGTTTCTCATTGCTACCACTATTGGCCAGCTTGGTTATGGTCTTTTTCCAGTTTGTTGGGGTCATTTTCAGTGTTTATGTGCCCTTTTGTTCTGTGCACATGTATCACACTTATCACTTTTTTTAGGTTTCCCTGCCTGGGCTGTACATTGCTGACACTGAAATGGTTTCTCTCCCCTGTAATGTGCATTTAACGGCAGGTTTTCATTCGCGTTGGAATTGAGCTCTTCAGATCAGCGCGTTAGTGTGAAGGGAGCCTCTCCCCGCCCACTCTCCGCCCATTGACCCCTTCTCTCCGCCCTCTCTCCACCTTCTGCGGTGTTTTACCGCGCCGTGGGAGTTTACGATCGTTAACTACGGTTAACGCGCATTATGTAACATTAACGATTGTAAGCACATCATAACGCGCGTTATGATGCGCTTATGATCGTTAATATTACATAACGCGCGTTATTTACGATTACCGCAGTTTAGTAAACATACCCCTATGATAAAATGAGGAAAATAGTTAAGAAAAAACTAAAAGGAGCAGTTGCAAAGGTTAAAGACTTACATCAAGCTTGGGTGTTGTTGAAAAATACTATCTTGGAAGCCCAGACCAGCTGTATTCCACGCTTTAAGAAAAGTGGAAGGAAGTCCAAAGAACTGCCAGCATGGTTTAAAGGTGAGGTCAGAGAGGCTGTTGTTGCCAAAAAAGCATTTTTCAGGAAATGGAAAAAAGGGCCAAATGATGAAACCTGGAAACAGCACAAGCACTGGTAAGTCAAATGCAAGGCGTTGATAAGGCAGGCAAAGGGAGAATTTGAGAAGAAGCTTGCTGCGGAAGCAAAAATGCGAAATAAAGACTTTTTCAAGTACATTCGTAGCAAAAAACCTGTGAGAGAATCAGTTGGTCCATTAGATGATAGAGGGGTTAAAGGGACACTAAGAGGCAACAAGGCGATAGCGGAGAGACTGAATGAATTCTTTGCTTCGGTCTTTACTGAGGAAGATGTAGGGATGTTACCCATGACTGAAGTGGTATTTAAAGGTGCAGAAGAATTGAAGGAAATATCGATACATCTGGAAGATGTATTACAGCTATTATATATACTGACGAGTAGCAAATCACCTGGGCCGGATGGTATACATCCAAGGGTGTTGAAAGAACTGAAATATGAGATTGCAGACCTGCTATTAGTAATCTGTGAACTATCATTAAAATCATCTCTAATACCTGAAGATTGGAGGATCGCCAATGTAACACCAATTTTTAAAAAGGGTTCCGGGGGTGATCCGGGAAACTACAGACCAGTGAGCCTGACGTCAGTACCGGGAAAAATGGTAGAAACCATCATAAAGAATAAAATTACTCAGCATGTAGATAGTCATGGCCTAATGGGAGACAGCCAACATGACTTTAGACAAGGAAGATTGTGTCTTACTAATCTGTTATGTTTTTTTTGAAGGTGTGAATAAACAGGTGGACAAAGGTGAGTCGGTTGATATAGTGTATCTGGACTTTCGGAAAGACTTTGACAAGGTTCCTCATCAGAGACCTTTGGCAAAACTAAACAGTCATGGGATAGGAGGCAGTGTACTACTGTGGATCAGGAATTGGTTAAAAGATAGAAAGCAGAGGGTAGGGCTAAATGGCCAATTTTCCTAATGGAGAAAGGTGAATAGTGGTATATCCCAGGGATCTGTGCTGGGTCCGCTGCTTTTTGACATATTCATAAATGACCTGAAAAGTGGAATAACGAGTGAGGTTATCAAATTTGCAGATGACACAAAACTATTTAAAGTTGTTAAAACCCAAAAGAATTGTGGAAAATTGCAAGAGGATCTTGTTAAATTGGAAGACAGGGCATCAAAATGGCAGATGAAATTTAATGTGGACAAGTGCAAAGTTATGCACCTAGGGAAGAACAACCCAAACTATGGTTACACGATGCAAGGTTCCACATTAGAAACCACCACCCAGGAAAAAGATTTAGGTGTCATTGTGGATAACATCTTAAAACCCTCGGCCCAGTGTGCAGCGGTGGCCAAGAGAGCAAATAGAATGCTAGGTATCATAAGGAAAGGAATGGAAAATAAAACAAAAGATATTATAATGCCTCTATACCGTTCCATGGTGAGACCACACCTTGAATATTGTGTGCAATTCTGGTCGCCGTATCTTAAAAAGGATATAGCGATATTAGAGAAGGTTCAGAGAAGAGCCACCAAAATGTTAAAGGGGATGGAAGGATACTCCTATGAAGAAAGGCTAAAAAGGTTAGGGCTCTTTAACCTGGAAGAGAGACGGCTGAGGGGAGATATGATAGAGGTCTATAAATTAATGAACGGAGTGGAACGGGTAAACGTAGATCGATTGTTTACATTATCAGAATCTAGAAAGACTAGGGGACATGCAATGAAGCTACAGGGTAAACTATTTAAGACTAATAAAAGAAAATATTTTTTCATTCAATGTTTAATCAAACTCTGGAATTTGTTACCGGAGGATGTAGTAAAGGCTGTTAGTGTAGCTGGGTTTAAAAAAGGTTTGGGCAAGTTCTTGGAGGAAAGGTCCATAAACCATTATTAAGAAGGGACCCAGGATATCAATGCTTGACCCAGTACAAGCATTGTGGAACCTGTGTCTTTTGGTGAAACTGCTAGGTACGTATGACCTAGATTGGCTACTGTTGGAAACAGGGTACTGGGCTTGATGGACCTTGGTCTGACCCAGTATGGCATATCTTATGTTCTTATGTTATTTTCGTTATTCTAATTTGATTGTTTTCATCTTATGCTATTCCTGTGGATGCTCGATATGCATGTTAGAACATTATATCTGCTTCTGTTATTCTGCATTTTGTAGCAAACCTCAATAAATAATAAATTACAAAACTCTAGAAAGGGGGACTCCAGATTAAAGAGAGCCCTTGGAGCTTCCTCTGTTGATTGAAGGAGCTTAAACAGAAGTGGCCGCAACCAGAGGGAAAGACCGGGCACAAGATAGACAAGATTGTGCTCCTGGAGCAATTTTTAGAGGACTTGACCTCCCCGATGAAGCAGTGGGTACATCAGCACCCCAAGCTTACATTGGAGAGTGTACTGGAAATAGCAGAAAGGTACCATGAAGCCAAGTCAATGACGGAAGTGGATACTGAGAAGGTGAAGAAGTCACCCATTAGCCCGAGAAGACAGAAGGGGAAACCGGAGTGGATGTTGGTTCCCATGTTTTGAACCCCAAAATCACCTCCTAGGCGAAGGCATGGGCCCAGCCATGCCCCTTTCACCTGTTTCAGCTGTGGAGCCCAGGGACACTTTCTCCGGGAATGTCCCCTGGGTATGGAGGAACCAATGGATGTCAGTCTAACTATCTCTCACACCTCTGCTTTTGTGGACATTCCCCGCCCAGGAGCACCGAACTTTGTGATTCCAGTGGAGGTCGAGGGGACCAGTTTCCAGGCTTTGGTAGGCTCAGGGAGTGTGCAAACCTTCATTCGTCGAAGAGCCATAAAGCGATTTCAGATCCATTATGCAAAGACTGTAACACTGGCCTGTGTATATGGAGACCAGAGGCAGTTTCCAGTGGCACAGGTGTCACTCAAGACTCCGACAGGGTATGACACATTTGAGGTCATAGTGCTGCCCTGGCTCCCATATCCAGTAGTGATCAGCTGAGACTACCAAAGCTTCTGGGCAATATGGGCATGGCTAACTGATGACTCTGCTAAGTCGAACCAGGCAAGTTTCCCAGAGGTTTTCCCCCTAGAAGACTCAAATCTATATATCAAGATTCTCAAGCCTGCTAAATCCCGGAACCAGTGTCACCGAGAGAAGCTACACTACCATCAGAATCTGGGCGTGGCTATAGAAGAGGAGTCCAGGGAGGAACAGCCTAGTGAACAAACCCTGGGGATAACTCAAGTCCTAGCGGTAGTGACCCAAACAAATTAGTCCCCGTCTTGGAGTGGAGATGGGAGGAAGACCCAGGGAGCTTCAAGAGAGCCCAGCAAGAGGATGAGTTCCTTAAACCTGCCTGAGAGTGGGTCTTGGAAGTAGATGGGGTTCCAAAAGGTAGTGGAGACTTGCCTAGGACAACCTTTCCCTATTTTGTGCTAAAGGGAGATTTGTTATACAGAGTGGCCGAGAGTTCTCTAGAGGGGGAGGAGGTAGACCAACTGATAGTTCCCCGAGCCTATCATCAGCAGGTGCTATCATTAGCACATAGCCATTTGTTAGGGGAACACCAAGGGGTGGAGAAAACACTAGAGTGCATTTTAGCTTGCTTTTTCTAGCCTAGGGTCCATAAGCAGATGCAGTTGTATGGTCAGTCATGCCCCACCTGCCAACTTCACAACCTCGCCAGAGTCAGACTTCCCATCTAGTACCTATGCCCATCATTGAAACCCCATTCAAAAGAGTGGCCATGGATCTGGTATGGCCCCTGGAGCGAACCACCTGAGGTAAGAAGTATATTTTAGTTATATTGGACTACGTTACTAGATATCCAGAGGCCATCACTCTGAGAAATATGAAGATTACTACGATTGCGAATACCCTCTGGGAAGTCTTTTCTCAGGTGGGAATACCCCAGCTAGATCCTGTATGCCTCAGTGAAGGTTAAGATGCTGCAAACGTCAGTATATCACCCACAAATGGATGGCCTCATCAAGCGATTCAAGAAAACTCTGAAGCAGATGTTAAAAAAGTTTGTGCAGGAGGACAGGCCTCTGCACGTTTCCTCCATAACAGGAAGCTCATGCAGGTGATGCTTGAGAACACGTTTCTTTCATTAGATGTCCTGCTGTAGGGTGCAAGGCCTGGACGTGGGTGAAGATAAGGAGATAGAGGATGTGAGAAAGGTAGCCCAATCTCCTCAACCCTGTTCCTGGAGGATCTTCAAGGGGGATCCTTTCTCAGATCTTCCAGTCCAGGGGGAAGAGGGCAGCCCTCTCTGAATTTGCTTGGGAGCCCAGCATTTGATCTTATGCCACTATGTCTAGAGACAGTAAAATTTACTTCCTTAACCCCCCCCCCTCCGCCCCCCCAACCACCAGAAATTCAATGCAATGTCTTTTTGACCGGCTGATTGGAGAACATTCACCTACTCATTCTGCAAGTATTTTCCAGACTTATAATGATATTGCCCTTGGGTTTTAATGCACAATGTTGGCAGAAAATGTTCTGATTTACTAGTGCCAAGTTTTTAAGTAAACATTTTTTTACAATGGTGAAACATCTAGTTTTGAGCATTTTTACTTTTAAGCGTAGCCCTGAAAACATGGTTAGGAAAGATGGGACCCAAGCAACAGAACATAGAAACATGATGGCAGAAAAAGACCATATGGCCTATCTAGTCTGTCCTTCCATACCAACTCCCTCAATCTCTTTTTTTTCCTTTAGAGACCTTCTGTGTTTGTCCAATGCTTTCTTGAATTCAGATACTGTCCTTGTCTCTACTATCTCCACTGGGAGACTATTCTATGCATCTACCACTCTTTCTGTAAAGAAATATTTCCACATATTACTCCTGAGACTCTCTCCTTTCACCCTTACCCTATGTCCCCTCATTGCAGAGCTTACTTTCAATTAAGAGAGGTTCTCCTCCTGTGCATTTATGCCACGGAGGATTTTAAACATCTCTATCATATCTCCTCTATCCCACCTTTCCTCGAAAGTATACATATTGAGGTCTTTAAGTCTGTTCCCATATGGTTTATAATGAAGACTACTGACCATTTTGGTAACCACACTCTGCACTGACTCCATCCTGTTTATATCCTTTTGAAGGTGCGGTCTCCAGAATTGCACACAATACTCCAAATGAGGTCTCACCAAAGATTTATACAGCCTCCTTCTTCCTGCTGGCCATTCCTCTTCCTATGCACCCAAGCATCCTTCTGGCTTTTGTTGTTGCCTTTTCTACCTGTTTAGCCATTTTAAGATCATCAGAAACAATCATGCCCAGGTCCCACTCTTCTTTCATGGACAGAAGTACTTCACCCCTTATACTGTACCACTCCTTTGGATTTTTGCAACCCAAATGCATGATCCTGCATTTTTTAGCATTATATCTCAGCTGCCAAATTCTTGACTGTTCTAGCTAGATCTCTCTTCATGTTATCTATTCCTTCCTGGGTATCTACTCTATTGCAGATTTTGGTATCATTTGCAAAGAGGCAAACCTTACCTGACCGCCTTTTGCCAATATCACTGGTAACATCCTTCTCCTCAGAGTGAGCTCCATTTATCTGTACCCTTTGTTGTCTCCCACTCAACCACTTTCTAACCCAGTCAGTTGCTTTAGGATCCATCCATAGGGTGATCAATTTATTTATAGGTCGCCTGTGCAGACAGTGTCAAAGGCTTTAGTGAAATCTAAATACACTACATCTAGGGCTCTCCCTCGGTCTAACTCTCTGGTCACCCAGTCAAAGAAATCAATCAGATTTGTCTGACAAGACTTGCCTCTGGTAAACCCATGTGCCTCAGATCTTGTAATCCATTGGACTCCAGAAACCTCACTATCCTCTGTTTTAGAAGCATTTCCATTAATTTACTCACCACAGGGGCCAGACTAACCAGCCTGTAGTTCTCAGCCTCATTCTTACTTCTGCTTTTGTGTAAAGGGATCACATGTGCCTTTCTCCAGTCCTCTGGGACCACAACTGACTCTAAAGAAGCTTTGAAAAAGTCAGACAGTGGAGACACTAGAACTTCCCAAAATTTTTTTAATATTCTCAGATGTATCCCATTTGGCCTCATCGCTTTGTCTACTTTTAGCTTTGCTAGTTCCTCATGAACACAGTCTTCTGAAAATCATTCAAGATCCCTTTCATTTCACTTTCATTTGTGGGTGTTTTCTGAGGTCCTGCTCTGGGCCCTTCATCTGTGAACACAGAACAAAAATATTTGTTAAGCAATTCTGCTTTATCCTCATCAGCTTCTACATATTCCCCTCCTTCACCCTTGAGTCTGACAATACCACTTTTGCACTTCCTCCTCTCACTAACACATCTGAAAAATGTCTTATTCCCATATTTTATTGCATTGGCTATTTCTTCTTCTTTTTATATCTTTGCTTTCCTGACTACTTTCCTAGCTTCTCTAAGTTTTCCTAAATATTGATGCTTGTCTTCTTCTTTCTGGGATCTCATTTTCTTCCCATTTTCAGCTACTTCTTTTGAGAACCATAGTGGCCTCCTTTTCCTTTTACATTTATGTACCTTTCTAACAAAAAGGTTTGTTGCCCATAAAAAATTTTCTTTCAGTTTTATCCTTTGCTTTTCTACATCCCCCAGCTGTTCCCATCTCGCTAACAGCTCCTTGAGGTATTGCCCTATCTTGTCAAAGTTAGTTTTCTTAAAATCTAAGACCCTGGCTTTTGAATGGATTTTATCAGCCCTAGTCCTAATACTGAACCACACCATCTGGTGATCACTGGATGTGAGATGATCTCCCACTGTAGCATTAGAAACACTTTCTCCACATGGCCCCTTCACATGTGGGTTCTGTTACCAGTTGCCAGTGGTCACTGATTCTGCAACTTTGGCGTGCTTGAGCTCTGGCTCTTCCCTTTCCTGGGATGCTTTCACCTCCTCCACTTCCAGGGCTGTATACTGGTTCTTCAATTTGAGGGCTGGTGAAGTTGCAGTGTTAGTTCTCTGGTGACTCGTGTCCAACTCTCTTCATTCTGTAGCATACCATCTTCAACGCTATCGAGAGCTTGGAAGCTTCAAGAAGCATTGCATCAATGCACTTCCCACTGTCTCAAATGGTTCTCAACCTCACCATCTCTCTCTGAGCTTCTCCACTTATTTCATGAGGGCTTCAGCTTGCAGTCATCTTGCACATAGAACCAATCCCTCGACTGGCATCAGGCTGTCTGGACAGAGGCAGAAGCTGTAACGGAGGCAACAGCTTTGGCAATATGATTGTTCTTAGCCATCATTCAGTTGGTAGAGCTTTGGTACCTGTCGAAATAAACGAGAGACACCAGATGGATAAGCAGATGAGTCTGCCAAGGACAATTACATGAAAAGGGCTAGATGGCACAGGGAGGCTAACACCCCAAGGCAAGACAATAAAAAGTACTAGAACCTTGGGAAAAAAAACCCCTCAGCAGGGGGTATCCGTAAGTAAAACATCTTTACTGGAGATTAACCCCTAAATAAATAAGTAAATACAAGATGATTCTTCAACAAAACAAGAGAAAAAATGCAAAAGTCATTTTAAGTTCAAGAGGTACACTCCTCTCATCTTCAGTCTTCTCCCAAGCTGAGCACCCCAGACTCTTTTCAGGGGACTTTGTAAGATATAGCAAAGCATTGCAGGACCACGTATAAACTGTGTTACTTGGATTAATGACAGATAGCTGCAGTCTGAGTTTTGTGCTTAGCATATTTCCATGGGTAGGATTGTTTCTCTTCTGCCAATATGTTGATTTTTTTTTCTGTTCCCTGAACACTGAGAATTTTTTTTTAGTTGATGAAAACCAGGCCTAAATTGACATTAATTCCTGTGGAGTCTCAGCCACTCAGCTGGAGTTTTCCAGGGCT
This sequence comes from Ichthyophis bannanicus, assembly GCA_033557465.1. Classification (NCBI taxonomy): domain Eukaryota; kingdom Metazoa; phylum Chordata; class Amphibia; order Gymnophiona; family Ichthyophiidae; genus Ichthyophis; species Ichthyophis bannanicus. The sequence continues at coordinate 34,919,662 of CM066047.1, read as the reverse complement.
GTGACTGACAGCCAAAACTGGACCCTCCCCCCCCCCCCCCCAAGAGATGTCGAGAAAAAGGAAAGCTGAAATGTTGGGTGAAGATCCAGAATGTGCCACATTAATTCTGCAATGGTTTTTCATCTCATCCCCAATTCCTTATGCTCATATGGACAACTGTCTGCCTCCCAGCACCACGCTAGAAGGGAATGCTGCTTTGTATTTTTATTAATACATAGTTTTTATTTTTTTCAAGGTTTGTTTTTTTTTACAGTGTCTGTGTATTAATACCACTACCTCACCCCAGGTCAACCAAAGGGTCTTGATTTAGTCCTGGTTGTGTGCCATTGTATGTAAGGATCTATAGTTCTGATTTTCTTAGGGAAACTGATGGGAAAAACTCAGAACTACAACTTTATGCATGCAGATAAGTTGGTTCAATTTACCTAGGATAAAAGTAGCAACCCTATTTCTGTCTGTGTTGTTTCCGCCTCCGTGTGTTGTTTTTATTTATCGCTATGTGTCATAGCTGTAATTTGAGGTAGGCATAGGTGGGTAATGACCCCCTCTCAATTGTTGTAGGTGATAATGCTAATTTGGCCACCTTCCCCCACTATCAATATGATTTCCTTACCCTTCGCTTCCCCAAAGTAAGTTTGCAAACACATGTGTGTGTCTGTCTGTATCTGGGGTTGCTATCTGACTCCATGTCATAAGGAACAAGCTAATCCAGTTCTGGTTTTACCCTATTGCATTTATGGACTTCAAGCTCTGATTGTCTGTGAAACTCAATGGGGCAATCAGAACTATGTCTATACATGCGCTAGAGTAAAACCAGGATTGGAATAGTTTGTTCTGTAAGATACAGAGTCAGGTAGCAATCCAATCTGCATTTGTGGATGTGGGTGGCAAGTAGGGGATAGAGAGGAGGTGTGAACATATCCTGTAGACAGTACACCATAATAAAAATTGTTTCTGTAGGCCATATCTTTTGTGAAATCAACTTTTACTGTGGAGAACAGGATAGAAGATCTTGCGGCTGTTCCTCATTTAGAAAAAAAATCATTCATTTTGGGTTTAAAATACATGTTTGTTTTCAAAAACCTAGCTGTTAAAATGTACTCTCTGTACCAGTTCTCATGGAATAGGTCAAGGCATGGAGCTGATGCCATTGTCAATCCAGAGGTGATAAATCTGTGCTACTGACTTTCTCCACTAGAGGGTGTAGCTGCTGCAGAGAATGAAAACCATCTTTCTAGCAGTCTGCCTCGGTCAGGAACTCCAGGAGAGGGGGATAAAGTCAGAGGTGCTCAACCTTTGCCAGTTTAAAGCCATTTCAACCATGAATAGAGCTTTCAGAAGCCATATTTCATCTCCATTTTTTCTTGCCCTCTTCAGATGCCAAGAAGGAAAAGTTCTTTTTCCCCCCTCACATATATTTTCCTTGCCTATAGCAAAGACTGCTTCTTGTCTACACTGCCTCTCTGACTTCCTGTTGGGATATAGTTGGAGGGGGTAATAGAAATTAGAGCTCGCAGCTGCCAGGTAGGACTCAACAATATGGACAGAGGTAAGCTGCAGCACCGTGTGTCTGGAAATTATACAGAAATATTGTTGACCTGAAAAGCTGTGTTTCCTTCCAAAAGGCATCTATTTATGTCAGCTCAAGAGCATAGACAAAAAATGTTTGCTTCATCAGTTAGATTTTTTTTACTTTTTCTTGTCCCAGTTTGTTTCAGACACCCTTTTTAATAAAAAATAAAAAAATTATGCACATTAGAACTGTAACACAGGCAAATCAATTGTACAAGCATTTACTCATAGCTTAACACATGTTAAAGAGGTTTTGCATGCATTAAATTTATTAAGGCATGCTAACGAACCAAATGCATCTAACAAATGCACGTCCCTTATATGGGAAAGCGTTACATAAACTTGAAGGAAATATGATCTAAAGTTCTTTGGTTCTAGCTCTCTTCTGGAACTGGGATACAGCAATGTCACACAGATCATGCCGGGAGTGGCCAAATCGGTTGCATAACTGATATCACAAAGGCAGTGGCTTAAGAAAGCATTTCTCACATGGCCCATGAAACCACAAAGGCCCTCTGGTAGTGGAAACCACTAGAATTAAAAACATTGGTTCATTTGTCATCATTGTAAACCAAATGCCATTTATATATAATGCCAACAGAAGAGATATTGATTGGCTTGTCTCGCAGATGTAGGATGTGCCATAATCACTCACTTGCTCGTTATTATTCACAATTATTTCCTGGAAGCAGAGAATGTGATAAAGGTATATTGACACTCCCCCCCCCCCCCCATCCCTGATCCTAGACAGCTGCTAGTGTTATGCCCATCTTGATGAATGAAATTACACATGATGTCACAACACCGTAAAAACTGCACTGTCCACGGCCAAATTGGAGGCAGAGGCAGTACATGTAAATAGATCTGTAGATGCCCTGAAAACTTACCCTAGTTGAGGACCAAGTTTGAGAGTTTAGTATGTTTTTGCAAGTACTTCTAAATCAGCAATAAGTGTGACAGGCATAAAAGGTGTGCAGTATCTATGCAAAGATAAAATGCAAAAGAAAATAATTACCTGACATGTATTGCTAGTCAAACCTGAATCTGCTGCAGGAGCAGAAATGTTTGGAAGCGCTTCTAGAAATTGAATCAAAATGTCTACGGAGAAACACTTGAACAGTTTTCCAGTCCCTGACGTGCACTGCTGCTGACTGGTTGTGTTGGAATGAGGAGGTTACTCCACGTATTGCATCTGTTCTTTTAGTAGAGAGGAAGAAGCCCAACTCTTTCAAACGTGGCCAGAACCACGGGCTGTGCTTCATTCGGTGAAAAGGAACAGTAATGTACATGGACCTGATTGAAAACAACTTCCTCCTTACTGTAGTTCTTACCCTCACACAGCTGCTGTTCACAACTTGCTTAGAATTCAGCTCTCTGCATATTTTGTTTTTATTTCTTTTACCTGTAAAACTATCCCAATATTGGAGCTTAGTTAATTTGCTGTACTTTTCAGAGGCAGAGAAGCAAAGGATATATGTTTTGTTTTAATTTTTGACTTGTAAAGTATGCATTTTTATTTGTTTTTTAAGATATTTTATGAATATACCTCTGATGCAGGCAGTCATTTGCCGAAACACGGCCATGTTGGGTTTTATGAACATTTTCCAATTAAGTTTATTGTTCATCTTTTTTCCTTTGGACTCCATGAAGTCCTTGTCCCTTGCTCTTTCTTTTTGTCTGATTGTTGGGTCCTCTCTTTTTTTTTTTCGTTCTTTTCCTTCAAATATATCTCATGCATATTCATTAAGGATATTCTGAAAACCTGACTGGTTTGCAGTCCACCAGGATTGTTCTTTGACATCCCTGGATTAACGGAATAGCATGTTTGTCATGTACATATGAAAGGATCCAGAGGGTGACGTTTTGACTAAGGTCTACATGTTCACCAGAAGGTGAATATTCAAACACTGAAATTAATAAATTTGGTATTTAAATTATTCTGCTAATACCAGTATAACCACCAAATGACATATCATCACTGACCTGTTCAGGGGCCTTACCAGGTCCTGAAGCAAGTGGTATGACCATGTCCTTCTGCAGGGCACAGTTGATTTTCATTGTTCAGAATAAACACCTTTCCTCTTTCCTTCCCCCATTTCATTTTAGAATGTGAAATATTCTCAATGGGGAGCATCAGTCTAGTTTTTTTTTTTTTAAATTTTACAGCTGTGGCCTCATTTGCGAGAGCTGTGCCTATAAGCAGGATTTTTATTAAATTTGAATTACACCTAGTCAGCAGTTTCCTATGAGATTGGAGCCCACTTGCCTTTTCTGCCGTCCTCTAGCCCAGACCCATGATCCTTTATTCTCTGCACCTCGGACTAGCAGGCAGGGGGAGGGGCTGTGCACATCTGGATTTAAGACACAAAAATGAAGGTGATCATGATAATGTTTCATTGACAGGAGATCAAAGCTGCAATTTCAGCAACTTTTGATCCTCTTTTTTCTATTGTTTTATGAGGTGTACCACACTTCCGTGCCTTTGGAACATCTTTATTGCTTCTGTTTCATATTTGTGTAATTAAAGTTTGAGATGCTGAAGCCCATGAGAGAAGAAAATTATTTAAACTTTAGTATTGAGCAGAACCTGACAAAGAAAAATTCAGGTTCCTTATCTGATACACACAGAGAGTCTGGTGACAAGGTTTAGTGCTGAGATCTCATGCCATTTAATGGACTTGTTTCTTAAATTACTTTTCAAAGGTCTTGATTCCTATGACACCTCTGTAATTCAGAGTTAACTGTCTTTTCTTCAGGGTAGGTTTATTAAAGTCGGGGCGGCTACTGCTTAAAGGCAGGGTAGGAGGAGCTGGATCCCAACCTTTCCTCCTTCCTCTAGCAAAATCAGAATCTGCCATAATCCTGTTCCCTATCGCAAGGATGATAAGGGATTGTGAGAGTATAGGGTTGCCAACTGGCTCCAGATGCTTCCAACAGGCTTGTTCCAGTCCTGTGTTTACCCCATTGCATGCAGGGACTTGTAGTCTTGCTTTGCTTATGGAGTGCAATGGAGAAATCAGAACTACGTGTCCCTGCACGTGATGGGGTAAACCCAGGACTCGATCAAGCCTGTCGGGTGCATCTGGAGCCAGTTTGCAACCCTAGAGGGCTGGCAGGTAGGGAGATTATGCAAAAGCTAAGGGGTGTGGATCATCCTTCTAAGTTGCAAACAGTCTTATTAATTTGCTCCTGCTTTACTACCTTTATAACTAAGCAATCACAACATACGTGCATGTGGGTCAATGTCTGTAGCCATTTTGTATAGCAGGACCCACGAATTGTCCCTGTATACTTGAAATGACCTGCAATGCCTGCTCCTGAGGTGGCTTGTACTTCTCTGATGTAATGGAGGGTGACACCTGCCTGTTGTCCACTGTTTGGCTGCCAGAGAGAAAAGAAGAATAAGAGTTCATGGCCCCCCCCCGGCAACTGCCCCCCCCTGGCAACTGCCCCCCCATGGCTCCTCCCCCCGGCAACTGCCCACCCCTCCCCCGGCAACTGCCCCCCCCAGCAACTGCCCGCCCCCCCCCCCCCCCGGCAACTGCCTACTTTGCCTGATGGTTGGCCCAGCCCTGCCTAAGCCCCTGGAAACCAGGGCTTAATTTCCTGGGGGAACAGTCTGGAACACAGTTCTGCAACGTCTTGTCATAGTCCAGAGCAGCAAAGGGGTTCTGCCCCAATTCCTTCTTTCCAGGTGGCCTACGTGGAAGGGGAGGGAAGTGGGTGAGCCTGGAACCTCGGCCTGCCCACCCCCTCCCATGACCTATTTTATAAAGAGAAGCCCCAAAATCCACCTTCAAGCTATTCCTCCTTCAGATTAATAGGGGTTTGGCACCCTGTTTTTTTTGGTCTACAAATTAACCCTTTCTGGGTAACATTACAGGCATGAAACCTACCAACTCAGGGTGCTGTCAAAGGAATAGGAAGAAAGTGGGTCAACATCTTTAAAAAATTCCTAAAACCTAAAACACCAGACTATGGGAAGCCGTGGTGGCGTGGCTGTATAATTATGCAGGGTCCAGGGCAGAAATTTGGAAAGGGGCCCCAAAGCCCACCAGTAGACTGTGCCTTCTTCATCTTTGGGCAGGACTGCGGTCCCCTGTAGCATGAGAGCGCAGGGCAATTGCCCCATCTGCACCCGCTAATGCCACCCCTGCCTCCTAGACATTGCCACCCTGTATAAATATACATACGGCAGTGGCGGCCGTGTCTGGAAGCAACTCCTGGAGGCACTGCCAAAACTCAGAGCCAGTTGATATGCAACAAAACTGCAGCAGCCTCTGCAACACAGCCCACCCACTGGCTTGCCATGGCCGCATGACACGATGCATCCCCGTAAATGCACAGCGCATGCAATGCATTGCTAAGCAGCACTGGCATTAAAGGATGGCAACCAGGGAAATGGCTTTGGGTTCCATGCCACAGGGAGCCCCAAGCCCGTATCAATCTGAAGGGGGAAGAGCTTGAATGTGGGCTTTGGGGGCCCCCTCCTCAGTTTCTGCCCTGGACCCTTGCATGTCTAACACGGGACCTGTGGCTATGATGGCCTAATCCAATGGATTCCATAGCTGCATGCTTTACCTTTCGGGCACCCCTAGCATGACCTTTTTCAGCCTGCTCTCTTTGTGTAGTCTAGTCCCGTGGCTGCAGTTCACTCTGGCGTCTGTCGTAATTACCATGGCAAAGAGACTTTAACTGCATACCTACTGCCTTTAATTTAATCAGAAAGAGCTCTTTTCCTTCCCTCATGAGTGCCTTATAAATACCCAAAAGGTCTCTCTCTCTTTTATAAAGTACTGGCCTCGGGGCCCCCCTCAGTAGCCCATACACAGACCCACACACAGACATACAGACTACAGGACTTTGCTAGCTTATTCCCTTCTTTCACATTCAGATATATGCTCCTGATAAACTTTTGACATGTGAATTTCAATATCAGATGCCATGAAGGAAATCCCAACACCCCCTCCTGTACTGTCAGAGTCAGAATGTTTCTTTGCTAGAAACAGCTACAGCACCTCTGACTGTAATGAGACCTCTTCATAGCAAAAGCCGATGGGCGGAAAGTGGGGATTTTCCCTTTGCTTTTATTACCAGGAAAGCTCTTCTTTTCCTTCTAGTTAGGAAATTCAAGTTCGGCCACTCTTTGAAGCATTTTTTTCGGCTTTGTGGAAAGTCATTACAACTTAGTCTATGTCGAGGAGAGGCAAGATTGTGCATCCTAAACGAGGACACACTGGTCATATTAATCTCCTCGGCTATCTGAAACAAGCTCTTTATTAATGCAGAGTAAAGACAACTCATGAAACTCAAGTTGTGCTCAACCAACATTTTGGAGAAACCAGTAGAAAAAAAGCACATAGGTTGAGAGAGCATCAAGCCTGTCTCCAGGCAGTGAAGCAAATGGGAAAGGCCCTCGTAAGTTGATTAAATCCAAATGGATCATCTTCAAGCCTGTTGCTATCCTCAGCTTAAAGCCCCATGCATGATGATGGAAAGCTTCAGGGATGAGGTAGTTCGAGAAATCTTCAACCTACATCAAATGTTCTCTCTATGCCGAGTTGGAATCCTCCTCTCATTCTTTCAAGGGAGGTGATGCCTCAGCATCGCAGTTTGAATTGCGAGGGGAATCTTGCAGAGCTTATTTATTTACAAAGCGTATATACCACAGATCTATTGCATACTCCATGATTTCCACTAAAACATAAGAAATAATAATAAAAGACGTCGAAGAATAAAATATAAAACACCATGATATATAGAAATTTAACATAAAACCTGCCAGTACATCAGAGCTTCTTCAAGAGTACACCTGCCTAAAAAATATGGGAGGTGGGGGGGGGGGAGGGGATGCAAAGGCATTTAGGCAATTTGCAGACTTGAAAACCACCTAAATGCCGATCTGCGGAATATTCAGCAGTTAGTGCCACTGAATATGCCCAGTTTTGGTCTCTAAGGACCCTGGTGCTATCTGGCTAGGGTAACCAGGGTAATCTAGGAGAGGAGCGGAGATGGCATCCAGGGATAACTGGCTAGTTGCGATATTGAACTGCTAGTCAGTTATCCTAATGGCTGACCTAACTTTAGCCACTTTCTGGTCAACTCAGATATTCAATGCCGGTGGGCGGATATGACCTTGGCATTGAATATCTGGGTTCAAGTTTCAGCAGCGAAGGCTACCCACTGCTGAATATTCCTCCCCTCTATGTTTTTAGCAGCTTTTGAAAATCCAAATAATCATCTACCTACTTGAGCTCCAAGGCAAGCTGATTTCATATTTGCAGACCCACAATAGAAAACAAGTGATTTAATGTTTTAATCTCATGAATTTCAGGGATCATGGGACAATGTAAAAATCTCTCCTCCCCCCCCCCCCCCCACCATCAGACCTCAAACTCCATGCAGGCTGCTAAAATTTCCAAGGATACTGCAAAGGGATATGAATCTCCATATTCAAACTCTAAAAATCAGAATAAGTAATCAAAACTGAATCCATGAAAGGAAGAAAATGTAAAGCCTTCACATGCAGGGAGATGTGTTCCTGAGGCCCAACCCCTGCTATCCAAGGCATGGATGAATGTTGTACTAATTGCAGAGATTTCAGGTATATCATAGCAAGGCCAAATAGAATCCTTCTGCTATAATCAAGGAGGATTAAGATGAATGACTGATTAATGGTCCTAAAATCAGATATAGCAAGGTAAATCTTAAACCGTCTTTCAAGGATAAGCTAATCAATGGACCACCGCACAAGTTCTCTAATATAAGGACAAAATGGCAATGCAGAATCCATAATAATTCCCAAATATTGGCTTGTGGAACTTGCCTATCTCTTGTGATTGAAACCAATGGTTGGAATGTGGGTGACTGCAAAAACCCAAGGGAGTAGAACAGTGTAGGGGGTAAAGTACTTTAATGCACGAAAAAAGAGTGGGCCTTGTGAGTGGTTGTATCAAATGATCTTAAAATGGCTAAACGGGTGGACAAGCAATGTCAAAAGCCTGAAGGATGCTTGGATGCATAGAGAGAGAAATGGCCAGCAGGAAAAACGAGGTGATAAGGTGCCTTTGTACGAGTCTCTAGTGAAACCTCATTTGGAGTACTGTCTATGATTCTTGAGACCGCACCTTCAAAAGGATATAAATAGAATGTAGTCAGTCCAGAGGGTGGCTACTAAAATGGCTAGTGGTCTTCATCATAAGGCATATGAGGACAGATGAATAGATCTCAATATGTATAATTTGGAGGGAAGGTGGGAGAGGGTAGATATGATAGAGTCATTTAAATACCTCCGTGGTATAAATGCACAAGAGGTCGCCCTCTACCAGGTGAAGGGAAACTCTGGAATGAAAGGTCATTAGATGAAGGCATAGGGGGATAGATTCAGCAGTAATGTGGAAAGGGTGGTGGATGCATGAACAGCCTCCCAGTGGATGGGATGGAAACAAGAACTGTATCTGAATTCAAGAAAGCATGAGACAAACACAGAGGATCTCTGCAGGAAAGGAAGGAATTGTGGAAACATACTGTAGTAGTTCTTATGGATGGGCCATATGGTCTTTATTTTCCATCATTTTCTGTGTTCCTATGTTTTACCAACATACAATGCTCCTGCTATTGGTATAGACAGCTGAGGGGGAGGGGGAAATAGTAGATATTTTTGAAAATGCCGTTTCCCTCCATCGACCTACATATACCCTTCATTTCTAATCTACACTGTAAAAACCTGCCTGTACTTTCAGACCTTTGAAAATCTCATCCCAGCTGAGGAATAGAATCACAGCTTTGATACACGGCTGTAAGGAAACCCAACGTTCATTCCCCTCCTCCAGGCTAGAGTGTGAAGGCATCATAGCCATTTGCCTTCTCTGTGGTCCTCTATAACTAGAACGAATGAGATGTTCTTATGTACTGCGGGAATCAAGAAAGAGCAAAATGCAGAAAATTAGAAGACGGTTGAACATGATGGTCCAACATCCTTTTTAATGCAGAAATACAGTATTATTAAAGGTTCGATATTTTCCAAGCCCAATGACTATTTATTTTAGAATACTCCTAAAACACTTCATATTACGTAATTGTTGCAAATTTCACAACAGCAGCTATATGCATTGCATATAACTAGCAAATGTACCCAGCACTATACAGTGGCAGATCAGGTTGTTTGGCCCGTGTCCTAAAAAGCTTGCAGCCCAACCAAAGGAAGATTAAGGAGAGGTCAAGCCCCAGAGATGTTAAATGTCTTGCTAGAGGTCAGAGGGTTTAAGTGTAAAGTTACACAGCTTTGTGTTCTGATGTAAACCGCAAAGTTATGCTGCTTGCCTGGAATTCGTGTTGATGGAAGCATGGTTACATTGCTGCTTGCAACCATATTTCTAAAAGTGAAAGTACCTCTGATGCTCTCAGACGGCATAAGGTAATGATGTCACGGGCAGACTAAGAGGCGCATACTAAACTGCGTTAATGTCAGCTATTTGACGTTTCGGGGAAACAGATCTTGGCTCTTTCAGATCAATTTTCCTTGTTCCCTCTATGCCTTGATCTCCCCCCATCCACCCCCAGCTCTCCTTCTGGAGTACTTCCCTCTTCCTTGCTCTCTACCGGGCTGAGTCTGTTCTTCTTCCCCTCCCTTCCTCTTTCACACTCCCCCCCCCCCCCCCCCATTTGTTCTTGGCAGTATATTAAGTGCTCAGAATAAATAAAAATAAATAAGGGCTTGTTTCTGTGTTGCTTAATTTATGGCTGTTGTACTGTAAACTGCTGAGAGAGGACTTGACCCCCATGAACAATATATTCAATTTGCCTCCATTGCCTTAGGTACCATGATGGGGTCTGATATTCAAAGGGGTTTATAGGGTTTGCAGGACCTGAGAGCCACATAGACCCTGCTGGGCTTGATGTTAACCTTCAGTAAATAGTCATGGTGATGGATTATTCCATCCTTAGTATCTACCATGGTTTATCGAAATTAATATGCTACCGTTTCCTGATTGTTAGTTCTTTACATTGTTACTCCTCACTGACTGTTTCATGTATTACATTGTTGCTTTGTTTCTTCCAGACTCTGCTAACCAGTTAAATAACCACCTATAATTAGGATAGGCCAACTGCTGTCCTAACTTTATGCAGTTTTGCTATCAGCTGGCGGCTGAATATCACCACTGAGTGGAGAGCAGATATTCAGTGCTGAATACTGGAGAGGCTGCAGCATTGAACATCATTTTTTCTTTTATCCGCGGCAGTCAGGCGCTTGAGAAACAGTGAGCACCGCGGGCTCACTATTGGGACTTAGATTGTAAGCCCTCCAGGGACAGAGAACAACTTATTGTACGTACACTTATCTCACCTTGAACTAGTAATAGAAAAGCTTAAGCTAAATACAAATAAATATTGCTAAAAGATGTTTCATAAAATAAAATGAATATTAGTAACTGGGCCCCATTGAGAATAATGGGACTTGTGTTAAATAGTGTGCTTTAATATGCGTTCATTTTTTAATGACAGTTAGTCAATAAAAGGGTAATTTTAGAAGCTCTCTTTGTGCTTTGGACATCTGAAAATGGGTACACAGATGTCTCAAGCACCGAGACGTCCCTGGAGCCATTTTTCAAAATGGCTCTGGAGATGTCCCAAGCGTGGGGACATCTATCTGGCAGGTGAGCCTGGCAGACAAGTATCCAGCAAAACACACGGGGTAGAGGGAAGGTCTCAGAACACCGGGCATCAACCAGAGATTGAGGATGAACCTCGCTCTGAACACCCCTGTAACATCAGTGACCGACCCAACCGACTCCCTATTGTGTAAAACACAATTTTTATAACAACCAACCCCTAGAGTGTGTGTGTAATAGTAGCCAAATCAATAAAATATTTTTTGTCGAAAGTTTTTGTCATGGGAAGTAACCCTCTCTTGAAGCGTAACTTCCCTTTTAATCAAACTATGGTTAACTGTACCACTAAATAATCGTGAAATATGCACACCATTCAGTGCTATATCACAATAAATCATCTATAGAAAATGAAGATACTCATCAAATCCAAGTTAAAAATCAGCCGTTGCACTTTAAAACCGGCAAAGAAAAGCTGTCGACGAACACAGTACTGCGTTTGGGACTGAGTCACTTCATCCGGTCCTGTTTCAACGCTTAAAATTACTGCAAAAACAACAAAAATTGTTTTTATCACAAGCGCGGAGCTATCACAAGCCTTCAGAAACGCTTCCAATGATTCAGTCCAACGTCTCGACCAATTGAGAGATACTGAAAAGTTTTTAAAACCCCAAAGCCAGTCAGCTGTTAATACGTCACATAAGACTAACCCAAACCTGTTCAAGATTTAACCCCTTCGGTTCCACCGATGACAAACGAAAAATCCAAGTCTGTTCAAGTAATTGGAGTTTCCTCTCTCTATCACCCCCTCTTGGATTTTCAGGAACATGATCCAAAATACGCCATTTAAAATCCCCAAAAGAATGCTGAAAATCCATGCAATGTTGTACTATAGGTGCAGAGATCACATGATGATGTACTCTCGAAGCGTGCTCTTGCAAACGCCGCTGCACCATCTGAGTAGTGCAACCAATATACAGTCCTTGCCAAAGTCCTTGTATTCATGTGTCTTTAAGCCTCTAAGTTTGATATTCACCAGCAGTAGCTGAATGCATAAAGAAGACATTTAAACCAGAACATCAGAAGCAGCATAGTGTGAAAGAGCAAGGATGCTATAAATGAACTGGTAATGGTCTATGGTCTCAGTACTGCATATTGCACGGTGAGGCAGTCTGTGAGAGGGGAAACATTACTGTTTACCTCTAATGGGGGTTATCCTTGGACATCAGTGGAATGGAGCCACACATGAGTGTTCTCATCTTTGTCACCCAGATCTAGTTTTCTGCTCTTCACCAATGCTCAGAAGAGCTTTGGGGGCTCCCCAAGCATGCACAGCAGCTGCTATATCCATCATTTGCCATCTTCCTGCTCAGTCCATCAGAAAGCTAAAATGTTGCTGAGAAAGGGCTGGAAGAAGGAAATGTGTGGCTCCATTCTCTTGGTGTCCATGGAGAAACCCTGTTACAGGTAAGCAATAATGCTTTCCATGTGGACAAGGCAGGGAATGGATCCACACATGGGTGATTCCAGAGTTGAGGAACATATTGTGAGGCATTATGGAATTAGTCAGAGGGTGGCGGGTCTCAGGTGAAAAGATTTCTCAACACTAATTGCATTTGAAGTTGTACAAAAGGCACAGTATAAACCAAAGCGGCCATGTGCCTCAACACTCTTAATATGCTGAGAGGTGAGGACTTGGCTCTGAAAGACAAATGATGAGCTAAGGAATTTATGGTGGACCAATGGTCCAAGGGTAGAAAAGCATGACTTAGTTGCTATACATCATGCCCCTATAAATTTCTGGTCTTGTTGTGGGGTTAGGATGGATTTGTCCAGATTTCTCAGAAACCCCAGAGACTGAATGGAATTTGCTGAAATGAGAATGTTGTCCAAGTAAACAAGAATGTACAAACCTTGTTTGTGGAGAAACACAATTTCTGAGGCTAAGCATTTTATGAAGACTCTGGGCCAAATGGCAGAACTTCCTATTGGTAATGAACATTTCTGCAGGTGAACAGAAGGTATTTCCAAAGCTGTGGATAAACTAGAATATGGTCATAAGCACATTTAAGTCTAAAGACGTCAACCAGTCCCCCTCCCTGAGGAGTGGCAAAATGGTCCCCAGAGAGTTCATTTTGAGCTTTTCTTAAGAATTCTTTGAGATCTTGGAGAACCAGTATAGGATGAAGCTCCCCTGTTTTTTGTGGAATCAGGAAGTATCTTGAGTACTATCCAAGACCTTCAGTGTCTTGGGAAACCACTCCTATTGCATTGGATTGAAAAGGGGCCTGGATCTCTGACTCCAATTGAAAGAGGCTCATGCAGGTTTTAGAATTGACAGGGCCCATTGTTGGGAGGGGGACAAAATGCAGCCTGTGCCCCTGAGATATTATGCATAGCATCCAGTTGTCCATAATAATTTCTTGCCAAGTCTTCACAAAAAACTGGAGATGGCTCCCGACTGGCAAACCATCAAAAACTGGGTTTTTGAGAGGGTGCCTGTGCCATGGAAGACTCTTTGGCAAGGTTTGTGGGCATACTGCTGAAGAGGCTGTCTGTGCAACTGTGGGCATAGTTACGGTTGGTAGTACCTGCAAAAATACATAGCTTGGAATGATTGTGGCCTGCTACTGTTTTCTGAATGTCACTGTCATAGTATGTCTCGGTATAGGGATCTGTTCTAATGGTTGGGCAGAAAGTTCTTTAATGGCTGAACTTTGATCCCTGAGAAGCAAAGCCGTAACCTGAAACTATTCACTAAAAAGGTTATCCCCCAAACAAGCAGTTTTTCAGAGGCTGTGAGCCATTCTGTTCTTCTGGCTCCTATGGCTTTTACTGAGGGTTGAGACATCATGTCATAAGTGTCAAAGTAGAACAAACGAGGTGATATTGAACTTCCCAGGATATCCCATATAAGATGAGTTTGAGTGGTTTAGTGTGGATGATCTTTGATCTCCTGGTGAATATTCTGGATTACTTCATGCTAATAACATGGTATCTGTGACAGGTGTGCTGTTATTCGAAGAAAGAGCAGAGAACTGTGGGGTTCTTTTCTGTCCATTGTGTCCAGAAGTCTAGACTCTTTCTTCAGAGAAGGACACTTGTAAGATTTGGGCATTTTAATTTTCTTCAATGACTCTTCAGATATGAGACTGATGAAGCAGTTGAGGGTGTGCATGCCCTGGGGTTCCCTGCACTTTATATTTCATGTCTAATCTCTGATGGAGAGGGAAGTCTGCCAAATTTGGAGCTGTAATTCTTGGAACACCTGGTGCACTGGGATAGCCAGGGTTTCCCTTGGCGTAATGATGGACTGCATAATAGAATTTAAGTACTGAAAATACCTTGGTGTCTCAGAAAAAGGCAGAGATAGTGACTTATCTAATTTCTGTGGAAATTTAGGATGAGACATCCACTATATGAGATGGTTCTGGAACAGATATGTCTTCCCTTCCATAAGGCAAAGGGTAATCAAGTATACAATCATCTATCTCACTCAGCTGCAACAGGCCAATGGCATTCCCGTGATTGTCATCGACTATGCATGGTTCACCTAGGAAGTGCTCAGAGGATTCCCAGCCAACATAGGAGGAGGGAGTGAGGGTTCAAGATGAAGAGGCATCTGAGGCAACCCAGGCAAAACATAATGAGTAGGCTTCTGAGCCATAAAGGGGTGGAGGAGCTGCAGTCTGAAGGAGTGCAGATATCTGCAGGAAACATTGTGCATGAGCTGGAGAAGAGCAGAGGTGGTACACTCTCCCAAGCCAGTTGCAGTGTCTCACTGCTTGTGGAGGACTGGCATTGCTTGGGAGGATAACGCCTCGTCCTGTTGGTTTAAATACAGCTCACAGAGGCGTAATACTCTGAAATCTTAACAAGCAAAGTTGAAGGTGCTGAGAAATCACTTCGCTTTTGGGAATGTTTTTGCTTCTGAGGTTTTTTTTTCCTAGAATCAGATTTAGAAGGGGTTTTTAAAGCTCTGACCCTTTAAGAGATACTGAAGCAACTGCCAGAGGAAAGTTACCTCAGCGGAGGGTTGAAGAGTAGAAGCATGACTGCCTACCTTCACTGAAGAGTTTGTTTGCCTCCAGAAACAGTAAAGACCTGATACTTTTACACAGTCAGCTTGTTCTTCAGGATGTTTTAAAGTCTTGGCTACTCCTCTGCGTAACCATTTTGGGTCCCTGAAGAGATTTATAATTTTTAGAGTGAAGGAGCATTTTGCCTCCAAAACCGATAAGGGCTGCAACATTACTATTGAAGTTAGTGTTATGCTAATTTTGGCTGGGGGGTTTTCCCCCCTCAGAGAAGAGCCAAAACCGTGTTTCTAGCAGAGTTGTATGATATGATTAAACTGAGCAGCAAGCCAGCAGCTACAACACCTGCTCGGGAACCTCCCTAAGCATTAGTGGAGAGCAGAAGATCCAGCTCCAAGTGACAAAGACAATGTTCATGAAGAAACCTTCCCTGCTGCTTCCAGCGCTGTACCTGTCTTAAGGTGGGTGGGGTGGGGTAAGGCAGTGGGTGTGGCAGGGAGGTTTACGTTGCTGCTTCCAGCGCTGTACCTGTCCTAAGCTGGGGAGGGGTAGGGCAGTGGGTGTGGCAGGGAGGTTTACGTTGCTGTTTCCAGTGCTGTACCTTTCCTAAGCTGGGGTGGGGTAGGGCAGTGGGTGTGGCAGGGAAGTTTACCCTGCTGCTTCCAGTGCTGTACCTGTCCTAAGCTGGGGTGGGGTAGGGCAGTGGGTGTGGCAGGGAAGTTTACCCTGCTGCTTCCAGTACTGTACCTGTCCTAAGGTGGGGTGTGGTAGGGCAGTGGGTGTGGCAGGGGGCTTACATTGCTGCTTCCAGCGCTGTACCTGTCTTAAGGTGGGTGGGGTGGGGTAGGGCAGTGGGTGTGGCAGGGAGGCTTACGTTGCTACTTCCAGTGTTGAACCTGTCCTAAGGTGGGTGGGTTGGTGTTGGGCCGTGGGTGTGGCAGGGGGCTTACATTGCTGCTTCCAGCGCTGTACCTGTCCTAAGCTTGGGTGGGGTGGGGCAGTGGGTGTGGAAGGGAGGTTTATATTGCTGCTTCCAGTGTTGTACCTGTCGTAAGCTGGGGTGGGGTGGGGTGGGGTGGGGCAGTGGGTCTGGAAGGGAGGTTTACGTTTCTGCTTCCAGCACTGTACCTGTCCTAAGCTGGGGTGGGGTAGGGCAGTGGGTGTGGCAGGGAGGTTTACCCTGCTGCTTCCAGCACTGTACCTGTCCTAAGGTGGGGTGGGGTAGGGCAGTAGGTGTGGCAGGGAGGTTTACATTGCTGCTTCCAGTGTTGTACCTGTCGTAAGCTGGGGTGGGGTGGGGTGGGGTGGGGTGGGGCAGTGGGTGTGGAAGGGAGGTTTACATTGCTGCTTCCAGCACTGTACCTGTCCTAAGCTGGGGTGGGGTAGGGCAGTGGGTGTGGCAGGGAGGTTTACCCTGCTGCTTCCAGCACTGTACCTGTCCTAAGGTGGGGTGTGGTAGGGCAGTGGGTGTGGCAGGGGGCTTACATTGCTGCTTCCAGCGCTGTACCTGTCTTAAGGTGGGTGGGGTGGGGTAGGGCAGTGGGTGTGGCAGGGAGGCTTACGTTGCTACTTCCAGTGTTGAACCTGTCCTAAGGTGGGTGGGATGGTGTAGGGCAGTGGGTGTGGCAGGGGGCTTACATTGCTGCTTCCAGCGCTGTACCTGTCCTAAGCTAGGGTGGGGTAGGGCAGTGGGTGTGGCAGGGAGGTTTACGTTGCTACTTCCAGTGTTGTACCTGTCCTAAGCTGGGGTGGGGTAGGGCAGTGGGTGTGGCAGGGAGGCTTACGTTGCTACTTCCAGTGTTGAACCTGTCCTAAGGTGGGTGGGATGGTGTAGGGCAGTGGGTGTGGCAGGGAGGCTTATGTTGCTGCTTCCAGTGCTGTACCTGTCCTAAGCTAGGGTGGGGTAGGGCAGTGGGTGTGGCAGGGAGGTTTACGTTGCTACTTCCAGTGTTGTACCTGTCCTAAGCTGGGGTGGGGTAGGGCAGTGGGTGTGGCAGTGGGCTTATGTTGCTGCTTCCAGTGCTGTACCTGTCCTAAAGTGGGGTGGGGTGGGGCAGTGGGTGTGGAAGGGAGGTTTATATTGCTGCTTCCAGTGTTGTACCTGTCGTAAGCTGGGGTGGGGTGGGGTGGGGTGGGGCAGTGGGACTGGAAGGGAGGTTTACGTTTCTGCTTCCAGCACTGTACCTGTCCTAAGCTGGGGTGGGGTAGGGCAGTGGGTGTGGCAGGGAGGTTTACCCTGCTGCTTCCAGCACTGTACCTGTCCTAAGGTGGGGTGGGGTAGGGCAGTAGGTGTGGCAGGGAGGTTTACATTGCTGCTTCCAGTGTTGTACCTGTCGTAAGCTGGGGTGGGGTGGGGTGGGGCAGTGGGTGTGGAAGGGAGGTTTACATTGCTGCTTCCAGCACTGTACCTGTCCTAAGCTGGGGTGGGGTAGGGCAGTGGGTGTGGCAGGGAGGTTTACCCTGCTGCTTCCAGCACTGTATCTGTCCTAAGGTGGGGTGGGGTAGGGCAGTAGGTGCGGCATGGGGTCTTACGTTGCTGCTTCCAGCGCTGTACCTGTCCTAAGCTGGGGTGAGGTGGGGTAGGGCGGTGGGTGTGGCAGGGGGGCTTACGTTGCTGCATCCAGTGCTGTACATGTCCTAAGGTGGAGTGGGGTGTGGTAGGGCAGTTGGTGTGGCAGGGAGGTTTACATTGCTGCTTCCAGTGTTGTACCTGTCGTAAGGTGGGGTGCGGTAGGGCAGCTGATGTGGCAGGGAGGCTTATGTTGCTGCTTCCAGTTTCGTACTGTGATGAAGCTGAAGCCATTGAAGCTATAGACTTAGGAAAAAACACTGTTTATTATAAAGCAACTGACTCACAGAGAGTGCAGTTACCTAAAAGTGCAGCTAGAGGGAGCAGGCACAAGGCTGCAGAAACTAAGCTGACACACCCAGGTTTTGAGATTGCAGGAGCTAATCAGGTACACCTGAGTAGAGAGCCAGGAAGCTCAGTGGAGAAACGGCTTTATAAACAGTGCTCAGAAGGAAGAAAGCAGAGAGGATCTCGAGTTCAGAAAGGAACTGAGAGAGAACTACGAGCTGAGAGAGGAGCTGAGAGAGGACCTCAAGCTCAGAGAGGACCTCAAGCTCAGAGAGGACCACAAGTTTGGAGAGGAACACAAGTTCAGAGAGGAACTGAGAGGGGACCTGAGAGAGGAATCTCACATACTGAAAGGCAGAGAAGCTTGGAGTACTTACAAGGAAGAGCTAAGTTCCAGGGAGGACAAGCCGTTCCAGAAAGCTCCAGGAGCCAGTCTTCAGGGAAGACGGTGATAGAAGGAGACTGCCGGGTAGAGCAAATACCAGCAGAGCACGTCTCAAAGATCCAAGGTACAGTTATATTTCCTTTCCAAGATGTGAGCCAGCTCCTAGAAAAGCTTATAACCCAGAGAACCATACTGATAGGAAACAAAGCTGGGAACGGCTTGTGAAACCTTTACAGAGAGGCATAGTAAAAAAGCCATAACAGCTATTTGCCAAACCAAGACCAGCAAGGCTGGGGAATATTGGAGAGATCTATTGAACTACAACCTACCTTATCCAGGGAAAGCTCAAGACTAGCTGACAACATGGCTGAACAGGAACCTATGCAAATAGAGGTGATAGAGCCAGAGCCGTTGCAGTTAGAGCACCCGATGGACTGCTCACTCTGTGTTTCCAAGAGTCTAGAGTCTCTCACAGAATTGTAACCGGCAGGACATGCTTTAACATATCTTTTTGCTTTTGCTAAGCTGGAAGAAGAAGTTTTGTATTTGTTTTTACTCTTGGTGTTGAAAACCTGTTTGAATGCACAGAACTGTGAAGCGCCTGTAACAGTTACTGACTTTGTAAATATTTTGGCATAAACCCTGAAGTAAGGTACATTCTGTTTTTGTCTTCCTGGAGAGCCTTTGCGCAACAAAGGGAATAAAAACCATTCAAGTTTAACCCTGCACAAGGCTCACAACTATTTCTTTATGAAGTGGGACTACAAAGACCATGATGCACCTGGTCTAGAAATGTTTTTCCTTCTTCAACCAACAATAAGTGTCCGCCCTCTCCTTTCTGCATGCTGCCACTAGGAGGGGCTGTGACAGTACCTATCCTAAGGTGGGGTGGGGTGGGGTAGGGCAGTGGGTATGGCAGGGAGGTTTACGTTGCTGCTTCCAGTGTTGTACCTGTCCTAAGCTGGGGTGGAGTAGGGCAGTGGGTGTGGCAGTGGGCTTATGTTGCTGCTTCCTGTGCTGTACCTGTCCTAAAGTGGAGTGGGGTAGGGCAGTGGGTGTGGCAGGGAGGTTTACCTTGCTACTTCCAGTGTTGTACCTGTCGTAAGCTGGGGTGGGGTGGGGTGGGGCAGTGGGTGTGGCAGGGAGGTTTACATTGCTGCTTCCAGTGTTGTACCTGTCCTAAGCTGTGGTGGGGTAGGGCTGTGGGTGTGGGAGGGAGATTTACGTTGCTGCTTCCAGTGCTATACCTGGAACAGTGAGTGTGTGAGGGAAGCTTATACCATTGCTACCAGTGCTGTACCTGGTCTGTAGTGGGACAGTGGACGTAGGAATTTGCACAGCTGTTTCCAATGATTTCAGAAGTGTTACTCAGTTTTCACAGCTGTCATTCTTGCACTTGTTACCAGAATTAATTACATTTAATGGAGGGAAACAAATAATTTGGTCCTCTTGTTTCCAGAAGTAATGGGTAAATAGACACAGGATATACGACAAGGGGAGCGTCCTGGCATTACGGAAGTCATTAAGGAAGCTTCGATGAAAAGAGGAACATACGAAAGCAGAGCAGAAGTTTCTCTTTGTTATGAAGATAAATGATACCTAGTGCAGCAAGTCAGACGCACACAGATGGGCTTTGAAGCCAGGGCAGAACTAATGGCGAGATGTCCAGACCTGGCCACAGCTGATTCTCATCAGGGAATTTCTCTCTTTCCTTCCATGAAGCACAAGATGACTTGTGCAGGCATCAGACCCTGAGCCCTGCACAGTAACAGCTAAGATTCAGGGAACTAAAATGTTAATTAAAGCAAGGCATTGTTTTTCTGGAGACATAAAGAGGGCGAAAAGGTGCCAGATACAGACAGCTAATTATATCTCCATGTTTGAGTTTGAGTTTACAGGGAAAGTCTTCCTTGGCTGTGTTCCGTCTGCTTTCCATCAGTGAGCATGGAGGCCAAGGGCAGCCATAAAGATTCCCACACGGATAACGCAGAAAGGGCTTTGAGATATATGCTGATTTTATTGGAAAATCTAAGCGCTGGTAATACTCTTGATCTTTCACTGAAACGTTTTGAAGCTGCGGTATATTTTCAGTCTATGATCTAGGTGCTTATAATTTCTGACATTTTGGCCCTCACTCCAAACTAAGTAGTGAGTTTCTGAAATTTAAATAGTTAATTGTTTAAATGATTACTACATTTAAACCACCTGCAGCTGGGAAGGGTTAAGCACAAAATGCCTAAGCGGTTCCCCCTCCCCCTCCTCCCCCCATAGTCCCCAGAGCTGGCCAGTAGTAACCCAGCTTGCTCCAAATGTAGGAGTCAAACCAGGAACAGGAGACTTGGAATTCAGCTGCAGGCTAGCTTGTGTGGGTTCCTATTCTCCCTAGTAGCACCAAACTAATTCAGTGGCTAAACTGAGAGAAAATGATAAGACTTTCCTTACCAATTAACCATTTATTTTGATTTATAAAATCTTATATACCACCAAATTGGCACAAGACATTGTACGCAATTTAACTGTTTGGTATTTTACATCCCCATTACAAACATGCCTTATTATCTGTTGAGTTTAGCAAGGCTATCAGAGCAGTGTGCTAATGGCTAGTACGAGATTTAGCACAGCAGCACAGTAACTGTTACCATGTACTAGAGATGCCAGTGTGCTAATAATCACATGCTAACTGCTTAGCGTGTGATTGGATGGGGACTGGGTTGCTCATTGTCAGTGCAGCAGTTACCAGTTCCTTAATGGGTGGCGGTAAGCGCACCCGCGTTAATCATGGTTGCAAGTTTAGCGTGATGAGATGCTTCCACCATGCTAATTATATGAGGACTTTCTGGGAACACCCCTGATAGTTAATGTGGGTTGACCATACCTCCTCACTAATGTTTGGCACTAAACAGGTGCTGAAATATCAATTCTTAGCATGGCTTAATAGACATGCTCCAAAGTCTTTCTGCGTATCTTGTACAGATTTCTTGGAAATCCTACAGGATCTGGCAGCAAAGGAGACCATGTCCTTCACTGCATCTAATTCAGATTTTTGGGAGCTCTTAAAGGATTTCAAAGCACAGGAGACCATGTTCTTCACTGTATCTAATGTAAATATTGTCAGTGTAGTGCTGGTGCCCTGTGGCTATAGTGCTCCAAACTTTTATGAGCTTTGCTTTGTACAGTGGAATATTTTAATTGCTTGATTTTTTAAAAAGCTTTTATATACTGCTCTCCGATCCACAAGGTCATCCAAAGTGGTTTGTAATCCAAAAATTACATCACATAAAATCAGTCGTCAACAAGAGCTATTCCTCATCAAACATCAAGTACAGATTAGCATCAGTTAATTGTAGCCCATCCATCCCTCTACCTACTGCCACAATTCACGCTCTGCCTATTACTTGGGGAATAACTTGGATTTTAACCACTTCCAAAATCCACAATAATCATCCTCCACTCTCAAATTTGCTGGCAAATTGTTTGATAAAGAAGAAGCTATCACAGAAAGCGCTCTCTTCTTTGTTTCAACTTTTTTTACCATCTTTAAAGAAAGAACCAGAAATGTAACCTGTAAGGACATAAAGCACCAAGTTTATCCCACTATAGCCCGGTACTCATCCCTCGTAAAATCCAAAATGTAAATGTTAAAATCTTAACAGTATTGATGGTTACAAATACGTCTAAGTCCATTCAGCTGAGCCTGATGTGTGAGTGGTGAGACCTTGAGGAGTGACAGCACTTCATTACCCCAGAAGCTTTGCAGGAGGAAACTGAATAATCAGGGTTCTGCTGTGCCCACTCCTCTTTTTCCGAGTATGGAGAGTTTCCAGCTACATTCCAGCTCCTAGATTCAGGCCTACTGCACAAAGAATAATGCAGAAATGCGCATGATAAGTAACATGGAGTGAGGAGAAAAAGAAACCCAAGAAGACTGTTCCTTTAGCTCAGGGTTACAGGTGGAGAGGGGTCAACGGTAAGTTTGCTGAGAGTTGATCACCTTGAAGATATGGACTTCTCCACAGGATAGATTAAAGATGGACATTTTGCCACTATTTTTGTAGAGGGTTTGGCTTCTGTGAATAAACTACTTATTTTTGGAACTACAACACTCAGCTTGACTTGTTTCCTGAAACTGGGACCCCTAATGTTTTCATTTTTCTGCATGTTCAACTGTGTGCCCACCAAGCAGTCTTCCTGCCACAGAAGGATCTGGTTAGCCCAAGTGAATGAGGATTTTATCCCAGCTGGCTCATGGCTACACCATCTACTTGATTAAGAACCCAGGGTAGGGACTGGAACCCATTAGCCCCTCCCTAGAGTTCTACTAAGGGAAGTATATTTGTTAAAATGAGAAGTTTCAAGGTTACAGAACAAAAAAACAAACATAATATCAGGAATTATTAGGAAAGGAATAGAGAATACAACAAAGAATATCATAATACCTCTGTATCGCTCCCGGGTGCGATCATACTTTGAGTATTACATGCAGTTCTAGTCTTGGCATCTCAAAAAAGATATAGCAGAATTAGTAAAGGTACAGAAAAGAGTGCATAAAATGGTAATGGGGATGGAACAACTGCAAGAGGAAAGGCTAAAGAGATTAGGGCTCTTCAGCTTAGAGGAGAGATGGCTGAGTGGAAATTTGATAGAGGTCTATAAAATTTTGAGAGAGGTAGAATGGGTAAACGTGAATTGATTGTTTACTGTTTCAAAGAGTGCAAAGACTAGGGGCACACCATGAAGTTACATAGTAGTACAGTACATTTAAAGAAAATAGAAGAAAATATATTTTCACTCAACACATAATTAAGCTCTGGAATCCATTGCCAGAAGATGTGGTAAAAGCAGTTAGCATAGCTGAATTTAAAAATGTTTGGACAGGTTCCTGGAAGAAAAGTCTATAACCTGTTCTTAAGGTAGACTTGGGAAAGTCATTGGAAGTGGATAGCATTGAATCTTGCTACTTTTTGGCAGCCTACCAGGGATTTGTGACCTGTAGTAGTTGTAGTGGTTGATATGGAAGGACAGACTAGATAGGCCATGTGGTCTTTTTGTGTCGTTATGTTTCTATGAATTTGCCATTGTTTGCAAACAGGATACTAGGCTTGATAGACCATCAGTCTGACCCAGTATGGCAGCTCTTATGTTCTTAGAAAGGATCCCCATATGCGTGGTCATTATCATTGATGTGACAGTCCTTAGCCAGAAGTGAGGACATTAGAATAAAGGTGACTGAGGGACATTGTCCAGGGAGTAGGGTAGGCAGCATAGGGGCCAGGATTCAAGGAGCCAAAAGTCAGCCATGGGCTTCACTCTCAGGCCTCAGGAAAAAAGGAGGAAACTTTCTTCAATTCCAGAGTAGGAGTCATATTCTGATTCACTTTGTCTGAAGGATGCTGAATAAGTTCTCAGAGGGACTCATCTGTTCTGCATAACCTGGTAGCCAGGTAGCACAAGACCCTGGGACACATTGGCCTGGAAAGGAAGCACACCAGCCAAAGTAGCTTTGTTTCTGTAGGAGATGAGGATTCAAGAGATTCCCAAACAGGGCTGGTTTGCCCTGTTGTGTTAGTGGTGCCGTTGCATGGAATTGCAGCTCCAACGGGGCAGGAGCACTTAACCAACTTGCCTGGGGGAAGCGGGCAGTGGCATGGAACAAGTCTGATCAATGGAACACTCCCTGCCCCCTGAGTCAGGAGGAACATAGGGTGATTTGGTGGAGCACCTCTTTCTCTCTCCTTCCTTTATCTCACTGGGAGATTAGCAGTGAAGAAAGGAGTTCCCACCGTGTGTTTTGAATGTGTTGCCATGCCAGAGGTCTGCGGTAGAGTAGTGACAGCAGTGTAACAAGCTCTGACAACTTCTTCTGCTGCTGAGGGTCAGATGCAAGGAAAGGAAAGCGGTATGGACAGGCAGAAGCTAAGAACCAGGTGTAGGGCAAGAAGAAGTGTAGAAAGGAATCTGGCATGGAAAGGAGGGAGGGACAGACACCAAGAGCTAGGTGTTGAAGGGAGGAGATGAAGGAAAGAGCCGAAGATGAGGAAAGATGGAGGCAAAATACAAGGTACTGAGGAAGAGGAAGGTGGAGACAGGAGTCAGGTGCTGGAAAGGGAGGGAAGCAGAAACCAAGTGCTGAGAAACAGGAGGAGGTAGGAACAGATGGAGAGGAAGGAAGCCAGAACCAAAGGAGGTGTCACAGCTTACAACTTGCGTAGGTTCCAGACTGTTATGATGGAAAATGGACCTTCACTTGCTGTCAAGGAAACAACTTTTGCCTCGTTAAATCAAAATGAAGAAGTTCTGTTTTCAAGCTCCTTGATGCTGTTCATTATTCTAAGGGATAAAGCTATCGACTGATGGCAGAGCTGCTCTCTGCACCACTTCCATCCTCCCAGCTGAGTCCTAAACTGAGGTCTCTGTAGACCTCCTGTGCGATGTCTCTCCTCAATGACTGACACAGTCCCACCAAAGCTCGATTGTATGGCTTTACATCCTTTATATTCAACAGTTCCATCGCATGGTACATTCGACTTCTGGATTTCTGACACAACTAATAGCTTAGCAGAATGGAGCAACCTTACTTCTTATTTCTGTAGTGCTTCTGGAAATATGCATTGCTGAAGAGATTCACAAAAGAGACATTCCCATTGCAGCTGATAAAACGCTTGATGCTGGGACAATGGACATTGTGGTAATGGAGAAAAACACAAGATTGTCATTGCTAAGTGTCAAAAGTGACTGTTCTGTATGGACAGATGGTGATCACTAAGTACCAAGAGATGCCATCAAAGCCAAGCAAATTATGGCAGAAGGATACAGAAACATTCCCAGTTGGGCACCACCAGCTTAATTAAAAAGCACTTCCAAGCAATAAAGAAGTTTAAAAAAAAATCACTTCCAAGCATATTTCGATACGCTGTCTTTATGTATTACACCCTATGAGCACCAGAAAAAATCTTTCTTTGGTACAATGCAAATATTAAGGAAAGCATTTTCAGTGAATTTGAGAGATGGAGATCCAAGCCCAGGTTTCAGAATGAGGCTCAGAACTGCAGTTTTAAAGATTTCCAGGTTCAGTCCTTGGTAACAATGATACAAGAAGAAAGAATTGGGGGGGGGGGGGCGGAAGAACAGCACATCTGAGATGAGATCACATCTGTCGTGGTGTCAGAAATAACTCATCTTCTCCAACGATGTTTCCTCTTTGCTCACATCACCTTAGGCTCAGGTTTAGGCATTGGAAATGTGGAAGACCGCCTATAGTGTCAGGATTTTATACAGGAGCCATTGCCATGGTCAGATGCTGGTGGGTCCTGTCTAGTCATGAAGATATTGTACTGCCACTATATTCATGGTTTATACCCTTCCAAATCCAACACCCTTTTTTGTTTAGACTGATTCTACACCATTTAGAATCTAGATATCCTGGAGAAATATCTCCCTGCTGTGTAATTTGTCTCCACTTTAGATAGAGTGGAGAGTGTCATTGACTCATTGACTATATCGGTGAGCTTCAATGGGAAGGGTCAGCTGATGTCAGATTGGGTAACTGGAAGAACAATATCTAATCCAAGATTACACAGAGGTGGCAACAGAGATGTTGGAGTCCTTCTACATTTCTGCTTAATCACTAGACTCCCCTCGCACAGATGCGTTTATGTATAATGTAGTTGACTCCCAGATAGCAGCCATTACTGAGTGGAGCTTGGCTTGTGCCTGGGATCTGACAGTGAATATGGTGTACTGCCAGGCATTGTATATTTGAACTTCACACACACACCAGCTGCAAACCAGGCCTTGCACTTACACTCAAAATGTAGAATGACTTCTGACACCTCTGTAATTATGGATGATATTGAACAGTCCTGTTTGGACCTGTAGCAGCTCACTTGTCCCACACGTTGATGATATCACATCATGGCTGTTGGCCTAGTGGGAACAGTGCCAGTCCTGCTTTAGAGAACTGACCAACAGAGAGAGAAAATCCTTCCATTAATCAACCTAAATAAATGAAGAACTATAGATGTGGGGCCTACTGGGACTGTCTATGGTTCAGAAAAACACATGACTAATGTGTGTTTTATTCAGATAACAGATTGCATATATGGAAGTTTGGACTAAGCCCCCCGTTGGTAGACTTAGCGGTCTATAGTAAGCCTTCTGCTCAGGAGATATTTTAGGTAATTAGAATACATGGATTTTGTGATTCGGGGGGTCCTTATAGTCTGTAGTCATTTTCATGACATATCTCTTAACAAGCGTATTAGAATTAATTTAAAAATGTGAGAAAACAGACACCTGTGGCAAATAAAATCAGGAATGTCAAGCAAAGCGTGTTTGTTGTAACTCTGGGAATGGCTGGTTGTGAAGGCCTCTGTTATAACTAGTCTAATTTGCTGAAATCTCAGTATGCTTCCCATGCCTCATGGTGTCCTGAAGAACACCAAGCTAAGAGGCAGGAAAGGAGAGGGAGATCTTAGGGATATAGAAAAGAAAGAAACAGGGGAAGAGAGGGAAAGGTAAAGGAAGAGACAAGGAAGACAATGGCAGAACAGGATAGAAATGAAATATGTGACCAGATTCTGTGAAAAATAATTGCTAAAAAAACTCTATACGCTGGCCAGACCAGCTGAATATTGGGATTTGTGTGTTTTACTGAAAGCCTTACTTTCATTTCTCTAGAAAGGCCAACAATATCTCAAAAAGGTTCTTCAGTTTTCGATACTGTACTTCCTACTGTTTTGCAAATTATTTTCTTGAGTTGCAAGGCTTTAAAACGTTTACCTCTTGCATAAGCAGACTGGGGTGGATGCTTTGGGGTAGATTCTGTCTAGTGCGCGTGGACAGTTACACGCTAGAAACACGTATTAAGTCTCTGTTCTCAAGGACCTCTGCATGTAAATGGGCACTTATACGTGTGCTTTGGACGGTCGCTATTGAATAAGCAAGCAATCAAATCCCATTGTGCGAACTTTCCATAGTCATGCACATGGAGATGGTAGTTCAGTGAAGTGTAGGCACGGTCTAAATTCATATGCAAAAGTTATAGAATATTATAATTTACATGTGTTTCTTCAGCAGTCTAGCCGTGTGCGGTTATGCCCTGCTCTGGAGGATGGAATCCAAGTGTATACCATTTCCACTCATAGCAAAAGTTAGATGACTTTTGCACTTCAGGAACGGCGTGGAGGGGAGGTATTACCTCTAGAGCCACCACTAGGTCCAGGCGCGCCAGTATGCCCCTATTCTATAAGGTAAAGTGCATGCAGTGTTTCACTTTATAACATAGGCCCCAAATACACAAGCGCTAACACATATTGCATACGCAGAAGGTGATAAAATTATCCTCTTTATGCCTGTTTATAATAAATAAAAACAGGTTAATCAGTAGCATACCTAACCAGAATCCTCTTCTTTAAATTACAGTCCTCAAAATTGCACTCCATGACACCCTAGCAAAATCCTTAATTTAAACCGATCACCATCTCTGAGTCATGACCTTGATCACTTTATCAAAACGTTTTGAAGCCTCCTATTTGTTTTTTGTTGTGGGTCCTGTTGTCTCTCTTTACTAGGTTAGAATCTTTAAGGAGTAGGGGACCATCCTTTGTGTGTCTCTCTGTGGTGCTGCATACATCTGGATTGTGCTAAACAAATCATGATCATAACAAGTTGAAAGTGTACACTAATAGTGTGACGCAATGGTGTTTCCTCCATTCCCAGAATTGGGCATGTGGATGATTCGTGTGTGTCTCATAGCCAGTGTCGGTGAGTGCAGCATTTGTGTGTGTGTTTCACGGGTTATCAGGGGCTAGGTGGGTACGTGTGTGAGTGTGTTGTGGGGAGTTAGGGGCTGCATGTAGTATGTGTTTATGTGTGTGCCTCAAGGGATATATGCATGTGTGTGTGTGTGATTGGGAGTATTGGGGATGCATGCATCCGTGTGTGTCATGAGGAGTGTTAGAAAGTGTGTTCGTGTGTGTGAGGATATGTGTATCATGAGGAGTGTCAGGAGCTGTGTGTGTGCATGTGTGTTATGGGGAGTGTCATGGACTGCATACATGAGTGTGTATGTTATGGTAGTATCAGGGGCTTCATACATGCTCGTGTGCATGGAGAGTGTCATGGGCTGTGTGTGTGTGTGTATGTGTGTGTATATCATGGGGAGTGTCAGGAGCTGGTTGCATGTATGTGTATGTCTCACTCTCTCTCTCATGATCCCCCTTCCAGGCTTCCTCCAATCTCTCTCTCTCTCTCTCTCTCTCGCTTTCATAATCTCCCCTCAGGCTTCCTTCAGTCTTTTTCTCTCATAATTCCCACCTACCAGCCTTCCCCTATTCTCTCTTTCTCTCTCTCTTGGCTCCACCAGACTTCATCTAGTCTCTGTTTCTCATAATCTCTCCTCAGGCTTCCTTCAGTCTCTCTCTCTCTCATAATTCCCACCTACTAGCCTTCCCCTAGTCTCTCTCTCTCTCTCTCTCTCGGCTCCACCAGGCTTCATCCAGTCTCTCTGTTTTTCTTAAGGCCCCCACTTTTTCTCTCACTCTCACTTTTAGACTCCCTCCCCCCCGCCCCCCCCAAGACTTCACCCAGTGTCTCTCTCTCTCTTTCTTCTCTCCCTCCCCTAGGCTTCACCCACTCTCTCTCTCTTATACCATTCTCCCTTCATTGAGTCCCTCTTTCACTTACCCATTCTTGTTCCTGGCTGCAGCATCTCAAAAACACCAAGGCTCAGGCTTCCCCCACTGCGATTAGCTCTGTAAATGGCGAAGTTGTGTGAGACGGGAACTTTGTGATAATCCCTGGTTCCAAGTCTCATGAGACTTTAAACTGAGCTCACCCCAAATTTCCTGCATGCACAAACAGACATGCATGCAACTAACAATTTCCCTGCCACCTGAACCCTCAACAATAGGTGCTACGCCTTAGTGGAATGTGCCTAATAATTTAGCAGGGACCACACTGTCCAGTCTCTGCTCCTACTTTTTCCATAAAGCCATTTTGCATCCTTGAATGCTCTAGTTTCTCAGCACAGACCTGGCTTTAGACACTGTGACAGGATGTATATAAACATAATCATAATTCTTATCATCACTGTACCGCACTGCAAAACATGCTAAATATTCAGGTATAATGTTTCCCTGTCTTAAGATCCTAGAGAACCTGAACAACTTGGCTGGGCTGGTGACATCCATAACTACATTCCCCCTCAATTTTCCTCCTTCCTTTCCTATAGCTTCTTCTCTATATTTTTTATAACTAGGGAGCTTTCCCTAAAACCTTTTCTCTGCCTTTTCCTATTTGTTATTCTCCTTCTATGGTTATGTGTGAACTGTAAACCACTTTGGTGCTTTCCATGAAAGGCAATCGATCAGATAAATAAACAAAAACGTACAATCTAAGTGGGTACCTAAGGCAGTGGGAGATAAAGCGATTCACAAGGTCACAAAGAAGGTCAGTAGCAGAAGTGGAATCCGAACCCTGGCTTCTATGCTTCTTCTCAGTCCATTCTAAACACTGACTACTTCCTCTCTAGATAAATAGTCTTACTGAGGGTGTAGCCTTAACTGAAGCATTTAGAACCCATGCAGACCAATGAGTTAATAAGCATGAAGCTGTTGATTGCTGAGATAGTTCTGATGGCATGGGTGACTCTGCGGTTCGCATCATCAACAGCCAGACATCCTAATGAGGTCAACTAAATGTATAGCAACGGGGTGGTAATAATTATTTTCTTCGTGAAGTAATGGGGTCAATGAGAATGGCTGCATTGCTGTTATTTCGGTTTCAGATGTGTGGTATGTTGTTTTCTTTCTGCATCTTGTATGTGGCATGTGACGCCTGAGCAGCATTATGAAGCTGTAACTTTTCCGTGGGAGACAGAAAGCTTGTGAGAAATTAAAATTTCTGGGAAGGGAGTCGGGGTGAAGAGCAAACCACAGAGAACTCTTGGTTTTTAAGGCAGCGGTTGTTCATGTCGAAAAAATGCATGTGGAAAGCTGAGCTCTGGAGCGTCAGAGATGCAGTCGTGCTCTGTATCAAAGATTCCCACTGTGAAGGGCGGAGGCAGAAAAGAAGAATAAACAAAGAAAAGCCTCCTGTTTCATCCTCGGGCGCTGATATTCTATAAACGTTCCAAAGATTGGTACAACAGAACTGAAGCAGAAGAGAGAACTTTGTCTTTATTCGTTTCTGCATTTCTTTCCTTTTCTTCTTTCCTGCCTTTATCATCTCTTGACTTGTTCTTGTGTTCATATAGTTTTGCCTCTCTTCATCTCTCTACCTTACTCTCTTCTCTTGCCTTTCCTTCCTCGCCTGGTCTCCTTCTCTCTTTCTTCTTCTATATGTCTCTTTAAAGAAGACCTGTTAGGCTGCTGAGCTCAGAAAACAGTATCTGAACCTGACTCAGCACTCTGCAGTCTCAGCCTTCCTGTCCAATGTTTCATTCTGCCCCAGGAAGGCACAAGCCCCAGTTATAAGTATCTCGTATATGAAAGGAAAAGCAGAAAGGAAATGATGCTAGTTGGGAAAAATTAATACACTTTTGTATAAGTATGAAACAATTCAATTGGAGTCTTGATGGATCACTGTCAATCACATTATTGGTGGACTAATTATCCAGACTGACCTCCTCCATCCAGCAGTTGGGTATTGCTACAAGGAATCTTTAGTAATGCATCCATAAGTCAGACCCAAAATGGATATTGACTTGTAATGAGGAAAGGTCCAGCTGTTAGTCTGATCATAATAGATGGCTCCTGTCTGAGAAATCATTTTTCGAATACACAGACACCTGGCTCAGGCAACCAGTGGTACCTCTGTGTGATTCAATGGCTGCTTACCTAGGGCATACCACTAATTCTCAGCATCACACTGATCTTTCAGACCTGTCACTTTCGGTGCACCAACTGCATGCAAAGCTTTTTTTATGGTATATCATTTGTACTCTACTGACTCTATCATATTTTTGTTATTTTAACATTCTGCTAAGCTGTTTTAAGATGTACATTACTGACATTGCATTATATTATTGCAATATTATTACCTATCTCCAAGTTTATCTCACTCTTCTAACTGCCTATTATGTTGAGATGGGGTCATTGTGCTCTTGTTATGCTCCTACTACATTGCAGGTTGTCTATGTCAGGAAAGACCTGCTCTACACCACCTTGGGCGAATTTCTTCATAATGGCTGTTAGTAAATCTTACTAAATAAATGTACTTATCTCATCCTCTACTTTCCAAAGGACTTTCAAGTTCAGTCTAAAAATGTCCTCTGACTGGGGTTGACACAAAGTGAACTTGGAAGAGGGTTTTCTTTCCTTGCATTTTAATGGGGTTGGCTCCAGAGACCTAATAATTCTGGTTAGTAAATGTGAACCGATCTTGTATACCACAGCAAGTGGAGAGAGATGTTAAGAAAAAGAGAATTATTTTTAAACTCCAGCTGTGCCACTTAATTATAGATTTTCTGTTAGACTTACATGCCTGACAGGAGACCAGCATGAAATGTGATATGCCAATGCTGGAGTCTGGCAGTGTAAGACGTAACCTATTCTGACAACATTTACTAGAGCCTGGACAGGTGAAACCAATATCAAAGGCCTTTTCATCAACCAATGGAGTCAATCAAGTGATCACTGTGGTGTTAGAAGGAGATCTGCTATTGCCCTTTTTTGCTTTCGCCGGAGCTTCTGTGGGCCAATTGAAAAAATAATTTTGCTATACTTGAAAGTCTGCTAGTTTCCCTGTTAACACTGACTAGTGCATTTTAAGGCTCTTGTGTATCATTTTGAGCATTTCTGCATTTACTCTGCGCTTTCATGTAGGTTAATCCCTGGATAATTGAAGAGTTTCCCTAAATCTTCCATGAGATGATAGAATTGGCATGAAAGATCTTCTATTGTATTGTTCATCAGCAAATTACGCCAACATGATATGTTGACATCTTCCAGTTCAACCATTTTTGTTGATGTTGATGCAATCTGTGGATACTGTATGTGGCTGCAACAGCGTAATGAATGGGTCACTTTGTGGATACATGTTACGTCTATTCAACAAATAAAAGAAGAGTCCTCACTAGAACTTTCCTGAGGTTTTAAGTCATATTAAATTGCCTGATACATACAAGAGGCTTTGTCTTGCTATCAGACCTCATCCGACTAAGGGGTCTGTTTACTAACTGGTGATAGTGGACTCCGTGCGATATCGGAGTCCGCTGCCGCCGTTAGTAAACAGAACCCTAAGTATTTTTGCTGAAACTTAGCTATTTCTTGTTCTTTCCCCCTTTGAGTGAATAGAGGTTCAGGCCTGCTTAACTGTTTTGTCAATATGTAAGATGGTCTGTGTCACTGAAAGAATGGCTGAACATTTTCAGTCTCTGCAGACACTACTGGTTTGAATGTATGCGTTTTGAAAATCAATCAAATTTGGGTGCCATTGGACAGTCTCTTATGATCTTAGAAGAAGACTCAAAAACACGTGAACTATGATATTTTATTCCAAAGAATGTTGAGCCCTAGACTGATGAAATGAACAAGCCAGTAATCAAAGCAGCGATGGTTATCCCCAAGCTGGAAGTATCAGGTAGAATTTCATTAGTGGTGTTTCCTCTGAGATTGAAATCACTGCCCTTAGCATTTGTCCTGGGTGCTTCATCCAAGCAGGCAGCCCATCTGAGCATAAGCCTTTGGTCCAGCCTCAGAGGCTGCAGACTGGAGCCATTTCACCAGCTCTGGAAAATCTCCTGGCGCTCTCCGATGCCCTAGCTTAGTTTCTGCTGCCTTACCTCTCCCACCCCCTCCATGCAATGGTGTTTCTGTTTCTGTGCTCCAAAGCACATGCAGATGTGGGGTTGTCTGCCCCAATCAGGGGGCTCAGGTGGGGAATGGAGAATGGCAGGGCTTGGCATGCTCTTGTTTGCTTTTGTGCAATTTTCACATAATTACACTTCCTAACTCTTCAGCATCTGTGAAAGATCATGTTCTGACAAAGCTGACTGGGGCAGCCGCTCGCCTGCAGCCTTTCTGTCGCAGGGGAGAGGAACTTCTTCCCCTTGGTCCCTCATTGTCTGTACTGATGCAGTTTTTATGCCTTTAGAAAATTAAAAACAAAACATTTAAGAACATTCCTAAACACGAAGTTTAGAAATCCAGCCCCCCTTGTTAGAATCTCCTATGTTCTTCCTTTTGTTGTGTCTGTGGGATGGCATGGATAACCGGACCTTGGGTAAGATTATACTCACTATTTCCATTTTGTCCTACATAAAGTCTTGTCAGGCATCGCGTGTGTAAAACCACCATGCTGAAAGCTCAGCATTGCAAGTGACCTCTCTGAACTCAGTGAACTGTAAACTTGTATTGCTATGCTTTCAGACGCTCTTTTCAAGAGCTATCCTTTCTGCTGATGCTGTGATAAAGGTCTTCTGAAAATTATAGCCTCGCTTTTTCTTTTGTCTGGAGACAGCCTTGGATCCTCCTAACCCTTGCTGCCTCCTTAACATTCCCAACAATAAAGACCAATGTTCTTCTGGAAAAAAAAAGGGAGTGAGGGTGATACCAAATGCCCAATCAAAAATGCAACAAAGGGTGGAAAATTTGGGAAGAGGCAACTGAACACACCATGCCGTTCTTGATATTATTAAGACTCTATTCTGTTCTATGTAATTATCTCTTGTATATAGTTTACCCCGGTTCTCCAAGTTTGTACTCCTGTTCGATGTAAACCAAACAGCTTGTTGTTATGGTCTTTATGTTATAATGTAAACCGCGCTGATGCCGAATAGTGCGGTATATAAGAACTTGTAATAAATAAATAAATAAATAAAGAGTCAGGTAAGAGGGAGCTTCCCTTCCACAGAAACGGATATGGCCTTTTTGAGCTGTCTGCTTCTATTTATTTATTTAGACAGTTTTGTATACCACCTTATCCTTCAATCAAAGTGGTCACAACACAATTGGGGGATACATTTAGCAAGAGGGGATATGAATGAGACACATACTCTAATACTTACAGGAAACATGGGCAATGGAAGGTTAAGTGGCTTGCCCAAGACCACAAGGAGCACCTGTGGGACTAGAAACCCCAGTCCTTCCAGCCCAAGGTTGCTGTCCTCTAGTGGGATTTGAACCACCAGCCTTCCAGCCTGTGGTACCTTGCCCCAACCACTAGGCCACTCCTCCCTATGCTTATACCCCTCCCTATACCCCCACGGTCCCATCAAATCACATTCAGCCACCCTCCTGCACCCTGACCCCCCCCCCATCTGAGAAGCTTAACTGTTATATCCCACCAACCAGACCTTTAAACAAGTAAAGCATGCCCAACCATACAGATTCAGTCTCCCTGTTCAGTCTCCAGCTGGGATGTAGAGTCAATATCAAGAGTCACTCCTTTAGACTTCTGACGTAAGCACCAACCATTTCTGGAGGCCCTCTCCCACTGCAAGAGAGCCAGTACAGGCCACAACTCCACCCATATGGGCAAATTGTTTGGGAGGTTCGCTGCTCCCTCTTCCTTCAAGCCTTCCTATTCCCCAGTGCCTTGCTTCATTGCATTTACTTGTTAGAAGTAGAAGGGAAAAACCCTTTCCCGGCTCCCCTGAAGCCTCAAAAGGGCTGACCTCTAGAGGGAAATCTTCCTCTCTGGTAGTGTGTAAATCAATTAGACCTGAAGTGCCGGAGGTCCCGTGCTTGCCCTCGACCTTCTGTCTCAGTTATGATATTAGTCTACTGGTCATTTACTTTCCAAGAGTTGTTACATAACTGAGATTTGTGACTCCTGGGTTACTGTTCCAATATGTGATGTGATCTAGTTTTGGAGGGGGAAGTTTCAGTCTATTCTGTTTTACTTCCCCCAGGACTGGCCAAAAGACACCCTGCATCAATTAAGTCACGTCATAAGGGTAATTTTATAAGGGGATCTCTAGTTAAAGCAGGCCTTCAAGTGCCTATGTTAACCTTATTTCACAAAGACAAGTAGGCACCTACGAGTCTTTATGAAATACTAGTGTAAGTGACTTAATGTGCGCCTCCAGGTGTGGACATTGTATGAACCCTAGAGCTGTGTGTCTATATTTTTAAAGGATGCACATAAATCATAGTATTTCATAGCTATTCGTGTACTTGTGTTCATCCTCAATGCTTATCCAAACTCTGTCTATGTGTATTGCAATCAGCAAAGTATGCCCTTTCATGCCTTCACGCATACTTTCACCCAGTCTCTATTTTATAAGAGACCATTTATGCGCATATGTGGTGCATACATTTGGGAATGACTTTATAGTATTACCTCCCATAGGCTTACTAATGAGAAACTGTTCTGTATTTTTCCATGAATAAGATGGAGGCATTTTTATATCTATTTTGATTTATACACCATTCTTCTCCCATAGAATCCAGAGGGTGATGGCATTGAGGTTTATAGAAGTGAACAATGCTATTCGGTTAAGATTGGTACCCTGGGAAAATGTGGCAGAAAACACACAACTTCTCTTATTAACATCCCAGCAAGTCTTAGAAAAGGGCCTTCTGCCTAAAATCTTTTGACTAACAAAGAAGACAAAAGATTGACCAAAGGCTTGAAAGACAATTGTACACTGTAGCAACAGGAGGTGCAACTGGATGAAGCTACGAAGCCGTAGTATGGTGCAATACGATAGGAGACAGGGCAGGCTGCTTAATATGTTCAGCTATGACAAGAGGGTGAAACTGAGCCCTATTGAAGTTAGAGACCTTCCTTAGGAGATACATCAAATCCAGACTATGTGTTATTCCAGTTCTGACCTGTTGACTCCTATTAGTCACAGTTCAAACAGCAACCACGTGCATGGTCTTCCATTTCCTGCTTTTTTTCAGGAGCTTCATGGACCATTCACATACTGTTGCCTTCTGGTGGACGATATGCCTGCTAGACCTCAGTATGGCAGTGTTAGAGAGCAACTTTGTTAGTGATCTTTGTCCTGCTCTCCCTGTATTCAGAAGAGGGTGTGTCAGATCCAAGATGGTACTTCTGTGTTAAGACGCTGTCCTCCAGGATCTTTGGCTTTGAATGAAACTGTTCTTTAACTGATTTAACGTGGTGAAGAAGAATGAAAAACAGAGGTTTTGCTCTTCTGATATTATACCTCTGGTTCAGTCTACTATCTCTGTTGTTCTTGGTTCAAGAAGGGGACATTCCATCTGGTACAGTGCTGATTGCTAGTACTGATGAGGTACTGTTGTCCTGGCTCAAGACGGAAACCTGTCTCAGTCCTGACCGCAGCACACATCTGCCTATGCTTGACTCTGCTGGCATTGTTCCATTGGGAGCTTTCTGAAGCCTCAGAAGTGGTACAGCTGTGGAATGCGGCGAGTGCCAGGGGTAGCTAGAGCTCATTCAGCCTTTGGAGTGGCAGTTTCAGAGGCAGCCGTGGGGTTAGGTATGGTGTTGGAGAAAGAAGGCACTGATGCCCCTCAGCAGGGGCTCAGTATGGCTTCATCATCTGTGACCCCTGTGAGTTTGTCTGCTTCAGTTTTGATCTGTCTGAAGGTAGCCACTCTTGATTCTATATACCTTGCCATTACTCTTTTGGAGAAAGCAATGATCATTAGACTTGACGATGCTGAAGTTTCTCTTGGGGCTTGGAAAAAGTGAATGGATAAATTGGATGTAAATTCTGAGCTCAAACAGGAGGGAATGGAGATTGCTGAAGTTAACATCTCCACTCTACAATCATCTATTGCAGGGATTGTACAGGATAATACCTCCAAACTCCTGTGAAGTGGAAGTTATGGAGAATAAAATTAAGAATTTGAATTTGAGCGTTCTTAATTTCACCAAGAAGTCTTCAGCAAGCCCTAGAGAGATGTTTAAAAAATATCTGATGAAGACCCTTAAAGTTCCACCTAAAGATATTTTCTCCTCTGAAAAACACATTTTATCTCTCATCTAAGAAGGATGAGGAGCAGTGGGATATAGGAGATGGAGGTGAAACACTAACTGAGTTGACACAGGATTCTGCGCATAGGAGGACAGACTTAAGGATCTTAATATGTACACCTTAGAGGAAAGGCGGGATAGAGGTGATATGATTGAGATGTTTAAATACCTCCGTGGCATAAATGTTCAGGGAGAGAGCCTCTTTCAATTGAAAGCAAGTTCTGCTACGAGGGGACATGGGATGAGGGTGAAGGGAGATAGATTCAGGAGTGATATGCGGAAATATTTCTTTACGGAAAGAGTGGTGGATCCGTGGAATAGTCTCCCAGTGGAGGTGGTGGAGATGAGGACAGTAACTGAATTCAAAAAAGCATGGGACCAACACAGAGGATCTCTAAAGGTAAAAAGGGGACTGTTGTAGTTGTTGTTATGGAAGGACAGACTAGATGGGCCTTGTGGTCTTTTTCTGTCATCATGTTTCTATGTTTCTATATTTGGGACATTGCAGCTACTCTTGAGGGTCTAGATACTTTATAGATGTCCCGGTCTACTCTTATTATTTTGTTTTTCAATTAAACAAAAACAATATATTGAGATTTTCCTTTCATATGTGAATGTGTTGTTTGGGAATAAAAATAGCTGCTTATTTCCTGACTTTGGTAGGCAGACACAGAGTAGAAGCCGTCTTGTCTCTGAGGGTGCATTCAGAAGTCATAATTTTTATTTTTGTTTTTGCTTTCCTGCTGAATCCTTCATAGAGTTAAATCCTATTAGATATGTATCTTTTGAACTCAAACATTTGAGGAATTTTCTGGATAACTAACTAGAAAGTTAATTTGTAGTCAAATGTTTACTGGTTTAGAAGAAATTTAGCATCTTCACAGCAGCGTTTGCTAGGGTTTTTTTTAAAGTGAAATAGATCTACTCCTGTATGAAATTAAGGGGCCTTTTTACTAATATGTGCTATGCAGTTAATGCATAATTTGGCGTGTGATAACTGCACACTCAGGTCCGCAGTAACACTTCCTCCAGGAGCAGACAATTAGCATGTACTGATTTTCATGTGCAGTCGGGTGCTGAATAGGTGGGTTAAAGGTGTACAGTGGGCATAGTGAGCACATTGCAGTTAGTCTGGGCTAAATATCACATGCTGCCATTAGCAAGGGTTCACACAACGTACCCTTGATAGGTGGAGGTAAGCACACCTGCGATAGCAGTGGTAATAGTGGTAGAAGTGGTAATAGGGAAGAAGTGACAAACTACAGGCCTGTGAGCCTTACCTCGGTAGCAAGAAAAGTAATGGAGGCGCTCCTGAAAGAGCGAATAGTGGATTTTCTCGAAACCAACAGGTTGCATGATCCGAGGCAACATGGTTTTACCAATGGACGATCTTGCCAAACAAATCAGATTGAGTTCTCTGACTAGAGAACTAGATTAAGGACATGCGATGGATGCGATCTACCTAGATTTCCGCAAAGCCTTTGATACTGTTCCTCATAGGAGGCTTATCAATAAACTAAACAGCATGGGGATGGGTCCCAAGGTGGTGAACTGAATCAGAAATTGGTTAACTGACAGACGATAGAAGGTGATGATAAACGGAACTCACGTGGATGAAAGGAAGATGATTAGCAGTGTGAGTCCTGGGACTGGTACGGTTCAAGGTATTTGTGAGTGATATTGCTGAAGGACTGAATAGAAAAGTCTGTCTTTTTGCAGATTACGTGAAAATTTGCAACAGAGTGGACTCTCCTGAGGGAGTGGTGAATATGAGGAAAGATCTACAAAAGCTGGAAGAATGGTCTAATGCTTAACAGTTAAGATTTAGTGCAAAGAAGTGTAGTGTCATGCACTTGGGAAGCAGAAATCCAGGGGAAATGTATGTGATAGGGGGTGAGAGGTTGGTGTGCACGGACCTGGAGAAGGACCTCGGAGTGATTGTTTCTGAGGATCTCAAGGTGGTGAAACAGTGTGACAAGGAGTTGGCAAAAGCCAGAAGGATGCTGTGTTGCATACAGAGAGGAATTAGCAGCAGAAAGCAGGAGGTACTAATGCCACTGTACAAGTCGCTGGTGAGGCCTCAATTGGAATATTGTGTTTAGTTGTGGAGACCATATCTCGCAAAGGATATAAAGACTGGAAACAGTTCAGAGGAAGGCAACCAAAATGATTTGGAGCCTGCTTCAGAAGACTTATGAGAAGAGACTAGAAGACCTAAATATGTACACTCTGCAGGAGAAGAGGGACAGGGGAGAACATAAGAATATAAGATATGCCATACTGCGTCAGACCAAGATCCATCAAGCACAGTATCCTGTTTCCAACAGTGGCCAATCTAGGTTACAAGTACCCAGCAGTTTCCCTAAAAGACAAAGGTTCCACAATGCTTGTATTGGGGCAAGCAGTGGATATCCTGGGTCCCCTTTAATAATGGTTTATGGATCTTTCCTACAATAAATTGTCCAAACCTTTTTTAAACCCGGCTACACTAACAGCTTTTACTACAACCTCCAATAATGAATTCCAAAGTTTGATTATTTATTTATTTGAAAACATTTATATACCGCTCCTTCCAGAGATCAGGGGCGGTATATAAATGATTACATGTTGAGCAAAAAAATATTTTCTCTTATAAGTCTTAAATAAGATACGCTGTAGCTTCATTGCATGTCCCCTAGTCTTTCTATGTTTTGATGACATAAACAATAGATCTACGTTTACCCATTCCACTCCATTCATTAATTTATAGACCTCTATCATATCTCTCCTCGGCTGTCTCTTTTCCAGGTTGAAGAGCCCTGACATTTTAGCTTCTCTTCATAGGGTATCTCTCCATCCCCTTTACCATTTTGGTGGCTCTTCTCTGTACCTTTTCTAATAACGCTATATCCTTTTTAAGATACGGTGACCAGAGGCGTTATAATATCCTTTGATTTATTCTCCATTCCTTTCCTTATGATACCTAGCATTCTATTTGCTCTCTTGGCCGCCGCTGCATACTGGGTGGAGGGTTTCAACATGTTATCCACGATGACGCCTAAATCTTTTTCCTGGGTGGTGGTTCCTAATGTGAAACCTTGGATTGTGTAACCATAGTTTGGGTTGTTCTTTCCTAGGTGCATAACTTTGCACTTGTCCACATTAAATTTCATCTGCCATTTGGATGCCCAGTCTTCCAATTTATCAAGGTCCTCTTGCAATTTTTCACAATCATCTTTGGTTTTAACAACTTTGAGTAATTTAGTGTCATCTGCAAACTTGATTACCTCCTCGATATTCCCATTTCCAGGTCATTTAT
The DNA here is from genome assembly GCA_033557465.1 of Ichthyophis bannanicus. Taxonomy (NCBI): domain Eukaryota; kingdom Metazoa; phylum Chordata; class Amphibia; order Gymnophiona; family Ichthyophiidae; genus Ichthyophis; species Ichthyophis bannanicus. The sequence continues at coordinate 34,878,993 of CM066047.1, read as the reverse complement.
GAATATGTTAAAAAGCAGCAGACCCAGCAGAGATCCCTGGTGTACTCCACTATTCACCTTTTGCCATTGGAGAAATTGGCCATTTAGTCCTACCCTCTGCTTTCTATCTTTCAACCAGTTCCTGATCCACAATAGTACACTGCCTCCTATCCCATGACTCTTTAGTTTTGCCAAAAGTCTCTCATGAGGGACCTTGTCAAAGGCTTTCTGAAAGTCCAGATACACAATATCAACCAACTCACCTTTGTCCACCTGTTTATTCACACCTTCAAAAAAACCATAACAGATTAGTAAGACAAGACCTTCCTTGGCTAAAGCCATGTTGGCTGTCTCCCATTAAGCCATGACTATCTACATGTTCAGTAATTTTTCTCATTATAATGGTTTCTACCATTTTTCCCAGTACTGGCATCAGGCACACCAGTCTGTAGTTTCTCGAATCACCCCAGGAGCCCTTTTTAAAAATTGCTTTTACATTGGTCATCCTCCAATCTTCAGGTATTACAGATGATTTTAATGATAGTTCACAGATTACTAATAGGAGGACTGCAATCTCATATTTCAGTTCTTTCAACATCCTTGGATGTATACCATCCAGTCCAGGTGATTTGCTACTATTCAGTTTATCAAGTAGTTGTTATACATCTTCCCGGTGTATTGATATTTCTTTCAGTTCTTCTCCGGCATCACCTTTAAATATCATTTCAGTCATAGGTAACATCCCTACATCTTCCTCAGTAAAGACTGAAGCAAAGAATTCATTCAGTCTCTCAGCTATGGTCTTGTCCCCTCTTAGTGCCCCTTTTACCCCTCTATCATCTAATGGTCCAACTGACTCACAGGTATTTTGCTACAAATGTACTTGAAAATGTCTTTATTCAGACCTTTAATGAACAAACAAACTTCTTCCAAAGATGGGGAAACTGTAAAACTAGAGGGAATAACATGAAGCTGAAAGGGGGTAAACTGAAAGGCAATGTCAGGAAATACTTTTTCACTGAAAGGGAGGTGGATGCTTGGAATGCCCTCCTGATGGAAGTGGTGGGGGCAAACACAGAGACAGAATTTAAACTGGAATGGGACAGACACAGTGGATCCCTTTATAGCAATAGTATAAAATCAAATAAACATAACTATCTCTTATATCTCAACAAATAGGGGTGGCCTACACGGAACGGCGGGTACACCCCTGAACAAAGGCATGGGAAGGGATGATTTGCACAGAGTGGCAGGTGCACCTACTCTTGCTGCCTTGCTGGGCAGACTAGATGGACCATACTGGTCTTTAACTGCCGTCATATTACTGTGTTACTATGTTACTTTAATGTACTATGTTGTTATGTTACTATAATAGTGCTATGCATTAAGCCGCATCTGTGAGTTAACAGTCAGGAACATGCTGGTCATGTCCCCAGCAGTTAACACAGAAGCTTAGTACTTATCACACATTCATTTTCATTCTAAAAGCATGCTAAGTCCAAAAATTTAACACACTTTAGTAATAGGGCCCCCAGTATCTCTCTCTCAAATATTGTGGGTTTACTAGGAAGTATTGAGACCCATTCCGGGAGGGGGCCGTCTGGGCCATCCGGATGTCCCCGACAAAGACAGGTCCATTAGGACCGGATTCTGGTCCATGGGAACAGAACGTTCCTGTGGGAACTAGAATCGGCCCAGAGGACAGCTCTGCATGTCTCCTCCACCTGTGAGGATGTCCTCCCTGCAGGCTCTGGCTCCCCAAAACCCCGCCGCCAAACTCACAGCTGGCCTCCCACAGCCTGGAAGGGGCAGCAGGGACCCCCCCTCCAAGACCCGGCCCCAGCCCCAGGGATATCTCACCTGCCTCGATCTGCCAACTTGTGCTGCTTATACCACCTTTGAGGCGATATAAGCAACACATCCCAGCAGGCCCAGCAGGACATACAGGGCCGCAACCTGAATCAGCCCAGTACGTCCTGCCGGGTTGGTCTGCTCCCACTCCACTCTGATCCTACCCCCTCCTGATCCCCGCCGGCTCTCCCTGTCCTGATGTTCTGCACATACAGGGAGAGCCGGTGGGGGAATCGGCCCCAGACGCCTTGCAGGGCTACATGTCCTGCTGTGACGTGCAGCCCCGCAACCCACATTTGGGAATGACCTTCATTATATCTATGAATTTGGTTTTTTTCTTGAGTTTAAATGGTTAATCTTTTTGTTTTTTTCTCTTTTTTTCTAATCATTGACTTTATTTTCCTTGCAAGTGTTGTTTGTCTTGGTTGCATGATCGAGTAAAAAATGAAAGAATATGTGTGAAAGAGAGAGAGTGCCAATTATTACAGCTGATGCCCATTAATCCCAGAATACAAGGGGACTTCATACCTACGCTGGTTTCCAAACTCCCATCCCTAGCATTTCTTTCTGGTCTTTGGGCCATCTTGCAGAGGAGAAGGACGGGGCTCACATGTCAAGATTTGCCCTTGTTCGGACAAAGGGGTTTTCTTCTTAGACCGTTAAAGAGATTAGCTGCACATCTTAAGACCCATGCCACTTCTTTGGATTCCCATTTATTTTGATCGCAATGCAGACTGATTCTGGTAGTCGACTTTGAATAGCCCACGCAGTCTCTGCAATGTACATAGACACTTTAAGGATGGGTACATCACAGCCAGTTTTCAAAGGCTAAATCACCTACATTTTTATCCCTTTTGAGAATTAGCTGTCGCAAACTAAAAGGTCACATGTGTGCATGCATTTTATAACCGTGATTTATACAAACAGAGGCAAAATACCATAGAAACATCTGTAAATCAATAGGAGTGCTGTTTTATGCTCCAACTGGAAACACACCTATGGGAGCGTTACATAGGAGCCACATTTTCAAAATGATAGGTGCTAAGCTCAACCCAGACAATCCCTCCCTAGATACAGTGACAGAGTTTGCTCAAGCAAACATTGGACCCATAGAGGTAGCACCTCTAGAAGCATCTCTTTTTAACCCAGCTCAAAGCACTGGGGAAGGCTGTACTTACTTTTAAATGGGCAGAGGAGGGTAAGTTTCAGACAGGACAATTTGGGTAAATAGCTTTGCAGATTTCCCTCCACAGAGGTTCACGCTGCTGGGTTATGACCTCTGAAAACCAATTTTGCCTCTTAGGGCCAGAAAGAGGGCTGCAGACTAGGACCAGTGATCAGAAATCAGAAGCTTAGGACTTGGATGGCACAATAATATTTAATAGTTCTTGTATGTTAAGATAGTTCATTTTAACCTGTAATGTTAATTTAGCTAATTTCTTAGCGTTGATAAGAATAAGTCTTTCGTGAAGATTGTTGTTCATTCTTTTGTGTAATTTGGGGTGACTATGCAGAAACTATACTATACAAAGAATTTGATAAAGTGTGATTGCCCTTCTGATCAGTGCATCACCCCTCTGCTCTAGTACAGGGTGAAACATTACAAAGAAGGAACAGGGTTTAAGAGAAATTTAGCATGAATTAAAGCAACATGAAGTTTAAAAGACTTCACGGCAGCGTTACAAAGTAATATGGAGCCCAGTTCCATAACAAGCATGTCCGGCCTATGGGCATGTCCAAATCGAAAATGGGTCCAATTTAAACCTGATTTTGCTTTCGTGGGTATAGACACGCCTGCGATTCTGGAATCTGGGACATAGACGTTTCCGGTGCAGTGCGCACAAACCACTATGGTGAAACACGGGCCCTCGCTGTCATAAAGGAACACGCAGCAAATGACTTGGATTTCCCTGCACTCACTGTATTTTGAAAAGATGCACGTTTCCGATCCTGCCCGTCTCTGCATGGCCACACCTCCGCTGTTAAAATATGCATCTCTTCAGCTGCTCCTCTCACTGACAGTGTTCTGCTCATGCAAACTACACATCACTACTGATGATACATAAATGGTGATGCCAACTAGACAATATATACTAGTCTGTTGCATGCCCGAACACTGCAAAGTAATCTCAGGGCACGAAGCAAGTAGAAGGTGATATGTCTGTCCTGACAGCTTGCATCAAAGCATACATGGCAGTAGAAGAACTTGCATTGAGCATCTCTGATAACAGTCTTTAAATGTTAAGTATGGACCAGTAGAACTCAGCAAAAGTTCAATATAGCGAAATGCAAAACATCTCTGTCAATAATAAGGGACCCTCAGAATGAGAGCACATAACAGTGCAAACAACACTGATACATACCCAAAAGCACCATCATCGGTCTCTACAAATGTGCACATTTTTGGAGACCAATGATGGTGCTCTCATTCTGAGGGTTCCTTATTATTACTAGAGATATATGTTTTGCATTTTGCTATAAAGAACCTTTGCTAACATTTTCTGCCCGATCACACTGGCACGTGGTGACATTGCAGTCATCCCTACGATCCAGATACTGGCCAGGCATTCATGTCCCCCCAGAATTGCGGATGAGCACACCAGATCCTCCCATGCAACCCTCAAGCCACACACACACACACACTCTTACTTGCAGTCACAAAAAACATATTTCTGTCAAAAAGATGACCTGCACCTATCAAGAACAGCTGATCTGTGTTTCTCACCCAAACAAGAATTCTCTCCATACTCACTCACATACTATCCTTACAACAGTCCCATTTTTCAGAACACAGGAATTGTTAGAGAACCCTAGATTATCACCTTTAGCACAAACAGCCAATGTCAGCATAGCCAGAATAAACAGTATGGGGGTCATTCTGAACAGGGAATTGCTGGGATGTCTGGTCTGGACGTACAAGCCCTACTATTCCCTGTTCGGCGATTCTGATCCAGGAAGTCCCCATGCGTATATTGCATTTGTGTGGGGAGCTCCAGACGGAGGGTGGGAAGGGGCAGTGACAGGGAGGAGAGTGGGCGGGGCAGGGCGCCGCACAACCTGGACGTACTGGACACATTCTGAGATCCCTGTGCTAGCGCCATGGACGTGCATGTCAGCAGTGTTTCAGAATATGGTCAGGGAGGTTTTCAGCAGATAATCGTCCCCGCCGCACATCCAAAACCCTTATTCATGTTCTGGAATGACCTCCATAGTGAATGCGGCAGATAAAGACCAACATGGCACACCAAGTCTGTCCCATAGAGTTGCTAGGGCAGAACCTGCTGTGCAGTGCAGGTTACTATCCCCATGCCTTTTGTTTTCAATCATCTTCAAGCATAGTGCACTTGATTGGGTTCCCAGGCACTTGTGGGACCAGCCAAGCTTTCATTCATGCTACGACCAGTTTGCACTCTTCAGTGTCTGTTCTTGAGGTTTCTCCAGCAGCACCAGATGCTTCTCCCCTCTGAGTGCATTGTATAGCAATCTTGTGTTTATAAGCATTAGACGTTACCACTTCAGGTTACTCCTCAGATTCCTAAAGACCTTCTTTGTCTGCGTGCCAGTATTCCTATAAATAGAAAGAAAGAGCCTGGGAGAAAGACAGAGGTGTCCAATTCCTCTGCCCTATGTCAATTGATTCTCCTCCTGTAAGAAAATTTACAGCGCTTAGAGTCACCTGGAAACAATTTTTCATGAAAGTTGGCCCTTAAAGCAAAACTATCAGCTTTGATGGTCCCCCATTGCCTTTTTATGTGGAATAGATAGAGAAAATTAGTCCTTTGTAATCCAGCAAAGGCCCGGCATCTTTCATTTTGTCAGGGAATATTTTGCAAACACTGCAATCCTACAACCAGAGCTCTGATTTTTTGGGCCAAGTACCCCAATTTTCCTAATAAGAACAAAGGTTCCCAATTCCATAGCATTAAAATGGGCTTGCTTCTTTTCATTTCAAGTTGGTGACATTTGGAAAACCACACAGACGTTTCTTATAAAGTGCCTTTCCCCAGCTGTGGTCTTTTCCGTGGTTGCATAAATCATGGAAGAGCTCCCACTCATAAGTCGACTGGTGCCAGTGTGCTGAGATGAAGCGTATCAGACAGTTCCTCAGCGTTAATGTATTCACCAAGGGAGCAACCATCACTTTTCTTGGCTTGATAGAATTTTCAAGCAATTTGTCAATAATAAAAGGTCTTTAATCTTGCAGCCTAGGTTGGAGTACAGCAGAGCATGTACTATGTCCTATGTAAATACAGCATGTGTTTATACATAGAAAACGTATGAAATAGTTCAGATGGTAGTGGTAGGTGTCACTTTCTGTATCAAGAGGTTACTTTACAAGGAATCTCTTTGCAAACAGCTTCCTCTTCAGCCGTGGACTTGAATATAATGTCATTAAAGGTCACCAAGAGTGGGGAAGACGCATGCTAGCTCAGCAGTTTCATGTTTTCTCATAGTATTTTTTCCTTTCTTCAGTTCTTGTCCCTGTTATCTTCCCTGGATAAAAGGATTAACTGCATTAACGTCTACTCCTGTGAGAATAAACTGCTTATGTATCCTAAAGCCTTTTGGAAGGCTCTAGGGCAGTGCTTTTCAAACTTTTATCCCATATGACCCCATTTTAACAACTAAAAATTAACGAGACCCCAGACGACGATGAAATCAAACCGACTGATCTCCAGTCTCCTTCTCCTCCTTCCACTCATCTAAAGCAGAATGCAGCAGGCAACAGTAGTGGCAACAGCGGCAGCAGCAGACACAGGATCCCTTGTGTCAGACCCCAGTACTCAGCAATAGTTTCCAGCCTAACAGGAAGCTCACCCAGGAGGGGACAAAGGCCTATGAATATTCACTGGCTCACAGACCACATGCTGACTAATGATTGCCACTGCTTGGTACAAGTCACAGTGAAAGTTCAGAAAGAAGGAGAAGTGACCATGTTTATGAGACTCCATCCACTGATGATGTGACCCCATTTGGGGACCCGACCCCAATTCTGGGAACCACTGCTCTAGGGTGCATGGTCCCTCCTGCAGAGCAATGTCAAAGGCTTGTCTCACATGGGGTAGTGCATTTCAGGCCCGTTTGGGCACCTAAGGGTTAAATGTGTACATATATTGCTTGTGTATACCTATACTTATAAATTAATGTGCACAATCAATTTACACACGCAAAAAAGCTGTAGCACGGATAGAAGGCACACATTTCGGATGAATATGTGCAAAAATGTGAAAACACTGGAAAATTGCTTTAAACAAAGATTTTGGCCTTGCAGATGCTTAGTGGGGTCCACAATGGCATTGGATTAGGAAGGCAAGGTGCCCTATTTCCCAGCAGCTCAGTAGCATGAGATCTCCTCTAGATGCTAAGAGAAAAGAATAGGAATACCAATATATGAATAGCTCAATTACTAACACAAAGGTCAGTAGCTGTTCCTCCATTAACTCATGGCACAATGCTACCCTCGGCTTGTCATGAATAAATGTCCATTGCATACAAAGTCATACCTAAGAAAAATAGTTTAGCCAATCAATAGAACATTCTGGGTTGTTATTTTAATATACAGATCATAATTCAGGAAGCGCTGCAGTCTCTCACACTTTGTAAGACTGCCTTCTTAGTTACAGACTTACTAAACTGTGCTAATGGTTCATTGTTAATGCATGATAATCGGAAATTTGAGCATGCATTAATGGTGAAAATTTAGTGTTGCATTTAGGAGACATCTGGGACACCGATGGAGTAGCACATTAATGTGCTAACATAGCATCACCACACAAATTTGCAATGTGCAACAATTAATGCACTCCTGGACTTTCTGCCTTGAAGTCGTAAATTAGCATTAATATACATTATTATAACAGTGTTCCTGATGGCTATTCACCAGATTTTCCAAGTGGAAACTGCGAGTAAGGCTTCCCCATCCTTTTACCTTACTTACTTTCAGTTCCACATTAGCGCTTTAATGCAGCATTCGGAGGGTAATTAGTGCACGCCAATGTGAGATCTAATTTACAAAGTCAAGCATGCACAAAATAGGAGTATAAGTAGTGTAAAAAAATGGGCATCGAGGTAGTCGCAAGCGCTTACGCCTACCCTATGGTGGGTGTAGATGCCTATGCCTGGATTTTGCAGGAATGTGTATAAGCTATGCCATGTTCTAACTTACATGTGTACATTTGTGCTCCGCCCACACGCCACCCCCGAGCACACCCACGCTGAAAGTACACAAGATCGGTCTTACGCATGTACTTGCAGAATAACGAGTGGCTAAAACTCGTGTGCAAAATAATGACTCATGTGCGTAAATGACACATATAACCTGGCTCCTTATAAAATGATTCCCTTAATGTGCATTAATGGAGTTTGCCGTGTATTAACACCAGAAAAGCAAAGTTATCCGTTTAATGCATGTTAAATCTTGTGTTACAGCACTAGCATGGTCTAATAAATACAGGGTTACCAGATTTTTGGAGAGAAGATCTGAGACACCTGGGCTGGGCGGGGCAGGAATCCTCCCTCTTTGGGTATCTTTTCTAAATATATTTTTAAATAACCAGTCTAAGTAGCATTCAGTAATTTCAAAACTTTAAAAAGACAGTAGCAGCCCTTCTCGAGTTATAAGCATGCATACAGCTTTATTTAATACATGTAGGTAGATATTCTATATATTATATGTCCCCTTCTCTATCAAAAAGACAATCTAAATTCTTTTGATGAAATGCTTTGATGCAATCACACATTGGCTATCCAAGCACAACCTCTTTGTGAATTACAAGAAGACTGAAGTTCTCCACATCACCAAAGACACAAACTTCAACCCACCAATGTCTTTAAAAGTTTCACAGGCAGAACCAGAAGTCAAATCTGAAGTACATTACTTAGGGATAACTTTAAATCAGCATCTAACCTTACAATCACACAATAGCCATACCATATATAGCTTATTTACCACAAACTAGAAACAGTACAGCGCCTATGACCTTTACTAGACTTCTAGGATTTTCTGTCTTGCAAGCCCTAGTAGGCCCGCACTTCAACTATTGTAATATAATCTTCCAAGGTATACCGAAGTACACACTTCACCCTCTACAGATGGCGCAGAATACTGTGGCTCGCATCCTACATGGTATACCCAGAACTGAGCATATAATACCAGTACGGAAGCAGTTACATTGGCTTCCTATACTAGACAAAGTAAAATAGAAGGTCTTACTGACCATCTTCAAAGATTCCAACAACTTCTCCTTGGCCTACCTTCAATCCTTATTACACAGAGCACCAAACATCAGAACAAGGAGTAGTAATGCCAAAACACATTCACCCTCCCTACTGAAAAGCTGAAGAGCACCCAAACAGCTTCAAACCAAGCCTTCTCACTCTACGCACCAAGCATGTGGAATTAATTTCCTGATGACCTACAAGCTATCACTGGCCTGACAGAATTCTGCAAGACCCATATCTTCTTGGGGTGCTTCGGTAGCAAGAGTTAAATCAGACTATTCTATGACCCATACACATCATTTCACAGCAATATTTCTCATTACTGTTGAACTGCATCTTATATCACTAACACTGAGGCCTATTCTATTAAGGATGTCCTGGCCTCTGTGCATCCGGTCGGAACTAGACGCACAGAGATAGATGGGATTCTGATCCCGCAGGGCACATCTAGCCCCCGTGGGATCAGAATACCATCTGAGCCTGTAAGTGCAGGCCTGGACCCGATTCTGGTCGGCTTGCACATACATGCACTTGCCTGGCTAACTCAGTGAAGGCTCCTGAATAGAGCCGTGGCGCCATGGTGTCTAGTTGCCATGGCACCGCTTCTCCATTCAGAAGCCGCGATTCCTGACCACTGATGACTTTGTGCTTTTGTAGCAGCAGAGCACATACTGCTACACTTTCTCCACAGCCTGACCCCCGATCTGGCCTCCCATGGTCAGGGTCGAGCTGCTGGGAATCCCCTGCACCACCTCCTATCTTTGACATGCCTTAGGCCTGAAATCTCCCCCCATCTAGGGCAACTTAATCCACCTCAGTGGTGGAATAAGTTCCCCATCTACCCTGTCGACCCCAGACGTCCAGGGCTGACATCAGAATCGGACCTGTTTGTCCAGGGCCGCAGATCGCCCACTGTCTGCCCCGCCTCTGCCTCCATGCCGCCCCCTTTCCTGCCGCCATCTAACTTCCCCGTACAAACTCCCTGTTCATACAGGAGGTTTGGCAGGGATGGGAAAGGCAGATGTGTTTCAGAATAGACCCTGCTATGTAAGAACTTAGAAATCCACTGTTTTCCCTGTTCCTGATACTATGTGAGAAATGAGTTCACTTTGTGTTGTGTTCTACGTAGAAGTATACAGTTAAATTACCCTATGTTCTATGTATAGGCATATAGTTAAGTTATGCTGTAAAGATGACTTTTAGATAAACTGGTTTATAAAAAAAGTTAAATAAATACATATATTTCTTTTCTTTCGAGAAGACTGCATTAGAGAGATATGCAGGAGAAACAATGAAATTGGGGACAGAAGGTGGTTATAGTAAAGGAGTGAGGCCACTTTCTTTCATTTTCTGTTTGCTTAAATATCACATTTTCTAGCCTGTAATGACACACTCCATAACAACGTTTTATGTACAGTCAATAATGCCATGGGTGAATAAGAATCAGAATTCTTTTCCTGTGGATTTCAGAACTAAAACCCAGAGCTGCAGAGTGGTAACGGCAGGCTCAGTCTCTCCAGAGTCATGGATCCATTTGTTAGCAGCATAGCTGATGTCTTTTTTGCTTCTATGCCTGAGGTCTGCACTTTTTCTTTTGTCCTCTCCATTTGCCTCCTTGTATGATGTTCACCTTTATTGTGGAAACCTGACTAGTGGTCCTGTTTTACTACATTCCTTCTTTATTGGTCATTTTTATTATTCAGCCTTACTTTTTAATATACCTTTTAATTATTTATTATTGATATTGTTTTGTTGATATTGATATTGGTATTGTTTTTTAATGTGTTATTTATTTTGTTTTGCGTTTCATGTTTTGAGGCTTTTTACCCCCTGAGGAAGGCGTTTGCCGAAATGCATAGGGGTTCTTTCTAATAAAAACAATCTGTGACCACTTCTGCTTCATTCACCTCACTCTTTGTGCTTTCTCACATTTTTGACAGGGGTAAGGCATGCCCTAAGTGTCTACTCAGCCTTGCACCCTACATCTGAGATTTTGATAGACTCAAAAATCTTGATCACCCAATACCATCCTGCTCTGAACAAGCCCATAAAAATGCATAATTTGACATGATATTTTGAATATTAAACAGTTGTATATGTACATGTGTGTACATGAATTTTATACATATGTATTTCTATATAGATAGATACATATATTACACACACATGCGAGACAAAGAACTCCATACCCTACTGGATGGAATCTCTGCCACTCAGAGATTAGTCAAGGCGTTCCAAGTCTCAATAGCCACCCTCTTAGTTCCATGTTGCCTTTTATTGGTGCCGAAGAATCTGCAGCCTTTTGCCCATCTGCACTGTGTTAACAAGCAAAAGGACAAAAGTTAAAACCTGTCCCTACCGGCAATGTTCCCTCTAATTTTCTGTAGGCTGTGTGCGCATAAAATATCAGCTGTGTGCAGCTTTTGAAGGAAGGTTAAATTTTTGTGCGCCACATAACGACACTCGTAGTTGTATACTTTAAAATTTGACTACACGTCAGAATACAGTATGTACACCACATTGATTTTAATCAAATTAAATGAAAATAGATGATTACTAAATGAAGCGGGAAATTTCTAGTAATTATAATCATAACTTTTAAATGTTAAGACGACTGTGTTGGGGGGCGGAGCCCGATGTCCAGCGGGATGGTCGCATAACGCTGAGGCTCCCGAGAGGCCTACTCAGAATCCTGAATTAACACCGGACATACTTGAATTTCTGCTCTGATCTTGCCGGGGCACATTGGTGAGATGGCGGGGACCAAACCCACGCACCTGGAATTTGGATCTCCAGCGGCTTCTCACGGCAAACACTCCAAAACTGAACACCCGTCCCCGCAGAAGGGGCTGGCTTTGCGCGAGGGCCCCGAAATGCAGCAGGAAATCCTCGCAGAGATTAGAGGGGTTAAGGACCTCGTGCAGTCAAACGGTGAAGCACTCCGAGCGCTGCGGGAAGATCTTGGTGTACTGCAAGGCAGGCTAGAGGGGCTCTCTTCGCGTCAGGACAAAATGGAGAGCATATTAGACTCCCATGCGGGCCGGCTGTCCAAACTCGACAAAGTTGAACGTCAGGTGCGGGCCTTGCAGAAAGAAGTGGAAGATGGCAATAATAGAGCGCGCCGCAACAACCTACGACTCGTGGGCATACCGGAGGGAGCGGAATCGGGAGACATAAAGGAGTTTTTATGTAAAATCCTCCCTTCCCTGCTCCAAATCACCTTTACCAAAGAATTGGAGATCGATCGCGCTCATCGTGTACCCACAAACATAACGCTCCACAGGAAGACCCCGCGGCCTATCATCTTTCGACTTTTGAGATATCAACATGTGGAACAAATTCTCAGTGCCTCTCGGGCAAAGGGCCATATGGAGTTTGAGAGCCACAAGATCTCCTTCTATCCTGACTTGGCTAAACCCACGGTCGACCGCCGAAAGCGCTTTCTGGAATTCCGCCCGAGGCTTCAACAACTACAAGCACGCTATGGCCTGATGTACCCGGCCAAGCTCCGAGTCACGCTTCACAATCAGACAAGAACATTTGAGGACCCTGATCTACTAGAGGAGTTTTTGGATTCTAAAGAAGCCGACTTGATGCGCTGACTTCCAGAATATTCCTGCCAGTATTCTCATATCCGCTGTACCTGCCATATTGGATTTGCCGCGGCTCAGCAAAGAGTCTGTCGAGGGCGGTTTGTTGCCTTATTTTTGGTGATATCTGTGACCCGATTCCATCTACCCATGGTGGCCTCGATGAGTATCAGAGACAGTGTTAATTATGGACTCTGGTGTTTCTTTTCTTTTTATTATGTCTCTATCTTCCTCTCTAGGGCCTCCTCCCGCAGACATATGGTCGCCATTTTCATTGGGGTTTTGCTTCTTCTCTAAGTTACTTTGGTACATACTTTTCAATATGGGTGTATTGGCCAGCACACTTGGTGATTATGTCATTGTTGTACAGATTCTGATTATGTTGTATGTTTTCAAGCGCCCTTACCTAAAATGTCTATTACCGATTGATGGCACCATGTAAGATTTTCTCATTGAACGTAAAAGGAATCAATAACCCGATAAAATGGAAGAAAATCCTAAGCTATCTAAGTCATAAAACTGCGGACCTGATTTTCCTCCAAGAAACGCATTTAAATTCGAAGGAAACTCTCAAACTCAATATTAAACCTTACATGGTGGCCGCCTATTCCCCAGCCGTTTCTAGGAAATGTGGGGTTGCCATACTGGTTAGGAAATCTCTGCATGCTACTATTATTGCGACTAGCTCAGATACAGCAGGTAGATGGTCCAGAGTGCACCTCAAGATAGGTAACCTTGAAGTTACATGTATATGCCTCTATGCTCCTAATGTGGATGACCCTGCCTTTTTTTTGCTACCATTGCTCAGGTTGCGCAGACCTCTGCTAATACTTCATTGATAATAGGGGGGGATTTCAATTTAGTTCTTGATCCCCTGATTGATAAATAGCCGCCTAGGACAAGTGGTCCCCCCAAGAGTCACATCACGCTTACCTCTGTGATCAAAGATCTTGCTTTAGTCGATCTATGGAGGTTACTACACCCCAATGAGTTTGACTTTACCTTCTTCTCTTCCCCTCACAAATCCCAGTCTCGCATAGATTTCTTTCTAATATCAAAACTGTTGGTTCCTCAGGTGGACGCTGCAAAGATTCAATCCCAACATATTTCAGATCATGCTGCTATTTCTTTTCAATTACACACTACTGCACCCCAAGGGGATTTCGGGGGCCTGGTTCTTTGATAGAGCCCTATTAACTCAGCCAGAGTTCCAGTTAGAAATTCGAGCAGCCATACAGGATTACTTCCAAACCCTGGTACTCTAGGGGGATCTGGACACCCCAACAGCTCTTCTCTGCAGCTCGTTGGAACACCTTTTCTGATTTACAAAAGGAATTTGCGTTACCAGCGAAACATTACTTTCAATTGATGCAGCTTCAACGCTGCCTCAAAAGTGCTCCAATCATGCCGCCCTCTGTCCCTACTGAGGACGGGCTATTAGAACTACTTCACTCTATTAGTGTTACACATGGGGTAGCCTCTAACTTTTATAAACTATTATGTCAGGGTACAGATACTGCCACTTGTAGAGCCCAACAAGCCTGGGAGCGCGAACTGCAAACCACTTTGACCCCTGTGCAATGGAGCGTTTTCTGGAGCAAAATAGTGCGGGTTTCCCGATCTGCCTCAGTTACCCAAACTCTCTTCTTTTTTGCACATAGTTTATTTATTTATCTGCATTTATATCCCGCTTTTCACCGGGTCAAAGCGGTTGGGGGATACATTTAACACGAGGGGATATGAGACACATACACTAATACTTACAGGGAACATGGGCAATGGAGGGTTAAGTGGCTTGCCCAAGACCACAAGGAGCACCTGTGGGACTAGAAACCCCAGTCCTTCCGGCCCAGTCCTTCTGGAGTATAGATGCTCTTATACTCCAGAAAAAATAGCCAAATGGAACACAACTGCTAGGGACCAGTGTTGGTCTTGCCATACTGATGTGGGAACCCTCGCTCATGTTATTTATGAATGTCCTCAACTACAGGTTTACTGGGGGCGGGTCTGGGGTCGTATTCAATTTATCTTACACCTTCACGAGCCTCTTTCTTGGAAGATTGTGGGACTCCGCTTAGTGGCGGAGGTCCCCTCTCTTCCCAAGAAGGGTCGCTTTCTCCTTGATTTCATGCTGGGTATAGCCATATGTTTAATCACGAGGAATTGGAAGGATAGCTCTCGACTTACTGTCAATGAATGGTGGAACCTCGTCTGCTTATATAGTAAATATGAGCAGATATCTCGGAGGGCTATTCCCCATACCCAAACTTATTCTCGCTTGTCTAAATGGCAGATGCTCAATGATTATGTACAATCTGCTCATTGCTCCGACATGTCTGTTTAATGTACACTCATCATGTTTCAGATCACCGTTAGGTTTTGTAACGCAATAATGTCAGTACACGCCCGCTTCGGGAATGATTAGTTTTCTAGAGAAGAAGCAGGGGGGAGGGGGGTGGCAGGGGTTTACTTTGGTGTATGTATCACATTCTATGTATGTATCTGTCTTTTAGCTGTATGTCTTCCTTTCCTTTGTTGTTCTAAAACGAAAATAAAGAATTTAAAAAAAAAAAAAGACGACTGTGTTGTTTTCTATCAGAATCAGAGCCGTAATTTTTATGCGCTCTGTTGTAAAGTATGTGCGCTCGCTCGGCGAGGTGTGTGCGCGCGCACACGCACACAGCTTAGAGGGAACAGTGCCTACCGGTCTGGATCTATTTAGAAGCATGTATAGGGTTAATAGTCAACACTATTGGCGCAGAGAATATGGGAATAATCATGAGCTCGAGTTTTGCCATAAGGTTTTCAAAGTCTTTGTGCTAAAAGGGTCTGTTCAGTTGTTTTTAAACCATTAGGGACAACAGGAACTTGAAAGGAGGTGAAATACTAATGAAACCATTTTCTCTGTAGCTCTCAAGGGAATGTCCAAGACCATTTCTAAAGCAGTTAATTGCTAAGGTTATAACATACGCTTATAGGTTTATAAAATGCAAACTCAGAAGGAAAGCCCTTTGGTATGTTCACTCTGAAGGAAGGGTAGGGTAAGAAGCCTACGAGGAAGGGAGAGAAGACATACTGTTGTCATCAGTTTCAGATATTTTGGCCATCACTGCTCTTGCATTCACAGGCAAAGACTGAAAGGTGACACTAGTTAGTTCATTTTCATTGCATACTGGGGGCTAATTGAAAACAGCTCTCGGCTCCTGTAAAATCGAAAGGGTCTCTGCAAAGTGTTAATTGGTTACCTGTGGCAAGGAGCCAGCAACCTTTCAAGCACACTTCCTAACCCTGCCAGTGTGGCCAGTGAACTCATGATCCTGGCAAAGGGGTGCTATTTCCAGAGCCAGCCTTAGCTCTAGGTGAACCTAGGCAGTTGATAGGGATGTACGCAAAAAAAAATGAAGCCAAGGTGCCAGAATTTGGGGGCAAGGGTAGAAAAGATACCAATAGAGCTTGCCAAGTAGAGCAACATAGGCTGGAATCCCATGCCTTGCCATCCAAAGAAAGAACTGATCTGTCCAGGGAGGGTAGCCACTGCTCTTCCTCCTCGTCCATTCAAAATGCAGGATTGCGGGACTAGCACTTCCTGATGTTGATCTTCTGTTGTGTTTGACTCTTGGAAATCCTGATTGAAGTATCTTGTTCCGACTCTTGTTGATTCGTGGGTTCTGTTTGGACCATTTAAGATCCAGCTGAAACAACTGGTTGCAACCCTCTTTGAGCCTCTATTTTTCAAGATAAGTTTAAAATATTATGTTAAAAGATTCACTATATGAGTTGGACCATGACTTTTTTTACATGCATAATTTTTTATTAAATCCAACTTATTTTGAGCTGAACTCTTCAGACTGAGTCAGATTGTGGAGTCTAGAGCCCTGATGGCACTATTTATCAACTAAAAACACACTTTTTATGCTAAGAGAAACTTCTTTTAGTGCAGGCTTTGTGAGGTCTCCATTTTTGTTGTCAGCAATGTATAGCGGTCACAGTTTCATCAGAGTATAAGGTCAGCAGAATAGCACGTATGCCATTATAAGAAGGTGCCAAGAGATTTTCTCACTGCAATACATAACTTTGCAGTGGCTGTAGGAATGGCGTGCTGTCCCTCTGAAGAGAATCCTTGTATTTCTCCTGGAGATCAGCTCTACGAGACAAAAGCAGGAAGTGATGTGCGACAGCACATAATTTAGAGCCAGCTGTTGAAAGGCGTAGACCCTGCTTCAACCCTGAGGCAAATCGGAACCTCAAGGATAAAAATGTGGAGCAAGCCTCCTAGAATATGATTGGATCTGACAAAGATGGCCATCAATGACGTCACATAGCAGAGACTCCTGCTTTCTTTTCATATTTAAATAACAGTGGTCACCTTGAAGAAATTTGGTGTACATGTTGTGCAACAGGGTCACCAGGTAAACTTCAGGTACCTTCTCCTGTTAGTGGCATGACTTGGGACAGTTTCCATCCACTTCACTGAGGCCTTTAATAGATGACATAACCATTCTTTATTATAAAACCATTAAGCCAAACATTTAAGGTTTTCCAAATGTTTTTTCAACAATGGAGGAAATGTACAGTTAATCAAATTGTCAGGAGACATCAAAGCCGAAGAACCATGTACTGAGACTGACATCCAAAGCTTTAACTATTATAACATGTATTACCGCTTACTTATGTCTTTCATTTCTTGGATAAGGAGCCCTTGTACTACAGCCTGCTAAAGCTTTGCATTTAATGTGCGGTACAAATGGACGCTAAGTGCAAAGCCTCTATGTAAGCCGCCGGGGACATGACTAGTATGTTCCCAGCAGCTAATGCATAACTAAGTACATTAATGTGTGGTGCACTTTGTTTCTGAGGATCTCAAGGTGGTGAAACAGTGCGACAAGGTGGTGGCAAAAGCCACAAGGATGCTGGGTTGCATACGGAGAGGAATTACCAGCAGAAAGGAGGGGGTACTAATGACACTGTACAAGTCGCTGGTGAGGCCTCACTTGGAATATTGTGTTCAGTTTTGGAGACCATATCTCACAAACGATATATAAAGACTGGAAACGGTTCAGAGGAAGGCGACCAAAACGATTTGGAGCCTGCGTCAGAAGCCTTATGAGAAGAGACTTGAAGACCTAAATATATATACCCTGGAGGAGAGGAGGGATAGGGGAGATATGATTCAGACCTTTAAATATTTAAAGAGCATTAATGAACAAACAAACCTCTTCCAGAGACGGGGAAGCTGTAAAGCTAGAGGGCATAACATGAAGCTGCAAGGGGGTAAACTGAAAGGCAATGTCAAGGGATGAGGTTCCTCTAGGGTTCCTCATCTCCTTCCGCTGGCCCTGGCTGGACGACCTATTTTACAAATTTACACATGCGAAAAATCAATGGAGGCAACTCAGTAACTTCCACGCATAAATGTATATTTTACAACTTACACCTATGTTGCTATTTTGCAAGCTTATACATTTAAATGCCCCAATTAACTACAGAGGTTGCTCTCTTTAATCCATTTCCATTTGGAGGGGGAAATAAACAGCAGGGGATATCTCTCTTAATCCCAATTGGCTGAAATGAGCACTTTTTAAAAACCTCTACGTGCCAGAGAAGAGCTGTAAGTCCCAGTGTGGATAGTTTGCATTCACTATATGAAATTAGGAAAATGTTGATTTTTGACTTGCCCAGACCACACTCCAACCACACCATGACACACCACAATTTCTACATATTACAGACATCCACGTGTAAATGAGCCCTTTCCATGAATAAGGTTCTCAAATAACTCCTAAAGGTAGCATCTGACCAGTAGCTTGACTGAAGGCTTGATTTAAGGTTCTCTTCATGTGACGTGCTGGTTCATTGATGTGATTTTGCTTTCCTCTCTTTCACTAGGCAAGATCAAAGGTCATAGCTGAACCTTTCAAGCAGGAAGAAGAAACGTCACATCGACTTTTTCTAAGGATGAGATGTGCCTTTTTCTCTCCGTCATCGCAGTGACATATTACCAATTTCTTTTTAAGAGACTCTGACTAGCAGTGCTAAACTGGGTGAGACACTCTTTGTTTTCATAAAGGGGGTTATTTTTGAAGCCCTATTCGCGTATTAAATGCGGATGTGGTGACAGAGAACTGTGCAAACCGCATCCACGTTTAAAACATGTTGGTCGTGGTTGAAACCTTTCTGCCCCAGGCATGCCAATATTAAAACATTTGGCTAGGAGACATTCTGTGGGTGTTTTGGAGTATGGCTTGGATGGGGCAAAAATCAGCATATACTATACATCTTCCATTTCTCCACCACACATTAATGTACTGACGGAGGAGTAGCCTAGTGGTTGAGGCAAGGTACTTCAGGCCGGAAGGTCGGGGGG
Organism: Ichthyophis bannanicus; assembly: GCA_033557465.1. Lineage (NCBI taxonomy): Eukaryota > Metazoa > Chordata > Amphibia > Gymnophiona > Ichthyophiidae > Ichthyophis > Ichthyophis bannanicus. Next base: position 34,859,988 of record CM066047.1, on the reverse strand, counting down.
TTCAAATCCCACTAGAGGACAGCAACCTTGGGCCGGAAGGACTGGGGTTTCTAGTCCCACAGATGCTCCTTGTGGTCTTGGGCAAGCCACTTAACCCTCCATTGCCCATGTTCCCTGTAAGTATTAGTGTATGTGTCTCATATCCCCACGTGTTAAATGTATCCCCCAATTGTGTTGTTGTGACCGCTTTGATTGAAGGATAAGGCGATATACAAAACTGTCTAAATAAATAAATAAAATTTCATATAAAGGATGCATGTTACAACCAGAATTACCCATAACTGAAGTTCTACCTACACCCGACACTTACAGGTTTTATAAAAGTGTTCCTTTTGGCCACCCCTTCACAGGGGGGGGGGGGGGATTAAAGGGGATATCTTCCTTAATCCTACTAATGTTTATTTCCACTACAACATTTTGCTTTTGAGAACATAGCATCCTCTGTAGTCCCTTAGTGGTATCTACAAGGTGACCTGCACGGAGCAGTGGGTGCACCCCTAAACAAAGGCATGCGGAGGGGTGACCTGCACGGAGCAGCGGGTGCACCTAGTTCAGCAAAGCCATTTCTAAAATACTGTCAGAATTGCAGACGTGGTAGAATTCACATCTCAATTCTGACTTCCACATTTTTTCTAAAATGTGCCTTAAAACAAATAAACAAGTAATCCCAGGAGCTTGCATCAGCCCATCACTGCAACACTAGCTTTGTGGTGAACCTAATATGAAACATATTTTAAGAAAGCTTCTGGCACTATATCATCGCAGAGACCCTTATCACCGTACTTGGAAAGACTGCACTGATTACCTCTGAGTTACCTTATGAAATGCGAGGTCTTATCTCACATTCACGGCACAGTGCATAGATAACCCCCATCACATTTGCACACACTAGAGAAAGAATATTTGTTGAAAAAGACGATGAGATCTTAATCCAAAACTTGGTTAAGCTTTGCCACCAGCTAATGAAGCTAGGTTGGTGACTACATGCTTGTGGGATTTTTAATTTAGGGTGGGCCAATGGTTATGGAACACATTATCAGAAGCGCTGAAGGATTCTGATTAGTGGAGGCCTATATTTATTTATTTTATTTATTTATTTCAGCAGTGAGGAGAGACTTGAAGACCTAAATATGTACACTCTGGAGGAGAGGAGGGATAGGGGAGATATAATTCAGACCTTTAAATACTTAAAGAGAAATAATGAACAAACAAACCTCTTCCAGAGACGGGGAAGCTATAAAACTAGAGGGCATGACATGAAGCTGCAAGGTGGTAAATTGAAAGGCAATGTCAGGAAATACTTTTTTACTGAAAGGGTGGTGGATGCTTGGAATGCCCTCCCGATGGAGGTGGTGGGGGCGAACACAGTGATGGAATTCAAAGTGGCCTGGGACAGACACAGTGGATCCCTTTACAGCAACAAGATTAAATCTAAATAAACTGAACCATCTAATTTCTCAACAAATAGAGGTGTCCTACATGGAGCGATGGGGGGAGGAGGGGTGGGTTCACCACTAAACAAACAAAGAAACAAAGATATGGGGAGGGGTGAAGACATGGGGAGGGGTGCAACTGCTCCTGGTGGGTGCACCACTAAGCAAAGACATGGGTAGGGATGCACCTACTCCCTAAAAGACATGGGAAGGGGTGCACCTACTCCTGCCATATTGCTGGGCAGACTAGATGGATCATACTGGTCCTTATCTGCCATCATTTACTATGTTACTATGTAATCCAAAACCACATTTGTCTAAAGTGGATTAAAATTGACATACAAAATTGATTGACATTTAAATGCAGAATAAAATAGCATAAAACCTGGGTCATGCTTGGGAAATTGTCTGTTTAAGTATGTTTTATTGTATACTACTGAGAGAAAACAACATTTTGATAAGCAATATACATTAAGGGGTAGATGTTCAGCGGCCTGCGTTGTTAGAGGGTCTGGCTGCCGCTGCTGCAACTAAAACCCGATATTCAGTGCCAGAGCTAATCTAGCATCTGGTGCTCATCATCTAGTTTTGCCAGCAATCAGTGTGGCTGTCCAGTCAGTGGCAATATTCAGCTGGTAACCGGGCGGCAAGAACCGCATAAAGTTAGGACATAGAAACATGACGGCAGAAGACTACATGGCCTATCTAGTCTGCCCTTCCATATCGACTACTACAATAGTCCCCTCATAGAAACAGGACAGCATTGACCTGTTGAACTTTACACAGTTTGGCTATCGGGTTAGTGTAGGGTTGCCAACTGACTCCAGATGCGTCCGACAGGTTCGATCCAGTCCTGGGTTTACCTCATTGCATGCAGAGATATGTAGTTCTGATTTCTCCATTGCACTCCATAAGAAAGGGGAAACTACAAGTAACTGCATGCAATGTGGTAACCCCAGGACTGGAGCAAGCCTGTCTGGCGCATCTGGAGCCAATTGGCAACCCTAGGTTAGTGGCTGAATATCACCTCTAACTGGAGAGTCACTGGGACTAGCCCAGCTCTGCCCCACAGACTGCTCCAAATATAACTGGATATTTTCAAGGAGGTCTCTGGGGCTGTTCAGTGCCAGGATCACTGGGTTTATGCGGTTTGCCGATGCTGAAAACCACATAAATCCTTTTAAATATCGGGCACTAACGTTTTGGTAAATAAATAAATAAATGGCATATCTGGGGTTAAAAGAAATCTCCTATATTTTTGCTGATGTTAAGACCTTCTCTATAAGTGTTATCCGGGCTAAGTCAAAATGAAAGCTTGGTTAACCACTTCTGCTTTGCAGACACTAACTTAAATTGTTCAAAGGTAGTTCTGGCATGACATGGGGGCTGTGAAGAGCAACCTCAGAGTGCGCATTTGGTAGGAATGTGGGGAGGTTGTAGAGTAAGGAAAGTATTGGGGGATGGGAGGCAGAAACTATAAAATAAGAAAAATGCTGTTGTTCCCTGGTCGTAACGTTACAGTGGATATGGTAATGTGTATTGAGCGATTATGACTTTCTTTTTGGATGGTCCACTTGTCTGAGAATAAAGATGATTAGAAAAAATTGTTTTATGCACAGAACTTTTACAGATCAAAAGACCAGTGCTTCCTACTGTCCCAGCAGTAAAGGATCTGTGGTCTTTACTCAGCTGCAGTTGTTGTTTGTTAGCACTAGAGGGGGCTCATGACAATTGGCCTCTGCAGTGGATAATGTCCTGCTTCAGACTGTGTGTTAGGCCAGCACACTGCACCGTGTTTAGCAAAATGAATCCCAGCACCTAGAAGCTATTAAAATCTACTTACAAAAATAAAGGTCGAGTTAGCCCAGCAACAGATTGACAATAAATATGTAACCCACTTTTCTTTTTTTAGCTGATGCGGCTGCGTCAGCGAAATCTCTTCCATCAGGAATGGGTCGAGTAGGGATGTTTACAGGCACTAGGCTGCCATCCAGAAACAGATTAAGCACAGTGATTTGTGATTGCTCTGTAGACGAGACAATCATGTTTTGTATTTTAAAACAACGTGTTATTATTTAAACTTCTTCGCTCACTGGGGTCTGCTAGTTGCCAACACCTTATGGTCTCTGTAGCATGTTCCCGATAGCATAACCAAGTAGCTTAATGTGTGGTGCACTTAACAAGGGTGCACCTAATGACACCCATAGAGATATAGTTAGCTGCACTCACGCTAATTGCCATATTTTCACTGAGCACATGGCAATTACCCTTGCGCTAGTGGCAATACGTTCTCTAGGCCCACACTCCAACCATTCCCTGCCCATCAGGCCATGGCCAATTACCAATCCTCATTGGTCACTTTTAGAGTGGAAACCTTTGTCAAAACATCCAACACTCACTCCATATGTATCAAAAAATTGTTATGCCAGTTCATTAAGGTATATTCATTCTAATTTTCCTTGTTCTTTATGTACAGAAAAACAAACATAAAGGAGGTCTCAGACGTATTGGTCATTTCAAGCAAGCAAACGGAAACCCAGCTGTTTTTGCCATCTTGCATCAACGACCATCCTTTATATCAATACAGCTAATATAATTCAACAGACACAGACCAAATATGCTTAACTTATCATCTCTCTTCAAAAAACAGCAAGATCTGTTACTTTCTGCTGTTTTTTGCTGCTTTCTGCTGTTACTTGCTGTTTTTTGAACAGAGATGATAAGTTAAGCATATTTGATCTGTGTCTGTTGAATTATATTAGCTGTATTGATATAAAGGATGGTCGTTGATGCAAGATGGCAAAAGCAGCTGGGTTTCCGTTTGCTTGCTTGAAATGAACAATAAGTCTGAGACCTCCTTTATGTTTGTTTTTCTGTACATAAAGAACAAGGAAGATTAGTATGAATATACCTTAATGAACTGACATAACAATTTTTTGATACATATGGAGTGAGTGTTGGATGTTTTGACAATGGCCAATTACCATGCACTTTAATACACAGTTGCTAGAATGAATCCAGCCAGTGGCTGAAGAGGATGAATCCCTTAAATATGCCCAAGAGCGGGTTTTGGGGGTAGACAGGGTTCCAGTAGTACCTTAATGTGTGGTGCATATCCATGGGTTCCTCCATACCCAGGTACATTCCCAAGCAAAGTGTTCTCGGGCTCCACTCCTAAATTTTTCATGTTTTGTGCTAAAGGGAAATTTGTTAAGAGTGGCCGAAGGTGCCCTAGAGGGGGAAACATAGAAACATAGAAACATGATGACAGAAACAGACCACATGGCCTATCTAGTCTGTCCTTCCATATCAACAACTACAACAGTCCACTTTTTACCTTTAGAGATCCTCTGTGTTGGTCCCATGCTTTTTTGAATTCAGTTACTGTCCTCATCTCTACCACCTCCACTGGGAGACTATTCCATGGATCCACTACTCTTTCTGCAAAGAAATATTTCCGCATATCACTCCTGAATCTATCTCCCTTCACCCTCATCCCATGTCCCCTCATAGCAGAACTTGCTTTCAATTGAAAGAGGCTCTCTCCCTGAACATTTATGCCACAGAGGTATTTAAACATCTCAATCATATCACCTCTATCCTGCCTTTCCTCTAAGGTGTACATATTAAGATCCTTAAGTCTGTCCTCATATGCTTTATAATGAAGCCCACTAATCATTTTAGTAGCCACCCTCTGCACCGACTCCATCCTGTTCACATCCTTTTGAAGGTGCGGTCTCCAGAATTGCACACTATACTCCAAATGAGGTCACACCAAAGACTTATACAGAGACATTATCACCTCCTTTTTTCTGCTAGCCATTCCTCTCCGTATGCACCCAAGCATCCTTCTAGCTTTTGCCGTCGCCTTTTCTACCTGTTTAGCTACTTTAAGATCATCAGACACAACCACGCCTAGGTCCCGCTCTTCTTTAGTGGACAAAAGTACTTCACCTCCTATACTGTATTGCTCCCTTGGATTGCTGCAGGCCAAATGCATGACCTTACATTTTTTAACATTAAATCCCAGCTGCCAAATTCTAGACCATTCTTCAAGCTTAGCTAGATCCCTCCTCATGTTATCTACACCTTCCTGGGTGTCTACTCGATTGCAGATTTTGGTATCATCAGCAAAGAGGCAAACCTTACCCGACAGCCCTTCTGCTATATCACTAACAAAGATGTTAAAAAGAATCGGACCAAGGACAGATCCAGAAGAGGTAGAATAACTGATAATTCCCCAGGCCTATCGTCAGCGGGTGTTATTGTTGGCCCATAGCCATTTATTAGGTGGATAACTGGGGATGAATAAAACACTGAAGTATGTTTTAGCCTGATCTTTCTGGCCCGGGGTCCATAAACTGGTGCAGTTATACTGTCAGTCATGTTCCATCTGACAACTTCATAACCTTGCCAGAGTCCAATATGTCCCTCTAGTGCAGCGGTTCTCAACCTGTGGGTCGCGACCCCCACGGGGGTCGCCACAGGATTTAGCGGGGGTCGCTTAGCCTCCACCAAGTTTAAAAAAAAAAATTAAGATGCGCACAAGTTGCTGCCGAGTCCGCTTCTCGGCAGCAGCAAACTCCGGCAAACTCACCGCCTTCTTCTGCAGCCGCAGCTCCCTGCCTCTTAGGGAACCACGGCTGTACTTGTAAAATCGTTGCGGAGCCCTTCCTGTCTCGACGGGCTCCGTGCAGCATTGTCCCGCCTCCAAAGGAAGTGGTAAACAACTTCCTTTGGAGGCGGGACAATGCTGCACGGAGCCCATCGAGACAGGAAGGGCTCCGCAACGATTTTACAAGTACAGCCGCGGTTCCCTAAGAGGCAGGGAGCCGCGGCTGCAGAAGAAGGGAGGCAGACATGGGGAGAGAGGAAGAGGGGGCAGGGAACCTGCAACACGGCTGACATCGACAGAGGGGGGCTGACATGGAGGGAGGGAGCTGATATGGATGGATGGATGGAGGGAGGGAGGGAGGGAGGGAGGGGGGCTGACATGGACAGATGGAAGGATGGGGCTGACATGGAGGGATGGAGGGAGGGATGGAGGGATGGAGGGAGGGAGGGAGGGAGGGAGGGGGCTGACATGAATGAATGTATGGAGGGAGGGGGCCTGACGGACAGATGGAAGGATGGGTGCTGACATGGAGGGAGGGAGGGAGGGGGCTGACATGAATGGATGGAGGGAGGGGGGCTGACATGGACAGATGGAAGGATGGGTGCTGACATGGAGGGGGCTGATGGATGGATGGAGGGAAGGGGGCTGACATTTTTTATTTATTTATTTATTTATCTATTTCTTCTATACCGCCCCTTCCAGAGATCAGGGGCGGTTTACATGGAACAATTGTATACATTCGTATAACATTACATAGAACAAGAACTTTTTAACTTTTTACATATAACTTTTTAACTTTTTACATAAAACAGAACAGTAAGTTGTTAAAACTATTTACAGGGTGTATGCTTTTGTATACTACTGGATTTACAGGGGAATGTCAGCAAGCTGACATTGCTATTTATAGTTGTTATTTACAAAAAGGTTAGGATACATGATTTACAAAAGGTTAGGATACATGATTTATGGTGGATAAAATTCACTATTCAAGTGTGTGTGTGTGTGTGTATGTGTGTGTGGGTGTGTGTGTGTGAGTGTGTGTGTGTGGTGGAATTTATTTCCATTTTTTCGTGGGTTGTTTGGGGTGTCTTTGGGGGCTGTTTGAAGAAGGGGTTGTGTGTGTTAATTGTGTGTCTGCAGGTTTTTTTGTTTGTGTGTCTGTGGATGCTGTGTGGCTGGACTTGGACATGGACAGATGGAAGGATGGGGGCTGACATGGAGGGAGGGAGGGAGGGGGCTGACATGGAGGGAGGGAGGGAGGGAGGGGGCTGACATGGAGGGAGGGAGGGAGGGAGGGAGGGGGCTGATAGGGAGGGAGGGAGGGGCTGACATGGATGGAGGGAGGGAGGGAGGGGGCTGGGATGGAGGGAGGGAGGGGGCTGACATGGAGGGAGGGAGGGAGGGGGCTGACATGGAGGGAGGGAGGGAGGGAGGGGGCTGGGATGGAGGGAGGGAGGGAGGGAGGGAGGGGGCTGACATGGTGGGAGGGAGGGAGGGAGGGGGCTGACATGGACAGATGGAAGGATGGGGGCTGACATGGAGGGAGGGAGGGAGGGAGGGGGCTGGGATGGAGGGAGGGAGGGGGCTGACATGGAGGGAGGGAGGGAGGGGGCTGACATGGAGGGAGGGAGGGAGGGAGGGGGCTGGGATGGAGGGAGGGAGGGAGGGAGGGAGGGGGCTGACATGGAGGGAGGGAGGGAGGGAGGGGGGCTGACATGGACAGATGGAAGGATGGGGGCTGACATGGAGGGAGGGAGGGAGGGAGGGGGCTGATATGGAGGGAGGGAGGGAGGGAGGGAGGGAGGGGGCTGACATGGATGGATGGAGGGAGGGGGGCTGACATGGAGGGATGGAGGGAGTAGGCTGGCATGGACAAAGGGGAGAGACAGGGGGACATACTGGACAGACGGGATAAATGCTGGACAGAGGAGAGAGACAGTGCGGGTTAGGATTATAATGGGCTGATGGGGGTGCTAGCACTGGTAATGGGCAGATGGGGGGGGCTAGGACTGGTAATGGGTTGATTAGGGAAGGCTAGGACTGGGAATGGACTTATCAAGGGGGGGTAGGACTGGTAATGGACTGATGGGGGTCTAGCATTGGAAATGAGCTGATCAGTGAGGTTAGGACTGGAAATGGGCTGATTAGGGGAGCCTAGCACTGGTAATGGGGTTGAGGGGGGACTAGCACTGGAAATGAGCTGATGGGGGGTAGGACTGGTATTGGGCTGATTAGGGGAGACTAGCACTGGTAATGGGGTTGAGGAGGATTAGCACTAGAAGTGAGCTGATTAGGGGGCTTTGACTGGGAATGGGCTGATTGTGGGGAGGGGAGGATAGAGCTGCTGGCCCTGGAAGAAAACTGGGGGCTAAGGCTACAAGTGGGCTGATACAAGGGGATGGAAGAATGGAACTGGAAGGGAGTGGATCTGAGAGGGGCTGCCATGGTATTTGTACTAGAAGGGACTGGTCAGTGGGGAAGAAGGGGGACTGGAAGGGCATGGACACCAGTGGCAGTCATGGGAATGCAAGTTGACATTGGAAGGTACTGGGAGTGAGGACTGGAAAGGGGCTGATACTGGGGAGGGTTACTGGAACTGGAAATAGGCTGATGGAAAGAAGTGAAGAAAACAAAAGAGATAAGAACTGGCAGATGGACCATAGACCACAGAAAGAGAGCTAAGAGAAGACAGGAAAGCAGAAGCCTCAGATCGGGACCAGCATGATCACAGAATAAATTGGTCAGACAACAAAGGTAGAAAAAGTAATTTTATTTCATATTAGTGATTTGACTACAAAATCATCATAATTTTGAAATCAAATATTGTTACTTGTTGTTTTGATTAATTATTGTGGTTTAAATAAGTATTTTATAAATAAAAACATTGCAAAGGCCTATAATATATTAATAATTCAACAAATGATTACAGCGACAATGCGTTAACGGTAAAGGAAGAGAGACGCATTTGATTTTATCATTGGGGGTCACCACAAGTTGACCAACGGTAAAAGGGGTCACGGTACAAAAAAGGTTGAGAACCACTGCTCTAGTGCCTTTGTGCCCAATTTTGGGAAGCGGGTTGTGCAAGCCATCCAGGCCCAATTCCCCCTCTGGCTCTCCCTGTATGTCCTGAGCAGCAAGACAGAGAGAGCCAGCAGGGGGTGGGATCTGGGTGGAGTGGGGTGGGCCAGCCTGGCAGGATGTACAGGGCTGATTCAGGTCACGGCCCTGTACGTCCTGTTGGGTCAAAGGGGATGTGCTGCTTATTCCACCTCAAAGCTGGAATAAGCAGCATCGACCTGGGGATTGGGTTTGGGGATCCCCCCACCCGGGGCTAGGGCCTGGTGTGGGGAGTTCCCCGCTGCCTCATCCGGGCCCCGGCAGGCCAGCTGTGGGTCGGGCAGTGGGGATGAGGGGGGCCTAAGCTGCAGGAGTTGGGGCACCTGCGGGGAGGATGTCCCCGCAGACGGCAGGGGCACACCAGTCTTTCCATGGGCCCGATTCTGTGCACTGCAGAAACGTTTAGTTCCCATGGTCCAGAATTGGTTCCAAATGGGCCCATCTTCATCGGGGATGTCCAGACGGCCCAGATGTACCCCTCTGAGAAGTGGACTCCATGTCTATCATTGAATCTCCATTTGAAAGAGTAACCATGGACCTGGTAGGACCTTTGCAGCTAACCACCCAAGTCAACAAGTATATTTTAGTTATACTAGACTATGCTACCCGATACCCCGAGGCCATTGCTCTAAGGAATATGAAGACTACTAATATCACAAATGCCCTCTGGGAAGTATTCTCACAGGTGGGAATACCTAATGAGGTCCTCACATATCAAGAAACACCCTTTGTATCTAAGGTGATGAACCAAGTGTATGCCTTGCTGAAGCTCAAGATGCGAACATCAGTATATCACCCACAGATGGATGGCCTTGTTGAGCAATTCAATAAAACTCTGCAATAGATGTTTAAAAGGTTAGTGCAGGAGGATGGGAAGAATTGGGATATTCTCCTACCCTGTTTGATGTTTGCTAGCCATGAGGTACCTCAGAATTCCATGGGGTTTTTGCCTTTTGAGTTGCTTTTCGGAAGACGGCCAAGAGGCATATTAGATGTCCTAAGGGAAACCTGGGAAAAAGAACCCTGTGCTGCGTAATTTGATGGAGTATGGTATACAAATGCAAGACCAGCTGAAGAAAGCTGGAGAGGTGGCCAAACTCAGTCTGGAAAAAGCCCAAGCCGAGCAAGCCAAGGGCAACATTTGGGCAGCAATTCACCTTACCTTCCAATAGGGAGACAGGGTTTTAGTCCTCTTGCCCTCATCCAAGAGCAAATTACTCTGTAAATGGCAGGGGCCCTATGAGGTGGAAGAGAAAATGGAGTCTGTTAAGTACAAGATTGCCCAGCCAGATAAAAGGAAGAAAGCTAAAATTTACCATATTGAAAAAGTGGACTCCCGTGGTACAGGGAGATGATTTTGGACCGGAAAGTTCGGCCCCATCAGATCCTGCTCAAGTCCCATTTGGAGACCAGCTCTCTGCTGCCTAGAGAAGAGATATAGAAGGTTTGATCCACTGGAACCTAAAGGTGTTCTCCATCCACCCGGGATGAACCCACCTCATTTCTCATGATATTATTACTGACCCTGGGGTGGTTATCTGGCAATGACCCTATCAGATTCCAAACACCTGGAGACAGGCCATCACCAAGGAGCTGGAAGAGATGCTTAACCTGGGAGTTATAGAAGAGTCTATGAGTGACTGGTCATCCCCCATTGTCTTGGTTCCTAAAGCTGACAAAAGCATCAGATTCTACATTGACTTCAGGAGGATCAATGAAGCTTCTAAACTGGAAGCATATCCCATGCCCAGAGTAGATTAGCTAATCAAGTGACAGAGTGGAGCACATTTTATATCTTGGATTTGACCAAGGATACTGGCAGGTGCCCTTGACTCCAGCTGCCAAAGAGAAGACTGTTTTTTTGACAACACAAGTTCTCTTCCTGTTTACAGTGCTGCCCTTTGGATTACATGGGGCTCCTGCCACGTTTCAATAACTAGTCAACCGCCTACTCAGACCACACAAGGAGTATGCAGCTGCATACTTTGAGAACATTGTCATCTACAGCAGAAACTGGATTACCCATCTAACCCAAGTACAAGCCATGTTGACCTGCCTGCAGAAATCCGGGTTGACAGCCAATCCCAAGAAATGTTTTCTGGGAGGCTGAGATGTGTATTACCTGGGGTATTTTATTGGGACTGGGTAGATACAACTTCAACTATGAAAGGTGGATACCATTGCCCAGGTCCCCACCCTGAAATCAAAGAAAGAGATTTGTGCCTTCCTTGGATTGATTGGCTATTACCACCATTTCATACCTAATTTTATAAAGGTGGAAGAGCCGTTAACCAATCTCCTCTGGAACAGAGCTCTCAAACAGATTTAGTAGTCACCGGACCTGGTTCTGGCCTTCCAGCATCTCAAGAAGGCCATGTGCTCTGAACCTGCCCTGATTAGCCCTGGTTTCTCTCTACCATTTATTGTGCAAACTGATGCCTCAGAGATGAGCCTAGGAACCATTCTGGCCCAGAAAGTCAGGGATGAACAACATCCCATAGCATTCATCAGCAGGAAACTGCTTCCTCAGTAGAAGCATTATGCGGTGATCAAGAAGGAAGCCCTGGCTGTCATGTGGGCGCTTGAAACCTTCAAATACTACCTATTCAGCCATCTGTTTACTCTGATAATGGACCACCAACCCCTCAAGTGACTGGATCAACATAAGGAGTCCAACAGCTGTATTATGCAGTGGTTTTTGAGTCTCCAATCCTACCAGTTCCAGGTTCACCATAGGGCTGGTCAGACTCACCTGAATGTGGACTTCCTTTCCCGCATAGGGGTCCTGAGTAAGGGCGGTGCTCAACAAGGCATGATTGAACTGAGGGGGAGGGTGTGTGATGGGCTATATAGAATGCTACCCATCCCTCTCCAAAGGGATTATCAACAATCCCTTTTAATAAAGTGTGCAGCCTAGAATTCAGGGCTGGGAGGACATGGAACAGGTTAAGAACCCAGCAGGCTGCAGGAGGGAGGAAGGAAGTCCCTCACCCTCTAACCCCTCTCCTGTATTACCCTCCAGATTCTCCCTTCTTCACCAGCCCCCCCCCCCAGCACTCCCATCCCCTGCCCTAAAATCCTTCATCCTCATTTTTTTTAATAATCCCACTGCCTCTTTAAAAATTTCCCTGCCTTCTCTACCACACTTCCTCACTCTTTACCTACACACATACACAAACAAACTTTTTTTCTTGCAGGCCACCTTTGTGACTTCCTCCTTCTCTGTCTGCCCATGGGGATCCCATTCCCTGTGGACAGAAAAGAAGATGGCCCTGATTGTGGCAAAGACCCCTTCGATCTGCCCTCAGGAGATCATATCCCCGCAGACAGAGAGAAGCGGGAGGCTACGATTGTGGGCTCGATGCAGATGGTTTGCCAGCGAGGAACCAATCTCCCATGGGTAAATGAAAGGGGCGTTTGCTGTAAGCATAGCCATCCTCTTCGTTTCTGCCCACAGGGGATGAGATGCCCACAGGCAGACAGAAGATCATGGCAGTGCTGTTCTTTTCTGCATGTGGGAGATGGGATCCCTGCAAGCAGACAAGAGATTGCAGGCCATCAAGGCATCTTGTTTGGGGGGAGGGGCAATGCCCCCTCACTCCCCACCAAACTATGCCCATTGGAAGACCAAGATTCGTAACTTTAGGTAAACCAGAACTAGAGAAAATTCCAGCCTTGAATTGGAAGACAAAAGGCGCTCAAGGATCCATGTTGACTGATGCTGAGAAGATCAAGAAAAGGTAGAAAGAATATACAGAGTCATTATACTATAAAGATTAAGTGGATAAACAGCTATTTCAACCTGTACCTTACAATAAGGGACTGTTGGTGAAAAATATAGCCGACACAGTATTGGAAGCACCGAGCATTGATGACATTCCAATTAAAGTATTATGGCAGATACAGCTATTGCAATACTTGCAAGACTCTGCCTGGAAATTTGGAAGACAACAAAAAAACATAAGATATGCCATATTGGGTCAGACCATGGTCCATCAAGCCCAAAGTACCTAGCAGTTATCTCAGAAGACACAGGTTCCACAATGCTTGCATTGGGACAAACAGTGGATATCCCGGGTCCCCTTTAATAATGGTTTATGGACCTTTTCTCCAGGAACTTGTCCAAACCTTTTTTAAACCCAGCTGCACTTTTTACTACATCCTCCGTTAACGAATTCCAGAGTTTGATTACATGGTGAGTGAAAAAATATTTTCTCTTATTAGTCTTATATGGGTTACACTATAGCTTCATTGCATGTCCCCTAGTCTTTCTTTTTTTTTTTTGAAAGCTTTATTTATCATTTTTCAGAACAAACAAAACCAAAACATTACATTGACAACATCAAACTACAATGAACATTAGGCTAATACAGACAGGTAGAACAACAGTACTCGGCGTTCTCGAAGTACGGAGACCACAGGAAAAAAAAAAAAAAAAAAAAGGGGGGGGGGAGGGGGAGAGGGGAAGAACCGTGAATGCCATATCTCCTGTGTATAGATCACCTGATAACAGACAGTACGTCATGTAAGGGTGTCCCATTTTTTCAATAAGCTCCTAAATGCGGGGTTCTGTTGGACGTAGGCAATCTCACAGGACCGGTGATAGCATACTAGATTCCACCAGTATACTACACTCACTGTACTGAAGGATTTCCAGTGACTCATGATGACTTTCAATGCCAAACTCAGCATTAAATCAAACAGTGCAAATTGCTCCTTGGGGAGGTTTGATACCTCAGCGAGTGATTTATAGACGATTATATGGAAAGTCAAGGGTGTGCGGCGACTCCACATACCTCCTGCACTTGCTTCCAGACCCCTTGCCAGTAGCCCGACAGTTGAGGACAATAATAAAGCATGTGCGCGAAAGTACCCGCTTCAGAAGAGCAGGACCAACAACGATCATTTTCCTGCGCCTGCCATTTGGAGACTTTGACAGGGGTTAAATAGGCACGATGCGCTAGGAAATATAACATCTGTGTAAGCGAGGCTGATCTCGAAATCCTTACTTGGGATCCCCAGAAGAGATTCCACTTATCTGGAGTTGATAGGGGGCCAGCTTCAGTTTCCCACACCATCTGAGCACCTCTGGGACTACGGCCGTCCGCCGCTCTGAAGAGCTCCACATACTTTGAGATCTGCCTTGTCCCTATTCGAATTTCTAACACCCTCTGGTAGGATGGTCGTCCTGCGATCATATGTAGAGGGGACACACCAGCTTTGCTTAAACAGTGTCGCAGCTGACCCCATTGAAAGAAGCAGTTGTAGGGGAGTTGATATTCCAGTTGTAGTTCTGCAAAGGTTTTGTACCTCCGCCCACTAATCAGGTGTCCCAGAGAAAGAACCCCCTTCTTTATCCATGTGGTCCATGCAAAGCTGGTCCCTCCTATTTTAAATCGTTGATTGAACCATAGTGGGGTGGCATCTGTATAGTTCTGCTCATCTTCCAAGAGCGGGATCAGTAAACTGAAAGCTTGCTGTGTGGCTTGCAGGATCCCAGCTTCTTTATGGGTGTAGTGCACTGTTGCCCCAATACGATGTCGAAGCGGGAGGGGGTCACTCATCGCAGCCTCCACTTGAAGCCAAATGGGTGCGTTAGGAACGTCTGATTCTTCCGCCCACCAGGAGCCCAGTCTTAAGATTGCTGCGACATGATACCAATAGAAGTCTGGGAACTGGACTCCACCCTGCTTCTTGGGAAGCTTCAGCTTCCAGGCTGCTATACGTGGTGTTTTTTTTCCCATAGGAAAACTAGCAGCTTCTTCTCTATCTCCCGGTAAAAATTCTTATCAAAAAGCACTGGGATCATACTAAGTATATAGGTGAGCTTTGGGACAACAACCATTTTAATTGTTTCCAGGCGGCCCCACCAGGACAGATTCAGAGGTGACCACTTCTGGAGACATTCTTGTAGGATTTCGATACAACGGGCCGTAACACGTGAGGTTGTATCCCCTAGGGTAGTTCCATAGGGGACCCCCAAATATTTGAAGGTGGACTTTTCGACCTGAAAGGAATATCGCTGTAGCATATCTCCCGTAACTGTAGACGTAAGTGGTATACTTATTGTCTTATCCATATTGAGCTTGTATCCAGAGATACTGGCGTAATCCTCAATAATGCGCAGGGCATCGTCAACCGAGTTAACATCAAGGAACATCAATAAATCATCTGCATAGGCTGAGACTTTACATTGATATCCTTCCAGCGGCATGCCCTTTATATTAGGCATCTGCCGAATTTTAAGAAGCAGGGGTTCCATGGCTAGATTAAACAACATGGGGGACAGAGGACAACCCTGCCGGGTTCCTCGCGTGAGGTGGAATTCTTGAGAAGTAGTACCGTTCGCTGCAACCCGAGCTACCGGTCTGGTGTATAGTAGTTGCACATTCTGCAGGAAGCTACTGGGGATACCCATCCAGCGCATGGTTTGAAAGAGATAAGAAAGTTCAACCCTGTCAAATGCCTTCTCAGCATCTAACGCAAGGCCAACTGTGGGCTGGTCTATCTCTTGTGCTTTCCGGAGAATATGAGCTAGAAGCCGCCCATTATCTACCGTGGATCGCCCCGGCATGAACCCACATTGATCAGGGTGAATGAGTGTCTCCAGAACTTTGGTGAGCCGATTAGCAAGAATCTTGGCGTAAATTTTGTAATCTGCATTCAATAGGGAGATAGGTCTATAGTTTCCCACACTTTCCGGATCTCTCCCCGGCTTGGGGTGTATCAATATCGTCGCAGCCGCGAGGCCACCGACCTCAGGGCACTCCTCTCGTACGCCGTCATAGTAGAGCAATAACTCCGGGAGCAGTAATTCGGAGAAGGCCCCATAGAATTCCACGGGCAAGCCGTCCGGGCCACTTGCTTTGCCTTTGGCTAGCTGCTTGAGTGCAGCTCGCGCCTCTTTACTAGTTATCGGTGCAGCAAGTAGCTGCTGCTGTTGGCGCGTAAGCTGCGGTCCCGTGATTGTGGAAACAAAGGTAAGAAATGCTGATTCATCACATGTGACTTCGGACTGGTAAAGCTTGGAGTAGAAGGCCTCACAAATCGCAAGGATCTCTCTGTCCGACACTTGTAGCACTCCTGCAGCATCTTTCAGACCAGCGATCCGAGTCACCGCACGCTTTGCTTTTAGTGTGTTCGCAAGCAAGGTACTAGCCCGGTTGCTATCATGGTAACATCTCCCCTGCTGCATTTTAAGAGAGTCAATGACCCCCGCTTGTAGAAGAGCGTTATATTGGATCCGAAGTCGCTGTAGTCGCAAGAGGACCGTTGGATCTGACCATCGGGCCAGAAGTCGCTCACCGGCTTGGATCTCTACCTCCAATTCCATTCGTCTCTTTACTTCTTCTTTATGTTTGCGAATCCTGTAGGCTGTCATGTGTCCCCGGGCAAAGGCTTTAAAGGCCTCCCACCAGGCCCACGTTGAGGTATCCCCAAGCTGGTTTATTGAAAAGTATTCCATGATCGCTTTCTTCATGGTAGTACGGAATTCTTCATCTGCTAACCAGGCCTTGTCAAAGTAAAACCGCCCCTGCGACTTCTTTTCGGGGCCCACATTGAGATCGAGCAGGACCGCAGAGTGATCTGAGACTGTACATGGTAGCAAACTTGCGCTTATCACTTTAGGTAACAGTGTCTTGGAAGTAAGGAAGTAGTCAATGCGGGTTTGTGTATTGTGAGGCAACGAATAAAAAGAATATTCTTTGCCATTGGGAAAGAAGAGTCTCCAGGGGTCGAGGAGTCCAAGCAGATCTTGTATATTCCGTAGCTCCTGCGATGCCTTAGGCTTATGTTGCGGTTTATATGGAGTTCTATCCAGTAGAGGGTCAGGGATAAGATTAAAATCGCCCCCCAATATAATTTGCGAGGAACCGGTGTTTAGGAGCTCCTGTGTAACCTGGATAAAGAACTGCGGATCATCCGTATTGGGACCATATATCGTCATGAAAGTGTACGAGTCTCCATCCATTTGTGCAGACACCTTGGCCCAGCGCCCAGCTTGGTCCGTCTTAGTATCTTTGATTTCTAGCGGGAGGGATTTCTTAGCAAGTATGATGACTCCCCCCTTCTTCCTGAGGGCTGGAGCTGAGAGTACATTTCGGTATATCCGATCTGCCACTTTGCCGGACTCAAAGAGAGATAAGTGAGTCTCTTGCAGGTAAACTATATCTGCATTCTGTTGCTTGCAATAAGTCAGGATTTTCTTTCTCTTGAGAGGGCTTGAGATGCCTTTAACATTTAGGGATAACACCCGTACCAGACGACTAGCCATGTTGTAACTTACTGGGATGTACTCTTATGGCATTCACGGCCTCCCGTCCCCAGGATAGATTACAAGGATTACATAGTTCTGCGGTCCTATTACCTGGCTGTACTGTGCCACAAACTAGCATAACTTGCGTAGCGAGGCCCCGGCCGCCCAACCAGGCCCAACCTCCCCCTCCCAACATTAAAGAGTTATAAGTTAAGAATTGAAGACAGCAATATAAACATGATGCAACATTCCTAGGTACTAACCTAGGCCACCAGAATGTCTATGACCGGTATTGCATGCTCCTGATAATTACATTATTACATATTTACATTATTCCATAATGGGGTACATATTGACTATACAGTAAGTATGTATCTAGCATACAACCATGTTGTACAAACCGATTTAATAGATACCGGGAAGCCATAGTCCCAGCCTACTTCCGATACATTGTGGCACCGGTGTTCCGGCTACGCTGGTTCTTCTCATGACCCCACATCCATCCGGATTCGCTCTTGTAGGAAAGCGCGCAGCGCAGGAGCTTCCGTAAAGGTGTGGGTGCTGTTATCCAGGGTGACCCTCATGATTGCTGGGTAGAATAGGCCGAAGCGTGCTTCCACTTGTTGTAGCATTGGTCTGCAGGCCAAGAGCTCCTTCCGTCGCAAGGCCGTCTGCTTATTGAGATCCGGGAAAAAGGCGATCTTCTGCCCGTCTACTTGCACATTTTGTCGTCTTTTGCCGCTTGCATAATTTGCAGCACGTGTTGGTACCGAAGTGCTTTCACTACGAAAGGCCGAGGTCTCGGAGTGTGCGCGGACGGATGTGATGGGACTCGGTGCGCCCGCTCGAATTCTAGAGGCCGCTCAAATGTTATTCCCAATATCTCCGGGATAATTTTCTCAAGGTAAGCAATCGGATCCGTCCCCTCCCGGCCCTCTGGGATCCCGAGGATTCGAATGTTACTTCTCCGTGCTCTATTTGCTTGATCTTCCACGTGCATTTCTAGAGCCGCAACCCTCTTGATCAATGGGCCCATCTGAGCAAGAACTGAGGACTGCCGGTCTACCTCGGCCTCAACCCCATCTATGC
Source organism: Ichthyophis bannanicus (assembly GCA_033557465.1). NCBI lineage: Eukaryota > Metazoa > Chordata > Amphibia > Gymnophiona > Ichthyophiidae > Ichthyophis > Ichthyophis bannanicus. Next base: position 34,841,474 of record CM066047.1, on the reverse strand, counting down.
GCCTGGTCAGGTCTCCCAATTGTTCTTTCACTGCATGCATGTCCTCCTTTACCTGCGTTAGCGTCCCAGAGTTGGTAGTAACGATTTCCTTTACTGAACGCAACTCTTGTAGTATCTCCCGCAGCCCCTCTGAGGTAGTTTTGTCGGGCGCCATTTTCTGCGGGGAGAGGAGCTCCTGCTTGGCTCTCTTATTAGACTGCCCCGCTGGTTGCTGAAAATCCAGTTTGGCTGGTTTTAACGTGGCCATCTCTCTGTCGTCCCTACTGCACTCTGACTCGCATGTGCAAGGGGACTCGCTGACGACAAGTGCTCCGGATTCTTTAATGTTGAGAGGGAGCTCCGATCTATGCGGCCATCTTCAACCGCGGCTGACTCCGCCCCCCCCCCTAGTCTTTCTACATTTTGATGGCAAACAATCGATCTACGTTTACCCGTTCCACACCCTTCATTAATTTATAGACACTATCATATCTCCCCTCAACCTTCTCTTTTCCAGGTTGAAAAGCCCTAATCTTTTTAACCTCTCCTCATAGGGTATCCTTCCATCCCCTTTACCATTTTGGTGGCTCTTCTCTATACCTTTTGTAATTCTGCTATATTATTTTTAAGATACACTGATCAGAATTGCACACAGTATTCGAGGTTCGGTCGCACCATGGAACAATACAGATGCACTATAATATCCTTTGTTTTATTCTCCATTCCTTTCCTTATGATTCCTAGCATTCTATTTGCTTTCTTGGCTGCCACTGCACACTGGGCAAAGGGTTTCATTGTGCTATCCATGATGACGCCTAATCTTTTTCTTGGGTGGTGGTTCCTAATGTGGAACCTTTCATCGTGTAACCATAGTTTGGGTTGTTCTTTCATAGGTACATAACTTTGCATTTGTCCACATTAAATTTCATCTGCATTTGAACATCCAGTCTTCCAATTTATTAAGGTCCTCTTGCAAATTTTTACAATCATCTTGGGTTTTAACAACTTTGAATAAGTTTGTGTCATCTGAAAATTTGATTATCTCACTCATTCCCATTTCCAGGACATTTACAAATATGTTAAAAAGCAGCAGATTCAGCACAGATCCCTGGGGTACTCCACTATTCACCTTTCTCCAATGGGAAAATTGGCCATTTAGCCCTACTCTCTGTTTTCTATCCTTTAACCAGTTCCTGATCCACAATAGTACACTGCCTCCATTCCCATGACTTTTTAAATTTTGCAATAGTCTCTCATGAAGGACCTTGTAAAAGGCTTTCTGAAAATCCAGATACGCTATATTGACCAACCCACCTTTGTCTACCTGTTCATTTACCCCTTCAAAAAATATAACAGATTAGTAATACATGTTGTCTGTCTCCCATTAAACCATGACTATCTACATGCTCAGAAATTTTGTTCTTAATAATGGTTTCTACCACTTTTCCTGGAACCGACGTCAGTAGTTTCTTGGCTGACTGACTGGAAAAGATCTGTGTTCATACTAATACCAAAGAAAGGTGATTCTGCAAAGCAGCAAGATCCTGCTAAAGATCATTTGGTGGAAACTACAACCATACCTGCGGTGACAACTTCTGGAAGTGCAAGCAGGATTCAGTAAAGTGCAAGGAACAAGAGACGTCATCGCAAATATGAGATGGATCCTTGAGAAGACAAAGGACTACCAAAAGGATATCTATATGTGTTTCTTTGACTTTAATTGCTTTAATGATGAGGAACTCTGTGCCAGATTGAGAAGCATGGGCTGAATATTCAGCACCAGCGGCTAGCACGATTACAGCAGCTAGCCATTGGCACTGAACATTACATGCAGATATTCAATGCCGGGGTCATATACAGGCCCGGCATTGAATATCCGGGGTCGCTGCAGAAAGCCGGGTTGACAGCCAGTTAGCGATACACTGTGAAAATTAGGCCAAGGCTTCCTCCTCCTGGCTTTCACAGCAGTTCACAAACCAGACAGCAGCTCAATATTGCCACTGACCAGTTTGTGATTGGCTCGGCCCTGGAATGCCCCTGACACTCCCCAATGCTAAGCGGTTACCATCGGGCATATAGCGGCGCTACTCAGAGATATCCAGCTGCTGAATATCCCGCTTAGGGGCATTTACACGGTTTACAGGTCTGTAAACTGTGTAAATGCCTTGGAATATACAGCCCCGTGACTATATCAGAACACCTGATAATTCTCATGCACAACGTTTACATGGATCAAGAAGCAACAGTTTAAGTGGAACAAGGAGAAACAGAATGGTTTAAAATCGGAAAAAGGTTCACGACGAGGCTGCAAAATCTCTCATACCTGTTCAGGTTATATGCAGAATAAACAATCAGGAAAGCAGGACTGTATGAAGACAACCGAGGTGTGGTGGAAAACTCATCAAAGTCCTTTGCTATGATACCATGTTATTGGCTGAAAGTGAAGGTGATTTAAAACATTTTCTTATCAAAGTCAAGGAACATAGCCTTAAAATGGGCCTGCACCTTAAAATGAAGAAAACTGCAAAATCAATCATTTCATCCTTGGTGGAGAAGAAATTGAAATTGTAAACAACTTTAACCTGCTTGGATCAATGATGAAATGACAAGCAGTGAAGAAATCTGATGACTCATTGCTCTTGGCAGTATGGTTATGAAGGACCTGGATAAGATTTTTAAGTGCACAGATGATGTCTGCGTACAAAGATTTGGCAGCCTCTGTATCTGATCGCTATGCCAAATTGACATACTGAAGAAAATGTATGAGAGATACCATGCCAGACATGATATTTCAAGGTGATGAATTGGAGGAAATGAAACAAATCTTGGTGAACCTGGATGATGCCATAGGGCAATTTGACAAACTAAAGAGAAGCAAATCACTTGGACTGGATGGTATACATCCCAGGGTGCTGAAAGTAGTGAAAAATGAAACTGCAGACTTACTATTAGTGATTTGTAAACTATCATTAAAATCATCTATAGTACCTGAGGGTGGCCAATGTAACATCAGTTTTCAAAAAGGGTTCCAAAAGTGATCTGGCAAGGTACAAAGCAGTGAGCATAACATCAGTGCTAAGCAAAATAGCAGAAACCATTATAAAAAAACAAAAGTATTGAATATATAGATGGTCATGGTTTAATTGGACAACGTCAACATGGATTTAGCAAAGGGAAGTCTTGACTCATCAATCTGCTACATTTTTATGATGATGTAAGTAAACACGTGGTGGATATTCAGAAAGCATCTGACAAGGTCCCTCATGAGAAACTCTTGAGAAAATTAAAAAGTTATGGGATAGCAGGCAATGTGTCCTACTGTGGATTAGGAACTAGATAAAAGATAGAAAACAGACAGTAGGGCTCAATGGTCAATTTTCTCAATGGAGAATGATAAATAGTGGAGTACCCCAGGAATCTGTATTGATCCCACTGCTATTTAACATATTTGTAAATGAACGAGTGAGGTGATCAATTCTGCAAAGACACAAAATTATTCAAAGTTGTTAAATCACAAGTGGATTGTGAAAAATTGCCAAAGGACCTTGAGAAATTGCAAAATGAGGTATCCAAATGGGAGGTGAAATTTAATATGGACAAGTGCAAAGCTGTGCAATTTAGGGAAGAAGACCTTTTTGTGTCTCTTTCCTTTTTGATTTTGGAATTTTTTTAACATTCTAATTACATGTTGTTTTTATTGTAAACCTCCTTAATGGCTTGATATGACAGTAAATCAAATTTTAAATAAACTAAGCTATATGTTTTATTTATTTATTTTATTTATTTATTTAATGCTTTTATATACCGCGCTCTTTAAAAGCAGTGCAGTTTACAGATAACATTTTGTACAGAGTAGGAAGAGCCTGTTCTGCACTTACATCAAACGGGTAATACAACTTGGATTTAGAACAGGGGTAACTATATACAGACTATTTACAGTCTAGGCAGGAAGTCACTATGCAGTTGTAGCAACATGGCTTGCCCTGAGAGCTATGTACAGGGATGTAATTTATTTACTGGGTTTTCTGTTTTTTATGGTTAGGTTGTAGGGTTGTATCAGGTGAGGACGTGCTGTTGGCCTGGGCATAGTGTAGGAGAAAAAGGTGGTGCTTTAGTACCTTTCTGAATTGGGCAAGGTCAGTGATCGCACGGATGGTCACTGGGAGCTCGTTCCAGCAGGTAGGTGCGTAGAACATGAAGGCTCTGTTTTTTGTTGCCTGAGTGCATTTTGTTACTTCGCTGGGGGTTATTAATGTGTTGGTGGTGAAGGATCTTCTTGCTCTGGTTGCAGGTATGGGGTGGATAAGGTTCGTCAAGGAGCTAGCGGTTGTTTTGTTGATGGCCTTGAATGTTAACAGCACTACTTTGTAGGTGAGCCGGCAGTAGATTGGTATCCAGTGCAGGTCCTTTAGGATTGGAGTAATGTGGTCCCTTCTAGAGGCCCCGTGTAGGAAGCGGGCAGCAGCGTTCATTGCTAAATATAGTGGGTTTAGTGTGTTCTTAGGGAGTCCATGAAGGATCATATTAGCATAGTCGAAGTGGGGGGTTACTAGTGCCTGGAAAACTGTTCGGAAGTCATCTGGTTGCAGCAGGGGTCGAAGGTGTCAAATTGTCCTCATCTTGTGGTAGATTTTCTTGACGGTGTTGCCTATGTGCGCTTTCAAGTCAAGGTGTTGGTCGAGCGTGACTCCTAGGTAGCGGATGGTGGATCGACTCGGGAGCTCGGCGTCTCTTGTCTTTAATGTTGCCGGTGGGGAGAAGGTTTGGTTTCTCGTGGTGAACAGCACTTCCGTCTTGCTGAGGTTTATCTTGAGAATCTGTGAGTTGAGCCAATCAGTGATGGCATCAAAGCATTTTACTAGTGAAGAGAAGTCTGGTTGGTCGATAGTGAATGGGGTGAAGAGTAGAATGTCATCTGCATAAATCAGGCAGGAGATGTTGAAGGAGCGGATGATTGCACATATGGGCTGCATATATATATATTGAATAATAGGACAGATACTTCAGTTTATGCAATTCTAATATAAGATTAATATCTCTCCGCTTTAGAGGGTTATTTTAGAAGCACCCTCACATGTAAAATGCAGCATTTTTACATGTAGATTGGACTACATGTGTAAATGTGATTTTAGAAAGCCACTTTTTACATACGGGGGATGCTTGCCATCCCCGGAATTTGCAGACGGCACAAAATTATTCAAAATTGTTAAATACAAGAAGATTGCAAAATATTGCAAGAGGACTTTGAAAAATTGTGAGACTGGAAGTCCAAATGGCAGATGAAATTTTATGTAGACAAGTGCAAAGTTATGCACGAAGGGAAGAACAGCTCAAACTATATACAATGCAAGGCTTCATATGTAGCAGTCCCCACACAGGAAAATGATCTAGGTGTCATTATGGATAATACATTGAAATCCCCTACTTAGCGTGCAGCGGTGGCCAAGAAAGCTAATAGAATTCTAGGAATTATAAGGAAAGGAATGGTGAATAAAACAAAGGATGTCACTCGAGGTGCAACTGTACCTTGAGTATTGCATGCAGTTCTGATTGCTGCATCTAAAAAAAGATCTGGCAGAATTAGAAAAGGTACAGAGAAAGGCAATCAAAATGAAAAGTGGATGGAAGGATACCCCTTATGAGGAAAGGTTCAAAAGGTTTGGGCTCTTCAGCATGGAGAAGAGATGGCTGAGGAGAATATGATAGAGGTCTAATGAATAAAGTGGAATGAGTAAATGTGAATCGGTTGTTTACTCCTTTGAAAGGTACAGAAACAAGAGGGCACACAAAGAGGCCACTAAGGGCACTCATTCTGCTGCTCCTCACTATTTATTTATTTATTTACATTCTCTTATATACCGCGCTTTTTCCCATCAGTGCGGTTTACATGGAACATTTTACACACTTCAAACTGGTTGATCTGCGTTTACAATTAACAGGTACACGAACTTGGATCGAAACTTGGGTAACTATTTACATCTACCTTTTCTCTTTTATTTCTCCCTACACCCCTCCTCAGAAGCTCCGCTGTTCCAGCAGATCCCTTCTATCTGTGCCCTTCTCTTCTGCTGCCAATTCCAGACTTCGATCCTTCCACCTTGCTGCTCCTTATTTATTTATTTATTTAACAAGTCTTGTATCCCGCTTTTTCCTTCAATCAAAGCGGTCACAAAACAATACAATGTTATACAAAGGTAAGGATACAGGAAAGTGGGAAAACATCACACAGGGAAAACATGACAACATGATCTATGGTACATAAATTACATTACATTTAAACTACAATAAATATAGCGGTAAGCGGAACCAACCATGAGGCAGTTCATCTCCTGCTGATTGGTCAGCTCCGCTCCTGTGGAGGGACACCAAATCAGGACTTTTGGTGGCTGCCGCCACTCACCCCTCTCCTGCGATTGCAGTCATCTGCGAGGGATGAAAAGCAACCCCGCCATTCGTGCCCCACCTAAGGGCCACACCAAAGGCCCTTTGGCGTGGCCCTTATGAGCGGGCACTTAGGCATGGGCCCTTAGGCGTGGCCCCGCCTGCTGGGTCCAGCATTTAAATGAAGTCTGTGGCGCCCCGATTGGGCCTTGGTGGGGGGAGCGGGAGGGGCGAGCAGCTCCCGCTTACACCCCCGACGTCCGATTGGCAGCATCGGTTGCATAGGAGCAGAGGACTATCGCCTCCTGGCAGAGGGAGTATGACCCGTGCCCTCTTGTTTGTTCACACAGAACACTGCAACTTGGTTGTCGGTCAGGACCAGCACCAACTTATGCCTGGAGCAAACCACCTGAGTCTGTGCATCAGGCTTCATCTCTGCCCCATTTCAAATCCAGGCTGAAAACTCTTCGAGGCTACTTTTGGATCCTGATCTACTTAGTCTCCTAAGGGCCCAATTCAGAGACGCGGGTTGCACATTCCGGCAGGACATGCAGCCCTGCAAGCCATCCAGACCCTATTCCCCCCCCTGCTCTCCCCGCACGTCCTGAGCAATAGGACGGGGAGAGCCAGCGAGTGGCAGGATGGGCAGGGGCAGGGCAGAGTGGGGGCGGGCCATCCCCACAGGACATCCCCACAGGCAATCCCCACAGGACATCCCCACAGGACATCCCCACAGGCCATCCCCACAGGGCCATCCCCACAGGACATCCCCACAGGCCATCCCCACAGGGCCAAGTCAGGTCACGGCCCTTTACATCCTGCGGGGTCCATGGGGATGTGCTGCTTATTCTACTTCGAAGGTGGAATAAGCAACACTAATCCTGGCAATTGGGTCTGGGGTTCCCCCCCCCCCCCGGGGCTGGGTCCTGGTGTGGGGGGGTTCCAGTCACTTGATCGAGGCCCCGGCTGACCAGCTGTGGGTCGTGTGGCAGAGAAGAGGGAGGGCTGAGCTGCGGCAGCCAGGGGAGCCTGCGGAGAGCCTGCGAGGAGCCTGCGGGGAAGACGTCCCCCGCAGGCAGGCAGGGGCACACTGGGCCGTCCTTGGGCCCAATTCTGCATGCCGCGGGAATGGATCCTAACAGCCCATCTTACACGGGGACGTCCGGACAGCCCAGATGTGGAGCCTGATTCTGAGAGGGGGCACATGTTTCCTTACCACTCCCCTGGATATATCCTTGTCCTCAGCTGTTGTGTTTGTCTTGACTAGATTATAAACTCTGAGGGTGAAGCTACAGTCTCTTACAGGAAGTGCAACCGTTTTGGCGACAATGAGGGTTAAGGTACCCACCTAGACACCATCAAAGGTCTGCTATAGAGGTCTAGGCATCCACGGTAAACTTCTGCAAAATGACCTGTAAACTGCAGATTGACTGCTGTTCTTACTGATGTTTCTGCCATTGTTTCTTTTATCAAATTAATTTTATTACCAAACTTCAAAACCACATGGACTACAGTTGGCAACTAGTCAAAGCAACGGAGATGGCTTTTTCTTGAAGGAAAAGAAGGTCTGCTCTTTATATATATTCACAAAAAGCCCCCAAAATAACTCTCATAATAAATAAATATATACCTATGAAGAGTTAGAGTTACCATCAATTTTTAAATGCATTTGAAATAGTTTAAAAAACGTAACTTTCATCTTTGTGCAGTCCCAACCCTTTGAGTCAATGCTGCTGCCAAACCCGATGTTGACTCGAGTTTTACCCGCTGTTTTTTTGGGGCTGCCTCAGAAAAGGCTAAACAGCTACATGATACCCCCTGTCCTGAGGCAGCCCCAAAAAAAACTGCAGGTGAAACTCGTTGACATTGGGTTTGGCAATAGCATTGGCTCTAAGGATTGTGATTCTGCAAGGATGAAAGTTAAGTTTTTTTAAACTATTTCAAATGCATTTAAAAATGGAAAAAACAGTCCCATTGGCCTATGAATGAGAATGAGGGCGTGCAAGAGGGAAGCTTTACAGCGGGAAGTGTTTACCGTAAGTGCAGTCCCCTTGCCCTATCTCTGAGGCCTTTCCCTTCCCTTTAGAGCGGTCGTGTTGCAGATCTGAAGTAGCCGGAAAACTCTAACACTTCGTAGCTTTATATATATTCAACAGCGTGAGTCCAGCTGACTCAACATATTTTAATCTTTGGTTGAGCTTGAGACATTTTATAAGTAATAACTTTAATAGATCCTAATTTTCCATCACTCTGTAGAGTGCTTGTAGAAGGTGTTTGGCAGTGATTGGCAAGTTTCTAATCTCTAGAACAGAAAACAGTTGTCTGCAGATTCCCATTTGGTGATGGCATTTTTTTTAAAGCCTATGGAGATCACTTGCATCTTCTTTGCATGATGTTAAAGTTATTTATGTGTCAGTCTTTTCTACCAGCCGACCAGAATGCTGCTGCTTTTGCTGGTGATCTACATTTCTCTTGCTCTACCATAAACAGAGTCTCATGTTGAGATGTTAAAAAAGAAAAAAAATCAGTTCAAAGAGACCTGGCTGCTTTACATTTCCTGTTTGTTTTCATAGCCAGCTTACTGCAGTAGCCTGCCGACCCACGGCTACTCACGCCCAAAGAAGATAGGACATACTGGCTGAGAAGACCACTTCATTTTGAGACCACAGTATTCATTTGCAGCACAAAACTAGTAGAGAAGAGGCAGTGGGAGATTCTGCTCTTGCAGCTCTGTAGGCTCCCTACATTCTTCTTCAGCCCGAGTACCACGTCCATGAATCTTTCATATTAAGGAACAGATGGGGGAAGGGGATCACCAAGAACCAACTCTGCTTCTTTGCAAATTTTTAAAAACGTCCCTTTTAAATTCGTCCTCTAACTGTGATACAGAAGCTAGAATCCAAATCCTGCTATCCTGCATAACATACAAGCAGTTAATTAGACAGTGCAATCAGTAAAATTTGTTAGAATTATATTCGCATTTTACATTTTACTACACTTTGTGATATAATATATAGTGCTACCAGGTGTACACAGCATTTATCAAGGCCTTCCTCAGCAGACACTCCACCCACTACAGATGGTACAAAACACCACAGCACGCATCATTACAGACACCCCAAGGACCGAGCACATCCCTCCCGTCCTACAACAACTACACTGGCTCCCAATGGTGACAAGAGCTAAATACAAAATAATCATGATCATCTTCAAAATCATTCACCATCTCTCAGCAGACGTACTCCAAAATGTTATAACAAGGGACATCAGCAACAGACCAAGAAGAACCAATAACGACAACATGATCAGCACACCTTCAGATTATCACAAAACCAAACAAACAACATCAAAAAGAGCACCATCACTACTGGCATCCACACTATGGAACACCCTCCTAACGAGCCTGAGGGCGTTAGATGACCTCACAGACTCCCGCAAAGACCTCAAAACATTGTTATTTATAGAAACCTATGAGCATTCAGGCAACATCCCCTACCCAAACAGAAATACTACCACCTCCGCCAACTAAACACACATCCATCCTATCCACACACACAAGTCTATCATACCATGTTATTAAATACCTTCATGTTAAATGTTACCTCAATTGTACTATCTAAATGCTGTTAAGTAACTGTACTGTCTAAATGTTTACACGTACCGTAATGTTAAATGTAACCCTCCAATTGTTATGTGACGTAACTACCTTGATTGAAGGAAAAGGTGGCATACAAATCTGTCTAAATAAATAAATAAAATAAATACATATAATAGACAGTTCACATATTACAAATTACAGCCTAATCAGACAGACTATGGATATACATGCCAGAAATGGTATTTAATGGTGAAAATTCTGAAGAACTGAAGCAAATCTTAGTAAACTTGTAAGATATAATAGTACAACTTGGCAAACCAAAGAGCAGCAAATCATCTGGACCAGATGGTATATGCTCCAGAGTGCTGATAGAACTCAAAAAATTAAATTGCATGCATATGACATTGATGGGAAGATGGTGCCGTGAGACGGACGCTCGCTAACTGCTCTCTGCGGGGCTCCCACCTTCTCGCTTTCTTAGCAATTTCTTGTGTTGACTAATGCTAGATTCTGGCCGTAAGCAGAAGGCGAAGCTGTTCATGGTGATGACGGTGGCCCCATTGGAGGTAAACCAGTGAGTAGCAGACCCATAGATGCCTTTGTGAGGCCTGTTCATAAGGGCAAAGTTTCTCCGGCTGGCCTGCTTGGCATGGAAGGGGCAGAAGGAGGACCTCTGAACACTGCAGGGCCGGATATATCCTTGAGTCCGGAGAGTCGCATACCCCCAGAACAGCCTGCGGTGTTATCATTGCTGAAGAATTTGGAGGGGAGCCCACAAAGAGATTCTGTTTCTGCACTCGTTGTGCAACAGCCCAATCCTGGAATTGGGAATGGGGTCGTGGGCTCGGCAGTTGTGTATTCTGGAATGATGGAGGCCACGGAGGATGAGAGTGGGACACTCCAGCAGTCCTTTTGCCCTCAGATTTGACGGTAATGGGCATCAGGCAAACTCCGGAGGTTTTTACTATGGAACATTTATGGGAGACGTTTTCTTCTATGGAGTCATCTATTTCGACACAACTTCAGGCTCTCTCACAGCAGTTGACTGTATATGTGCAGCAGTTGGTGCAACAAGAAACTTATCAAGCTAATGTGAATTCCAAGGTGGCATTGATTGAAGGCCGCCTGGATCAGGTGCAAGAGACTGCCGTAGCGTTTGTGAAGGAATCTGAGGTCACTCACAGGAAGCTAGAATTTTTAGAAAATTCTGCTAGATGTCATAACCTGAGGGTGCTTAATTTTCCTAAGGTGCTTTCTATTTTGGGCCTAGAATTGTTTAAAAGGTTTTTGACCTCTGTACTGAAAGTTTCAGCTGAATCCCTAACTCCTATTTCTAAGGCTTTCTATCTACCTATTGCTTAGGCCAGAACTCCGGACAACCTTGAGCGGTCCTCAGCCCTGTCCTGTGATAGTCTCGATTTAATAGCATATTTGGAGAAGTCTGCCTCCGATTCTAGAATGACTAATACTTTATTGGTCACTCTGGCATTGGAGGCTGACAGAGACTGGTTATTGAAGTTGTTTTTCCATACTCCCAATAAAGTGTTCATGGATTCCTAGATTAGGATATTTCCCGATGTGTCAAGAGCCACTCATAAAGTGAGGAGAGAATGTTTGTTACTTAAATCTGGTGTGGTTCAACTGGGGGGGGGGCTTTTCTGTTTGCGTTTTCCATGTAAATACCTGGTTAAATTAGCTGGCGTTAGTTACCTTTTCTTTGAAGCCTCCCAGTTGACCTCATTTATTTCTTCCAGGCTGTACAGACCACATCCCCTCTACGACCTCCAGATGGGGAACCCACCTGTTGGGTAGGGTAAGATGACGTTATAAAGTATAGCCCCTTAGTGCTGTCCTTTTCCTGTATTGTATTGTAAGAGATATTTCCTATGATCGTGACCCATCTTGTTTCCACTTTTTGAGGACTTGAGGTCTGGTTTGCTAGATTGTTTCCTATTTTTTGTATTTCTACGTTGTATATGTTATTTCTGAATTTCAGACCTTTTCTGTGCAAGATTATTCTTGTTTATATTTTGAAAATTGCATAAATAAAAAATAAAAAAAATAAATTGCACGAATACTATTAGAATTTTATAACCTATCATTAAAATAGTCTACAGCACTCGAAGAGGAGGGTAGCCACATGCCAAGTTTTGAATAGGATTCTATGGGCGATCCGGCAAGATACAGACCAGTGAGCCTGATGTCAGTGCTGTGCAAAATGTTAGAAACTATTATAAAGGACAAAATTACAAAACACATAGATAGACAGGGCTTAAACATGGATTTAGCCGAGGTAAATCTTGCCTCACCAGTCTGCTAGATTTTTTTTAAGGTGTGAATAAATGTGGATAAAAGTGAGCCAGTTCATATAATATATATGGATTATCACAAAGCATTTGACAAAGTACTTCATGAAAGACGTCTGAGAAAATTAAGAAGCTATGGGATAGGAGGCAATGTATTACTGTTGACTGGAAATTTGTTAAAAGAGAGAAAATAGAAAGTAGAGTTAAATGGCCAATTTTCTCAATGGAAGAAGGTGAATAGTAAAGTACCCCAGGGATCTGTACTGGAGCCGGAGCTTTTTAGCATATTTATAAATGATCTGGAAATGGGAACAATGAGCGAAGCCATCAGATTTGCAGATGACACCAAATTGTTCAACGTTGTTAAATGCATGCACATTGTGAGAAATTGCAGGAGGAATTTGCGAGATTGTGAGACTGGGCATTGAACGGCACGTAAAATTGAATGTGGACAAATGCAAAGTGATGGATGTAAGGAAGAATAACCCCAATTATAGCTACACAATGCTAAGTTTCACATTAGCAGTCACCACTCTGGATCATGACACCACTTTGGAATGCAGGGCTACCATGAACAGGAATGACTAGGGATCACATCTACCATTGCCTCAGAAAAATCCAAGTTATCAATGTCCCTCTTTAATGTACATTGCCAAGTTGAAATTACAATGTAAACCACTTTGATTGAAATGATAAAGCAGTGTAAAAAACCACGCAGCACTGTACAGATACAGGTAAGAGACAGTCCCTGCTCATCTGAGCTGTCAGTCTAGTCAAGACAGACAACACACCAACTGGGGAGTAGTATGTTGAGGGGAATGGTAAGGAAACACATAGGAGCTGAACAGGAGGCTGAGGGGATTGGGATCCAAAAGCAGTCTCAAAGAAGTGAGCTTTTAGCCTGGATTTGAACAGGGCCACAAAAGAACCTGATGTATCGACTCGGGTAATTTGTTCCAGGTATAAGGTGCAGCAAGGTAGAAAAATCGAAGTCTAGAGTTGGCAGTGGAAGAGAAGGGCACAGACAGAAGGAATCTGCCAGAAGAGCGGAGTTCCCAAGGAGGGGTCTTGGGAGAGATAAAAAAGGAAAGGTAGTGAGGAGCAGCTGAATGAAGGCATTTATAGGTCAGTAGGAGAACTTTTTTTTTTTTTTTTTTTTTTTTTTTAAATATTTTATTTATTAAATTTTACAGTGAAAAAAAAAATAAAATTAGCTTTCAGAGAAAACAAATACAAGAGGCATAAAATATCCTTAAACAAATACATTAATAAGAATATAGCCCACATCAATGGGGAGAAATCCGTCCAATACAAAAGAAGATACAAGAAAACAAGAAAACAAGGCTATAACAGGCGAAGCCTGTAGCCAACTATACCGGTTTAATGAGCCCTCCCTACTCAAGGTTTATCAATAACCTTTAATTTCTCTCTATCCAGTAGCCATTTCTCTAAATCAGAAGGCATAAGAAAAATAAATCTGTCGCTATTTAAAGAAATATTACATTTACAGGGATATTTCAAAAAAAAATGTTGCCCCCAAAGCAACCACTCTTAATTTTAAAGAAAGAAAAGCTTTCCTGCGCATTTGAGTTGAGCGTGAAACATCGGGGAATATCAAGACCTTTGCTCCACAAAATTGCATCTCCTTTTTCTTAAAATAGGCTCTTAAAATATTTACCTTATCTTTTTCTGAAGAAAGGGTAACCAGCAAGGTAGCACGAGTGGATATGAGGTCTTGAGACTCCTCGAGAAAAGCAGTAAGATTAAACTTTTCCAAATCAACAGGAGAAGAAACCCCCTGATCCACATTGCCAGATGAAACATTTAATGGTAAGTAATAGCATTTAAGAATTAAACACGAATCGGCTAGTGGAAATAGGAGGACTTCTTTTAGATATTTCCGGAACAGTATCATTGGAGAGAGCAACATGCATAAAGGAAAATTCAAAATTCGCAAATTCCTAGAGCGATTTGCATTCTCTAGGTTCTCAATTTTTTGGTGCAAAAACAGACTATCCTTCATGTATGCAGCAACTGATTCAACCGAAGTAGAAACCAGGGGCTCTATTTTTGTCACCGTGGAGCGTAAAGCCCCAAGTTGGGAATCTAGAGAGCGAAATTTCTGAACCGTATCACTGGTAAATTGACACAAAGAAGAAATAGTTGCCGTTAAGGTATTTTCCGTGCGAGTTACCACACGCCAAATGTCCAATAAAGAGACTTCAGAAACTGGAAGTTCACTGGGAGGCCCAGAGGGGGGTTTCCAAGACACCACTCTCGGCAAATCCACAGTGCGCGAGAGATCATCAAAGGAAACTTCAGCTGAAAGCTCAAGAAAGCCAGGAGGAAGGGGAGGGGTTCGCTCCACTGAGCTTAGACTCACGCCCTCAACAGTGAGATTATCGGGAACAGTACCTGAGACGATGTTTCTGGGCGTAGACACCACATGTTTTCTCCATGGCACCGGTCTGCGATGTATCCTTGGAAAGCTTTTTCTTACGTTTACCAGGCATTCTGACAACATCAACTGCTTAAGCTCCAAAAGGCTCCAAAGGGGCTCACAAGGGGCGATGATCATGCCCCTTGAGAAACCGCCCCTTAGGAAAACGCGCCGACGGCTTAGCGCCGATAGGGCTTCAGAGAAATAGGGGTCATACGATGACGTCAGCAGGGCTGCCCGCTCTGCTCGCCCGGCTCGGAACCGGCCCCTCTCTCACACAGGGCACCGGCCTGCTGAAGGACACTCCCGAAGAAGGTAAGCAGCAAGGTCTTTTATCGGAGCCTGCGGTGACGTCAGCAGGGCTGCCCGCTCTGCTCGCCCGGCTCGGAACCGGCCCCTCTCTCACACAGGGCACCGGCCTGCTGAAGGACACTCCGAAGAAGGTAAGCAGCAAGGTCTTTTTATCGGAGCCTGCGGTGACGTCAGCAGGGCTGCCCGCTCTGCTCGCCCGGCTCGGAACCGGCCCCTCTCTCACACAGGGCACCGGCCTGCTGAAGGACACTCCCGAAGAAGGTAAGCAGCAAGGTCTTTTTATCGGAGCCTGCGGTGACGTCAGCAGGGCTGCCCGCTCTGCTCGCCCGGCTCGGAACCGGCCCCTCTCTCACACAGGGCACCGGCCTGCTGAAGGACACTCCCCCAGTAGGAGAACTTTGAACTGGATGCGGAAACAGATAGAGAGCCAGTTAAGTGTCTTGAGGGGTGATGTGAGCATAGCAACCCTTATGGAAGATTAGCCGTGGAGCTGAGTTTTGAACAGACTGAAGAAGGGAGAGATGATTCAGAAGAAGACCAGTAAGGAGGAGATTGCTATAGTCTAGACAGGAGGTGACTAGAAAATGGATAAGGGTCTCTTAGTAGTGTGTTCAGAAAGGAAGGGACGGATTTTGCCCATGTTATAGAGAAAGAAACAACAGGTTTTTAGTTATCTGTTGGATGTGTGTGGAGAAACAGAGTGAGGAGCGGTACAGTTATCTATGTGCAAAATAGCAGCTTTCTAAAATCCTGTTTATGGTGTTTTACACTTGCTATTTACTTGTGAAGATCATTCTAAAATAGCTCTCGATTTCTCTTGCTTCAGTGGCAGAACATTTTTATTTGTTCAGTTCACACCTTTCCAGTAGAAAGACAAGGAAAGTTACAATCAAATAGAGCAAGCATTTCTCTGGCCCCAGAGGATTTGTAATCTAAACTCATGTAGGAAGCAATGGAGAACTACGTGACTCACTCAATGCCCCAAAGAGTCTAGTGGGATTTGAACTACGGTCGCTTGGGTCATTAAACCACTGCTCTAACCACTAAGCTCCTCCTAGGTTATGTTGCTATTGCCATGCCTATAAAAATCTCTGTGAATACTTTTTTAAGCAGGGAAGGAGAGAACAACATTTTGCAGGCTTGATGTAATGGGTGGGAAAGTGATGTGATTGGAATGACAGTGTTGAGTTGTGGTATTTTTTTTGTTGACTTGAATCTCCACTAGCACCACCTCCCCTAAGGGACCAGTCCTTCACGTTGAGTCAATGGCCAGCTTGTGATTCCCTTTCTTTTCCTGCCCTGCTGGGCCAAGAAGCTGCTGGCAGACTGCTAGGACTGTTGATGCCAGCTTTTCAATCCTACTATTCAGTAAGCAAACATAGTGAATGGTTATTTCTTAACACGGCTAAAGCAGACTTTCCAGTGAATACACATTTACAAACTAAGTTCTTCCTGTTTTGGAATACATTTTTAAGTGAAAGCTGAAATTTCTGGAGGGTCTAATGATAATTGTTCAGTTCCATGAGGGACTAAAACATTATTTCAATGCCTACTATGAAGCGCGTGTGCACTAATATATGTACATAAGTGTGAGTTTTGGGTCAGAGTGTGCAATCTACGTTAATAGATATTAGTGATATGGAATACAAACTTTGTGGCGTTACATTACAGCAGGTTTGCTGCAAGACTGGGTGATTTAATACATTGGCAATTATAACTAGAATTCCTAAAAAAGTTGACCCTGTTGAAATGCTCCCTCAGAGCTGTATAACGCTAAATTGCAGTCCTAGACATCTTTCCAACCCGTGATGTGGGATCTTTACAAAGCACACTGTAAAAATAACACATAGCTTTGTGCTGAAATTTGAATCTCAGGTTGGGATCCTTTTGTTTCAATTGGCAGTAGCCAGTTCTGGATGCTACCGTCAGATTGTCGAGGCACATTGAAATAACTTCAGAAGAATGTGTAGCTCTGCATTTTACTGTATATATTCATGGAGGGCACCTCTGAAGACCTGACCATGGGCTTAGAAGAGAATTTTAGAAGGGATGTCAGAGTGCAATCTGGGGCATCTCTGCCAGAAAGTCTGAAAAAAAATGTAGGCACCTAACTTTTGAATACAATATTATTATCATTTATGTAACAATCACCTTTTAAGGCTATTGTTAATTTTTATTTGAAGCATTACCAAATGTTACTCCAAGTTCATTGTTTGTTATCAACAGTTTCCATATGGTTTTGAGTTCTATGTTAACTCTGTTCTAAAATTGTTCTCTGAAAAATTGTTCGCTGTAAAATAATAGCTTCTCTATTATTAACTTTTGTTACATGTAAACCGCTACTGATCTCTGGAAGTGGCGGTATAGAAAAATTGTATAAATAAATAAATAAAATAGGCACGTCTAGACGCAGACATGATTTCACATACGTGGACATGCTGGATATGGACATCTACGGGGGCATCTACGCAACATCCCCAGCATCTTATTCCAGAGTCTGAATGTCTAGAATAGCCTAATGGTTAGAAGAGTGGGCTAGGGTTAAAAATCCCACTGTTGATGTTGTTGCCATTGTGCTGAGTGCTAGGGGTGGTAGAGTGCTCTCTTCTCTACACTCTCTGGACGTTTTTCAGCCAAAATGAGCACCGTTTATGCCTGGAGCATGTCTAAATTTAGACCTGACGCAGGATATCCATGATGTTTCCGAAATCAGGTGGAGACGTCCAGGTTTCTGGGAATGCCTCCACCATGCCCCTGTTCAGACTGAGACGTCCCCAGAGCCAGCCTCTAAAATGGCTTTGGACATTTCTATGCCCATTTTTGGATGCCCAAATCACTAATAGGGCTTCTAAAATGACCTCCATGATGTACAAAGGAATTTTCTCGTTCATGCCTTTCCAGCCAGCAGGAGCTCAAACCCGTTGCAGCATGCTAGGTTGCACTTTCATCATACAAGGATTTAAAGAACATATTCGTAGATGATTTCTGAAATAAGGGACAATAAACAGGGCAAAGGAAGAAGAAGGCAGCTTAGGATGAAATCACCTGTGAAACAAAATGAAGGGGGTGGGGGGAGATTCATCAGTTATCCTTTGGAATGGTTTAACTTTCACTACAAAATGTGACGTGTTAAGGACGGTGGCTATGTAGCTTCATTTCAAGGGAGACATGCTGTCCCAGCTCTGGTTTACCCTGCAAGGACATGCAGTTCTGATTTTCCTATGACATGTGGGACTCTGTTTTCACATATGCAGTAGAGTCTTTTGCTTATTGATTTGGATTTCCCAGTAGTAGCTGAAGGCAACCACGTTCAGGTAGAGCAAGCACTTCCCAGTCTTAGGTGAGCTTAGATTGCACCTGAGGCAATAGAACCATAAGTGACTTGCCCAAGGCCACGAAGAAGCGGCAGTAGGATTTAAACCCTGGTCTCTCTACGATCTAAGCTGTTAGCATGAACCATTAGGCTACTTCTGCATTGCAGAGGAAAGTGGTGTGGGATAAGATATGATATGATTACCACTTACAAATGCTTGTCTAGTTCAGTGAGCCAACCAGCTAGACAAAAGGAATGAAACAAAATGAAAAATGCACCTTTTCATTTAAAAGCAAAGCACAAAAAAATGACAAAGCTCATTTTTTGTCGCTTTTTATTTTGTTTATAGCATGGAAAATACCCTAAAAATGAAACTAAAGGTGGCTGGTGTGTACCCTTCTTCTACACATAGGTTTATTTGTGCAAGATGGAAAGAACAGAAGAGCATTGTTTGAAGCTATGAAAAGAGAATTTTACTTTGATTTTTGGAAACAACTTTACTGACTGAAAGACCAGGCTATGATGTATACTCTATGTACTCTAGAAGGTTGTACTTCTAATATCATTGCACATTTTTGCATAAAACCTAATTAGGGTCTTAAAGGATACTCTTGTAATGTATTTGATATTATCGAAGGCCTGATTTCCTAAGGCTTTTCTCCCTTTCCAAGGGTAATTTCCAGAAGCATTTCAGTGCTTTATTGTTGCCTTAAGCATGGCCTGATACAAAATTGCACACTCAGAAGCAGGTACATTTATGCACATATGAAGACATATTTTCGAAAGACCATTTAGTTGCCCCCTGGGAAATGCAACTAAAAACATCCAAAATTCCATGGGAGGGACAGTAAAGAAGGTGGACTCATGTAAATCCATTTTAAAACTGTTCTACCTCCACCCCAAAAGATAAACATCTCTGTCAACATCAAGGAAAACAAGGGCATGCAGAATAAAGCCCCAGACATGTGTAAGAGACCACATAGAAACTGCATAAAAACATGGATGTTTGCATCATAGATATTAGCAGTTCCACTAACATACATGTGTCTGTATATTGCAACATACATATCTTGGCCTCAGGGGTGGCCCAAGGGAGGTGCAGAGCCATGTGCGCAGACTCACTGTGGGGCCTCATTTGCATAAATATTTGCATAATGTTAACATGCACTAACATGCCTCTTAATGAGTGTATTGATAAAGAAAGACTACCTGATTTCTACATTACTATATTCCAGTGCCAATCACCAGGCAAATTAGGAAGTACTACAAACACTGCCCATTTAGAACCCATAGCAAACCCACCGTATCATAACAGCACTACCAGGACTCACAAAGCACCAAACCCTACCTATCAAAAGGCAACACTGCAAATATTAAACCAATACATCTCAGAGAATACCAATTCATCTCCTACTGGGGAAAGAGAACAAGTGGCACTGTCAAATAGAAACTGCATAAAAAGAATACCTCAGCTCGGTTACACATGCAGATCATAGAGCACCACCAAACAAAGAACAAGGGATCACAATTTAGAAATAGGAAGACAATAATTAAACTGGGAACTCCAAAAGCCAAACTTGGAATGTACAAAAATACTGCAGAAATACAACTATGAATTAATTTCCTCTTGTACTAAACAAAATTTTATTTATTTTTATTTATTTGAACATTTTTTATATACCGCCCCTTCCATCGATCAGAGGCGGTTTACATTGAACAACATTCCAGGGTCCTGGTTACAGAGAACATTTCAAACTATAATACAATAAACTATTTACATATTACAAATCAGTTTAAATAAACCGAGATGTAATGAAGGCTAGATCTGAATTATTTACATACTGTATTTACAGCAGAACAGAATACAGGCAGATGTTAAAGACACACATTTCCCAGAGCTGACAAATTCCAGTTAATAAATTCAAAATAAAAAAGTATTTTTCTACCTTTTGTTGTTTGTGCATTTTATTTTTCAGTTGCAATTGCTCCAGTCACTTTCTTCTGGTTTCTTTTTGTCTTCTGCTAACTCTTCATTGACTGCTGTCCATTTGTCCTTTCTTCTCTCTTCTAGTTTTTTTTTCCATTCTCTCTACATCTGCTTTAACATACTGATCTTTCTCCTTTTACTCTTTCCTCCATTTCTTTCTTTATTTCTTTTTCATCCACTCAAATTTTACCCCTCCATCCTCAATCCCCACTTACTCTCCAACTACCTGGCCAATTGTAGATTTTTCTTCCCTCCCACACAAAATATTTTTCCCCTCTCCATCCTCACTCACCCAGCCCCATCCCATTCTAGTCCTCCCCCAACATCAGCTCCCTTCTAGTTCCAGCCCCACCCAGCATCCTCTCCCTTCTAGTCCCATTCTCCCATCCCCCTGCATCAGCCCATTTCCAGTCCTAGTCCCCTGTCAGCCCATTTCCAATCCTAGCCTCTCCATCAGCCCATTTCCAATCCTAGCCCCCCATCAGCCCTTCCCAGTCCTATCCTAGCCCCCCATCAGCCCATTTACAGTGCTATTCTAGCCCTTCCATCAGTCCATTTCCAATCCAAGCCCCCCATCAGCCCATTTACAGTCCTATCCTAGCCCCTCCATCAGCCCATTTACAGTCCTATCCTAGCCCCTCCATCAGCCCATTTCCAGTCCTAGCTCCCCTGCACTCAGTCAATTTCCAGTCCAAGCCTCCCCCCCAATCAGCCCATTTCCAGTCCTAGCTCCTCCCCACTCAGCCCATTTCCAGTCCAAGCCCCCCTCCCCATCAGCTATTTTCAGTCTTAGCCCCCCCTCCCCAAAGAGCCCCATGACTGTCTAACAGGCTTTAGAGGGAACTGGAGAGACCCTGGCTCACCTCTGATGCCGCCAAAGTGAAAAGCACCTTTTTTCTTCACTTTGGAAGCTGCATTGTAGTATAAGACGCTGGCGCGCCGGGGTCAAAGGGGACTTCCTGTTTCTGGCACTCAGCACGCCAGCATCCTATACTACAATACAACTGCCGAAGTGAAGAAAAAAGGCGTTTTTCACTTCGGCGGCTGTCAGAGGTGAACCGGGGCCTTTCCGGCTCCCTCTAAAACCATCCTGCCTGCTGGCGCCAAATATGAGATGTTGTTTGTGCGAGGCCCCCTGAAGTGCAGGGCCCTGTGCAAAGAACATTCTCGCACAATGGACGGGCCGGCCCTGCTTGGCTTGTCATTCTGCAAATGGAGATATGTATTGCCATGGCAATACTGAAAGAGGCTGATTCTTACCTGCTGTCCGTCTTATAGCAATAAGAGACAATGGCTTGTCATCACTAGCGTTGTCAGTTGGCTGAAACAAGCACTTTCCGAATTCCTATTCATGCTAAGGAGCAGATCTAGACATGGACGTGTCTGTTACCGGGTGTAAACATACTGTTCCATTCTTAATCGGATGCCTATGTATATCTTTTCTGGAACATCATGAATGTGCCTCCGCATGCCCCTATATGACTTAGACGTGATAATGCCAGAAACATGTAAATTTGGGTCTTTTAAAAATTGCTGTTGTGATATGGAATGTGAATGTGCACTTTCAGAAGTAAACATCACGAATAGAGCTTCTAAAATGACCCCCATAGCCTGTATATACATTTTACCAAAATGTACAGTTATAAAATTACCTCCTTAGGGTCAATAGGATAAAAGTTTAGTAAATAAAATCCTGAGTAGGTTAGTTTGTCCTAGATAACCAGACGACAGCTAAACTTGATTGGCATATTTGTAGTCATCAACTGTAGTGTCCAATCTTAATCATGGAAGTAAAGACTAAGGATATCTATTTACTATGAAAAAAGATTTTGGGCTTGCAAATGTATCTTATAAGAACTTCTGCTGTTCTGATAAGAGTCACTTTGGGGGTCATGTGCTAACAACATGCACTAACATCATTAATGTGTGCTATTTACCACAGGGTCCACTGCTTAAATTAAGCCTTGCAATAAACAATGTACATTAACCACATTAACACTTGCTGTTAGTAAATGGCCCCATTTGTATTGAAGGCAAAATATTTTGTCCCATACTGTGTTCAGCATGCAGATTCCTTGATATAAGGTTCTGTGAAAGAAGAGCATTGAACGCTCCTTTTAGGTGGGCACAAAAACAATTTGAGATACCTCACGAAGGTTACAGACATCAAGAAGTGTTAAGTATGAATCTGTAGCTATGGATTTCAGATATAAGCCTTGGTATGTAGACTGACTTGGGATAACTGAAATCATATTGAATTTTTCTACCCTCTTTGACCCAAAGAAGTTACAACATGTAGGGCATAGCACCTTCTCCCTCTATGCGTTTGCCATGGGACTCGTCCTTTCTCTCGTTCAATTGGCTGATGAGAACAATCGAGCAGCAAAGGCATGATGGAGAAATTGTTCGCAATCAGACTGGGCCAGAACAGAATGTTTTCTGTCATAGCCAATAAGTAAGAAGCGAGGTAAATCTTGTGCATGAGCACATATGCTCAGTGCAGTAGACGGCCCTCTGGAAGGGAAAATCAAGTGCTTTCAGTTGGAAATCCTTCTGGCAGGAACACATTAGATAATTAAAAACTATGCAGTTACCAAATGCGTGGGTCTGCTTTGTGTCCCAGTAAAGAGAAGCAGAACCCCCTGTAGACTCTTCCTAGCAGGCGAGGCTTTGGCTCAGAAAAGTGGGCAGCTTGACATGTGATCTTCAGGGACTTGATTCAGATGGGCTCAAAAATTCAAGTGTTTGTGTCAGATCTCGGAAAGTGATCAAACACAGAGCAGTAGGATTCCAATTTCAAATCTGAAAAAAGAGGTTGCATTTGTGAATTTCATTGGCATATTCTTAACTTTTCCCCTTGGGCAAGCCAAGATGTCCCAGTGCAGAAGGGTGGCGCTGGAATTGCAGTTGCCAGAATGGTTTCATTCTCAGTTCCAGTGATAATTGGATGAGGAACACCAGTGAGATTCCTCCACCTGTGTGTGAATGCTAGTTTCATATGCATTCAACAAGGATGGGCCACTCCTGTCTTTGATGGTCACCAAATGGTCACATTTTCAGGATAACCTGACTGAATATGCATGAAATAGATTTGCATACTGCTGTGTATTTTTGAGGAAGTGTGAATGCTAATCATATTCATGCATATCCATTAGGGTTATCCTGAAAACTCAGAATATAGTTATAGTTATCCTCAATGTAAACCGCCTTGATAATCTTTGAAAGGCAGCATAAAAGAAATGCTAAATAAATAATATAAATAAACAAATTAGTGGCTCTCGAGGATTGTACTAAAATTCCATGGTCCAATGTAGGGGTAGACAGTCTTGTTTGTCCAGTTTGTTCTAGAAATGAAAGGATCTGTATCTCTCTGCCAACATAGCCATTTCAATCCAAGAGGATAGCTTCCCTGCACTGGGCTTTTCCCCTTCTGTACCACATGAGATCATAATCAGAAGTGATGTGAGGATTCTATAAGAATAATGCACATACTATGACAACAATGGACCTCACTCCTAAACAAGGAGTGTGATCTCGGTCTCCCAGTTGTACTGCTAATACTCACCACACCTTCTGTGTGGACATTGAGATGTACAGTTTAGAGGAAGCACAACCTGAGTCATCCCGTTCTAGAGGTGAAAGGCTCTGGATCAATCAATTGAATCATTTAGAGGCCGATTCTGTGCTGGGCATGTCCGGACCGTCTGGACATCCAAGAAATGGACGGGGCATATCTATATCTGATTCTGCAACTGTGGGAGCTGTACATCTGGGTGCTTCGGCATGCCCTGGCTCCGCCCCCTCTCTGCCCCCACCCCTCCCCCTCCCGTCCCCGTCCAGTGCTCCTCGCACAAACCCTCTATACATGTGGGGAGCGCTGGGACTAGAATTCCATCACGGGCCTGTTCATGGGTTGTATGTCCAATCCGGACGTACAACCCCACTATTCGGGCTTCAGAATCTACCCCTTAGTCCTCCAGGGTGTGTCATTAGGAATCTATAGTACATATAAGGCTAGCAGACAGACTTTAAATATCACTCTGTAAAGAAACTGCATTCAGCATGCTTTCAGAATTCTTCAGTTTCTTGACTACAGAATTGCAAGAATCTGCTTTGATCCTCACATGGGCTCAGTGACAAATATAGGTTAATGGGAAATTAAAGAAACCCTCTTCACACACCCACACATGCTCCTCCAAGCTCCAATTCCTCTTTCACTCCAGTGTTTCAATCCTCTCTTAATATCACTTTGTTTGGATAGGTGATAAAGATCTTAGGAGCTCCACAAGTGTTCTGCACCTGCTCACAAAGCCCTGGTCTCCCAGCTGCCGTTTCCAGAGAAAAAGAGTTTTTGATTGGCTGTGGTGAGCAGCCACTGAAAGCTGATCTGCTTGGCCTGTCCTCCAAGGGATTTTACTGGTGTTAGGCTACTTGTTGACAGGATAAAGCATTGCAAATGAACTCCTTGCATCGTACAGGAAAGGCAAAGTAGATGAATTGTTTTAATAACATCAATTTTGTCATTCATTTCCTCTAATATAGGCCAAAACTGTTATGCCTATGGTTTTATGACATTGGTTTCCATCCAGAGCTCTTTAACATACATGAAAAGTTATGGGTCTGTAAGCCAGCCTACCCAATAACCACTCAACATACACAAGAGCAGATTATTCAAACTATACCTTGTGCCATCGCCAATGGAAATGGGAAAAATGGAAGGGCTGTGTCATTTTGGTTGGTTTCAGTTTCACGTGGTTGCAATAGTTTATGTTTGGAAAAGGGATACAAGATAATATAACTTTAATCCTTTTCTTCCCCAGGTTTCCCCAAGCCAGCATTACATCTTAGATAGTAATAAAATTGGATTTGCTTTTGGCTTTTTCGCATATAACCTGTGATTAATTGTCCATCTACATTCAGCACTACTGAATCCCTTTAACCTCCCTTGAGAGTCCTTTGTAAGAGTGAGGGAGTCCACTTTCCATTATAATTTGTTCAATTTTTAGATTATCATCAATAGGGTTTTCTGAAGATCTAGTGCATTATTTTCTCTGTAAGTTTATGAGGAAATAGTTAATATACCTGTCCAGAGTATCATATCGTCTAGCCCACAACAATAGAAGGGTTACAACTTTCTAATTTGTTCAGTTCATGAACTGAGGAAAATTCTCATACATTCCAACTTGCATTGTGCCAAAGACAACTTCCTTCTGGAGTTTGTAAGATGTAATATGGACAGGCAAACTATCAAGACGTGCTTGGAAATTGATTTTAATCAGGCATCAATATGACAGGAAATATTTCTGTATCTTTCTGTCATATTTTCTTGGTCACTGACTGCATTTCTTGGGGCTGATTTCTGCAAATGGGCTAGTTCTGCACATACTATTTATTTATTTATGACAGTAATTAACCCCACTCCTAAGTCAGGGTAGACAATGATCTCAGTCTCTCAAATTTACTACAAATCCAGCCTGTGGCACCCAACACGATGGAAAATATTCAGTATCTTTCTGCCACATCTTCTTGGTCTGACTGCATTTCTTGGTACTTCAGGATCTTCTCCCTCTCCACGTGATTCACAGAATAATCACTCTGGTTTTTTTTCTCCTTTACTACTATGCAGAAGTCCTGGCCATGCTGCCCCCCCCCCCCCCACGCCAAGCCACACTGCCCTCATCCCCCCCCATACTGAACCACAGTATGGGTGGAGGCAGCTTGGCTTGGTGTGGAAGGAACAGTCCACAGCACGCCATGTGCTTTGACACACATGGCCTACCACCTCTGACATCCCCATCACAACTTCCTGTCAGAGGGGAGTCAAAAGCAGCTGGCCATGTATGCCAAAGCACACAGCCTGCTGCAGGCGCCATAGTGTACTGCCCACAGAGGTCTGCTGCCCTAGGCAGCTGGATGGGCCGGCCCTGCCACTACGTCAGGTTTTCTTGCATCCAGTTTTTAATCAGTTGGAATGGGAATGCGCCAAGCAATCATAATCTCTTTATTCTCCATTATTCTTTTAGGGTCGTGATCCCAGTGCTTTTCCATTGTAATGTTTAACGTGTCTAATAGATGAGACATGCCTTTCTGAATAAAACTTTTCTGTCCTCAGAACTTCGCAGCCAGCTGCAAGACGAATATCATCTACATGTTGGGTTTCCCAGTTTTTTCTATGCTCGATGTAAATCATCTCATCCTTAATCCACTGTCCTGGGCTGCAACTATCAGTCTATCATCCTTTGGTTTCAGTTTTTTCTCCTTTGCCATTCTTGTATCTGGCTTCAATCGATGAATGGTTCCCGGAGTAACTACTATATTTATGTATTTGCCACTTGTTCTTTGTTTGCTGATTCTAATTCTTTGAAGGGTTTTTTTTTCTCTTGTTTGGCAACTTCTATTGCTTCCTTCCCTATTTGTACTGGTGGAGTCTCATCCATCCCTTCTCCTTGTCTGAGTTTTGTCCGAGCTTGATGATGGAGACAGATTCTAGATTGATTTTCATATTTAAATATTTTTTGCATATTTCAATCTGGTGACAATGTTAAGTATGCCTGGAGGTCTATGATAGTGGCTCTCTATGTATAATCTCTTTTGATGAGGCCCATTCCTCCTTCAGTTCAAGAAATAGTCTTGGCATGGAAGAGTTTTCTTGTTCGTACATCCAATTTTTCACAATCTTTAAGATGCCAGTCTACAGCTCCAAAGCTAAAGGAGAGTACAGGAATTGCCAGATGATAAATGGCTTGTAACTTATTTCATGATGTTAAGAACTTTTCAATTACAAGTTTAATCTCCTGTAATATTCTTTATTGATCTTTTCTCTTAGTCACTTACCTATCAATCTGCTGAATCATTATTGAAGGGGCATCACAGATTTTTCAGTCTTTAGAGTCAAAACAAAGAGCAGTACTAGAGTTTACAACATGTCAATTTATTAACTTGAGGAGAAGTCCTAGACATCCTCAATGTTGGTCAAATAGGTTGGAGCAAGTCTTGTTAATCGAATAGATTAATTTCCTGAAGTATGAAGATGGCTTCCCTTAAGTTTATGAAGGCTAATGATTTGTGAAAGAGAATGACTGAGAATCAGGATGCTATCCCAAAGGCGTGACATAGTTAGAAGATATGTGGTATTCTCACAAGTGAATTTTTTTAACTGATTTATGTACAAGGTCATAGTAGGCAAAAAAGTGCATAAAGTTTACAAGATAGTTGCTTTGCATCATTTTGAAATGACATATCTTTTGCCCCAAGTTTCCTGAAACTTCTGGCATGGAAAATTCCCATAGGAAAAAGAATATCATCACAGACCTCAGCTGGTAGAGCAGAGCAAGAGCAAAGTTGTCTTCATAAGAAAGCAAAGAGACATACTGAGAACAACCGGTTCTAGTGCTTCAGAGCTCATGTATTTACTTGGGTGATACTAACAGTGACAAGAAAATGACTTTCTGCTTTTGGTCTCCTATTGGTAATCCGGATTTTGCTAAGCTTTTGCTTTTGCACTTAGATTGACTTACTGATACCCAACTCACGGGTGCTCCATTCCATGCGTAGAAAGGATATCAGGGAGAAGGGCAGATAACTAAGGAAAGGTTATAAAAACAAAGGGGGGGTATTCAGCGCTGGTGGCTAGCGCTGCTAATGCAACTAGCCACTGGCGCTGAAAGTTAAACCTGGATATTCAATGACAGCATCATATCTGACCCTGACACTGAATATTTGCATTCGTTGGATTGCCACAAGGATAACCAGGCAGCAGCAATATTGAGCCGCTGCCTGGTTCACTAACATGGTGAAAATTAGGTCAGGGCTTCCTGCACCGGGCTTTCACCACATATTACTAACCAGATAGAGGTTGAATATTGCTGCCCAGTTAGCGATGGGCACCCCCCTCTGCTCCTCTTCAGAACGCCCTTGGAACGCCCCGATGCTAACCACTTAGCATCGGGGTGTGTAGCAGCAGCACCCGGGGCTATTCAGTGGTACAAACTGTATTAGTGATGCTGAATAGCATGCAGCGTGGCATTTACATGGTTTGGTCCGTCTGCAAACCATGTAATTACCTTTGAAAATGCCTCCCATAAGGTATAAAGAAGAACCTTAAAATGGAGAAACAAAAAAAGCTATTTGAAGAGCAAAAAACCTTTCTATTAGGAACATAAATAAAAGTGGGAGGTAAAGGAGGACACTATGGTTTCAAAAGAAGTAGCTGAAAAGGTAAGGAAAAAAAGGTTAGCCTTCATAAATTATAAGAGATCACAGAAAGAGGTAGACAAGCAGTAATGTCTGGAGAAGCTAAAGGAAACTAGTAAAGTAGTCAGGAAAGCAAAAATGCTAATATAAGAAAAAACAGCCATTACAGTAGAACATAAGGACAATACTTTTTTCTAGGTATGTTAATTGTAGGATGAAGTGCAATGATGATATTGTGAGACTTGAGGGTGAAGGGGAGGAATATGTAGAGACTGATGAGGATAAAGCAGAATTTCTTCACAAATATTTCTGCTCTGTGTTCACAGATGAAGGGCCAGGAAGAGGACTTCAGAAAACAAACACATATTAGGAATGGAAGCGAGGTAGAAATCAGAACTATTTCAAGAAGAAGACTGTGTTCATAAGTAGTTAGCAAAACTGAAAATAGACAAAGCGATGGGGCCAGATGGGCAGATGGAATTTTATTTATTTTATTTATTTGCAACGTTTTTATATACCGCCATTTCCCAAGATCAGTGGCAGTTTACATTGAACATAAGTCAAAATACAGAGAACAATGTGAAAATACAGAGAAATGATAATAACTATCAACAAATACTTGTAACTCTAAGCAACTTTGTACAGTTATGAAAGTTCAGAACTATTTACAGTTTTGACATAATTTACATATATACATGTTTTAGATATCAGCTTAGGTAGGAATGTGGGTAGTAGTAAATTGAATGCGGGGGAGTATATCAATAGATATCAGCTTAGGTAGGAATGTGGGTAGTAATAAATTGAATAGAATACTAGATATAGACTATATTATGGAGGATGGGAAGTCGTATCCATATCAATCGATATTGGAATAATGTTATGTGAAGAGGTGAGTTTTTAGTTCTCTACGAAACATTTGTAGGTCTTTTATCTCCCTAAGCTGAGTAGGGAGGTTATTCCACAAAGTTGGTGCAATATATGAGAAGGCGTTGCTGCTTGTTGTTTGTTTAGTTTTCCTTATTAAGTCAGGGACTAGGATAGTATTGAGATTCCTTCTTCTTCTAGTTCTGCTATCAGGTGGGTTATGAATCAATGTGGATAGGAATTTATCTGAGGGTATGAAAAGAACTTAGAGAAGTACTGGCAGCTCTGCTAGCTAACCGTGTCAATGCTTCTTTAGTGGTCCTGGAGGCCTGGAGATGGCAAACGTGGTTCCTGTCCACAAAAGCAGAAATATGGAAGAGGGTGGTAACTAGACTGCTTAGTCTGACCTCTGTGATAAGCTAATAGGAATGTTATTAAAGCAGAGGATTTATTTATTAGCATTTAGCACACACCTTTCCAGTGGTAGTTCAAGGCAAGTTACAGTCAGGTACTGTAGATGTTTCCCTATTCCCAGGTTTACAATCTAAGCATGGTGCAGTTCCTGGAATCCAAGGGATTACAAGATCTAAGATAGCATAGCTTCATTAGAGGTAGGTCTTATCAGACAAATCTGATTGATTTCTTTGACTGGGTGATCAGAGAATTGGATTGGAAGAGAATGCTAGATGTGGTATAGTTGGATTCCTGCAAGGTCTCGACACTGTTCCACATCAGTGGCTTCTAAATAAACAAAGTGCCCTTAGGATGAACCCTAAAGCAACTGAATGGGTAAGAAACTGATTGAATGGGAAGCACCAGAGGATAATAGTAAATGGATTTCACTCTGAAGATAGGGGCGTTACCAGTGGTGTACTACAGAGATCAGTCCTTGGTCCTGTTCTTTATAACATTTTTGTAAGCGATATTGTGGAAGGTTTCTTGAGAAACATATGCCTCTTTGAAGATGATACCAAAATTTGCAACAAGGTAGACACCTTAGAAGGTGTGGAAAACATGAGTGGGATCTGTTGAAACCTGAAGAATGGTTGAGAATTTGGCAGCTAATATTTAATGCTAAAAATTCAAGGTCATGCATCTGGGCTGCAAAAACCCAAAGGAGCAGTGTGGTGCAATATAGGGAGTGAAGTGCTTCAATGCATAGAAGAAGAGAGGGACCTGAGGCTGATCACATCAGATGATCTTAAAGTGGCCAAAGGTAGAAAAGGTGACAACAAAAGCCAGAAGGATGCTTCGTTGCATAGAGATAGATTGGCCAGTAGGAAAATGAGGCAACAGTGCCTTTGTACAAGTCTCTAGTGAGACTTCCTTTGGACTACTGTGTACAATGCTGGAGCCCACACCATCAGAAGAATATAAACAGGATGGAATCGTTCTAGAGGGCAGCTATTAAAATGGCCAGTGATCTTCATCATAAGGCATATAGGGATAGGCTTAACGATCTCTACATGAATACTTTGAAGGAAAGGCAGGAGAGAGGTATTTGATTGAGACATTTAAATACCTGGATCTCTTGCAATTGAAAGGAAGCTCTGAAATGAAGGGTCTTAAGATGAAGATGAAAGGGGATAGACTCAGGAGTAATTTGAAGAAATATTTCTTTATGAAAAGGGTGGTGAATGCCTGGACCAGCCTCCCAGTGGAGATGGTGGAGACAGAACTGTATCTGAATTCAAAAAACATGGGACAACTACAGAGGGAGAGGAAGGGACTGTAGAACTTAATACAGTAGTTACTTAATAGTTCTTACAGATAGCAGACTGGATAGGCCATATGGTCTTTATCTGCCATTGTTTTCTGTTTCTAAGTTTCTAAACTATAAGTAAGAGAAAGGGGCCAATGTGCTATTTATTTAAAATTGTTTTTATACCACAAAACTACCATGTGGGAAAAACTTTACAAAATTACCCCATTCGTGGGTGTTTGTTCATCTAGCGTGTGCAATGGCCTTCCACCAGCACTGATGTAAATTCATGTTTTAAATTTAATTGGTCTATTCTTCTTTAATCTACTTAACAAAGAAAGGCTTTGCCACAGCCTGCCCTGCTCTTGCCTGGTGAATAAAGCACAGTTACTTACCTGTAACAGGTGATCTCTGGGAACAGCAGGAATTAGTCCTCACATATGGGTACGTCGGTACCGACGGAGCCCGTGCGGGAAAGCTCCCCAGCTTCTTAGAATAGAAGCTTTTGGGACCTCCCACTGCACATGCGCACTGCCTTCCCGCCTTCCTGAACAGCTCTCCTCAGTTTCGAGTTTATAGCTGAGTCAACAGAGAGAGGACAGGAAGATAGATAGATAAAAGATACAACTCCTAGGGGAGGTGGGTGGGTTGTGAGGACTAATTCCTGCTGTTCCCAGAGATCACCTGTTACAGGTAAGTAACTGTGCTATCTCCAGGAACAAGCAGGAATAAGTCCTCACATATGGGGACTCCCTAGCTTAGATGCATGGGATCCCCTGTAAAGGTTCGCCATCTTCGTATGGATCTCAGGCATCCATTCTGGGAAGGTGGGCAGGAGTTGTTTAGGAATGGAACAGGTGCTTGAGGACAGCCTGGCCAAACAAGGCATCCCGGCGGGAGTCCTTGTCCAAACAGTAATGGGCTGTGAAGGTATGAACCGAGGCCCAGGTAGCGGCTCGACAGATCTGATCTATGGAAACAGAGTGCAGATGAGCCATAGAAGTTGCCATGGCCCTCACATTGTGAGCAGTGACATGGCCTTCCAGAGAAATGTTTTTGCTCTGGTAAGCAAAAGAAATACACTGAGCAATCCAATTGGAAAGTGTACGCTTGGAGACTGGAAGTCCCAAATGGGAAGGATCAAAGGCCACAAAAAGTTGAGAAGACTTTCGATGTGGCTGAGTCCTATTAAGGTAAAAAGCGAGAGCTCTTTTACAATCCAGAGTATGAAGGTTCCTCTCTGCATTGGATGCATGAGGAGCTGGAAAAAAGACAGGTAGATATACCTCTTGATTAAGATGAAAAGGCGAGACCACTTTAGGCAGAAAGTGGGGATTCGTCCTAAGGACCACCTTATCATGATGAAATCTTGTGTAAGGTGGATTAGCCACTAAAGCCTGCAGCTCACTGATGCGGCGAGCCGAAGTGACTGCAATGAGGAAGATGACCTTCCAGGAAAGAAATTTCAAGGAGGTGGAAAACATTGGCTCAAAAGGTGGCTTCATAAGTTGACCGAGCACTAGATTCAAATCCCATGCGACCGGGGGTGGTCTGATGGGAGGTTTAGTGAGAGTCAGGCCTCTCATGAATCTTGCAACAAGAGGATGAGAGGAGATAGGTTGTCCATTTATATGTTTCAAGGATGCTGCAATAGCACTTAAATGGACTCTTACCGAATTCGTCTTGAGGCCTGCATTGGATAGATGCAGGAGATAATCAAGAAGAGAATTCAAAGGAAGTGCCAGAGGGTCAAGACCCTGCTGAGCACACCAAATGGAAAAACGTTTCCATTTGAAAGCATAGGAACGCCTGGTAGAGGGTTTCCTAGAGGCAGAAAGGATATCTTTCACTGGTTGGGAAAGATGAAAGTCTTGAAGGCTTAAGCCTTCAGTAACCAAGCACTGAGGTGAAGGGATTTGGGGTTTGGGTGCCACAAAGTCCCCTCCTCCTGAGACAGGAGGTCTGGCGCAGCTCCCAGATCCAGGTAGGATCCCTGGGAGAGCTGTAGAAGTAGAGGGAACCACACTTGGCGTGGCCAGCGTGGAGCTATGAGGATCATAGTTCCATGATCCCTCTGGAGTTTGAACAGAGTCTTGGGAATCAAAGGAATGGGTGGAAAGGCATATAGGAATGCCTGATTCCAATTCAGGAGAAAGGCGTCCGTAGCCTGAGCTCCCTGACACGGAGTTCTGGAACAGAACCGGGGAAGTTTGGCATTCCACGGACTTGCAAAGAGGTCTATGTCCGGGGTCCCCCATTCCTGAAAGATTCGGTTTATTTGGTCCAAATGTAGGGACCATTCGTGTGGCAGCAGAACTCGACTGAGCCTGTCTGCCCGAGAGTTTTGAACTCCTGGGAGATACACTGCTAGCAGGTGAATCTGATGCTCTCTGGCGAAGGCCCATAGTCTTAGAGCTTCGTTGCAAAGCGACAGAGAGCCCGTCCCTCCTTGTTTGTTTATGTAAAACATGGCCACCTGATTGTCCGTCTGAACTAGGACAGTGAGGTTGGCTAGGAGGGAGTGGAAGACCTTGAGGGCAAGGTAAATTGCTCGCAGTTCCAGAAGATTGATATGAAGGGTGGTCTCCTGTAGAGACCAAGTGCCCTGAGTGGAGAGAGTTTGCAGATGGGCTCCCCACCCTGTTTGGGAGGCATCTGTTGTGAGGGTTGCTTGGGGTAGCAATGGTTGAAATGGAGCCCCCAACAACAGATTCTTGGTGGAAGTCCACCAGCGGAGGGACCAAAACAGACGATCGGAGGTTTGTATTTGGTCTGAGAGCGCTCCTGACGCCTGAGTCCACTGAGTGGCCAGGGTCCATTGAGCTGCTCTCATATGAAGACGAGCATAGGGCACCACATGCACTGTGGAGGCCATATGACCCAGTAGGCGTAGCATTTCCCTGGCTGTCAAGGGAGTGCTGGACTGAGCTTGGGAGGCCAAACTCAGGAGGCGCTGGCCTCGAACATGTGGAAGGTAGGCCCTTGCAGTGATGGTGTCCAACTGGGCCCCTATGAATTCTAGAGATTGAGTAGGGATGAGTTGGGACTTGGGAAGGTTTACTACCAGTCCCAGATACTGCAAAAGGCTCCTTGTGTGGTCCAGGGAAATCTGGGCCTGTGACTGAGTTGGAGCTCGGATGAGCCAGTCGTCCAGATATGGGAAGACAAAGATTCCCATGCCTCTTAGAAATGCGGCTACGACTGCCATGCATTTTGTGAATACTCTTGGAGCAGAGGCTAGACCGAAGGGGAGTACTCTGTATTGGAAATGTTTTCCCTGAAACAGAAAGCGAAGATACTTTCTGTGGGATGGATGGATGAGTATATGTGTATACGCATCCTGTAGGTCTAGAGAACAAAGCCAGTCCTGACCCTGGAGGTAAGGAAGGAGAATGCCGAGAGACAGCATTTTGAATTTCTCCTTGAAGAGAAATTTGTTCAATTCTCTCAGATCTAGGATTGGTCTGAATCCCCCTGTCTTCTTTGGAATGAGAAAATAAGGGGAGTAGAAACCGGACCCTTGTTGAGGAAGAGGAACCTCTTCTATGGCCCCTTGGGCAAGAAGAGAGGAAACCTCTTGACCCAACAGGGTTAGGAGAGATGGGGGAGAATTGAATGGTCTCACCATATGATGGGGAGGAAGGCTGGAGAAATGAAGTTTGTAACCCTCTCGAATGATAGAGAGGGTCCATTGTTCTGTTGTGATTTGTTCCCATCTGGGAGCAAAGTGAACCAACCTTCCGGGTATGGTGAGAGGTTCTGGTTGTGTTAGAACCAGAAGTGGCAAGTTCCCTAGGAGCAAGTCAAAACCCCTGAGGGGTTGGAGCCTGCTGAGCTACAGTAGCTGCTGCAGGCTTAGCTCGTGCTTGTTTGGATTGCTGACGCTTAGCAGTATAGCGAGGTTGAGAAGACTGCTGGCCAGTATTTGAAGCAACTCTGGCCTTCTTATAGTAAGGCCTTTTAAAAGACTTTTTCTTAGTAGGAATTGAAGTGGACTTTGAAAGTCTTTCCAAGGTGGCATTTTCAGCATCCATCTGGGTGGCTTTGATTTGCCACTCTTCCCCAAATAAGTTCTCACCTGTACAGGGCAGATTCCGTAAGCCATCTAGAACCCAAGGTTCCAGATCAGAGGCCTGGAGCCAAGCAAGACGTCGGGCTGCAATAGCAATGCCCGAAGCCCTACTGGCTCCCTCAAAGGAATCATATGCTGCCCTATTAGAGAACTTAGAAACCTCTAAGAGTTGTTTCACTAGGGAAAGGAATCCCTGCTTTTTATCCTCAGGGATAAAGGGGGCAAAATGCCGCACCTTTTTGGCAAGTTCCTCCAGGAACATGCCCATATAGAGACTGTAGGAATTAATCCTGGCTATAAGCATACTAGCCTGGAAAATTTTCCTACCAAAAGAGTCCAAAGTCTTACATTCCCGTCCTGGAGGGGTGGAAGAGTGCCTTTTGGTACTCCTAATCTTCTTCATTGCAGACTTCACCACAATAGAGTGGTGGGGCAATTGAGTCTTTTGGAAACCAGGAGAAGGAGGGACCCTATACATGGTGTCCAACCTACGGGAATAAGGAGACAAAGTCAAAGGATTTTCCCAGAAATCCATCAGTTGTTCTTGAAGGATTTCATGGATAGGCAGGGTAACTGCCTCCTTAGGGGCCTTTGAGTATCCCAAAATATCCAGTTTTTTGGATCTGGGTTCCTTTTCAGAGGATGTGGTAATAGAAAGGGCTGTAGCCATATCTAAAACAAAGTCCTGGAAGGACAAATCCTCTGGAGGGGACATTCTCCTTTTAGGAGAAGAGGGCTCCTCAGGTAAGTTGAGTGAAAACTCAGCAGAATCATCAGAGGAGTGAAAATCCTCAGAGGAATCGGTGCTTTCCTCTAACGCACGATACGCGTACCGATCGGTATCGATATCGGGCGTATCGGGTATGGAACCGGTATGGAGCGAAAGCCCATACGGTACCGACTTGCGTTTAGAGGTGGACGGCCTCGATACCGGCATGGCGGACGATACCGGTATCGGGCCCGGAACCGCTGAAAGCGGAACCGATGGCGTTGCAGCTTTAATGAAAGCCATGACGGCCTGCTGCATGGACTGTACAGTATCGCCCATGGACGCCATAGCTGCCTGGATGTCGGTACCGGAGTGACCCGGTACCCCAGAGCAGGCTAACAGGTGATCTGTCGAGGCCGTAGCATCGATATCAACCTGAGACCCCTGAATTGGCGTTTTTGGAAGTTGGACTTCCCGCCGGGGTTGTTTGGCTGGGGCAGGGTCCTCAAGTTCTAAGCTAAGAGCCTCTCGATGCTTTGAAGGAGATTTGCTCTTTGAGGACTTGCCCACAGAAGGTTTGGTTACCTGAGATCCATCCGGAGAAGAAGACCTGGATGACTGTGATGCTGTATTCTCTGAAGCAAACAGCACATGGAATTTGTTGGCCCGGTTCTGCAGCCCACGTTTAGACATGTGGGAGCAAGATGGGCAGTCCGGTATGGAATGGTCAGGCCCCAAACATTTCAGACACCATTCATGGGTGTCTGTGACTGAAATAACAGCATTACATTTGGTACACTTCTTAAATCCAGGGGCTGGCTTCTCCATGAGGAGAAATTGAGTAGGCCGAGAGGCCTCTCTGAAGTGACCAAAAAGCTAAAAAATAAGAAAAAAGAATTATAATTTTTTAAAGAAAGAAAGAAAAGACCGGCGATACCGGTATCGGTATGGGGAAGGCAGGTACGCGGTCTAAAGAAACAAATAAAATAACAATTTCTTCAGCGGTGACAGGAACACGACCTGCTGGCTCCGCGGAAAAAGAGAAACTGAGGAGAGCTGTTCAGGAAGGCGGGAAGGCAGTGCGCATGTGCAGTGGGAGGTCCCAAAAGCTTCTATTCTAAGAAGCTGGGGAGCTTTCCCGCACGGGCTCCGTCGGTACCGACGTACCCATATGTGAGGACTTATTCCTGCTTGTTCCTGGAGATCACGGTTCACCCCAGCATGATACAGGCACAGACACTCAGACGTGCATTGTTTAAGTCGCCTTCCCATTGGTTAATTTCACTACCAATAGCTACAGCAAATGCAGTGGTGTTCCCTTTGGCAAATTTTTTTCTTTCCTGTTTTCTAACTTTGACTCTTTCAAAAGTTTCTTATCCTTAGTGCATTTTTTGATGTATGTTCAAGACCTCCCTGTCTCCTGCACACATATTTTTGTCTTCTAAGCATCTGTGCAAGCTGTGATCACGTGCATTGTGGAAGATAATAATAGAACCACTAAGTCAAATTAAGATTTGGCTGCTTTTTTCTAAAATTCATGCAACTCTTTAATGACCAGTGCAGTTAAAATAGACAGCAATGGCACTGATGACGTAGTATGGATAATTCACTCTTGGCTGCCTTTGTTCCCTTCTATCCAAATCAAATCATTAAGTCTCCATACAGAATGCTAAAGCAATTATGCTGTCCATTGTTTTACCCCAGGGTTTTTCAGTTCCAGTCCTCAAGGACCACAAACTGGTCTGATTTTCAGGATATATCTAATGAATATGCATGAGATGTTTTTGCATACAGTTTGAGGCAGTGTATGGAATTGGGCACCTCCAGATGGGTGATGACCATTGAACAACAGAATTTTGGCAACACAAACAATATAAAGATTAGGATAGCTCCAGCTTGAAGCTTACAACTTCAGCTGATAATGCCTGTTGCTTTACAAAGACAGGAATATTTCTAACAGCTGAGACTTTCAACCTCATGGCCACTGATCTCTTTAGATACCTATTTCTCCTTCCACTTAAGGCAGATTAATGAAAGATTGTCTCAGACTCTTGTACCTAACAAAATACTGTTACCCCCAACATGCACCCTGAGCACACCTGGACGTTTCAGCTCCTTCCCAATCTCATTCCCATTGGCAGCTTTTCTCTAGAGCATTCTATGCACCTTTCCTGGGCTCTCTGTTTTGCTGCTTTTTAGACTTGTACACTCAGCTAGCAGGCAATGAAATAATTCCTCAGTTTGCATACTTATTATACCCCTTTTCAATTAGAAAATTCACCCAACATCTTAAGCAAATAGTAGGTGCATTAGAATTATTATTATTAGTTCATGCCTTTCCAGGAGAAGATCAAGGTGAGTTACATTCAGGTACAGTAGGCAAGGGTTGGAGCATGTAAATATTCACTGACTCACAAGCCCTATGTCAACTGCCCCTATTGGGCATAGGTCATGGTGGAGGCCTGGAGGGAAGAGGAACAGCCCTGCTTCTATGACCCCATTCACTGGTGATATCACCTTATTTGGGGTCTTGTCACAGTTTGGGAACCACTACTTTAATGGTTGATAGCATAGACCAATAGTCCTCTTCACTATTTTTCAAGTAAGGTTACTTTGGCAAAAAAAAAAATCAATGTGAGAGCCAGAACATTTGAAGGACAAAGCAAACCTGGGCAAGGAGGGATTGGGTGGGGGAGGTCCCTTTCCAATGATACAACTGGCCTGGTTGCACAGGTGCACGCAAAGCGATGCTGTAACTAAAATGAAGTCCACTCCTCAAAGTTGTTCTTTCTCCCCAGCCCTTCTCTCCCCAACTATCTGTCTCCTTTGTCCTTCATCTCCCCGATCTCCCCCACACAATACCCCGATGCTCTCCTTCTCCTCTCCTCCCATTCTGCGTTCCTCTAGTATACCCTCTCCTGCAACCCTCATCCATTCCATTAGAAGCCTGTACCATTCTATCTTCACCACTTCTCCTTCAAGTCAGCCTGTTTTAGCCTCCTCTTCCCCCCAACTATTGCCATTGCCAGCTCTGGAAAAGCTATTTTGCCTTTTTTTATTGCATCGTGTAGTTCTTGGTGAGTTTGAGCCCCGTGGTGCTCAAGCTCCCATACCTTTGTCACAGTTTCATGAGGACAATACAGAAGTAAAGGCACCACAGGGTTAAATCTCACTGAGGATGGGACCATGTTGAAAGAAGACCACTGCAGCACTGGCTGTTCTGGCATCATGCAGATCTAGCTATTAAGTGGTTGAATATAGCCACTAATCAGATAACAATTCTAGTCACTGCTGAAACTGGATATTCAGCGCCTTATCAGCCACTTTAAAAATACTGACCACCGCTGCTGAATATTGACCCGTAAGCTTTTTCCTGCTTCCTGACTTGGAGGTAGGCCTGCGTTTGGTGGAACTCCTCTGGGGGAGAGTTCCAAAGGGCAGGTGCTTCTCCTGAGGTTTGTTTGCGCCTTTTCTATGTTTTGATTTCTTTTGTCAATGGTGTGATTATGAAGGCGTCGTGTGATGACCTTAGAGTCTGGCCAATCTGTAAAAGGACAACTTGTCTTTTAGCTATCTAGGAACACTTCCTTTTGGGCCCTTGAAGACCAGTCACTGTTTTGGAAGCTCGTATGCGTTTTGTAGGATGGGCGTTATATGGTCCTTTCTCTTACGTCCCTCTAACATTCATGCGGTGATGTTCAAAATTAGTTGGAGATGGTGCAGATGCTTTCCTCTAAGACCATTATTATTAATTAATTTCCAGGGG
Source organism: Ichthyophis bannanicus (assembly GCA_033557465.1). NCBI lineage: Eukaryota > Metazoa > Chordata > Amphibia > Gymnophiona > Ichthyophiidae > Ichthyophis > Ichthyophis bannanicus. Next base: position 34,801,852 of record CM066047.1, on the reverse strand, counting down.
CTTTGTCATAGCAGAAGCTCGTAGACTCTACTCATTACATCATGAGATCTATAAAATGATTCTTTGCTATTAAAACGGTCTGCAATATCGTTACAGCTTTTCTGGTAGTTCCACAAATGGCTAAGGCCAAGGGGCTATGGAGGCTCCATTACTGATGAAAATGGATGTGTAAAGCTCCAAGAATAGCTGGACTGACATCTAAGCTCTATGATGGCAGCAGCAGTGGGTGAAGCTGAGGTCTCTGGGGACTCGAACACTGGGCAAAGTTGAGATCGATGGGTAACGAAGTGAGACAACACAGAGAAGCCTTCCATTGCCACTTAACAGTCAGAGACTCTGCCTCCTTCTCCTATTTTCCTTGGGTTCCTGCTTTTTCACAGTAATTAATAAGTGCTAATTGGAGAAAAATAGCTACAGTAATAATATTCTTGTGCATTTCACTTAGGTATAGCACATTGAGGGTTCAGGAAGCTACAAATTTTGTCTATCCATAAGAATGTTTGTGCATATCTAAGCATTGGCAAACAAACATGCTTATGCTACTCCAGGGCTCAACAAGACCTGGGCGCCAGATCACCATTATGCCTAGAAATTGCACCCTGGCCCCTGGGATTTCATGCCTCCTATTTGGCTCAACTCCTGAAAAACACGTCATTTAACATGTCCTTCACTGCGATTAGCTCTCTGCATGGTTGAGCTGCCCAGGGTAGAAAGTTTGGGATGATCTTCTGGTTTCAAGTCTTCAATATGAACTCCTTTTATGCCTGATTCTGCAGATGGGGGTAAGAGCCATTGCATCACACTGCAAGTATACACTTTTCCACCTGTTATTGTTAATGCTAACTTGGATGGAACCATCTTTTGATGGTTCTGCTTCATACACGCGCGCACACACACACACACACACACACACGCACGCACACACACACACACACACACACACACACACACACACACATACATATACACACACATGCTTAGACCTATATTTCATACATCCTTGTTCGATGAAGTGGCTGGACATTTATGTGGAATTTTGTAAACGTGACAAAGTACCAAGTCACTAGGGAGAATGAATGCGAGTACTGTGGAGTCTGGGGAAGTTTGAAGGAAGCCACAATTCATTTCTTTTTATTTATCTGAAAACAGAAAGGGGAGGAGTAGAACTAAGAGTGGTGAAGGAAGAAGATGGGTTGGAGCTTGTCTCTCTACAAGGTCACATTTTTAATCTATAGGCTTCATGCACTCCGTTGGGCAAAACTGTCTCTCTACCCTGATTAATTACCTCTGGCCTAGAGGCAGCCCCATGAAATGCTGTCTAGATCACTTTCACCATACGAGCCTTGGAGAGCTTGTCCATTTCCTCACTGATAATCATATTAGCCTGTAGACTAAGGGACATATTTAGTAATGGGCATGCCAGTAGTGCGCATTTGTGCCGCCAGATTAGCATAGAGGTCCGTGTTAATTTTGGGGGGTATCAGCATCTGTCCCTGTACTGATAACATGATGCTAATGCATGGCACCATGCTAACTAGGTGCACTCAACGACACCCACTGTTGTGGCATTAAGTGCACCCCCGTTACAGCAGCATTCGCAGTTGGCCTGTGCCGTCAATGCCCACATTCTGCCCCAAACCCTCCCAATCATGCTAATTGGTTAGCATGGGATTTTTAGCACAGGACGCTATGCTGTTAGTGTCGTGCCCTTAGCGCACAGCAAACCTGCAAACATGCCCCTAAGTGTGTCGAGGAAGTTCAGTCCTCTTCTAGTCAGATCCTTAAAACATGACTTCGGTGTTTTGTGCCTATTAGTTTCATGCCCTCTGCCACAGATGCTCTTTACTCTTCCCTTACTGTGGGTCCGGCCTCAAACCAGTTGGGTTTTGAAGATATATGTATTGGCATTGCAGGACAGATCTTTGCTGACACCTCTTTTATTAAAAACAAGACTCTGGCAGCATCGAGATACTAGAGACATCATGACAGTTCTCGTCATGGGGAACTTCCTTCCATTCAGACTCGAATCCTATGTTCCATCGAGTTTATTCCCATAGTCAAATTGTTCACTGCAAGCAAATTACAATTAAGCCATTTTGCTTAATGGGGACACACATGATGCCTCACTTGTGTGTATGCCCATTGTAACATTAGTGCTTTACCTTTTGCATCGATTCCTTACAAACGAATGTGTGCATCAGCCGATGCAGAACAATCATTGCGATGGAGGAATATTGCAGGAAGGCATTAGATACATCAGTAGTGGCATCACTGTCAACAAAAGACATCACTGAATGGCAGGTGGATTACACTGAAAAAGGCAGTCATATTTCAATTGTATTTTTTAAGTGCCGTCAAGTCAATTGTATGTTGGCGTTCATATTGCTTTCCAAGCGCAGGCAATGCATTCAGAGTAGAAAGTTAATCTCCTTTAGGGATCTGCAACTAGTGAAATTCAGTTGTATGAGCTGTGCTGCTGTTGCTGGTGAAATTTGCTAATCCTACTGGTTTCCTGTAGGTGCATGGGTAGGTTGGGGAGGGGGGGTGGGGTGCTGAAAGAATGTAACAATTCTGGAGCCTTGTTGGTGCCTATTTGCTTTAAATCAATCCCAGGTCATGTTAATTTGAGAGAGTGCTCCTGATTCCATGCCCTCCTAGTCCAGAGCTATTACATGACAACTAATTGGCCTGTGTGTCCCTTTTAATAAGAGCAGTCAGTCAGAGACATGCTGCTCAGTGGAAGCCAAGCAGAGAAATATGGCTTAGTAAAGCTTCGGTACAAAGACACAGCATTAAGTGCAGCCCTAACTTGTTATTGTAACCTTTTGTAGCCATTCAAGACAAGTTACACTACTTGCCTTTAAATGATTTTTTTGAAGCTGGAGCCAGCAAACAGCTCAGAAATATTAAAACCCAGATCTGCAAATGACAGTTGAATAGGCTTTAGATTTCAGCCTTGTCTGTTGGTTAGAAACAAAAGACTGAAGCACTAAGGCCTGGCTAATTCTGCTCCATATGCATGACATTTATTTTTTATTTATTTATTTACATTTCTTCTATACCGCACTATTTGCGATCAGCGCGGTTTACATAGAACAAACAGTATCCGACAATAAACAAGAGTCAGGTCATTACATGCGCTCATCTCCTGTTCAAGAGCATCTTACAAGCTCTGCAAGACGTGAAACGTTCTGTTGCTGTAAAATAATTTAATAAGGAAAGAGCTCTTGAGATTCAGTATCAGTTTCCTCCAGCACATCATATCTATTATCAATTTGTTGCCTTCCATTCCAGTAGCTTGTACTTCTTTCTCATACTCCCAACGGGCATGAATCCATTTCACCAAATTGTATTTATTACAGGAATTTTCATAATGCCCACGAGACTGTCTTATAGTCACCTAATACCCTAAATCGTCAAACAATCAACATTTAAAAATAGAATAGGGGGGAAACTATGTAGCCAGGCAACATCTGAAAGTAATATGCTTTGAGAAAAAGTGCCTCCGTTGGAAGACAGATGACCATCTTCTACTAGAAGCCGAGTCTCCCATCAGAAAGCTTTCCGATAACCTCCAGGAAGAGGTTTGTAGATCTTGTTTCACACTGGTTCCAACCAAAGCCTTCTACCCACATGATACAAATGCAGTTCAGCTTTGAAGATGGAAACTAAACTTTGGCAAAGCCTACTGGTGAGTAATAGCTTACCATGGCGGCACCTCGAAGCATTGCCAGGCAGTCTTGGTTTCCCCGTAGTCTGTCGGGTGGAGATCTAGGATAACTCCTGATATTCTTATGTTTCTTGGTTCCCATTAGTCAGAATAGAAAAAAGTATTTTATCACACACACTGTTCCTGAATGTTAAAGTTAAAAATAGATACGAATCACAGTAGTAGAAAAGGCACTAATGAATAATGATGTTATGCCGGGGTTGCAAAGAGAAAGAAAAACTGAGTTTAGAAAATAATCCTAAAATGAGAGAAAAAAATGGGACCATAGCCATTAGCTGCTGATTTGCATAGAATCAAAGCATGAGTCATAGCAACACTTTTTTAAGTTTTATGTGAATTACTTATGCATAAATACAGCCTCCACTCCCATCAAAATCAATGTCCTTATCATCCTCTCTCCTACCAGCAAAAAGTGCAGTGGCGTAGCGTGAGTTGTCAGCACCCGGGGCAAGGCAAGTAATTTGCGCCCCCTAACCCGTGGATTTTAGCCGCCGGGGAGCTTCTTTGCACGGGGGAGCCGACCGTGATCCTACCCCGGGAGGGAGCGATCGTCAGCACTGACCTCGCTGAGCCGGAGTCCAGGGAAACGAACAGCACAGCAGCAAGAGCCCGACAAGCATGGTTAAACGCCCAACAGCAGGAAAGAGGAGGAGATCCGGAACCAGAAACTCGCGATGCCGCCCTGCAGCTCCGCCTTCTCGAGCGCACAGGGCGATCCGACCCCAACCCCAGCTTTACATTGAGATCGAGGGGCGACGACGCGATAAACAGTCCCCCTCCCACCCCGCCCCGGCAGCTTGTGTGAAATAGCTACCTAGAGGGGGTCAATCGCATCGCCTGCGCTTTGTTGCCGAGGGTTTGCCAAGAACAATGCGACTCCCAGGACTGCGGGCTCGAGGGCTATAGCGCAAACCTCTTTGCAGTGCCACCACCAGATGGCGTACGCGCCAACATGTATCATAGGGACCTGCCTTTCCCCCTCATCGGCAACAGAGAGCTGCGAGTGCGAGCGCGCCCCCCCATGTTGCGCCCGGTGCGGCCGGCCCCCCCTGCACCCCCCACGCTACGCCTCTGAAAAAGTGTAACAGAGCAGTAATGCTGGAGCTTTACCTGCCACTGTCATGATTTGGGAAAGGCAACAGGGAGCTAGACCTTGAGAGATAGAGAGAGAGAGAGACAGCAAGAGAGAGTGACAGCACAGGTGTTTTACTATCTCTTCTCTCCCTGCCCCATTTCTCAGATTCAATTCAGGAATCTTTATTGGCATAACAAAATTTGGACATGTCCCAGCTGTTGGCAGTGAAGTAAAGGCAACTTATGCACCTATGTGTCTATATCAAATGAATATAAGGAAATTGACTGAACTAGCATTTAACTTTCAAATGTAGATTATACAGTGAACATAAGAACATAAGATATGCCATACTGGGTCAGACCAAGGTCCATCAAGCCCAGTATTCTGTTTCCAACAGTGGCCAATCTAGGTCATACGTACCTAGCAGTTTCCCCAAGGGACACAGCTTCCACAATGCTTGTATTGGTTCAAGCATTGATATCCTGATATTAATAATGGTTTATGGACCTTTCCTCCAGGAACTTGTCCAAACCTTTAATTTTAATTAACCTTAAATTTTGCTGAGGGCCCCCTATTGTCACAGCAGTGGCGGTGGTGCACTCTCCCTGTGTGGGCCCCGACCCCCCCCCCCCCCATGTAGCAGCAGCAGCGGCGGCGGCGGCAAACCTCCCTCCTTGTGTTTGTCGCACTGCTCTGCTCTGTAAGTTTGACGCAGCCCTGGTGGCTGTTCCTCGCCGGGCCAAAGTCTTGCAGTGTGGCTGCTATCGCAGGATTTCGGCCCGGCGAGGAACAGCCACTGGGCCCACGGGAACTTACAAGAGTGGAGCAGTGCGACAAACCTGATAAAGTAAGTTGCTGCGCTGCTACCAAAGTCACAGTGTGGGCCCCCTTTCTGCTCGCATCCCCCTGCATTGCATGGGCTGCTTGGCAGAATTTATGCCACTGAGACTATAATAAAATGAGGAAAATTGTTAAGAAAAAACTAAAAGGAGCAACTGCAAAGATTAAGAGTTTATATCAGGCTTGGGCATTATTTAAAAATACTATCTCGGAAGCCCAGACCAGATATATTCCATGCTTTAAAAAAGGAGGAAGGAAGGCCAAATGACAGCTGGCATGGCTTTAAGGTGAGATCAAAAAAGGCTGTTATAGCTTACAGAGAACCTTTCCGAAATAGAAAACTACTACTATTACTATTATTTAGCATTTATATAGTGCCACGCACACAGCACTGTACAGACATACATACAAGAAAAAGTCCCTGCTCGTCAGAGTCCTGCTCGTCCGAGCTTACAATCTAGTCGAGGCAATACAGAGCATTCGTCAATTCTGTGCAAAGTACAATATGGTCCTTGCAGTTCGGTCATGGAATTGATGGGGGTTCGGTTAAGATAAAGGATAGAAGTCAGGATCTGAAGATCCAAATGACAAAAACAGGAAACAACATAAATACTGACAAGTTAAATGCAAGGCATTCACAAGGCAGGCAAAGAGATAATTTGAAAAGAAGCTTGCCATGGAAGCCACAGCGCATAATAAAAATGTTTTCAAGTATATTCATAGCATTGATGATGGAGGGGTAAAAGGTGCAATGAGAGAGAAAGAGCCATAGCAGAGTGACTGAATTAATTTTTTGCTTCAGTCTTTACTGAAGAAGATATAGGAAACTTACCCATACCAGAAATAATATTTAAAGGTGATGTATCAGAGTAATTGTAACAAATCTCGATAAATCAGGAAGATGTAATACAGCTAATTGATAAACTAAAGAGCAGCAAATCATCTGGATCAGATGGCATACATCCCAGGGTGCTGAAAGAACTGAAATATGAGATTGTAGAACTACTATTAGTAATCTGTGATCTATCATTAAAATCATCTGTAGAACCTGAAGATTGGAAAGTGACCAATGTAACGCCAGTTTTTAAAAAGGGTTCCAGGGGTGATCCGGGAAACTACAGACCAGTGAATCTGACATCAGTATCAGGCAAAATGGTAGATACTATTATAAAAAACAAAATTACTGAACATGTAAATAGTCATGGATTAATGGCAGAAAGCCAATATAGATTTAGCCAAGGAAAGTCTTCTCTCACCAATGTCTTATATTTTTTTTGAAGATGAGAATAAAGGTGAGCCAGTTGATATAGTGTATCTCAATTTTCAGAAAGCCTTTTGTGCATTAGGAGCTGGTTGAAAGATAGAAAACAAAGAGTAGAGCAAAATGGCCAATTTTCTCAGTAGAGAATGGTGGCGTACCCCAGGGATCTGTGCTGTCCGCTGCTTTTTAACATATTTATAGAGGACCTGGAAATGGAAATAATGAGTGAGGTAATCAAATTTGCAGATGACACCAAATTATTCAAAGCTGTTAAAACACAAGAGGATTGTAAAAATTGGGAGACTGGACGTTCAAATGGCAGATAAAATTTAATGTGGACAAGTGCAAACTTATGCACTTAGGGGGGCATTCTGATCCACAAATAGTAGGGTCTGGATGTGCAGACCAGATATCCAACCTGCGCACAGCTCCTGGATGTACAGAGCGTATGTGCGGGGGGGGGGGGGCACTGTACATGGGTGGGAGGGGGCAGAGTGGAGGCAGAGCGAGGGAGTAGCCAGGTACCAGGACATGCAGGGGCTATTCAGAAAAGGCCTCCGAATGCACGCCGGTACCAATATGCATGTCTGACTTATTCCACACCAACAGCAGAATAAGTGTTGGGCACTGCACTGTTGGCGGACTGCAACCACCCCTACCCAATTGCGATGCCACAGTATGGCACCCACCACCCGATCCAGACCTTGGGGCCCCCGCTGAGGGTTGGATGGCGATGTGCCAGGGCAGCTCAGACTGGGCATTCTGCAACTCTAGCTGGTCATGTCAGTGCCCTGGCAATGAGATGCCATTGCACAGGCATGCCAGTTGGAACAATGTGTGGTGCTGATGGGCAACCCAAGGGATGTCTCCAGAAGCAGAATACTGTGCACACTGGACCATCTAACTGCCTGATTCTACAATCATGGGTGTGTACAGATCCTGCAGTTGCAGAATCAAGTCCAACTTGGCCCTTTCCAAGTTTTCAGCATGCAGACAGCCCAGGCACGCATACTTATGAATCAGTCTCCATGAGGGTTATTCTAAAAGGGTTGATCATGGTTTGGACATCTGCAGACTTGCACATGGACAGCAAAATCACAGACACGTCTCTGTGACCATTCTGCAAATGCTGTTTGCAGGCGTCTTCACTACAGGGACATTCAAGTAGGCACAGGGGTGTGGTGTAGGTGTGCCTGGGGAGAGGCAATGGATTTACACATCCCAGAAGCAGCAGAGCCGTCTGTAGGCACCTGAATGTTTATCCCTGTTCAATGCATGAATAGGTATCAGGAAAGTGTTTCTTTTCACCTTAAAACATCCAGAGAGTGTACAGAAGATGGGGAATTAAGGGACTAGCTTTAGATCACAAAGTCCCACACTGGGATTTGAACCCTGGCTACTCAGCTCTTAAGCCACTACTATAACCATTATGCTATTAGACATTTGGGTTCTGAACTGCTCTCCTGGGGTCATCTATATAGATATTTGATACACGTGCATATCGAGCATGTCCACATTTTTGGAATTGTGCCTGAACTTGCACGTGCCTGCCTTTCTTTTCAGACATTCTGGCTTTGATGTCCTAGATTGCACTTGGACATCGTATTTGGAATGTGTCTCCACAGGAAGAAAAACCCAAACTACAGTTATATGATGCAGGTTCCACATTAGGAACAACCACCCAGGAAAAGGATTTATATGTCATTGTGGATAATATGCTGAAACCCTCCACCCAGTGTGCGTCGGCAGCTGAGAAAGCAGATAGAATGCCGGGAATCATAAGGAAAGGAATGGAGAACAAAACAAAGGATATTATAATGCCTCGGTATTCCTCTATGGTGGGACCACACCTTGAATACAGTGTGCAATTCTGGTAACCATATCTTTAAAAAAATACAGCAGAATTAGAAAACGTACTGAGAAGAGCGACAAAAATGATAAAGAGGATGGAAGGATATCCCTATGAGGAAAGGCTTAACCCTGGAATTACCGAGATTTTTTGCACACACTGAATACCGTTGGGGTCATAAATGACCCCACGATGAATTTTAATTGTTAACCATGAAAAATTTAAACTAAACAGACAAAATATTATTCCAAATTAATTATTTATTATATGAAGGTTAAATGTTTTGAAATGTAATGCTTTATCATAAAATTACATGAAGAAGAGTTGCCATGAAAGCAGTTTTTGCATGCATTTGATGACCACAGTAAAGTACTACAGTCATTTGCATGAGACAGACAATTTCTGAATGTTCTTTGCAAACATTGCGCTTGCAGGAGGTGCAAACTATGTTGCTTTTCTTGTCTTTTTCTCTGGAACAGCAGTGACACCTTGCCCTTTTCTTTGGGATCCCGACATTGCAAACAGCATCAGTGGCTTCTTCAATGCTGGAAGAAGTCTCGCTGCAATTACTCTGAAGCAGCTGCTTTCCTAATTCCAAGAGGAATAGACAACGTCTGTGCTTTGACTTGGACTGCCATTCTGGATTTAGTGACATCCAAACAATGAAGGCGTTCAAAGCACTGATGTCCAACATGTTGTAGAAGATTGTCACTGGCCAGCGTCTTGTCATTCATTTTGTGGTATACGTGCGCAACATTTGATCTGCCGTATCTACTCCACCTTTACTAGAATTATAGTCCAAGATCATGCGTGGTTTTTTGTCTGGACGTGTGTTATCTACTTCTTCTTGATCATGCAAACTGCTCAGAAGAACAACCACTTTTCCTTTCTTCAGGCAATAGGAAACCAGAGTGGCATCATCGCGAAAGGCAAACAGTAAAGTGAATAACTCTCAGCCCTTTCCTGTTACAAATTCTGGAGGTAATTCTTTTCTGTTCTTTCGAATTGTCCCCAAAAGTGTCATTTGTTTTTCTAGCAATTTCCGTTACAGGGATAAACTGCAGAAGAAATTGTCAACAGTACCATTTCTGCCAGATCACGTCAATCCTTCAGTGAGTTGCAGCACAACCCTTTCACCCTGATTCTGTTCCCTGTTTTGTCCGAGTTCCCTTCCTGTATATACTTGAAGATGCAGAACATATGACGTTGCACTGTCACACAACATCCATAGCTTTATGCCATATTTCCCAGGTTTGCTGGGAATATATTGTCTGAACGGAACACGGCCACGAAATGTAAGCAGTTGCTCATCCATGGTAACATTTTCACCAGGAACAAAGGCGTCACTTAAAGTTGCTTCCCAGGTATCAAAAACATGTCTGATTGGAGCAAGCTTATCCATGCCTCGTTGTTCACGTCTGTTGGTTGCATTATCAAATTTGAGACCACAAAATATTTGCTGAAAACAGTTACGGGCCATATTTTTGCCGAAAACAGAATGACCACCTTCAAGGTTCCACAACTAAACTATGGATTTATTTCGTGACTTGTACACGCCTGAGAGGATCAGAAGTCCAAGAAAACGTTGAAATTCTCTGTCTGTCAAATCTTTCCAGGTGTCGTCATAAATGTGTCTTCCTTGTTTGCTCGTCCACATCATGATTTCATTCAATAAGTTCTTCCTCATGAACAAGTGGAATGCTGCGATAGGGCCATCAACATTTCGTACAGCATACCTTGTAGGACCTTTTTGTACGGGCATGACATTAGCTCTGGCGTATCTTCCAGCAGCTTGCTTTATAGGTTTTTCTGTTCCATGATGTGGCATCCTTAGATACATAGGCTTCAATGGCAGCATTTGTGCTTATAGTTGGTGACCTCTTAGCTCCTCTACAACCACAACTAAGATTCCTCACAGATGATACTGACACCGAGGACTCCTGCCGCCTTCCACATCCAGCACAGCCTCGACCTTTGTCTCGACCTGTAACTTGACTCTTTGCTGCAGGCGATGTTACCGGTTCAACATCAGTCTCACATTCACTTGGCGACCAACTGCTGTCGCCATCTGAATCATGACTGTCATCATCAGATTTATCGCCCGAACTTGGCTGATATGCCTCTTCGCTTGCTGAATATGCTGCATCATCAGACAACTCAGAGCCGTCACTGTCAGCATCTTGTTGCAATATTTCTCTTACTTGGGCAGCTGAACACTTTTGTTTTGACATCATAAACAATAACCTAAAATAAATAAACAAAGATAAAGTTGAATAAAACGCAAAGCAGTTTTACTATAGGTGTACAATAATCATGATGAACAAGCTGAAAGCCTTTAGATTTCATCGGAAATAATGAGAGAATGTATGATATCAATTATAGAAAATGTGTAATTTTCATAAAATAAGAGTACAAAAAATAAATGATACATAATTAATGATAAATATTTTTGTCAGATCAAAAAATTCACAAAACTGCAAATTGTAACACGATCCAAACTGGACGTAAGCAACTGGAGTCAAAAATGACCCCACTGGTACTCTGTGCTGCAATTCATCACTAGCGTCACCTAGCGGATGAAAATTATTCTTCTCATGGCACAATATAAAGAGAATATTGACATGTGAAAAGTCATAAAAAGATTGCATTCTTGAACAACGAGTTTCTGAGATACGCGTTGTGAAACTTGCAATGGGGTCACTTTTGACCCCATCGGTACTCCCAGGGTTAAAAGGTTAGGGCTCTTCAACTTTGAAAAGAGATGGCTGAGTGGAGATATGATAGAGGTCTATAAATAATGAATGGAGTAGAACAAGTAAATGTAGATTGGTTGTTTAACCCTTCAAAAAGTAGAAATACTAGGGGACACACAATGGCATTACAATGTAGCACATTTAAGACTAAGGGGTATGTTTACTAAAACCCCACTAATGTGCGGGCCCCGGTAGTGTGCGGGTGCCATATAAGGAGTGGGCATTCCCCGCTAAAGAAGAAACGCCGTAATTTACATATGCGCTAAGATGCGCAGCGCCCTTGTGCACCCCGCACCTTAGCACATCAGACAGCTGCGCGGGAGGCATATGTGTCACGCTGATGGGCAAGCAAAAGAGCAGAGCCACAGCACAATGGTTAAGGCACATACCAATGGTGCAAGAAGCAGGGGTTTGATCCCCCACAGAGCCCAATAAAGACAGCTGGTTGAGGCATTAATTTATGAGGCAGTGAAATAATGGGCGGCATAAGGCAGCACGCTAATGTGTTTGGAGGCATATTTAAAGGGAGGAGTGGTCTAGTGTGGAGGGACAAGGTACTTCAGGCTGGAGGGCCGGGTGTTCAAGTCCCACCTGGGGACAGCAATCTCAGGCCGGAGGGACTGGGATTTCTAGTCCTGTAGGCACTCCTTGTGGTCTTAGGCAAGCCACTTAACCCTCCATTGCCCATGTTCCCTGTAAGTATTAGTGTATGTTTCTCATATCCCCTCGTGTTAAATGTATCCCCCAATTGACCGCTTTGACCCGGTGAAAAGTGGGATATAAATACAGCTAAATAAAGAGGACCATGGAAATGCACTGTTTACCCACTGGACAAGCAGTTTGGAATTGGTGTACCTTTTGGGAACCTGACAGGTACTTGTGACCTGGATTAGCCACTGTTGGAAACAGGATACTGGGCTTGACGGACCCTTGGTCCGAACCAGTATAGCATATCTTATGTTCTTGACAAAAAACATCAAACATTAAACAGCTGCATAATCAATGTCAACCCCCATCCAATCCAATTAATCGCTATCAAAGAGTATTGACAGCTTGAGTAAAAAGATAAGCCTTCAATTTTTTATGAAAATACAATAAATTCATATTTATTCTTAAATCTAAAGACAGTTTATTCTAAACAAAAGGAGCGGAAACAGAAAGCATCTGATTCAGAATTTGCATGCCCTGGACACCAGAGGAGAATGGACACACCAACATGTTGCTTCCATTCAAACTTAGCAATTGAACTGGACAGTTCAGTTTCCAAGGCAAAATGTTGGCAGAAAAATCCCTAAATACAATACTTTAAAAATTGACATCAAGACCCTAAGATGAAGACTCAACTCTATATGTAAAAAATGCAAATTCTGCAAATGAGATGTAATATGATCATGCAACAGTACCCCCACTATTAATCAGGCAGCAGAATTCTGCACGATCAGAAGTGACTTCAAATGAGATAATTGCAACCCAAAGAAAAATACATTGCAATAATCTAATGGCCATAAGATCATTGCCTGAAGCACTGTCCTGAAGTCATTCATAGATAAAAAATTATCTTAAAACTGTGCCCCAGATCCACCTGATCTCAAGCCCTGGGAATTCCTGCTAAAGTACGCCATGTTTAGCTTCATGGCAGTCTGAGAAGAGTTTGGACTGCCCATGTCAATACCTCTTTTTTGTTTACAGAAATCCCCAAGGAAACCTTGAGGGTGAAACCTTTGGCTAAGGTTGGGATGTTAGAGAAGACACTGTATAGTGTGTGAAAGGAAACCTAGCAGAAGAGATGCGGAAGCGATAACGCTTCACTTTTATAGATACATTTTATTGACTTCAATTGAGATTCACGGATAAGGGTCAAGAGAGACTGAATCTGAGATATTTTGGAAGTTATCAATAAAAAAATTGAAAACTACAAAAAATGTTACTTATTGTAGGGAGTGATGATGAAATGATGATTGCAGCACTTAAATGTTGATGGTGCTGTAAAATTGAGCTCTCTTTCTAGAAAATAAAAAACATTTTTTTTTTATGTGAATAATGTTGCTGGAATGTTTTTGTAATCCAGCGATAGCAAACTTGTTTGAGGAGGAGTGCTTAGAATATTGAACTGTTTTAAATAACTTAATGAGTAATTTTTTCCTGAAAATTTGGTGTATTTTTGAGATGTAAAACCTTCCATTTTATTAATTTTCCTAAGCCACCTGCTGTCGGTCCTGTGCTATTATCCAAAGATACATGTTGGAAGTTCTGAAAATTCTGGAGCAATCTTGTTTCCCAGTGTCTAGACCATAGTACCTACCATGCTTTATGAGAAAGACATATAATCGGGGCTCAGAGACCTGGTCTTCTTGAACTCAACACAAATAGTAGAAAAGGATGACGCGCAACAGTGATACCTGATGCTTTGAGGTATGATCCTGATAGGGACTGGGTCTCCAGGTTAATCTTCCATAACTGTAGGGCCAGATTCCTGGGGTGTGTTGTTTGGGTATTTCCAGATGTGACTACAGTACACAAAAAAGGAGATGTCACTTTTTGCTACTGAGACAAAGGGTGATCCATCGCTGGAGTCTTCTAACTTGATTTTCTTTGTAAATGGGCGATTCAATTTCAGTCAGTCTGCTACGTTTTCTGTGACCCAGCCCATCTAGTCTCCTTTCTGAGCTGCAAATTTGTGGCATCTCATTCTGGGTCTTCAAATATTTTGGGAACATCTGCCTCATAAATGCTTATAAGAAAGGTGAAGCACAGTCCTATAAGTATATGGTAGTTGGATTATCACCACTCCTTTTTCCTGGCCTCCATATAATTCAATTTAGGTATATATTGCTATGAATTTCCTTTTCTTTTGTTTTCTGCAAATTCCTCATAATATTTCTGTTTCTTGGATTTGTAGCTTCAATTGCATATAAAAATTAAAAGAAAACCATAACTCAGCATTAAAACTAAACAACACATTAAACAACAGATTCACAATATATGCCATACTTCAATCATATCGATTTTCATTCTCGGGAACCCACCTGCTGTGTTTTCAAAACACTCGGGCTGTCTTTCTGGCTCTCCAGTCCCTGGCTGTAGTTCCATCTTTCTGATTGATGGGCACATTACAATCCATTGCAATCCATTCATGTTTGTAGCTTTCTGGTCACAAGACTGTTCAGCAGTGCGTTTCTTGCCAGAGAGATCTCATCCTCCACGTCCCATATATGTGAATTCATTTCCATTTTCGACATCATCCTCATATCTTCCTGCCTTCACCAAGGAGAAGGATCCATGATTGCTCCTGAAGTGCATGCCTGCCTGCCACATGTGGCCAGTGCACACCGGACTCACCTGCACTCGGAACATTCACATAGTCTAAATTGGAACTCCAGGGACTGCTTCACCGTGGTTTGAAGGAACAATGGTGTATTCTTTAGTGTGACCTACACATGCCATAATTTTTCCCTAGCCCATTTGTGATGAAGAGTTTGTAGACGCCATCCTGGCCTTCTTTTTACTTTCTTTCATCTTCCCTCCAGCTAAAACCACTTCACTGGTATCAATTTGACATTCGGGGCAATGCCCATCTTCATCGTTTAGAATTCTGGGTAAAGAAAGTCCAGGCCGTAGATGTGGAAAGTCACGTCACACTCATCACACAGCCACTGTTTCTCAGGATCCTGTTTGCCTCCAGTGCCGATGTGTGTATTACATAACCTATGTGCGTACTTTGTGACTCCAACCACGCTCTGCTCAAACAATGTCCCTGATGCTTAAACATGGATTGTGTAAAGGTAAAAGCATGTGCTTTCAAGTTACCACATGTTCTTTTACATGCATACACTATAGGGTAATTTTATAAGAGGCCATTTAAGTATGAAAAATCCTTTATAAAAGCCATTTTGAATTAATCTCTCTCCCCAGAGCCTGCTGTTGTTAAGCTTTTCCTGTCCTTGCCTGCCTGAGTGACTCCTCCCCCTGTGTGTGTGGTAGCCATTTTGAATTAATCTCTCTCCCCAGAGCCTGCTGTTGTTAAGCTTTTTCCTGTCCTTGCCTGCCTGAGTGACTCCTCCCCTTGACCCCCTCCCCCTGAGGTATCCTGTAACCTTGTTCCTGTTTTCTCCATGTGTGCATAGGCTGTTTTAGTTTGCTTTTCTCTGATCAGAGAAAGGCTGAACTTTTACAGAGCTCTGCTAGTGAGTGGATTTTTGCCTCCTGGGACATCTTACTGTGAGTTCTAGCTGTTTATTTAATTATTTACTGTTTGTCTAACTGTTGTTTGTTTAATTATTTAGTGTTTGTCTTAGTGGTGTGCAAGTTTCAGCCTTCTCAGCTGTACTTACCTTGCCTCTCTCAATTAACTGGGCCTTGTGTGGTAGCCATTTTGAATTAATCTCTCTCCCCAGAGCCTGCTGTTGTTAAGCTTTTCCTGTCCTTGCCTGCCTGAGTGACTCCTCCCCCTGTGTGTGTGGTAGCCATTTTGAATTAATCTCTCTCCCCAGAGCCTGCTGTTGTTAAGCTTTTTCCTGTCCTTGCCTGCCTGAGTGACTCCTCCCCCTGACCCCCTCCCCCTGAGGTATCCTGTAACCTTGTTCCTGTTTTCTCCACGTGTGCATAGGCTGTTTTAGTTTGCTTTTCTCTGATCAGAGAAAGGCTGAACTTTTACAGAGCTCTGCTAGTGAGTGGATTTTTGCCTCCTGGGACATCTTACTGTGAGTTCTAGCTGTTTATTTAATTATTTACTGTTTGTCTAACTGTTGTTTGTTTAATTATTTAGTGTTTGTCTTAGTGGTGTGCAAGTTTCAGCCTTCTCAGCTGTACTTACCTTGCCTCTCTCAATTAACTGGGCCTTGTGTGGTACCCCCATCCCCCTGCTGAGGGTTCAGGACAGGGTACCTTGTAACTGCCCTCTTTAATAGGACTTATCTCCCCCCCTCCCTCCCCAGCACCCACCCACCCCTGGGGAAATTGTAGTTTTATAGGTACTTGGACATCTTAGAGGAAAGGGGCTGCTCTCAGGTGCAGCTCTTAATCCAAATCAGTCATACACAGAGGACCTGTGATTAATTAGCTTCAGGTACACAGGGTGTATTAGGGGTATTAGATACACTTTTATTAGTATAAGCATCTACACCAATCCTTATTATATACCGATTTAAAAGACCTAAACACAAGCTTTAAACTAAGATGCAGTCAGAGGTCCAGCAACGAGATGGGGGTTCTCCAGTCTTTTGCATCGAGTGTCACATGTATGATTATCTCCCAGTTGGTGAGAGGTCCTACATATGCACTAAGTGCAGGGAGCTCTTTGCTCTCAGGGAACGAGTCCGTTCTCTAGAGGCTAGAGTAGCAGACCTGGAAGACATAAGAAAGACAGAGAAGTACATGGACGAGACCTACAGGGATATAGTCCTGAAGTCCCACCTCCAGTCTGGCAGCATCCCTGTTGCCATGGAGGAGAGAGGTCACGTGACAGGAGAGCATCACCCTGGTGTGGCAGGAAGTGATCCTGTAACTAGGACCTGTCCTCCAGGTGATGTAAAACCCTCTCGCACCGAGGACGTTTCTCCAGGGCCATGTCCCCATGAGGGGAGGGTCAGGACAGCTGTTATAGTTGGTGATTCAATCATTAGGAATGTAGATAGCTGGGTGGCTGGTGGACGTGAGGATCGCCTGGTAACATGCCTGCCTGGTGCGAAGGTAGCAGATCTCACGCACCGCCTAGATAGGATCATAGATAGTGCTGGGGGGGAGTCTGCTGTCTTGGTACATGTTGGTACCAATGACATAGGAAAATGTGGTAGGGAAGTTCTGGAGGCTAAATTTAAGCTTTTAGGTAGGAAGTTGAAATCCAGAACTTCCAGGATAGCGTTCTCCGAAATGCTTCCTGTTCCACGTGCAGGACCCAAAAGACAGGCAGAGCTCCGGAGTCTCAATGCGTGGATGAGACAATGGTGCAAGGATGAGGGTTTTGGATTTGTTAGGAACTGGGGAACATTCTGGGGAAAGGGGGGGCTCTTCCGAAGGGATGGGCTTCACCTTAATCAGGATGGGACCAGACTGCTGGCATTAACCTTTAAAAAAGAGATAGAGAAGCTTTTAAACTAGAAAATAGGGGAAAGCCGACAGTCACCCAGGAGCGCACGGTTCGGACAAAGGTATCCTTGAAGGATACTACCAAAAGCAGTGAGGTTCCAAAAGGGAGTATAGTAGCCCAAATGCCCTTGAGTAAGGAGCAGACAGAGCATAAAGATTCCCAATTACCCATGCCTACCAATAGCCAGATTAATATTAATAAAATGCAGTCTCTAAAATGCTTGTATGCCAATGCTAGAAGTCTAAACAATAAGATGGGAGAATTAGAATATATAGCATTAAATGAGAGGTTAGATATGATTGCACTCTCAGAGACATGGTGGAAGGAGGATAACCAGTGGGACACTGTGATACCTGGATATAAACTATATCATAATGATAGAGCTGAACAAATTGGTGGAGGGGTTGCGCTCTATGTTAGAGAGGGCATTGAGTCAGAAAGGATTAAAGTTTTGCAGGGAACAAAATATGCTGTAGAATCTCTATGGATTGAAATTCCATTTATGAAGGGGAAGGTGATGGCAGTGGGAGTATACTATCGACCACCTGGCCAGAATGAACAAATGGATGATGAAATGCTCAAAGAAATCAAGGAAGCTAACAAAAGCCACAACAGAGTAGTAATAATGGGTGATTTCAATTACCCCGGTATCGACTGGGACAGTGTCACAGCAGGACAAGCTAAAGAGATAAAGTTTCTAGATGAAATAAATGACTGCTTCTTGGAGCAGCTGGTTCATGAACCGACCAGAGGGGAAGCCATACTGGACCTAGTCCTTAGTGGAACGCCAGATCTGGTGCAAGAAATAAGGGTGTTGGGACCACTTGGCAATAGTGATCATAGTATGATCATGTTTGATTTAATCAGTGGAGGACAGATAGTAAAGGAATCCACAGTACTACCTTTTAACTTTCAAAAGGGTGACTATGATAGAATGAGGAATATAGTTCGGAAAAAACTAAAAGGAGCGGTTCCAAAGGTTAAAGACTTACAGCAAGCTTGGGTGTTATTTAAAAATACTATCCTCGAAGCCCAGACCAGCTGTATTCCACGCATTAAGAAAAGTGGAAGAAAGTCCAAAAAACTGCCAGCATGGTTTAAAGGTGAGGTCAGAGAGGCTGTTGCTGCCAAAAGAGCAACCTTCAGAAAATGGAAAAAAGAGCCAAATGATGAAAACTGGAAACAGCACAAGCACTGGCAAGTTAAATGCAAAGCATTGATAAGGCAGGCAAAGCGGGAATTTGAGAAGAAACTTGCTACGGAAGCAAAAACACGAAATAAAGACTTTTTCAAGTACATTCGTAGCAAAAGGCCTGTGAGAGAGTCAATTGGACCATTAGATGATAGAGGGGTAAAAGGGGCAGTAAGAGGAGACAAGGCTATAGCAGAGAGACTGAATGAATTCTTTGCTTCGGTCTTTACTGAGGAAGATGTAGGGGTGTTACCCAAGACTGAAGTGGTATTTAAAGGTGATACTGCAGAGGAATTGAGAGAAATATCGCTACAACACCGGGAAGATATATTACAACTATTTGATAAACTGAATAGTAGCAAATCACCTGGACCGGATGGTATGCATCCCAGAGTGTTGAAAGAACTGAAATATGAGATTGCAGACCTGTTATTGGTAATCTGTGAACTTTCATTAAAATCATCTGTAATACCTGAAGATTGGAGGGTCGCCAACGTAACACCAATTTTTAAAAAGGGTTCCAGGGGTGACCCGGGAAATTACAGACCGGTGAGCCTGACGTCAGTACCAGGGAAAATGGTAGAAGCCATCATAAAGAACAAAATTACACAGCATGTAGATAGTCATGGCCTAATGGGAGACAGCCAACATGGCTTTAGACAAGGCAGATCTTGTCTTACTAATCTGATCTGTTTTTTTGAAGGTGTGCATAAACAGGTAGACAAAGGTGAGTCGGTTGATATAGTGTATCTGGACTTTCAGAAAGCTTTTGACAAGGTCCCCCATCAGAGACTTTTGGCGAAGCTAAAAAGTCATGGGATAGGAGGCAGTGTACTATTGTGGATCGGGAACTGGTTAAAAGATAGAAAGCAGAGGGTAGGGCTAAATGGCCAATATTCCCAATGGAAAAAGGTGAATAGTGGAGTACCCCAGGGATCTGTACTGGGTCCGCTACTTTTTGACATATTCATAAATGACCTGGAAAAGGGAATAACTAGTGAGGTAATCAAATTTGCAGATGACACAAAACTGTTTAAAGTTGTTAAAACCCAAGAGGATTGTGGAAAACTGCAGGAGGATCTGGATAAATTGGAAGACTGGGCATCCAAATGGCAGATGAAATTTAATGTGGACAAGTGCAAAGTTATGCACCTAGGAAAGAACAACCCACACTATAGTTACAAGATGCAAGGCTCCACATTAGAAACCACCACCCAGGAAAAAGATTTAGGAGTCATCGTGGATAACATGTTAAAACCCTCCGCCCAGTGTGCAGCGGCGGCCAAGAAAGCAAATAGAATGCTAGGTATCCTAAGGAAAGGGATGGAGAATAAAACAAAGGATATTATAATGCCTCTGTATCGCTCCATGGTACGACCGCACCTTGAATATTGTGTGCAATTCTGGTCACCGTATCTTAAAAAGGACATAGAGTTATTAGAAAAAGTACAGAGAAGAGCCACCAAATTGGTGAAGGGGATGGAAGGCTACTCCTATGAAGAGAGGCTAAAAAGGTTAGGGCTCTTTAACCTAGAAAAGAGGCGGCTGAGGGGAGATATGATAGAGGTGTATAAATTAATGAATGGAGTGGAACGGATAAACGTGGATAAATTGTTTACGCTATCAGAATATAGAAGGACTAGGGGGCATGTAATGAAGCTACAGGGTAAACTATTTAAGACAAATAGGAGAAAATATTTCTTCTCTCAACGTGTAATCAAACTCTGGAATCTGTTACCGGAGGATGTAGTAAGGGCTGTTAGTATAGCTGGGTTTAAAAAAGGTTTGGACAAGTTCCTGGAGGAAAGGTCCATAAACCACTATTAAAAAGGGACCCAGGATATCAATGCTTGGCCTAGTACAAGCACTGCAGAACCTGTGTCTTTTGGGGAAACTGCTAGGTACGTATGACCTAGATTGGCCACTGTTGGAAACAGGATACTGGGCTTGATGGACCTCGGTCTGACCCAGTATGGCATTTCTTATGTTCTTATGTTCTTATGTTCTTATTCCCTTAGATGGTAATTTTGTAAAGTTATCTGGGTTGTTTCTCCACTGAGCAGTTTCTGCAAGCTCTGGAGAAGAAGGAAGGCTGCTGTAGGCAGTGACCTTGCTCCTTTAGTGACATCACTGAGGTAAGCCTGGAGCTCCTGTTTAAAAACACAAGAAACTGCAACCTTGGCCATAGGCATGCAGCCACATGTGTGTGTCTGAAGGGGCTTGATCAAAGGCTTGTGCACTTTGGAACCACTTTGGAATCCACAAGGAGGCACTGGGAGACTCTGTCCACTATTGATTGCAATCATTCTAGTCTCTCTTGGCTTGTTTGTTATATAGCAGGGGTTCTCAACCCAGTCCTCTGGACACATCTAGCCAGTCAGGTTTTCAGGTTGACCACAATGAATTTGTGTGATAGATTTGCATACAATGGAGGTAGTGTATGCAGATCTCTCATATGCATAGTCAATGTGGTTATCCTGAAAACCTGATACATTAGGTGTGTCTCAAAGACTGGGTTGAAAATTCCTGTTATATAGAGTGATGGCAAACATGAGTCCAAGATTAAGAGCAATGTGGATGAAGGTCTTCAAGTGGCTCATGGAGCTATGGACTCTTGGGAATTTTGGGATGCGGCAGGGTAGCAATGGGCATGGTTCCTCCTTGGTGGGGGGGGGAGGGGGGTGTTGTGTCTAGAGCCTGGAAATTTGATATCTTTAAGCCCAATATACCACTTACTATCCCTGTGGCCAGGAGGTAATCATCATTCTTAAACTAGGGCAATGAGACATCAGGGGATAGGAAGGGTCAGCCCTTGAAAGGAAGGTAAACATGGTTTACTCAATGACTTCTTGGCTCCTGATGTAACAGGGATCAATGGGGTGGAAGGTAAAAAGGCTTCCGGGGTGGAAGTGACTTGCCTTGGGCAAGTCACGTAACCCTCCATTGCCTCAGAAAAATCCAAGTTATCAATGTCCCTGTTCAATGTACATTAACAAGTTTAAGTTTCAATGTAAACCGCTTTGATTGAAATGATAAAGCAGTATATAAAACCTGTTAAATAAATAAATAAATAAATAAAATATTACTAAAATTGACTTTCACCAGGCCTTGGCCCAGGCTAACGTGCTTAACCTATTTGTTTCCTCAGGAGAATTTGTTTCCTCAGGAGATTGATGCGTTGGAGATTTTCCTTTGTTTCTCCTCTGAGGTAAGTTTCTAGTTTGGAACACTGAAGGCTCAGTTGCAAAGTTGGAGTAATTCTTGCTTGTTGTTTAACTCAGCTTTATAAGTTATCTGGAGACACAATGGCCAAGTTTCCTTCCCAAGATGGCATATTAGAAAGCTTGTAGTGCTGATGTCCAGGATCACACACAGAAGACTGTTGCCTTAGAATCAGCCAATGTAGCATTTAGTTAATGAGAATATGTTATTACGGAAAGTCATGCGAATACTATATCATATATAATTTGTGATTTTTGAATTTTCCTTTTAATAAGAGAATCTCTGCATTGCAAATGATTAAGGATTATTTGATAAATGTGTGGGACTTCCATTTCAGTTTAGGTTTTCATCCCAGAGCTCTCAGAAATTTGTTACATTCCAAATTCAGTGAAGGCTGCTGGGGGGAAGTGGACCATTTTGAATCTGTTGTTAAGAATCCTCTAACTGCTTGTTGGAAACATCAATTGACAAGTGGGATGTGCGTTTGTGACTCATTCAGGCATTTGTTTGGCCATTTAAAAATTAGAAGTGTGTACAAATCATGTGTATATGTGTGTATTTGCAAACTAATGAATATAGAATTGATTTGCACATGCAAAAAATCTATAGCTTGTATAGAATGTACACAAGACGACTATGCACAAAAACATTAAAAATATATAACAGTAACTAAAACTGAGGACTGGGTCGGATGAGCAGCATATAATATTTTTTATTAAATAAATCAATAAAAAGTAATGTAAAATCTCTGTTCCCTTTATTTTCAACTGACTGGTGCAGAGAAGATATTTATGGTTATAGAGGTTATGGGTTACTTTCTTATCATTTTTGCTTTTGTTTAGTAAACCTGATGTTTCCTGTAAGGAAGCATGTGTGAATAGGGGTGTAAGACTGTCTATTTTGCCTCTGTAAAATTGTCATGTTCTATACTTTTTCTTAGTTTATTTCATTGTAAATACTTTGAAAATGAAATAAAAATAAATGTTAAAAATACCCTTTAAAAATATATACACAGGAGGTGTCACGGGGACCTCTGGGAAGGTCAAGATTTATAAACTGAATGCCTTCAATACCTTCTCAAAATTTTCCAGTTTTCTGATGATCGCAGCTTTCTTCTGAACCAGAGCACTCTGGAGAGATGGAACCACTTAACTTTCTGATCTACAGCATCTGATCTCTGGCCTTGTAGCATGGATGTTTTCCTATATATTCCGTAATAAAAACCTATCAATAAAGCAATAGACTTTTTGAAATTAACCAGTGCCGACTAGATCAAATCTAAGATGATGACTCAGGTCTCTGAGAAGAACTCACGGTCGGCATCACGTTCCAAGTGAACTCCAAAGCGGGAGTTAGTTCGAAACAACGACTCAGTCAGAGAAACTGGTGACAGACTGAGGATGTAGCTCTCATTTAAGGCTGATCAAGCCAGCCCCAGAAGGATGATACCAGGAGTTAAGAAACCAGAAAAAGAGAGAGACAGGGAAATGGATAGAAAAAAAAAGCCAAATAAAAGAGATCAGAGACACTAAATAAAGAGATATATGAAATAACCAGAAGTCACAAAAAAAGCAAATCCAATAAGTAAAGTGACAGTGTTAGTCTGTATTAGGGTGTGTGCCAGGTAGACAACATGCGTCCCTGTGCATGCGTAGCCACCCTCTTTTACAAAGTGAGGTCCGCACATGCCTCACTTTATAAAATATAGTATATTATAATCACTGAATACTCTAGCTCGCTGAAACAATCCAGCAAAAATAAAGCTAGAACATCTTAACAAAAATAGAGCATATAATTCAAAAGGAGAGTGAACCTATTTTTGTTGGAATCCTTGTATCGAGGGGCTGCACAACACTCACGCCATAGATGGTCCCTGCTCATCAGAGCTTGCAATCTAGTCAAGACAGACAACACAACAGTTGAGGACAAGGATATATCTAGGGAAATGGTAAAGAAACACACAGGAGACTAAGTGGGTCATGATCCAAATAAATCTCAAAAAGGCGAGTAGAAGAGAAGGCTACACAGATAGAAGGGATCTGCCAGAAGAGGAATCCCAAGCGATCTGCAGGAACCCCAAGAGACCCTGCTGCCTTTCAGCAGAGTTCCTGAGGAAGGGTCTAGGGAGAGATAAGAGAGGAAAGTTAGTGAGGAGTTGTAGAGTGAATGCACTTATAGGTCATTAGGAGAAGTTTGAACTGGATATGGAAATGAATAAGGAGCCAGTGAAGCGACTTGAGAAGAGGAATGATATGAGCATCTCGAAGCTGGCAGAAGATTAGCCACACAGCTGAATTTTGAACAGATTAAAGGGGAGAGAGATGATTCAGAGGGAGACCAGCAAGGAGGAGATTGTACTAGTCTAGATGGAAGGTGACTAAAGAGTGGATAAGTGTCTTAGTTGTGTGTGTAAAAAGGAAAGGATGAATTTTGCCAATGTTATAGAGAAAGAAGCAACAGGTTTGAGTTGTCTGTTGGATGAGTGCAGAGAAAGAGAGAGTAGAGTTGAAGATGACCCCAAGGTTGTGAGCTGAGGAAACAGGGAGTAATGTTATCCACAGAAATAGAGAGGGCAGGAAGGGGGCAAGTGGGTTTAGGGGGAAAGATAAAGAACTCAGTTTTGGTCATTTTCAGTTTCAGATGGCGCTGGGACATCCAGGCAGCAATGTCAGATAAGGAGGCAGAGATCCGGGCCTGAATTCCTGGAGAGATTCCAGGCACAGAAAGATAGATCTGAGAGTCATCAACATAAAGATGGTACTGAAAACCATGGGAGGAAATAAGCACATCAAGGGACTCAGTGTAGAGAGAGAAAAGGAGAAGTCCCAAGACAGAGCCCTGAGGTACACCACCTGAAAGCATCATGGCGGAAGAGGAGGAACCACCAGAACAGACACTAAAAGTACGATGGGAGAGATAAGAAGAAACCAGGATAGAACAGAGCCCCTAAATCCAAGTGAGGACATGGTATCGAGGAGAAGATGGTGATCAACAATGCCAAAGGCAGCAGAAAGGTCAAGAAAGAAGAGAATCAAGTAGAGGCCTTTGGATTTGGTGGGGAACAAGTTGCTGGAGACTTTGGCAAGAGCCGTTTCAGAAGAATGTAGAGAACGAAAACCAGATTTCAGTGGATCCAGAAGGTCTTGAGAGGAAAGAAGTTAAGTCCAACTAAATATCTCGCTGAGCGGCATTTAAATGGTTTGCAGGTCTGCAAACCATATAAATGCCTTTGAATATCAGGTCCAATGTGTGTAAGTGAAAAGCAGTGTGACAAAGTAAGTAATGAAACAAAGTAATATAAAGAAAATTAGGCTGTAACAGAGAGGAGAAGGTGGTAAAAGAAAAGAATGATTGGTGATTCAAAATGCTGTCCAAAAAGAGAAACAAAATGGCTTTAGTTTCACTATTTAAACGACACTATTTGCTGCCTCCTTGAATTCAAAACAATTCAAACAAGCCAGGGACAAAACTCGTGTTCTGCTAACGGGAATGGAGGGAAATGCTTGGTATTTAGCTTAAATGTTTTCTTGGAAATCAAATCTGAGACAGTTCTGACTTTAGTCATAATTTGATTTTATTGTTTGAGCGCCATAAAAAATAAATAAATAAGTCGAACCCGCCTTTTAATTGAATTACTGAGCTGCCCTCAGGGTTTGACACTAAGATACATGAGGCTTTTGTGTGATATCAGGAGGAATTTTTAGCTTCCTTGCATCCCAAGGATGTTAGAAGGAATTCAAAGGCAAACAAGGGGGGAAGGGGAAAAATAAGCTAACCAGGCTGAGAATTACTGTGCGATGACTGGAGGGATAAAGGGAAGAGTTACCATAGGAACCGAAAACTGAGTCTGCAAGAAGCCTGAGGCAGTCTCCTGACCTGGGGTAACAGTGCCCTTCCACCAAAGACACAGGCAAAGTTCAGGACACAAGGAAAGCTGGATAAATATAAAACATTTATGGGAGTACAGGGACAGGAGGATCCTCTTAAACATGGAGAGCTCCAGAAGTCTCTGGGGAGCCTGCCTACATTATTGTCTGAGTTGCATGAGCTCTGGTGGATGATATTTAGTCTCTTGTGGGCCAGCAGGAGTTTCCGCTCCCCATCCGAGTGTTTATAAGACAAGTCTTTTTCTGTATGAAGTCAGGCCTGGGCATCTGTGCTTGGTTTGTCTGTATATCTGGGGAAACAGCAGTGCAGGCTGTCTATGGTACCGCCTGAAAAGAGAGGCTTCAGTCTGATTAACCTGATCTGATCCATGGTTCCTGCTGGTGGCCTGCAGAAATAAAAGGTGCCTGCAGAAAACAGGCTCAATGTTTTAAAGGTATCTCGTTACTGAGGAAATCATCACCAGTCCAGCTAATTCTAGCCTTTATATTGCAGATCTGTAAAACAAGGACAAGAGGCAGGGCCAGAATCCAATATTCATACTAAGGCATCTGCTTTGCCATTAACACAAACAGAAAATAAGACTTTCCACACTAACAGGGGAGATAATACATTTATATGGACCGTGTCTTAGAATTAGTTTACTGTCCTTTGTTTCCATGAGGTATGTCTCAGAAATTTTGTGCATACACAAAGAGACACAAGTGCAGCCAAAGACTGGCTTCATTAACATTAGAACTAAATATTTTCATTCAGGAAAACTGAACAAATATTATTTAGGAGCATGTTTACTAAAATCCGCGCTGGTAGCATGCACTGACTGCGTGAAATTAGCACGAAAGCCTGTGCTAATTTTTGAAGGCGTGTGCGTCAACACCCCCTTGCCCTTAGTACATTGTTAATTGCAGCGCCAAGCTAACTGGCAAGCAGGTGCACCACCCATCCAAAACATCACAAGCCATGAACGCCCACGTTACTCCCTTAACCTACCCGTCTCTGCCTTATCACACTCTAACCAGCTACTACAGGAATTTTGGTGCGGGGCCCTGGACCGTTAGCACGGTATGCATAGTGCACCGCAAACCCCACTCTAACAATTAGTGGGCATTAGCAAGCATTCCCCTTCATATCAGCGCCATACATACCACACAGCTGCACTCCCTTGGAACAGGCTCATTGCAAGGATAGTAAATGTGTCGGATGATTAGAAGTTGGCCCTGCAGTAGTAGCATTACCGTGCGGATCTGTTTATATTAAAAATGATGAGATTCACTTGGTGCATATTATTAGCTACAGTCACAACCACACTAAAATTGTCTTAGAAACAATGAGATCCTCTACAGGAACCCCAAGAGACCCCACTGCCTTTCAGCAGTCAGGACAGTACAACATAATTAATGCCATACTATTGTAGAAGCACATTTTACCTCCTTGTATTTCAAAGAATCGAAATTGCTTCATCAGAGTTGAATTCAGATATTTTAATACATTTTTGGCAAGCACGGACATTAGTGAAAAACCCAAGGGTTAGCTTCAAGTGGCGTTAGTAAAGCAAAGACTTAAAACAGCATTATTCCGTTTCCATGTCCCGCACAACAATGCATTGGATTGATTTTGTTATGTGAAGTTAAGAGATTGACAGAATGTGCAGCTATGGTAGGTTCCAATGTCTTATAGCCATAACACTGTGGAAACATGAATGCAGATTCCTACTGTGCGTGCTCTCCTGAACACAGAAACCATAAGTGTAATTTGGGAGGGGAGGAGGGCATGGGGTCAATGTCTCTCCCCCCCCCCCCCCCCCAGTGCTCTGGGTGCTAATGTTGAATTTCTCCCATCCCCTCATTACCAGTAAGACTTTCATACTCCTTATTACCTCCTCCCCCCCCCTCCAAAGTAAGTAGGACAAACTACACTTATGACTGAAAGCTTCCCAATGCACTATTACTATTATTTAGTAAATTATGATTGCATACGAAGAGCTAAATCAAAGATAGCCCAAAAGACATAAAAAGTCAGGAGAACCTATTCTCGGGACAAGTTGCACCTTTCTCCTGAGGAAGCTTCACAGCTACCCTAGTTGATGACTTGCTACAGTACGTTATTCTAGGGACCATTTAAGAAATGGGATGGTCGCCATACCAACACCAAGAAGGGTGGTATCAAAGAAAGAATTCCCAGTTCATGCTAGCCACCATGCAAAGCCATGAGAAACATAGAAACATAGAAACATGATGACAGAAAAAGACCACAAGGCCCATCTAGTCTGTCCTTCCATAACAACAACTACAACAGTCCACTTTTTACCTTTAGAGATCCTCTGTGTTGGTCCCATGCTTTTTTGAATTCAGTTACTGTCCTCATCTCTACCACCTCCACTGGGAGACTATTCCACGGATCCACTACTCTTTCCGTAAAGAAATATTTCCGCATATCACTCCTGAATCTATCTCCCTTCACCCTCATCCCATGTCCCCTCGTCGCAGAACTTGCTTTCAATTGAAAGAGGCTCTCTCCCTGAACATTTATGCCACGGAGGTATTTAAACATCTCAATCATATCACCTCTATCCCGCCTTTCCTCTAAGGTGTACATATTAAGATCCTTAAGTCTGTCCTCATATGCTTTATAATGAAGACTACTAATCATCTTAGTAGCAACCCTCTGCACTGACTCCATCCTGTTCACATCCTTTTGAAGGTGCGGTCTCCAGAATTGCACACCATACTCCAAATGAGGTCGCACCAAAGACTTATACAGAGGCATTATCACCTCCTTTTTTCTGCTAGCCATTCCTCTCCGTATGCACCCAAGCATCCTTCTAGCTTTTGCCGTCGCCTTTTCTACCTGTTTAGCTACTTTAAGATCATCGGACACAACTACGCCTAGGTCCCGCTCTTCTTTAGTGGACAAAAGTACTTCACCTCCTATGCTGTATTGCTTCCTTGGATTGCTGCAGCCAAAATGCATGACCTTACATTTTTTAACATTAAATCCCAGCTGCCAAATTCTAGACCATTCTTCAAGCTTAGCTAGATCCCTCCTCATGTTATCTACACCTTCCTGGGTGTCTACTTTATTGCAGATTTTGGTATCATCCGCAAAGAGGCAAACCTTACCCGACAGCCCTTCCGCTATATCACTAACAAAGATGTTAAAAAGAATCGGACCAAGGACAGATCCCTGGGGCACACCACTGGTAACATCCTTCTCCTCAGAGTGAGCTCCATTTACTTGTACTCTTTGTCGCCTCCCACCCAACCAATTTCTAACCCAAGCAGTAACTTTAGGGTCCATCCCTAGGGTGCTCAGTTTGTTTATAAGTCGCCTGTGAGGAACAGTGTCAAAGGCTTTACTGAAATCTAAATACACCACATCTAGAGCTCTCCCTCGGTCCAACTCCCTGGTCACCCAGTCAAAGAAATCAATCAGATTTGTCTGACAAGACCTGCCTCTGGTGAATCCATGCTGCCTCGGATCCTGTAATCCGCTGGACTCCAGAAACCTCACTATTTTCTCTTTCAACAGCGTTTCCATTAATTTACTCACCACTGAAGTTAAACTAACCGGCCTGTAGTTTTCAACCACATCCTTACTTCCGCTTTTGTGTAAAGGCACCACATGAGCCTCTCTCCAGTCCTTTGGCACCACTCCCGACTCCAACGAGGCATTGAAAAGGTCAGTCAGTGGAGCTGCTAGAACGTCCCCAAGTTCCCTCAGTATTCTAGGGTGTATCCCATCCGGTCCCATCGCTTTGTCTACTTTAAGTTGAGCTAGTTTCTCACGAACACAGTCTTCTGAAAATTGTTCAAGATGTCCCTCGCTTCTGTTCTTATTTGTGGGTGTTTTCTGAGGTCCTGCTCCTGGTTCTTCATCTGTGAACACAGAACAAAAATATTTGTTAAGCAATTCCGCTTTATCCTTATCAGCTTCTACATATTCCCCCCCTGTACCCTTGAGTCTGACAATACCACTTTTGCCCTTCCTCTTCTCACTAATATATCTGAAAAATGTCTTATCTCCCCATTTTATTGCATTGGCTGTTTCCTCCTCCTTTTGAATCTTTGCCTTCTTGACTACTTTGCTAGCTTCTCTAAGTTTTTCCAAATACAGATGCCTGTCTTCCTTTCTCTGTGATCTCTTGTATTTCATGAAGGCCTCCCTCTTTTTCTTCACTTTTTCAGCTACTTCCTTCGAAAACCATAGCGGTCTCCTGTTCCTTTTGCCTTTATTTACCATTTTAACAAAAAGGTTGGTTGCCTTTAAAATACCCCCTTTCAGTTTTGCCCACTGTTGTTCTACATCCCCCAGCTGTTCCCATCCCACTAATGACTCCCTGAGGTATTGGCCCATCTTCGCAAAGTTAGTCTTCCTAAAGTCTAAGATCTTTACCTTGGAATGGATTCTAACAGCCCTAGTCCTAATACTGAACCACACCATCTGGTGATCACTGGATGCAAAATGATCTCCCACTACAACATCAGAAACACTTTCACCATTGGTAAGAACCAAGTCCAGTATGGCCCCTTCACGTGTGGGTCTGTTACCAATTGCCTGAATAGTTCTCCCTGTAGAGAATCCAGGATCTCCTTACTCCTAGATGATACTGCAGCAGGAATGTGCCAATCAACATCTGGCATATTGAAATCTCCTAGCAGTAGCACTTCCCCTTTCCTAGCAATGCTGCGTATGTCTTCAATTAACTCTCTGTCCACCTCTTCCTCTTGTGAGGGAGGTCTGTATATCACACCAATGCAAATAGATTTCTCTTTCCCTCTTTCTAGTTTAACCCACAATGCCTCCTCTCTCCCTTTTAAGCTCTGTAATTCCAAAGCTTTAATAGTAGTTTTTACATATAGTGCTACTCCTCCTCCCCTTCTTCCTACCCTGTCCTTTCTGAATAAAGTATAGCCAGGTATAGTTACATCCCAGTCATGGTTTTCTGTGAACCATGTTTCTGTAACTGCCACTAAATCTAAGTCAGCCACTCCCACCAAAGCTTCAACTTCAGAGATCTTATTTCCCATGCTACGGGCATTAATACACACTGCTTTCCATATGTTACCCCTGTTACCCATTTCCATAAAGGTATTTAATGTATCACTTACCTGGGGGCTTTCACTTACCTGGGGGCTTTCTTCACCCATCCCCAATGAATCTAGTTTAAAGCCCTCTTCAGTAGATTAGCCAGTCTACTACCAAAGATGTGTTGACCTTTCTTGGACAGATGTATGCCATCTCTGCTCTGCAACCCTTGGAACAGCATCCCATGGTCTAGGAAACCAAAACGCTCTCGAAGACACCATCCACGCAGCCATGCATTAATCTCCAGGATGCGAGCCTCTCTGCCTTGGCCTTTACCCTCAACAGGGAGGATTGAAGAGAACACCACCTGTGCACCTACCTGCTTCACCCTCTGTCCCAGAGCCATGAAGTCACTTTTGATACGTTCCGAGGTATACCTGGCAGTATCATTTGTTCCAACATGGATTAGCAACATTGGGTAATAGTCAGTGGGCTTGATGAGTCTCGGCAAATTCTCCGTAACATTTTGGATCTTGGCACCAGGCAGACAGCATACCTCTCTGGACATCAAGTCTGGTCGGCAGATGGACGCCTCAGTACCCCTCAGAAGAGAGTCTCCAACCACCACTACCCTTCGTTTCCTTCTGGTCACTGATTCTGCAACTATGGGGTACTTGAACTCTGGTTCTTCCCTTTCCAGGGATGCTTTCACCTCCTCCACTTCCAGGGCTGCATAATGGTTCTTCAATTCAAGGGCTGGAGAAGTTGGATTGGTGATTTTGCAGGCTCTGGTGACTTTTGTCCAACCATCGACATTCTGTTGACACCCATCTTCTCCTGTGCTGGAGAGCCTGGTTGCTGCAAGCAGCATCTCATCAATGTACTTCTCACTGTCTTGAATGCTCCTCAGCCTCGCCACCTCCTCTCTGAGTTCCTCCACTGTGCAGCGGCGGCCAAGAGAGCAAATAGAATGCTAGGTATGATAAGGAAAGGAATGGAAAATAAAACAAAAGATATTATAATGCCTCTATATCGTTCCATGGTGAGACCGCACCTTGAATATTGTGTGCAATTCTGGTCGCCGTATCTTAAAAAGGATATAGCAATTTTAGAAAAGGTTCAGAGAAGAGCCACCAAAATGGTAAAGGGGATGGAAGGCTACTCCTATGAAGAAAGGCTAAAAAGGTTGGGGCTCTTTAACCTGGAAAAGAGACGGCTGAGGGAGATATGATAGAAGTCTATAAATTAATGAACGGAGTGGAACAGGTAAACGTAGATCGATTGTTTACCTTATCAGAATATAGAAAGACTAGGGGACATGCAATGAAGCTACAGGGTAAACTATTTAAGACTAATAAAAGAAAATATTTTTTCACTCAACGTGTAATCAAACTCTGGAATTTGTTACCGGAGGATGTAGTAAAGGCTGTTAGTGTAGCTGGGTTTAAAAAAGGTTTGGACAAATTCCTGGAGGAAAGGTCCATAAACCATTATTAAGAAGGGACCCAGGATATCAATGCTTGAACCAATACAAGCATTGTGGAACCTGTGTCCCTTGGGGAAACTGCTAGGTACGTATGACCTAGATTGGCCACTGTTGGAAACAGAATACTGGGCTTGATGGACCTTGGTCTGACCCAGTATGGCATATCTTATGTTCTTATGTTCTTACTTGTTTCCTCAGAGCTTCAGCATGCAGGCACCCTGCACATGGAACTGGTTCTTCAACTGGCAATAGGGCCTCTGTCTGGACCGAGGCAGAAGCTGTAACGGGGGCAACAGCTTTAGCAATACGATTTTTCCCAGCCATTGTTCTGTTTGTGGAGCTTAGGTATCTGTTAAAGCAAAAGAGAGAGATCTACGAAGTACCAGCTGGTTTCGCAGCTGTCCTTTCAGAGAAAAAGCAGTTAAAGCTCTTTAATTATATTCAAAATGTGCTGGTCCAATTCACTGTGATTTGATAAAGGGGGAGGTGCCCTATAAAGCAAGACTGCTCACTAGGGGTGGGTGGGAGTCGGGGTGGGTAGGGAGGGAACTAACACCTGATTAGGTGTTAGCAGTTCCTGAACCTGAGGGGGTTACAGAGTTCAGCAATACTACTGTGCTCAAGTACAGATTCCCCTAAAACAGCAAAAATGAATTTAACCTTGCTTTAAAAAAAAAATATACACAAAACCCTTTTAAGAGCTCCCAGTCAGAGAGCTAGCAATGTAACAAAAAACACCAAAGAAACCCTCAGAACCTTACTTACTGTTTGATGTGTGGAGCCCTGGTTAAGAAAGCCTCAAAAGGGCAGGGCAAAGCAGCCTTATTATGCAGGCTTCAATTGCACTCAGGAAACAGGCCCACTAACCCCTGATTAGGTGTTAGCAGTTCCTGAACCTGAGGGGGTTACAGAGTTCAGCAATACTACTGTGCTCAAGTACAGATTCCCCTAAAACAGCAAAAATGAATTTAACCTTGCTTTAAAAAAATATACACAAAACCCTTTTAAGAGCTCCCAGTCAGAGAGCTAGCAAGGTAACAAAAAACACCAAAGAAACCCTCAAAACCTCACTTACTGTTTGATGTGTGGAGCCCTGGTTAAGAAAGCCTCAAAAGGGCAGGGCAAAGCAGCCTTATTATGCAGGCTTCAATTGCACTCAGGAAACAGGCCCACTAACCCCTGATTAGGTGTTAGCAGTTCCTGAACCTGAGGGGGTTACAGAGTTCAGCAATACTACTGTGCTCAAGTACAGATTCCCCTAAAACAGCAAAAATGAATTTAACCTTGCTTTAAAAAAATATACACAAAACCCTTTTAAGAGCTCCCAGTCAGAGAGCTAGCAATGTAACAAAAAACACCAAAGAAACCCTCAAAACCTCACATTTTATAATTTCCCTTTATGATCTGAAAAATCAGGTTTAGATTTCTTTGTATCTTTTCTATAGGAAACATTTCTAAAAACACTGAATAAGAATGTTATGGAAAGAACAGAAGAGAAATAATTTGTTCATAATGAACATAGGTGCCTCATACAAGTGGCTTAGGGAGGCTACGCCTTCCGAGCCCCAACCACAATCTCCCTCAAACTGCCAAATCACAACCACTTTTGCCATGATTTTCGGCAAAAGTGGCTTTGTGACCTCTTCTCTGCTGCTTCTGCTTCCTGGGACTTGTTATTTTTGGATCGTGGAAGCGATGAAAAACACAAAACAGAAGCAGGGACATTGATTCCATCTACACCATTGCTAGTCCTGCCATCCTGCCCCTTCTGACATATACGAGGGAGGCTGATACGTCTCTGGCCTTGTAACGAAACTGAAAGCTACGGGCACACTTCAGTTCCAGAGGTCCGAATGATCTCTCTGCAGTTTTGTTTTATTTGGTACTTCCTGTTGGTGAGGGTGAGGGAGCAGCCGAACTAGCAGCAGTGATGGCAAAGCCGGAGTCAATGCGCTCATGCCCATTTTGTGTTTTTATCCTCTGCCGGTGCCACAAGTGACAGATCCTACTGGGAAGCAGTGGCGGAAGAGGGGAAGGATGTTGAAAAATTATGCTAGGCTATGTGAGGAGGTAAAGGAAGATCCTGCATGGGGAGGGGAGGAGATGCTGGATTGAGGATGGGGAAAGAATTAGGATATAGTGGCTTGGAATGGGAGTGGACAGAGGAGGATGTGTAGGGGACAGAGGA
The DNA here is from genome assembly GCA_033557465.1 of Ichthyophis bannanicus. Lineage (NCBI taxonomy): Eukaryota > Metazoa > Chordata > Amphibia > Gymnophiona > Ichthyophiidae > Ichthyophis > Ichthyophis bannanicus. Next base: position 34,767,261 of record CM066047.1, on the reverse strand, counting down.
GATATGCTGGTTCAGAGATGAAGAAAGAAAAGCTATAGACACAAAGAGTGGATGTTGGGGGCAGAGGGGGTGAATAGGGTGATGGGGAGATGCTGAACACAGAAACCATAAGTGTAATTTGGGAGGGGAGGAGGGCATGGGGTCAATGTCTCCCCCCCCCCCCCCCAGTGCTATGGGTGCTAATGTTGAATTTGTCCCATCCCCTCATTACCAGTAAGACTTTCATACTCCTTATTACCTCCTCCCCCCCTCCAAAGTAAGTAGGACAAACTACACTTATGACTGAAAGCTTCCCAATGCACTATTACTATTATTTAGTAAATTATGATTGCATACGAAGAGCTAAATCAAAGATAGCCCAAAAGACATAAAAAGTCAGGAGAACCTATTCTCGGGACAAGTTGCACCTTTCTCCTGAGGAAGCTTCACAGCTACCCTAGTTGATGACTTGCTACAGTACGTTATTCTAGGGACCATTTAAGAAATGGGATGGTCGCCATACCAACACCAAGAAGGGTGGTATCAAAGAAAGAATTCCCAGTTCATGCTAGCCACCTGGGCAGAGGGGGAGATTAAATATTTGGGGATACAGCTGCCTGCTCGGCCTGAAAATCTTTACCGTGCTAATGTACCTGGTCTGATAGCCAGAAGTATTAAAACTTTGACGGGCTGGCGAAGTTTGCCTCTGTCTTTGAAGGGGCGGATCGCGCTGTTTGTTATGGTGGAGTTTCCTAGATGGTTATACGTGTTACGTATGTTACCTTTATGGATTCTGGATAGAGATTGGAAGCGCTTAGAAGGTTGTCTACGTGGGTTTTTATGGGGAGGCCGTAGGGCCCGGATACCCTTGAGGGCTTTACTGAGTAGGAGAGCGGAGGGGGGTTTGGAGATGCCTTCGCTACGCAATTATAATCTACGGTATCTAGCCCGACATATTAGGGCACTGGTGGAGGGGGATGGGGGGTGCGCCCCGGTCCGGCAGTTGGCAGAAGCGACAGCTCCGTATCATAGTTTATATATCCTGCATGCAGGTCAGCTGCCCCCGGCGATAAGGGCTGGAGTGGGCGGGAGTTACTTGGGGGCCTTGCGCGCCACTTGGAAAGTGCTTTGTCAGAGATTTGGTTGGGATTGGCGTAAATCACTTTTGTTGCCTTTGGTGGGTAACCCTGATTTTGGCCCCGGGTTTACACAGCGGAATTTATTCTGTGACTGGGCTGGAAGGGGGCTTGTTTGTCTAGGAGACTTATATTCCCGTGCGGACGGGGTTTTAGATAGTTTTCAACAAGTGCAGCGTCGATACCATATTCGTCAGCATGATTTTTATGGATACTTGCAAGTCAGATACTATATGGCAGCAGTTACTGCGCGGGAGGGAGCTTGGTTAGCTTCCGGGTCCCCAAGCGTAATTCTGGAGAAGTTGGAGGAGCATCTCCCAGGGGAGGAGATGTCTAGACGGGTGCTTCGGCCGTCGGGAGGAACTGTGTTTCTCACAGAACTTGCATGTCGGTGGCGGAGAGATGGGGTGGAGGAAATGACGGCGGAGATACTGCAGGCGGCCTTTGAGAGGATATCGAAGGGACCGGTGTGGGTATATTTGCCGGAGATGCAGTATAAATTCTTGTGGCGAGCCTATACTAGTGACAAATGGGCCTATCAGGTTGGCCTGCAGTTGTCTGCCACTTGTGCGTGGTGTGAACGAGGAGTGGGCACCCTTACACATACGTTTTGGGGATGCCCAAGGGTGCGAGACGTGTGGATACAAGTTTGTGCTAAGTTGCGGGGATGGACGGGGTTGGGGTGTGCCATGCAGAGAGAGGTCTGTCTGTTTCATAACTGGGGTTTGGGCTTTGAGCATTTCCCTCTTTGGCACAGAGCGCTGCTTGAGCGTGGTTTTTTGTTGGTTAAAAAGGTCCTGTTGTCGCAATGGGTGTCTACCTCCCCTCCTTGCCTGGCGTTTTGGGAGAACTCTATGATTGACCTGATGCAGGGCCGGCCCGTCCATTGAGCGAGAATGTTTTTTGCACAGGGCCCCGCGTTTCAGGGGGCCCCGCGCAAAAAACATTCTGATCCAAAAGTAAAATGAAAAAAAAAATTTTTAAAAGCTGTCTGCTGCCGCTTCCAGGGCCGCCGCGGCAGAATCGAGTGTGCCGGGGGCCCCCCCTGCCCAGCAGAGCCTGCCCTCCCCTGTATCCACCTCTCTCTTTCAGCTGCAGTCAGTCACACGCGCCGGCTTTCAGAGCGCGAGGGGAGAGTTTCTCACTCGCTGCTCTGTTAAGCCCGCGGGGGCTGATGGGAAGTCCCTCCGAAAGCCAGTGCGTGTGACTGACTGCAGCTGAAAGAGAGACGTGGATACAGGGGAGGGCAGGCTCTGCTGGGCAGGGGGGGCCCCGCGGCACACTCGATTCTGCCGCGGCGGCCCCGGAAGCGGCAGCAGACAGCTTTTTTTATTTTAAATTTTTCCTGGGCTGGGCTGGGCTGGGGGGGGGGTTAGGAGTGGTGATGGGCACTGGGCTGGGGGGGGGTAGGAGTGGTGATGGGCACTGGGCTGGCTGGGGGGGTCCGGAGGGGTGATGGGCCCTGGGCTGGCTGGGGGGGTTAGGAGTGGTGATGGGCACTGGGCTGGGGGGGTTTAGGAGTGGTGATGGGCACTGGGCTGGCTGGGGGATAGGAGTGGTGATGGGCACTGGGCTGGGGGGGTAGGAGTGGTGATGGGCACTGGGCTGGCTGGGGGGGGTTAGGAGTGGTGATGGGCACTGGGCTTGGGGGGGTTAGGAGTGGTGATGGGTGCTGGGCTGGGGGGGTTAGGAGGTGATGGGCGCTGGGCTGGGGGGGTTAGGAGTGGTGATGGGCGCTGGGCTGGGGGGGTTAGGAGTGGTGATGGGCTATGGGGGGGCTTAAACTAAAAATTGGGTAATGGGGGATTGGGACGGGAAAGGGGGTGGTGGGATTAGGACGAAGTGGGTTGATGGGGGGTTAGGACTGGTAATGGGCTATGGGGGGCTTAAACTAAAAATTGGGTGATGGGGGATTAGGACTGGGAGTGGGCTGATGGGGAGGTTAGGACTGGTAATGGGCTATGGGGGGGCTTAAACTGAAAATTGGGTGATGGGGGAGTAGGACTGGAAATGGGCTGGTGGGATTAGGACGGGGAGTGGGCTATGGGGGGCTAGGACTGGAAATGGGTTGGGGGGGTTGCTAGGACTGGAAATGGGCTGAGTGGAAGGGGGCTTGAACTGCAAATAGCTGTTGGGGACGGGGCTTGGAATGGACATGGGCTGAGGGGAAGTGGGGGGCTTGAACTGCAAATAGCTGATGGGGACGGGGCTTGGAATGGAAATGGGCTGAGGGGAAGTGGGGGGCTTGAACTGCAAATAGCTGATGGGGAGGGGGACTTGGAATGGAAATGAGCTGAGTGGAAGGGGGCTTGAACTGCAAATATCTGATGGGAAGAGGGGCTTGGAATGGGCTCTTAGGGGAGGGAGCTAGGATAGGAAATGGGCTGATGGAGGGGCTAGGATAGGACTGGAAATTGGGTGTTTGGGGGAGCTAAGATTAGAAATGGGCTGTGGTGGGGGCTTGGATTGAAATGGACTCATGGAGGGGCTAGAACTGGAAGTAGGCTCATGGGGGGCTTGGATTAGAAATGGGCTGAGTGGAGGGGAGCTAGGATTTAACATGGGCTGATGGTGGGGCTAGGAAAGGACTAGAAATGGGCTGATGGGAGGCTGGTATTGGAAATGAGCTGATGAAGGGACTCAGATAGGACTGGAAATGGATGGGGGAGCTAGGACTGGAAATGGACTGATGGGGGGTGTCGTGAAGTACAGGGTTCAGAACCAAGGGAGGCAGAGGATTCACTGCAAAGTGAAACCAGAACTGTCAGTGCTGAAACAAGCATGGAGGGTTGGCATGGAAACCCTAAACAAAGAACGTCACAGAGTGTTAGGGAACGCCCATCCCCTGAGCTAGCTCCTGCCTCATCAGGGAAGTGGGAACACCTGGTGGGAGGTGTGGCTCAGCACAACGGAGAAAGAAACTTAGATAAAAAGCCTTTAGTTAAATATAGGACAGAGAAAGTGAAGGGGAAGGAGAAAGAGACGGACATAGTCTCAGATACGGAGACAGAAGGAAAAGGCAGCACAGCAAGCGTGGAGAAAGCTGAAAGAAGGAGAAAACCAGAGAAAGATAGATACTCCGAGGGCAGCCAAGGTCGGTGGCTGAGAGAAAGGGAAAGGGAAAGAAATCCCAATTCCACCCGGAGGAACTTCTCAGAGGAAGAGAGCTGGGGAAGATATTCAAGTCCAGTTCCTAGGGAGCAGTGCTCAACTACAAAAAGCACTGGGGATTTTTACTATCCAAAAAGCAAAGACGTTTATTCTGGGAACCAGAAAAGACAACCACGCTGTGCTCACAACAGACAGCCTGCAGGTAAAGCTTATTTCCCTGATACCAAGCTTTTATCAAAGGGGAGAGAAAAGTTTTACCAACCTTTTTGTAGCCAAGGGAGATTCCTGGGAGAAAGCAATTCTAAAGGCAGACACAGAATTCCCTGTAGCCAAACAGAAGAGGGAAACGTGTATCCTTTTAATTACAGAGGGCTGTGTGCACAGGAAGCCAAACACCCAGACTCACAGAGCAGGTTGGGGGAAGGGAACCCTGTAATTGGAACGGAGAGGTTTGCATGGCAGGCAGAAGAACCCTCTCTAAGGGACCTTAAGGAAGAAGGTGATCTTATGCAGTGGGACCCTTATCAACCCCCTGAGTCCGAAGTGTTTATGGACTGCTCTTATATGGTGGCAGACAATGTGCAGTCCCTTTGTTAATAATACTGGATTTTGCTGAAGGAAGAAAAACAGCCAAAAGAAGTATTTTGGAGGGAAACTGTTTTATTCTTTTTGATTCCGTAACAGCTGAAGATAAGCATTATTTAAGTTGCCTATTTTTGTTCACATCAGGAGTATGGTTTCTTTGTAAATATATTCTTTGTTCATGGTCATCAACATCCAACCCCGGGAGGGGCAATAAATCCTAATTTAACCTGAACCACTCGTGCACAACTTGGACTCATTCTTACTACTGTAGGACTACATTACCCAGGAGGCCTTTCCAAACCTCCATTTAAAGTTCACAGTCTAAGAAACACAACTACCCACTTGCCTTGCCCATGCTAAATGCCTCTGGGAGGGTGAGTGGTGACAGGGGCCAGGACTGGAAATGGGCTGATGTGGGGACTAGAAAGGAGCGGATACTGGGTGGGGCTGGAACTAAAAGGGAGCTGATGTTGGGGGAGATTAGAAAGGGATGGGGCTGGGAGAATGAAATGGAGAGGGGAAAAATATTTTGTGTGGGAGGGAAGAAAAATGTACAATTGGCCGGGTATTGGGAGACTAAGTGGGGATTGAGGATGGAGGGGTAAAATTTGAGTGGATGAAATAGCAATGAGGAAAGAGCAAAAGGAGAAAGATTATTATGTTAAAGCAGATGTAGAGAGAGAATGGAAAAAAACTAGAAGAGAAGAAAGGACAAATGGACAGCAGACGATGGAGAGATAGCAGAAGACACAAATAAACCAGAAGAAAGTGGCTGGAACAATTGCAACTGAAAAAAAAATGCACAAAAGGTACAAAGATATCTCTTTATTTTCAATTTATTAACTGGAATATGTCAGCTCTGGGAAATGTGCATCATTAATGTCTGTGCTTTGTTTAGTACAAGAGGAAATTAATTTATAGTTTTATTTCTACATTGTTGTACATTCCAAGTTTGGCTTTTAGGGTTCCCAGTTTAATTATTGTCTTCCTGTTTTTAAATTGTGATTCCTTGTTTGGTGATGGTCTATGTTCTGCATGTGTAACTGAGCTGAGGTATTCTGTTTATGTAATTCCTATTTGACATTGTCACTTGTTCTCTTTCCCAGTAGGTCATGTATTGTTATTCTCTGAAATGTATTGGTTTAATATTTGCAGTGTTGCCTTTTGATAGGTAGTGTATGGTGCTTTATGAGTCCTGGTAGTGCTGTTAGGATACGGTGGGTTTGCTATGGGTTCTAAATGGGCAGTGTTTGTAGTAGTTCCTAATGTGCCTGGCGGTTGGCACTGGATTATAGTAATGTAGAAATCTTTATCTTTCTTTATCCATACACTCATGAAGAGGCATGTTTACTAAAAGTTAGTGTATGGTAACATTATGCAAATATTTATGCAAATGAGGCCCCGCACCGAGTCTCCGCACATGGCCCCGCACCCCCCTTGGGCCGCCCCTGACCTGATGTGTATGGAAAAGTTGACCGCGCAACAAAGAGGGGGTAAAAGTTGGGAGGGGGTTTTGGAAATATGGTCCCCCATGATTTCTCATTTGTCCCCTAGGGAGTGGGGTGGTATGTTAAATGTTTAATGGGGGTTCCTTGCTTCTTTGGAGAGGTTTAAGCCACAATGATATAGCTCGGTACCCGTGTTTCCTGCAGTAGCCTGCTCTGAAGATGTGAGGCTGTGGTCTGTTTTGTGGCTGTGGGTTATGTTCTTTCTGCTATATGACTTCTACTATATGATATGCTCTCTTTCTACCTGATGTCTTTCTTCCATGATCTTTGATGTAGTCCCACCGCTGTAGTTTCCCACCAATGTCATTGCTGTTCCTACTGTTGGGTCTATTGAATGTCTGTGATAGATTCTTGCTAGGGTGGGGGGGGGTTGGGTTAGGTTTAGCACTGTTTAAGAGGGACTATCTTGGTGACTGCTTTGCCTTGAGGCTTGTTTTAGCCTAGGGGTATCTCAGGGCTTGGACCCCATTGCTTATATTTTTGTTTTATTTCTGGGGGATTGTATTCTCATTTTCTTTGTATTTATTAATGCTGTCTAGGTTGCGGGTTCCTCAGTACTATACTTCAGTTACTTTCGACCATCCTTCCTTGCCTATATTAAATGGGGAAGGGTCATTGTTTGTGTTTATGTCCTTCTCATTGCTGTTCTGACTTTTTATGTGCTAAAATATTAATAAAAATGATTTGAAATAAATGTTACCACCTGCCCCCCTCCCCTTAGATCACATCCCTTCTAAATGGGTGAGAGAGCCTGCATGAGACTTATCACCCTATCTTTTTTCTATGGTTAATATCAACCTATAATAAGGATAGTCCCAAATGACTCTAAATCTTTCATATCCAGGTTACTTTCATTCCATTTCTAATTTGCCATATCTATGTAAAGTCGTTGAAAAATTAGTTGCTTTCCAACTCAATAGTTTTAACAAAAAACAATATTTTATAACCATGGCAGTCTGGGTTTTGCCATGATCACAGCACAGAGACAATAGCTGCTGCTTTGCTGAGTGATATGCACAAACATCTTGAATCTGGCCAGATAGCTATTATTATCTCAGCAGATTTGTCAGCGGCATTCGATCTAGTTAATCACCAACTGTTATCATCTTGACTTTGATGCCACTGAGTATGGCAATATACAAGATGATTGTAGGTCACTTTCGTAGAGTAATAGTAAATGACCAAAAATAAGGTTAATTACTCCAATAGCAACAATATCATATGAAGAACCAAAGGCACTGGAGCCAATATTAATACTTTATAAAGTAGACACAGGGATGTCTCAGACAGACGGCTTAAAACGAAGGCACCAAAGTGTCTAAGATTGCCGTAATAGCATCAAGGACTATCCACTGGCCATTTCATACCCTTACTATTTGACACTGTTTCTTGATGTTTTTATTGGAGTCTTAAGTATGAGAATTAAATGGCCAGTGGATAGTCCTTGATGCTATTACGGCAATCTTAGACACTTTGGTGCCTTCGTTTTAAGCCGTCTGTCTGAGACATCCCTGTGTCTACTTTATAAAGTATTAATATTGGCTCCAGTGCCTTTGGTTCTTCATATGATACTGAGTATGGCAATGTCAGTGTTAAACTTTCCTCTAATTCTGATGTTCTGTAATGCAACAAATATTCTCAATGGGCATACTGTGCAAGAATATATACCTTCTGTAACATAGACATGAGATATCTGCACACTAAATATTGCAGAGTCAGTTCATTAACTTTGATTTTAAAATCCTTGAGTGAAGAACAAATTTGATGAAGCTTAAGGAACTGACTGACTGGCAATCCCACTGTTAATTTACAAGGATGACAACTCTGAAATGTTAACCCTATCCACACTCTTCTGAAACAATGGTGTCATAATATGTCCCTCTTGCTTGAATATTTTAATGTCCAAAAATCCAATTATGTCCTGGTGGAAAGCCATAGCAAATAATAAATTAAGATAATTCAGATAACTCAGTTTGTGTACCATTCATATAAAAAAAATGTCATCTAAAAAATGTTTCCACATCATTATTTTAGAAAACCAGTAAGAGACATAGATGCCTCTCCATGGATTTCAGAAAAAAATGAACCAGTAAATGGAAAATATTTTGTCGCAAAACCAATTCTGGTGCATTCTTAATTATGTCCTTTGTGATATTGTACTGCATAGATATTAAAGAACACGATGAAAAATAGGGGACAGACCCCTACACGAGATCAAAGACAGTAAAAAAGAGCAGGGGCAAACAGAATAGTCACAGGAAATGTCTTATTAAGTCCAACAACCTGCCTATGTCAAGGGCAAATAATTGAGCAGTATACTGCGTTATTTTAAGTTATGCTGCAGTCTAGCAAAATTGTTTTTAAAACTCAATCGGTTTTCCAAAGCTCAGTTATTTGCCCCTGATACATGCAGGTTGTGCTGAAACACGGCTGTGTCGGGCTTAATAAAACATTCTCTGTGTCTATTCTGTTACCCCTGCTCCTTTTTTGTTGCAGAGATATTAATCCAGAATAGTACTCATCCATGTCACTATAATTCACAGGATATTACTGCTTCAACTCATATCCTATAATGATGTGAACTGATGCTGATTAAGTTTAACAAGAAATAAAAATAAGTCCTAGATAACTCCAGGTATTGCCTGTTATCTCCATCCAATAACTGTTTCAGGCTTTTCCCATCATTCTTCATTGCTTCCAAGAATCTCCCCTCCCCTCCACAGACACAAAGGTGGATCTGCCCTTCCTTTGGTCCCACAAACAGCCATGCTTAATATTTCACTTGTATTGTGGTCATTTCTGATGCCTTTGCAAACTGAGACTTAGGTCTGACTTTTCTAGCTTATACTGTGAAGAACACCAATGAGCAGTCTGACTGATGCATAAAACCACTTGCAGGACCTCTGTTGGGTTCTTTCTGCTCTTCTCAATTTCCATGTGTGAAGTCAGCACAGAGAGAGAGAAAAAGGGGGAAAAGCTGTTCTTTTTGACAGACTTGGCATGCTTTAAATTTTGAATGCTATTTAGTATTTTTTGGATATAGTAACTCCAGCTAGATGATGCAAAAAGAGTTTGAATTAGAAGTTTTGAACTTGTTAGCAGAAGTGCCCATCATCAGGGCTTCAGCCCTGATTACTCTCTATTTACATAATTTTCATATACATTCAGAATTCGATCATCTTTTAAAAAATTATATAAAGTGAGCGTATTGCTCAAATGAAGGTGCTACTGACGCCCTCAATATTACTGGTAGTAAGCTCAACATGGCCGCGTTTTACAACAGGCTGCTTCAGGCATGTAGCCAGATAACTCAATCAAATTTCCCATGGTCCCTACCATCTACCAAAATCACATTCACTAACAGCAAATGCTCCTCATGTGAACAGAAACAGATTCTCTTGAAGCACTCCTGAAGCAGCCCTGTTGCAAAACGTGGCCACGTTGAGTGTATTACCAGTAATATTGAGTGCATTAGTAGCATCTTCATTTGAGCAGTACGCACTATCAACACTTCAGCTGGATAAAGATACGTTTTTAAACTTTAGATATGATTTTTTTCAAAAAAAAGAAATATAATGCAATTCAAAGGTGTTTTTCTGACCAGCGAGGACTTGTGCCTTTGACCTATGAGATAGATCCACTGTAGGATCTAAGGGATGAACTGAGGTCTTTTCCCCTTCGTATTTAATTATCATTTATTTTGATTTGTTTATGGAAGTCATCACTATTGCAATATAGAAGATCATAAGTTAAAAACTGACTTTAGAAGATCATTAGCAGGTGATTGGTACTGTTACAATATTAGTTTACACCTGTTGCAGCCTTTTCAGATAAGAACGTAAGAACATAAGATATGCCATACTGGGTCAGACCGAGGTCTATCAAGCCCAGTATCCTGTTTCCAACAGTGGCCAATCTAGGTCATACGTACCTAGCAGTATCCCCAAAAGACACAGGTTCCACAATGCTTATACTGGGTCAAGCATTGATTAACCTGGGTCCCTTTTTAATAGTGGTTTATGGACCTTTCCTCCAGGAACTTGTCCAAACCTTTTTTAAACCCAGCTACACTAACAGCCCTTACCACATCCTGCGGTAACAAATTCCAGAGTTTGATTACACGTTGAGTGAAAAAATATTTTCTCTTATTTGTCTTAAATAGTTTACCCTGTAGCTTCATTGCATGTCCCTAGTCTTTCTATATTCTGATAGCGTAAACAATTGATCCACGTTTACCTGCTCCACTCCATTCATTAATTTATAGACCTCTATCATATCTCCCCTCAGCCGTCTCTTTTCCAGGTTGAAGAGCCCTAACCTTCTTAGCCTCTCTTCATAGGAGTAGCCTTCCATCCCCTTCACCATTTTGGTGGCTCTTCTCTGTACTTTTTCTAATAACGCTATGTCCTTTTTAAGATACGGTGACCAGAACTGCACACAATATTCAAGGTGCGGTCGTACCATGGAGCGATACAGAGGCATTATAACATCCTTTGTTTTATTTTCCATCCCTTTCTTTATGATACCTAGCATTCTATTTGCTTTCTTGGCTGCCGCTGCACACTGAGCAGAGGGTTTCAACATGCTATCCACGATGACTCCTAAATCTTTTTCCTGGGTGGTGGTTCCCTATGTGGAACCTTGCATTGTGTAACTGTAGTGTGGGTTGTTCTTTCCTAGGTGCATAACCTTGCACTTGTCCACATTAAATTTCATCTGCCATTTGGATGCCCAGTCTTCCAATTTATCCATATCCTCCTGCAGTTTTCCACAATCCTCTTGGGTTTTAACAACTTTAAACAGTTTTGTATCATCTGCAAATTTGATAACCTCACTCGTTATTCCCTTTTCCAGGTCATTTATGAATATGTCAAAAAGTAGCGGACCCAGTACAGATCCCTGGGGTACTCCACTATTCACCTTTTTCCATTGGGAATATTGGCCATTTAGCCCTACCCTCTGCTTTCTATCTTTTAACCAGTTCCTGATCCACAATAGTACACTGCCTCCTATCCCATGACTTTTTAGTTTTGCCAAAAGTCTCTGATGAGGGACCTTATCAAAAGCTTTCTGAAAGTCCAGATACACTATAACAACTGACTCACCTTTGTCTACCTGTTTATGCACACCTTCAAAAAAACATATCAGATTAGTAAGACAAGATCTTCCTTGTCTAAAGCCATGTTGGCTGTCTCCCATTAGGCCATGACTATTTACATGCTGTGTAATTTTGTTCTTTATGATGGTTTCTACCATTTTCCCCGGTACCGACGTCAGACTCACTGGTCTGTAATTTCCCGGGTCACCCCTGGAACCCTTTTTAAAGATTGGTGTTATGTTGGCGACCCTCCAATCTTCAGGTATTACAGATGATTTTAATGAAAGTTCACAGATTACCAATAGCAGGTCCGCAATCTCATATTTCAGTTCTTTCAACACTCTTGGATGTACACCATCCGGTCCAGGTGATTTGCTACTATTCAGTTTATCAAATAGTTGTAATATATCTTCCCGGTGTAGCGATATTTCTCTCAATTCCTCTGCAGTATCACCTTTAAATACCACTTCAGTCTTGGGTAACATCCCTACATCTTCCTCAGTAAAGACCAAAGCAAAGAATTCATTCAGTCTCTCTGCTATAGCCTTGTCTCCTCTTACTGCCCCTTTTACCCCTCTATCATCTAATGGCCCAACAGACTCTCTCACAGGCCTTTTGCTACGAATGTACTTGAAAAAGTCTTTATTTCATGTTTTTGCTTCCGTAGCAAGTTCCTTCTCAAGTTTTTAGCGATTTAGTTTTGGACATACCATGATAGTCATGAACCTCACTCTAAGCCAGGGCATGTGACTGTGATGGGAGCATGCTTTTTCATCACAGTGCGAAAACTCCCTCTGGGGAATGGAGGCATAGCCTAGGGGTTAGATTAGCAGCCTGGGTGCTGGACAATCCAATGTTTGAATGTTTATGTTTATTAAAACTTGATACTGTCTTTTCAAACATCAAAGCAGTTTACAAACAAAATATACAATAATGAAAAGGAATAAGAACTCCAATTAAAAACAGGACAGAAAAGTCCAGGAGGACGGGAAAAGTAAGGCTAGGGAAAAGAAGGGAAGGGTTGTAGGGCCAGAAACAGCCAGGCAGAGATTAGGAAGGTAAATCATATGCTAGATTAAAAAGATAAGTCTTCAAAGCAGTCTTGAACAGAGAATAAGGTTCTAACCTAATTTCAGCAGGGAGAGAATTCCATAAATGAGGCTCTAGGAAGTAAAAGGCCTAATGCCTGGTACTTTCATAGTGGCCCTGTGATGGGGAAGGCAGGTGCAAACGAAGACCATGGACAGATCAAAGAAGCCAAGGGGGGGGGCATGTAAAATGAGAAGCGAGTACCCCAGAATGTAAGATCTTACGGGTAAGTGTTAGAATCTTAAACTGAATACGATGGGTAACAGGCAGTCAGTGTGATTCAATAAGAAGTGGAGAAACACGATCAGACCTAGAAGCACAAAGAAGACAAACTGCTGTGTTTTGTATGGATTGTAACCGTTTTAAGCCAAAGCTGTGGTAGGCCAGCATAGATAACATTGCAGTAGTCAACCCTGGAAATGATTAAAGTGAGAAGCAGAATAAGAAGTGAGGATTCTGAGAGAAAGGAGCAAATTGAGCGAATCTGACATGTGGGAGAGGGAGGAGTGGCCTAATGGTTAGGGCAAGTTACCTCGGGCTGGCGTGCCAGGGGTTTGAATCCTGCTAGAGGACAGCAACCTTGGGCCAAAAGAACTGGGGCTTCTAGTCCTACAGGTGCTCTTTATGGCCTTGGGCAAGCCACTTAACCCTCTGTTGCCTCCGGGAAAAATATATATACAGTAACTGAATGCACACCACTTTGACTGGTAGAAAAGCAGTATATAAGCCTAGTTAAATAAATAAATGGTATAGAAGCAGCATTTCACCATCATACTCATATGGACTTGAAAAGAGAGAGAGGACTCCAGGAGAGGTTGTAAGGGGCATGGGACATGTGCCAAGTACAGGAGCAACAGATGGTAAAGAAAGGGATCCAGTTAGCCAAAGTGCAGATGTCTTAATGGGGTTCAACTTTAAATTTATCATACAGCCAAGTTGCTGCAAGAGAAAAACAGTTGTTAAGAACGGTTAATTCAGGGGCACTAGGATCTGTGAGGAACTGCAGTAGGATGTCATCTGGTATATCTTGGGCAAGCCACTCAACCCTCTGTTGCTGTGGGTACAAACTTAGATTGTAAGCTGTCTGGGGACAGAGAAGCAGTTACTATATCTGAATGCAATTCACCTAGAATGACTACTGGAAAGCTGTGAGCTAAAGTAAAAACCAGAAGTCTATGCTCATATAAGCGCTCTTCTCAAGTCCTTTCATTGACTCTCTCTCCTGTTCAAACTTCTCCTACTGACCCAGAAGTGTATTGATTCTGCAGCTCCTCAAAACCTCTTCTCTTCTGTTATCTCTCCCTACACCCTATCTCGGAAAATTGGATCATCAGTCAAATCCCTTTTATCTATACTCTTCTTTTCCACTGTCAACTCCAGACTCCGTTGGTTCCACTTTGCTGCACTGTATATCTGGAAGAGACTCCCTGGGTTGGTACATTAGGCTCCATCTCTGCTCCTATTCAAATCCAGGCTAAAAAAAAGACATGTTTTCAAGGCTGCTTTTGGATTCTGACTTCCTTAGTCTCCTTTTTACCACCCTTGTGTGTCATATAAAGTCATTTCCCGTTAGTTCTACCCTATCTCCCTCTTTGTTGTGTTTGTCTGTCTTGAATAGACTGTAAGCTCTATAGAGCAGGGATTGTCTCTTACATGCATGTGCACAGCGCTGTCTCGGTCTTGTATTACTGCACAAATGATGAGCACTAGTAATAATAGAGTCTGTACGTCAGGCTTCATCTCTGGCCCTTTTCAAATCCAGGCTGAAAACTCACCTCTTCAAGACTGCGTTTGGATCCTGATCCGCTTCATCTCCTATGTGTTTTCTTACCATTCCCCTAGATGTATCCTTGTCCACAGCTGCTGTGTTGTCTGTCTTGACTAGATTGTAAGCTCCGATGATCAGGGACCATCTTTTACATGTGTCTGTACAGCTCTGTGTACACCTTGTCGTGCTATACAAATGATCAATAGTAGTAGCAGTAATAGTAGTAGTAGACATGCAGACCAAGATCTTATAGAGTGTGTCTTCAAACGAAGATTCACTACTGCTACCATCTACTTTAATGGTTGGTTAACCACACGGCTCCATCTCTTGGGAGGTACAATTTGAGCCAGTTCTGGTTTTACCCTATTCCATGCAACAAAATGTAGGGCTGTTTTGTGTTAGGCACATTAGGACTACATCTTCAGTATGCAAAGGGGAAAAGGCAGGGCTAGCTTGTCCCTCCCTTAATATGAAGTTTAATGATGATCCTACTTAATGAGGATTTAGCCATATTCTTTATGTTTCGAGTGGTTTGCATGACACTCACATTGGCCCGGGGACTTTAACAGCTACCAGAAAATCAGGAGGAAGTATGAAGTCTGACAAACAGTTGCCAAGTTATCTAGTTCCAGGAGTGAGATTTTTGGCCAGTTCTGGTTTTAAATTTGCAGTGCAGAGCAGTATGGGATTTGTAGTCACCAATTTTAGCCATTGAAGTCAGTGCTGCAAGTCCTATAATGCATCTGAATGAGATTATCAGAAATCCAGGACTGGCTTTAAATCTCACTCCTGGAACTGCAATGTCATTTCTTTTACAATTACACTGGCCAAAATCTGTACCTCTTGATCAGATTTTATGGTTTGGTTATACTGGAGTTTAAACCCTTCTTCGCTTGCAGTTAAATTTGCTTGAAATTGGGCACACCTAAGTATTCAGGAAAAGCTAAATGTTGCAGAAAGCTTTGTTTTGAGATTTCTACAATCTGATGCGTCTTCAGGGCATGTTTAGTTTGGCTGAAGCAGCTTCGGTTGTTTATGAACTTTCAAAAAGGAAGTTTGATTCAGAGGCCGAAGTTCACAGCTATGACAATAGACTTCTGACCAGGAAGTGAATGAAGATTGAAGTCCAGGACAGGGGTGGGGGAGTTTCTTCAGGTCTACCTGCTCCACAATATATATTCATTAAATCTGGGGACTACATGAAAGAAAGAAAACAGGAATTCAGGCTCTGGACTGAAAAAAGAAACATCTGAAAGGTCAAAGTTTAAATGATGGTATCACCCAACTCTTTCATCCTTGGAGTTCATTCAAAGGCGACCCTCACTCCCTCTTGCTTTTGGGAAAGGTTGACTGTATTTGTTCACATTGTTGTGCTATCAGGATCCAAAGCTTTGGTGTTATATTTTCATAACATCAGTTTCTCTGGGCCAGATACATATGAAGTCATTTAAGAAATCTGATAAACATTGGATTCACAGTCACACAGTGCAAGATCCTAGATAACCCTTCTCTCAGGGCTTATTTACATGTATACACAAAGACTAAATTCAGATTTTAAGCCAGACATAAAGGAACCTCATCTATAATCAAAGCAAACTGAAGGTGATGTCCTACCTAAAAAGCAAACTCATCTTAATATATCAGGAATCTAAAGCTCAGAGGAGAGCTATCAGATAAAAGTATATGTTTGGCTCTTCGCCTACAGGACAAATTTTCAGTAGGGTGCCTAGCTATGAAGGCACACACATACCTGAAAATCCACACAAATCAAGGCAATTTTCAAACACGAGATACCTGCAGACATTGAATTTGAAAATCAGGTTATTATGCAGATAATATAGAACTATACGTTTAGTCAAAATAAAATGGGAATGTAGAGACAGGTCTGTTGGCTCTTGGCAGCACGTAGGCTACATGTGTGATATATGCCCCTAGAGTGAACCCATGCTCCCAGCACATCTTTATTAAGGGATCGCCATTTACTAACATGCATTTTATTTGTGAACATTCCTTAATATTTTAGAGGAATGTTTACTAACATGTGTTTCACTGTTAGTGGAGAGTTTAGTGTGCGGTTAATGTGGGCATTTTGGGCACGCGCTAACTGTGAAGGGAGCTGTTAGTGCAAGTGCACATAACACCACATCAGTGGGTGATATTAAGCGTACCTGTGTGCCCATAGCATAGTATTGTGTGTTAACAGTGTGCTACTATCAGGGGGATGGATACACACGCCTCAGACGTTAGTGCCAGTGCTTATACTAACTTTCAGGCCCTGATGCACATTACTGGTGCTTTCTTTAGTAAACATGCCTCTTAATGTGTGCAAAATCAATTTAATGTGTTAACCTATGAATTAATGTGTGTAAAGTTGATTTGAACAGATAAAAAAAAATTAATATGTATTATAAAAAATTTGTATTCACAAAAATGTTTGAAACCAAAAACAAATGCTCAAAAATTGAGAAAAAAGTCCAAAAATAATCTGAAATCAATGTTTTTTTTCTGACCAATCTCTGCATGCTAGGAAAATATGCACATAATTGCTCACATAAGAGTCCAGTTTACTAATTTTTTTTCCTATGAACATAATGGGAGAAAACCACAGAGAATCAGGCTGTGAGTCTTTAAATATTCACCCTCCTGTACCAGATGGTTATAGCTGTTGTAAATTGTGCTTGTAGGCAGGGCAGAAACTTCCAGTGGTATCAGCAACCTGCCTGCAACCACAGACATCAGCCACTGTTTAACCAAGACCATTACATCTGTGACCTGATTTCATGGCAGTAAAATTGTATTTATTTTTTTAAATATTAAAATGACAATATGAAACTCACTATTTGCATGTTGCAGGGTGTGCTTGCCTTTCTTCACTTGCCTCACAGGCCAAGCGTCAAACATGAATGCTGTGTTAATTTTATATAATAAGAGACCCTGGACAGTGATGATGTACTAACTTACAACCAAGCTGGTCATCAATTCTCAGTCTCTTCCAGACTACACAGGGAGCAATAGATCCCTTTGGATGGAAACAACATATAGTAAGTACAGAGGAAAACGAAAAAGAGACAGTCACTGAGATGGTGCAGTTCTCTGTTGCCTCCATGTGAGAAATTGCTGAGTTTCCTCGGAACCACACACTCTGGTTATAGTGTTAAAATAGGAAACACTATTTTATTCGTAGAGTAAACAAGAGGAACTCAGCATTACATATATAGGTAAAGAAACTATTCCTTACTTTGTCAACTAGTTCTTCTGAATGAATGAGTCCAAGTTCATGCCTGAATTCCTTTTCCCAATGTCTCATTTTCTAAAGGGTTTCTACTCTTAGTAAATGCCTCTTTGTGCTCACAGGCAGCTAATAGGCTTTCTATAGCCCCAGATTTCTCTTCACCTATAGCTCTGACCGTACTGGTAAGAACACTCCTGGCAGTAGTTTTCAGGTGAACACCATGTCCATAAAACAACAAGGTTCAGGAACTTTCCGTTTCTCTTGCCATGGCCCAACTTATATTAGATTCCAAACCAAGCAGTTTAAACTCAAAAAAATTGCAACTTACTAGGAAAGAATTAGTAAAATTGGATGATTTTAGCTTATACATGGATATATTGGATGCTTCAGGCCTGGAGGACACAGCCATAGTGTCAGTAGTGCATAAGCTCCATCAACTTGAAGGGGAACATCGCAAAATTCTTGTTTTTCAGCTACATGATAGAAAAATATTGGTGCACCACCAGCTTAAGTAATCACCCTACACTACTGGTGGAGAAGTATTTGGTGAATACATCCACTATACGTTTAACTCCAATTATTCATAAGTCAACCCATTAAGAAGATCATATATATGTCCAATTTTAGATAGAACATGGAGAAGAGAATTAAGACATCCAGAACAGGACAAGGTTTAGAATTATCTAGGTTTGGTCTGTTGATTATAATAGTATTTCTAATTAATCTGTGCTTGATGTAAATTATCCTATAAAACATAATATAAGCCATGCTGAGTCAGACCAAGGTCCATCAAGACCAGTATCCTATCTCTGATGGTGGACAGTCTGGATTGCAAGCACCGGAAAGACCTTAAAATGTAAATAAATTACTTATAGTTCATTTAGGGATGATTGATAGCTTTTCCAAGACACTTGGCTAAAATATTTTTAATGGCCTTTTCCTTCATGAACTTGTCCAAACCTCTTTTGAACCCTGTGATGTTCATTAGCTGAATCACATCTTCCAGCAACAGATTCCACAGTTTAATTGTGCAGTGCTTGAAAAGAATACTTTGTATGGTTTGTTTTCAATCTGCTGGTTATTAGTTTCATAAGTATATTCTTGTTTTCAGGATTTTTGAAAGTATAAATAAAAGGATAGAGGGGATGGAAGGATACCCCTACAAGGAAAGGATTACAAGGTTAGGGCTCTTCAGCTTGGGAAAGAGAAGGCTGAGGGGAGATGGTGAGTGGATTAGAATGGGTAAATGTAGATTGGTTGTTTACTCCTTCAAAAAAGTAGAAAAACTAGAGGACATGAAATGAAGTGACAAATGTAGTACATTTAAGACTAATCTGAGAAAATATATGAAACTCTGGAATTTGTTGCCAGAGGAAGTAGTAAAAGCTGTTAATTTAGCTGGGTTTAAAGAAGATTTGGGCAAGTTATTGGAAGAAAAGTCCATAAACCATAGTGGACTGGGGAAAATCCACTGCTTACTCCTGGCCCCTCAGTAGTCTGTTTTCCAAACTGAAAAGTCCTAACCTGCTTTCATCATAAGAGTGGACTTCCATCTCCTTTTTCATTTTCCTTGCCTTTCTCTGAAGCTTTCCTAGTTCTGCTATATCCATTTAGAGATGCGGTGACCGGAAATGCTGAAGGTGTGCTTACACCATGGACCTGTACAGCACAGAAAGATATTTTCAGTTTTGTTTTCCATTCCTGTTTTGAATAACCTTGAACATTCTTTTTGCTTTTTTGACAGTAAAAACATACTGGTCTGAAAATTTAAATGTATTATCCACAATGACAGTGCACAATAGCAACCCCAATACACCACAAAAACCAATTTATTAAACACAAAAATATTCGGTGTGTATGGCTTCAAGAGCCCCTAATACAAGCTTAGTTTCATAATTTTTGAAAAAAATACTAGAGTATGTAAATACTTTAAAAATATTAAATAGCCATACAACGATACAAATTATTCCTATATGGCACACATTGCTGATCCCCATATATCCATAAGCAGAATGCTCCCCGCCCCCGTCCCTTGTTAATTAGCCTAATAAAACCACTTCCATTCAATATCCATATTCAAACCTCCTGGGGTAAGGATCTGCCAGCGATAACTATATTCATATTCCCGCTGCAAAAGAAACTGCACAGGGTCACTTCCCAACCTATATCTAATCTTCTCAATCCCGTACTGTAAGAACATAAGAAGAGGCATACTGGGTCAGACCAAGGTCCATCAAACCCAATATCCTGTTTCCAAAAGTGGCCAGTTCAGGTCACAAGTATCTTGCAGGTTCCCAGAAAGGTACACAGGTTCCACAATGCTTGTCCCAGGGCAATCAGTGGATTTCTCAGGCCTCTTTAATAATAGTTTATATACCTTTCCTCCAGGAACTTGTCCAAACCTTTTTTAAACCCAGCTACATTAACAGCTTTTACTACATCCTCCAGTAACAAATTCCAAAGTTTGATTACGCACTGAGTGAAAAAATATTTCTCTTAAATGGGTTACATTGTAGCTTCATTGCATGTCCCCTAGTCTTTCTACTTTTTGATGATGTAAACAACCGCTCTACGTTCACCTGTTCCACTCCATTCATTAATTTATAGACCTCTATTATACCCCCCTCAGCTACCTTTTTTCCAAGTTGAAGAGCCCTAACCTTTTAAGCCTTTCCTCATAGGGGTATCCTTCCATCCCCTTACCATTTTGGCGGCTATTCTCTAAACCTTTTCTAATTCAGCTATATCCTTTCTAAGAATGATGATCAGAATTGCATATAATATTCAAGGTGTGGTCTCACCATGAAATGATACAGAGGCACTATAATATCCTTTGTTTTATCCTCCATTCCTTTCCTTATGATTCCTAGTATTCTATTTGCTTTCTTGGCTGCCGCTGCACATTGGGTGGAAGGTTTCAACATGTTATCCACAATGACGCCCAAATCGTTTTCCCGGATGGTGGTTCCTAATGTGGAACCTTGTATCTGTAACCATAGTTTGGGTTGTTCTTTCCTAGTTGCATAACTTTGCACTTGTCCACATTAAATTTCATCTGTCATTTGGACGTCTAATCTTCCAATTTATCAAGATTGTCTTGCAATTTTTCACAATCTTATCATTTTGTTTTATTTTTTTTATAATTTTTTTTAAAGTTAAAGGATTCAAAAAGTACATACAAAACCAACAGGATCATCCATGCACTGTCATTATCTAATTACATAACAGACTATACAACCATACAACATTCGCTCCCCCTCACCCCATGCAGTAAGAGCGAATGGTAGAGATGGCTAAAATGGGCTGCAAGGTGTACCAGGTTTAGAGTTGAGATGTCAACAAGTCTGAGCTGTCTGGCATGGATTGTGGACACCCATGTCCAGTCCAGGTGGTGTAGGGAGTCCACCAGGTGTTGTGTCCTCCAATTTGCCCCTGAATCAGCAAGGCTAGACAATCCATCAACATCAAGTCCTCAGTTCTCAATTTCCAGGCTGCAACTGTAGGGTCAAAAGCAATCTTCCACCTATGAGCTATGACCATATGGATACTGAGCAAATGAAGTTCCACCAGCCTCCTCCTATTTGGTGGGTTTCCCAGAGAAGGGTCTAGGAAGCCCAGCAGGCAACTACTAGGGGAAGCCACCAGTTGACACCCAATAATGTTACTAAGGGACGAGACTATCATTCTCCAAAACCTTTGAGTCCGTGGGCAGTCCCACCACATATGGTTTAAGGAGCTGGTCTGACTGCACTCCCTCCAGCAGTCACTCCCCGTTCGGAGGCCCAAATGATATAAATGCATCAGAGTAAGATACACTTGCATTAGAAGTTGGTATTGGATCTGCCTACAGAATACATTGCAGACACAATGAAATCCCCTCCTGTGACTGGTATTCCATTCAGTCTCAGCAAAAGTCCTACCCAGCATCTGGTGCCGTGGTAGTAGCAGTCATTTTTTGGACCATATAGATCTAATAGCGCTCTATAGAGCCAAGAGAGCAACCCTTTCCATTTCATGGCCTTATAAAAAAGTACTTTTTCCAAAGCCATCAGCTCGTGAATGAGGTGGCTCCAGTGTCCCAGATGCATAATGAAGTATCTTAACTGAAAGTATTGATAGAGGGGGACTGGCATTCCCCCCTCAGCAATCACCTGGGTCAACTCATACAAACCCGGTCTTTAAGCAAGTCGGCAAAGTAGATCACCAGTCCCACCATAGATCACCAGTAGTTTTAAGACACCAGTCCCACCGTAGACTGGCAAAGAATGGACCACTAAAGGGCAATATGTCCGCAAATTGGGATTTTGAAAATAGGAGCATAGCCCTGTTTTCCACTGAGTTTGACACCATACCCATATAAGGGGTTCTAATAAAACATCAGGGGCTATAGTGCCTGCATCAGGCAATCTATCCTCAAACACCGAAAAGGGAGCTAACCAAAGATGCTTCATCTCCATCCAGTGAGCATCTAGCGGTCACACATAGTGATATCGTAATCTTCGCAGTACCATCACTTTGTAACAGTTCATTCCTCCATCCTCTATCGAGATTATCATTCGCAACCACCCAATTTGTGCTTTAGGCTTACCCCAGATAAATCTGCTAAACCTTCTTTCATCTTCCAAAAAAAGTGCGGCAGAATCCAGATGGACAACTGAGAAAAGAGATAGAATAGTTTCGGGATAATGGTCATTTTTAAGGCAGCAACCCAACTCATCCAGCTGAGGGTGAGGTGGTCCCAGCGCATTAACTCATCAGCAACAGTGGAGGCCAATGGGGCGTAATTGAGTTTAAACAAATTGGCTGTGTTTGAGGAGATCTGAACCCCAAGGTACTTTATCGACTCTGACAATTTAAAGGGACAGTTTATCAGAAGACTTCCTTTTCATGGTCCCAAGGGCAAGATCTCTGTTGCCAGAAGTCCAGGTTCATTTTAAATTCTGAGATGCTCGCTAAATCTTGAAGGACCCGAAGTAAACCAGGGAGAGACTGAGCAGGTTTCTCCAGATAAACCAGGGTATCGTCAGCATACTTCAATACTTAGTGGAGCACACCCCCAACTACCAGAGGAAAAATGTCTGATGCCTCACACAATGAGGAAGCCAAGAGCTTAATGGCCAGGGCAAATAAGAGTGGAGACAGGGGGCATCTCTGCATCGTGCCTCTAAATAGTCAAAACTTCTCAGAGCGGGTTCCGTTGACTGATATTGAGGCGGTGGGCTCAGCGTACAGGGCGCGGACACACCCAATAAACTGCTCACCAAAGTCAAAGTGAGCCATGACCATGAAGAGGTATGCCCACTTCACTCAGTCGAAGGCTTTTTCAGCATCCAACAATATGCACCATACCTCCTTCTGATCCTGCACCACATTATGTATAATGTTAAGCAATCGATGAACATTGTCGTAGATTTGCCAACGTCAAATGAACTCGTTTTGGTTGGAATGTATCAGAGCAGTCATGATTCCATCTAGCATGCCAGCAAGGATTTTAGCAAAAGTTTTTACGTCACCGTTGAGTAGGGATATCGAATGGTAGCTTACAAACTCCACTAAAGATCAACCTTCCTTAGGGATCAGGGTGATTTCAGCTTTGTACATACTCTGTGGTAAAAGCACCAACTGGAGAGCCTCATTAAAGACCTTTTGGAGGATGGGGTCAAAGAGTCAAGGATGCTCTTATGCCACTCTATGGGGAATCAGTCCGAGCCCATGGCTTTACCAGAGACAAGCGAATGGATCGCCGGCTCAATCTCCAAAATACAGGAAGGGATGGTAGAGAAACCCATGACAAAATGGAGGACAGGCTCTCTGTAGTAAAGGCATATTCAGAGGAGTATAGAGATACATAAAAGATTTTAAAAGGTCGGGCGATCACAGCTGGATCCCTTTGCAACTGCTAAGCCTGATTGTATACCCCACCGATTAAACGACTCGCTCGCTTCTTGCGTAGTTGCCAGGCAAGGGGCATTCCTGCTTTCCCACCGTGTTCTAAGAAGTTGCAACAGATCAGGCAGAATAAAAATTCAATAGCATCAATCTGTCGGTGCACTGCCACTAATTTTTGATAGGTCTTCGCACCACCGGAACATTTATGCTCCATTTGTAAGGCCTCTAGTTACCCCCAAAGCTGTGCCAGCAACACCTCACTTTGCTTTTTGTTCTGTAAGGCCAACTGTAAAATGTGACCACGCATGTATGCCTTACCGGCCTTCCACACCATATGTGCTGGTGTGTCCCTTGTATTGTTGAGGTGCAGATAATCTGCCTACCAGGCAAAGATACAGTCCCATGTCTTGGTTTCTTGGAGATGGTGGACGCTTGCCCTCCAGAACTGAGCCCCTGTTGTCAGCAACCAACGGCTTATGTCCAATTTTAAACAGACCATGGTGTGGTCGCTAACAAATGGCACCAAAATTTGGCCGTCCTCCAATCTGGCAAGTTCCGCTTCCAAGCCACAGAACATGCATAGTTGCGGAACAGTGTGTATAGTCATGCCTCCTTGGGTTCAAGGTCCTCCACACATCTATCCATCCCATTGTCAACAGAGCAGCTCTAAGGGGTGCCCCCTCTGGAAGTGGTTCAGTTTTTGTGGTTGGACCCAAATGATCTAGGGTGCTGAGAGCACTGTTGAAGTCTCCTCTCACCCAAAGGGATCCCCGAACATTTTGAGCGAAGATGGAGAATGATTGCTGAAAGAACAACCCCTTAGGACCACTGGGGGCATGAAAATTCAAAAGTGAAAGTTCTTGGCTTTTGATACGCCCCTACCACCCAAATAACCCGGCCATGAGAGTTGCCCCAAAGTCAGCCACAATGAAAGGGGTACGTTTACTTACTAGAATAGTCATCCCACATTTCTCAGAGTTGTAGGAGGAAAAGTAAACCTGTTCCCAGTGTCCTGCTTACAGCTTCTCCATCTCCAGCAAGGTCAATGGTACCTCCTGCAGAAGGGCAATATCAACCCACTCCCTCTGCAGGCAGGCAAGAATCCTCTTCCACTTAATAGGGTTATTAAGGCCCCCAACATTTAAAGTTATAATCTTAAGAAACATTTCTGCACAAAAAGAAGAGCAACTGTGTGACAGAGGCTAATACAAATTGAGTACAACCACTCCAGCCCCACCATTCCCACCCCCCCCCCCTTCCAAGACACCACCAAAATTTCATTTCCCTGTCTCACACATAGCCGGTACCATATACATCACAATGCTCCATCCAAACACTCTCCTGCACCCACTCATCCCTCCATCTCTCCTATCGTACCCTTCCATGCTCCAATCATGCTCACTACCTCCCTTCCTCTTCCTGCCTCCAACAACCTTATATTAACTCCCATACATACAATCCCCCCTTCCCATCCACTCCTTTCTAAGAACCAAGCATTCATACCCAATAAAGAACAATAACAATTCTCTTTTCAAAACAATAACATGAAGGCAACCAGTGAACACACAAGTTTCCCAAGTGCACAGGCTTTCTGGGTTTCACATTCACCCTCACTTCCAAACAGGGTAGGAGCGACAGCCACATATTCCTCCCTGCCAGCTAAGGACCATAAAGAGGGCAAACAAACTCTTAGCAAGCACCTGTCATGGAAGTGTAGGCACTCAACAACCGTACATAAGGAAGGGATCAAAGACAGCTACCAAGGTCACAAACATTCTGCAGAAAAGTATATCTAGGGACATAGTCATTGACCTTCTACACTGTTTTCCTCCATGCGCTCACTTTTCTCCTGTAGCTGTGCCAAAGTGTCGTCAACTAAGGGTGATACAGTTGGTGAAAAGGATCCCCGCAGGCCCTCTGGAGTGCTGGAGCTAGTTGAAGGGGGTGCAGAGTGCATGGATCACCCCAGGCTTTTCTGCCACTGTTGTTTTGGTGGCGACAGAGAGATAGTCCCATTGGCATCTTTTGTCTTGCTCACGCACTGGAGCAGCTGCTCAACATCCTCCAGGGAATGAAGAAATATATGTTCTCCATTGCAGAGCACTGTAAATCTGTCAGGAAACCAAATCACCACCTTGATCCTGGCCTCGAGCAGGGAGTCTCTATAAGGGAGAAGGGCCTTCCATTTGCATGCCGTTTCAGTGCTAATATCTGGAAAGATAGATATAGTCTAACCATTATAAGTCACACCCTGAGGGGGAACCAAGATGGCTGCAGGCAGCTCTGTGCTGCAGTGAGCATTTCCTAAGATAGGTAAAATAAAGGCTAAATCGGGCCCAAAACCCTCCCAGGCACCGGTAGTACCTTCTGGGACCTTGGATTCATATTTAACTTGCCTGCAGAAGCAGCCAGGATTACCGGCGATACAGAGCCCCATTGGTTGCTCAACGGAGTGGGATTGCTTGTCCAGTAGTTTGGGGCCAGAGATCATACTGCCAGAGTAGTGGTACCCACCTAAAGCAGCTTTGCTGGAAAGTGGATCTGTGAGCTTGGCGGCATTGGCTCTATTCCTGAAAGGTGAACCACCACCGGCTGGAGGGTCGGCAACAGAGCAGAGAAGGAAGGAGTGTGAGCTTGCTCTTCCAGGTCAGCATTCCAGTGGCGCAACATTGCAGTTGTCAGTGGGAGGCTCGGCTGGAGGTTTGGCCTCACCTAGTGCTCACCTGATGGCCCTGCAGGCTTTGAAAGCTGGACTTGGAGTGTTTGGAGCCCCTGGTTCTTTCTCCCTTATTATTACCCTGGAGTCTATCTAGACACCATAGCCAGTCCGGGGGAAACACTGTTCTTGCAGGTTCAGGCTTTGGCTACTCAAACACAGGGGAACATGCAACAATTACTGCAGCATACAGAAGTAATTTCAACCCTGGACTTCCAAGCCCAGAATCAGGCATCGGAATCACCCCCACAGCAGAGCATGGGGTAAGGGGGATGCAGCCCACAATCGCTGGGGCACCTGGGACTTCTTCCACCCTCAGGGTAGAATAAGCCGGGTGTCCAAGTGGATGCCTGTGGTCGTACAGAGGCCAGACCAGAATGGCCTCTGTATGTCCAGGTGCTTCAGCCCACCACCACTCTCCCTTCGTCCCACCTCCTCCACACCCATCCAGCACACCCCGCACAAACCCTCTGTACGTGCAGGAAGCGCAAGGACAATAATAGCGTCCCAGGCATGTTCACGGGTTGTACGTCCAAGTTCAACGTGCAACCCCACTATTCAGGGATCATAATCTACCCCATGGAGTTTATTCAACAATCTCGCCAAATGTGTTCTTGGTTTTTGGAAAACAATTAGTCTCCTGAAATGGTGGATCGGGCTTATAAGGGGACAAAATATCTGAATCAGGATCGCCTGATACAAGGGTTAACCCTGCCCAGGAATGTGTATTACATTGCTAAATAAATTAATTAATTACCATATTCATCTGAGGCATTTCAGATTCGGGGAATTATATTACGTCATTGGGATATTTTGCAAGTGCATTCTGTTTTGTCAGAGCACCCTCAATTTGTTTAAGGGATTGGTTGGTGTATTCTCAGACTAAACAGGAAAGAAGTATAGATAGGGAGGAAAGACGATGAGCCCGATTCAGATAGAGGCACGTCTGGGCCATCCGGATGGCCCCAAGCAAGACAGGCCTGTTTGGACCTAATTCTGGACCGTGGAAACAAAACATTCCTGCAGTAACCAGAATAGGGCCTGAGGACAGCCCAGCATTCCCCTGCCCCTATTGGGCAGCGGGGACCCTCCCGCATCCAGCCCCGGCCCTGGGGTGGGGGGGGGGGGGGAGTGGGATCCCTGGGTCCGTTTGCCATGTTTTTGCTGCTTATTCCACCTTTAAGGTGAAATAAGCAGCACGTCCCCACAGGCCTGGCAGGACACCCATATCGGAACTGTACGTCCTGGTGGGCTGGCTAGCTCCCGCTCCCCCAATCCCGGCCCATTCCTCCCCCCATCGGCTCTCCCGTGTCATACAGGGAGAGCCAGTGGAAATCGGGCAGGTACAGTTCCACAACCCATGTCCCTGAATTGGGCCCATAGTCACTACAGATGTGGTAAATGTGTGATGTGTTCCTTTGTTATAGAGATTACACTCATCCCTCGTTGAGTTTTACACATAAGATAAAACAAAAGGTAGATTGCAATACTTTTGTAGTCTCCTGTCCCTGCAATTTAATTTACATAGGAAATACATCAAGACCAGGCAAAATCAGCCTTGTTCAGCTTTACGATGGGGAGTGAAAACAGCTCCTTTGGTTGCTCAATTGAAGCAGCAGAATCACACAGTTAATCAATTTAGGTTTTTCTTGACTGAGAAGGTTAGATATAGGTTAGGAAGTGAGCATGTGCGATCTCTTTTCTGGCAGGAACAAGAGTCTATTTACCATTGGCAGACCCTTCCCTGGGAGGTTTGAATATGAATATTGAATGGACGTGGTTTTATTAGGCTAACTAATAAGGAAATGGCAGTGGGGGGCAACCTGCTAATGGATATATAGGGATCAGCTGTATGGTTGTATGGATATTTAATATTTAAATAAAAGTTTTTATACTTATCCACAATGACACCATGATCTTTTCAGGGGTGATGACTCATAATATGGAAGCCAGTATTGTGTTCCT
Source organism: Ichthyophis bannanicus (assembly GCA_033557465.1). Taxonomy (NCBI): domain Eukaryota; kingdom Metazoa; phylum Chordata; class Amphibia; order Gymnophiona; family Ichthyophiidae; genus Ichthyophis; species Ichthyophis bannanicus. The sequence goes on along the minus strand of CM066047.1, from coordinate 34,739,185 downwards.
GTAGATGGCAATAGTTTTCCCTGTGGGTACCACTTTGCACTTGTCCACATTAAAATTTCAAATGTCTTTTAGATACCCGCTCTGGACTCACAAGATTCTTTTGCAATTCTTCACAAGCCTTGACTGTTGCAAGGGCTTTGAATAATTTTGTGTTATCTGCAGAGCTGATCACCTTGCTAAGTGCTCCTTTTCCAGATCATTTATAAGTATTTTAAACTGCACAGATACCAGTACAGATCCTTGGGACATGCCATTCTTGACTCTTTTTTCTATTTGGAAACTTACCATTTAGTCCTATTCTATGTTCCCTGTCCTAATTAGTTACCATTCCATAACAGGACTGTCTCCTATTCCATTTTAATTTTTTGCCTCTAAAAATCCAAATATGCTGTATCAACTGGCCCATCTTTAGCCACACGTTAGTTTACACATTGAAAACATCTAATACATTGATTAAGCAAGACTTCCCTTTCCTAAACCCATGCTGACTCATTCCCATTAGGTCATTTCCATCTGCAAAGTCAATAATTTTGATTTTTAGAATAGCGCCAACCATTTTGCCCAGAGCCAACAATAGGCTTGATGATTTATACATTCTTGGATCACACCTGGAGCTCTTTTTAAAAATTGGAGTTACACTAGCCATCTTCAGATACTACAAATTAGTAGCATGTTAGCAATTTTATGTTTGAGTTCTTTCAGAACTCCAGGGAGAATATCATCTGATCTTGGTGATTTGTTACTCTTTAGTTTATTAATTTTCAAAGAGGTAGCCATATTAGTCTGGAGCAGCAAAACTTGCAGAGGCAGGTGGCACCTTCTAAACTAATTTATTGAGGCACAAGTTTTTGAGGACAAGAATCTTTTGAAGTTTCTTGAACCATGCATTCCTTTGGAGTGAGTGTTGGTGACCTTCATGCCCACCAGCCACCATATATCTACATTTCTAATGATCAAATCACCAACTGCATCAGTGGTCCTAAACCTTCCCTCCTAGACATGCATCCCTGAAGCTACATCTTTGATGCAAGATAATACTGCATCACTTGAAAGGCCACTCTTAGCTATAGAATCACCATCTGCTACACTAAGGTGATGTTCTCCTTCTAGGAAACATTGCTCTTTAAAGATAGCATAGGGGCTGCCATACTAGAGGTAATTGTTTTACTATTTTATTATTACAAACTACATAGATTTTTTATTAGATATGTGGTATATTAAGTAAATAAATGTAAAATGTAAAATAAATGTAAGAACTATCTACTTTGTCCCTAAAGGACTCTTCTATATACTTGTCTATCTGCCTCACCTCCTTTAGGTCTGCCACTCTAGGCTTCTTTGGTCAGGCTCAATCTCTAAAAGCCAGGAGCTCTTTGCACTAAGTACACATCTACAACCTCTTGCTCACTGATAGATACATCTGTCATTCAGTGCAAATGACTTAGTAGAGGCTATCTCCATGTATATTAATACTGTTGAGATGTGGGTTATTTAAATTTGCTAAGGAAGTAGGGATACTTAAACTGTTACAAAGGCCTTTACATTTATTTGATGTATTTAATGTTTGTTTGTCAATGACCTCCAAACTGACTAATTTATTTATTTAAAAAAATCAGGTTTACTCACATGTTGATGAACATCCCTAATTGACTTATGAAAAAATTGTTCTCAATCCTCTTAATTGGAGTAACAGCCTATAAATCAAAGAATGCTATGAAAATGGTAGATATTGTGGGCAGCAGGGGCAGTAGGAATCAAATACATATAAATATTTTTGATCTAAGCTCCTTTCTGGCTTTTAAACATGCACGGAATTTATCACTCTAACCCACAATCTTTCTTCTCCCCAAGTTTGAAGACATAAAGTTCTCAGGAAAGCAATACTCATAAATCCTGATTCCCTACCAGCAGAGGCAGCTCCTGTCTCAGCACTCTCAGGCTGCCAAAACAATGTAGAGACGATATACCATTCAGCCTGAATCCTATAATGAAGCACAAAATCTAGCGCAGGGAAAAGATTAAAGACAGACATAATGAAATAGTATAGAGTGTACTGAGAAGACAAAGGAATAAAGATCAGAAAAGGCATTTTCCTTTTATAATGACTTTCATCCCAGTTCTTTTCCACAAATAATTAATCTCTTTTAGAGCCAATTTTTTCTTAATAAACTAAACTATTAATGCTTTAAATAGAAGCCTTTTGTTTCTCTAAATACTGAACTCTCCAACTGTAATTATTTTGTCTTCTGGATAGTATATGGATACCATTTCCCCTCTTTATTTTGTTTCACCGCCTACCATCCCCCTTTTTGGAACTTGGAAAGAGTCTTCTGTTTCTCTGTAATCATGCAATTTATTTAACATACCCTTTTAACATATTCTTCAAGAGCCATGACCATAATTTACAAAAATATATTTCAACAAACTCCTACTTGTCTGTCATGCCCTTTTTTCTGTTTCCATCCCAAACACTCCTGATTAGTTGGAAGATTAGTGTCCTGCCTTTGTGTTCATTCTTTACTTTCATATAGATTTTTCAAAATACATCTATTGATTGAGTTTAGCAATTTTATAACCAACAATAAATCAATAAAAACTGGTCAAAAGAAACAAGAAGTTGTCTTTTTTTGTTTATAGCAAAGATACACTTCCAATTTACAATCCTCAACTGCTCAAATAACTTCTCATCAATTTTACAAAAATTAAACCAATGAGGGGCATTTTAAAAGTCTTAGTCATGATTTGGACATTAGAAAACATGCATGCAGATGTCCAAACCACAGAGACGTCTCTGAAACCATTTCACAAATGGCTTTTAAAGTTGTCTCCTGTGTGGGGACATGGTGGAGGCGTGTCTCGGGCAGTGCCATTAGGCTATTAGACATCCCTGCTTGTAAATACAATTCCAGGAATGTCTATTTAGACAGCCCAGGAGACCTCTATATCAGGCACGTCCACGTTTGTGAAATTGTGCCTGAACTTGGACGTACCTGCCTTTTATCAGCTGTTCTGGCTTGGATGCCCCACATTGCACTTGGATGTCATTTGCAAAAGTGCCTTCACAGGTCCCTATTTTCTTAAACGTATACATACAAATCCTAGGTAAGTAAAATGCCCATTATGCAGGTCTCCTTAGATAGCATCCTTTGATTTTACCAGTGGATTGCTATCCTCCTTTGTGCCAAAGCCAGAACCAGCAGACATATCCATACCTTCAACTTCTTACAAACAACCTAAAAGAGTTAACAGGAATTACCATATTGTAAATCTCATTAATGATTAATGCAATATCTTTGCAGCATCTATATTCAGACCCACATAGCCACATCATATGGAAGAAAGTTCCTACCGCATCCCCACATCTTGGCCTTATGGTATATGATTAGGAGCCCTTGCATTAAAGACAAGTTTTAAAGACATCAATATATCAAGACTCATCAGCAAAGCTATATCATCCTCAGCCGTTTCTGTCTTAAGAGCTACAATAGCTGCTTTTTATCATTTCTTAAAATATTAGAGAAAGCTGAGGTGAAGTTAAAGGAACATTTCAGTACTGTCTCCATAGAAGATATCATTGGTAAATTGCTGACCTCTACCAAAGCAGCACCCGACCATATATGGTGTAACTGTAGATATCAGAAAAAATGTGTACATTTAAGATGCCAAGTTTGAATTTTAGTTGCTCAAAAGTTGTAAGAGAATCATCACCAACTAATTGCTGTGGAGTATTAATTCCTTTCACTTTCCAAATATTGTAGTCATGCAGAGGGAACAAATCTGAAACTTATTTATTCCTTCAAATTGTGATAAATAATGCGTGCTTTCCTCCATATTTTTATTGATAGCTTCTACAGGGGATGTAAGGCAGAACTCTTGCAAATCTGGCAAGCATAACAGGTCTCAAAAAAATTGTGGAAAAAAAACAGACCCTGTTCCAGTTGTCCCTTCCTTGTCGCCATCTTCTGATTTGTGTCAGCTGTGAAGCCAAAAAGTACAACTTTAAATTTGGCATATCCAATCCTCCTTGTTTCCAGGATGTCTGCAAGGTATTAAATTTTATCCTTGGATTTTTACCAGCCCACACAAATCTACATAGTATTATTTCATCAATTCTTCTAAACATCATCTCAGAAATTTCCACAGGGGTGGCTCTAACATATGTAAAGACATCGGAAGAATCATCCGGCCTGATATTCAGTGGGGACTCGTCTGGTTAAACCGCAGCTGTTAACTGGATAAGACCTGCTGACCACGATATTCAGCAACACAATCTGGAGAGGGCCTCCTATCACCACAGACCTATCTAGGTACCATCCAGATTGTATTAGGGCTGTCTGGGACAGTCATCTTCTCCATAGAAGATATCCCATTCCTGTGGGTAATTTTATTGCAGGAGATCTAGGTATGGAGGGCAAGTAGGTAGCTATTTGGGGCCTATTTTATAAAGAGACACAGTATTTTTATGAAACACCAGCACAAATCCTGCAGAAAGTTTGGGTTGAAATTAACCTGTGTACATTTACCTGCTCAGGGGCAGGTGAAAATGTACCTGCACATTTTATAAACAATGTGCAGACATTAAACATCTGCCCACGATCAACCCAAAATCCACCCCTTACTTTTCCATGCTTATCACCAATTCTCCATCTAGAATAAAAGCTATTTTTTTCAGTTGTCTCTCAACTTTCTACACAATGCCAATTCCATCACCCGACCTAGTCTGGGCCTACCCCAGAAACACTAGCTGATTACTTTTTTACCAAAGTTCAGTCACTAAAGGCTACGCTATCCTCACTTCCACCTTTCTCTCCACTGGCTGAAGCCGGAGGTACTTTTTCTCTATCACTGCATTCCTGGTCACATTTTACCCCTATGTCCCTCACCCAATTGGAGAGGGTATCGCAGTATTGCAGTCTATTCATAAAACCACTTCCTCCGTAGACCCAGTTCCATCAACATGGCTAAAGGAGCCCGGTTTGGGACTCCTCCTGATCTTGCTTTCACTGGTCAATCAAAGTCTATCTTCAGGAGTGGTACCTGAGGCCTGGAAAAAAGCTATACTCCATCCTTTAATAAAGGATCAGCATAGAGATCGGTCTGATCCTCAAAATTACCGCCCTATCTCAAACCTAGCCATCACGTTGAAGATAGTCGAGAAAATCGTCTACCGTCAGCTTGCAGATCATATGGACCAAATTCATTTTCTCCATCCTTGTCAATCAGGGTTTCGCCCATGCCATAGTACGGTAATAGTCCTTAATGATATTTATAGATCACTTGATCATGAAAATTATACTCTCGTAGTTTCATTGGACTTATCTCTGGCCTTTGATCTGATGGATCACAACCTAGTTTTGGCCGCCTGTACAAGGCAGGGATCTGAGGTTTTGTTCCTTCCTAAATCATCAATCTTTCTAGGTTCATATTCAAAGAAAGGCCTTTGTGCGGCATCCCCCAGGGTTATATTTTCTTACTTTATTATTTAACATTTTCCTCATCCCATTAATTTCTGAAATACAGGGATTACGCTTTTCCTGTTATGTTTATGTGGATGACATCTTACTGTTAAACTCTGCTGATGATTCGGTAATAGATTGGGCCCCTCTAAACAACTGTTTAATAACTATATCCTCCTGGTTATTTGAACACTCTCTTAAACTGAACCCTACTAAGTCGACAGCCATCTGGCTTACTGGTTCGGATTTTCAGTCTACACTTGCCCCTACGATAGACGGTCAGCCTTTAGTATTACATACCTCCCTTCGATATCTTGGAGTTGTGTTAGATTCGGCCCTTACTTTCTCCCCTCAACTGGCCCAGGTAACTAAATCGGCTTTCCTGGCCTTACAGAGTTCTCGTAGCATTCGTTCATTTTTGGATCACCCGGCCCAGTTAACCGTGCTTTTACACACTGTGGTACAGAGACTTGACTATTGCAATATTGTTTATCTAGGCCACAGGTCCCTCTCCATCACCTCCAGACCTTCCAAAATACAGCTCTTCGCGTACTAGCTCACGCATGCAAATTTGGTCATATTATACCACTATTGTCAAATATCATTGTTTACCTATAAATTCTCGAATCATTTTCAAGCTTCTTACCCTGACACATAAAATGATTCATGACACATTTCCGGATTACTTGTCTGCTATTGTCTCCCTATATGCCCCAGCAAGATTTCTTCGCTCGCTCCATGATTGTCGTTTATGCCTCCCCTCCTCATGGGAAAGAAAGTATGAAGCTACAAGAAAATTAGCATTTTCTGCTGCGGCTCCGGGACATTGGCTTGCCGGACCCACCTCCGCACAGAATTAAATTTCAAGAGCTTCAAAAAATCTCCGAAAACCTTCCTTTTTAGGACTGCTTTTAACTTACCTGAGTAGCCGTTATGATACAATGGCATCCTTTGGGCATGGTAAGGACAACCCTATAATCTAAGGGAATTGTGTGTATTTATCTTTATGTCTTATTCCATTTGCCGGAGTGAGCAGGACAGTTCTGCAAGAGCTTACATTTCCACACAGTGCCCTGTCACTAATAAGGGAAGGAGAGCATGCAACAGAGCACAATGCAGCACGACATGCCCAGGTGCACCATCTACAAATGTGCCATCAGTTCTGAAAACTACCAGAAATAGTACCGGTTAGGGTGAGCTGTAACCCGCACTAACTAGACATTAACCAGATATACCACAGTTGCATATCGGTCCCAACATTTCTATAGTGTTACTAGATGCACATAGCACTGCATCGACATGTAAAATAGAGATAGTCCCTGCTCCATGGAATTTACAATTTAGTTCACAGACACAGACAAAATCATGTCTACTAATTTCTTAAGTGAGAGGGTCAGGATTAGGAATAGGGATCTGCATTCATTAGAATGCATTGGCTTTGTTAATGTGCCTTAAAAAATTTAGTGTGCACTAAATTGTTTTTAACGTGGATTAACTTAGTGCGCCTTATTTTGTTAGTTAGTGGGCGTTAAATCAAGTTAACATGCACTAAAAATTCTCTGTTAAAATGAATGTGTGAAGCTAACTGAAAAACACTTCCAAATCAGGACAGATTTGGGAAAAAAAAAACTTAGGGGCCCTTTTACTAAAGGCCACTAACTGGTAAACATGCATTTAAGCATTTGGTAACTGGAAAAATAAAGTGCTCACTAGCCACCATGATAAGTGGCCATTGGCTGCTATGGAGGAAAGTGGATAGATTAGGGGCAGAGTGTATAGGGCTGGCCCATCCACTAGGCAGCCTAGGCGACCGCCTAGGATGACAGACCTCTGTGGGTGGCACAACACAGCACCTGCAGCAGGCCATGTGTACCAAAGTACGTGACTCGGCTTAGTGTGGCAGGCCATCAGCCCCTCCCCCACTGGCCCCACTGACAGAATCAGTGGCAGTGGGGGGTGGGAGCTCCGAAGGGGGACAGCATGACTGGAGCTTGTGCATGGAGTGGCAAAAACCCTTGAGTCGGCCCTAAGAGCGTGAGCATGAAGAGCACATTGACACTCCACCAGCAGTTGCCGCACACTCAGAGGCAATGTGGCAGATAGTGTGATGCATGTAACAGTACCTCTGAGGGTCTCGTTAAGTGCATCCATGTTGATCGCGACATGTATCCTGATGTTCGATCATGTGCTAACTGCCAGGAACTTTCTGGTCATATGTCCAACAGGTGGTGCACAATGGTTGCACTGACCATGCATTAGGTTTGCTGCTAATCACACAGTAAGTGCTAGCCTTTGGTTAAAGGGCCCCTTAGGCTAACCAAATTTTCTTGCCTGTGCACATCCCTAACTGGGAAGATTTGGGGTTTTTAGATTTAAAAGCAATCTCAAAGAATCATCATGGAGGCAACTGATGAAGTAAAAGGTTGTGGGGTCGGGGGACTATGGAGAAAGGGTTTTTGTTTTATTTTGTTGTCACAGTAAGCGAGACCTAATTTTTTTTAAGTTTAAAATTGTTTTTTTGGGGCGGTTTCTTTTCAATAATCTCTAAGCGTGCAAGCTTCCTGAAATCTGCAGGCTCTGAGCTCCCGTCATGATTTTTCTTGCATTTTGACTCAGGCGCCAAAGGGTTAACCTCATGTGAATAAAATGCTAGTTAATCTTAAAATCCTTTCCACTGCTATATTCAGATTTACATTTCATCACCTTCTGCCTACTGCACATTCCCTAACTTTCTGGAGAACGTGCTAGCAACGTTGTGGCTGAAGCCTATGTAGCTCTTGAAGGTAACATGATATACAGTGGGGGAATCAGGAGAGGTCCTGGGGCTTCTATTTTGTCTCCTGGTCTTATTCTGCCATTGACCTGTAATCTGACCTAAATGAGAGCACTTGGTGGTGCTGAACCCTAACTAGGGGTAATATAAAACTGAGATGACAACATGCCTGTAGAGCTTTGCAAACTGCCATAGTATGTGCGATGAGCTCGATGCAGGAAGGGGCACATCTGGGCCATCCGGACGTCCAAAATATGGATGACCTGAATTAGTACCCGATTCTGCACCTGCGAGAGATAGATGTTCCCGTGGGTGTAGAATCAGATACTTAGACGAGCCTTGATTCTGCTGCAGGAGATGTGCAGCCCACTTCATGCACAGCCAGCCCCATGCTCCTGCTGGAGAGCCGGTGCTGTGGCGTCCCGACACCCCACACTAATGGCCATTCGGCTTTTATCCCCCTGCCTGACCCCAGTGAGCCCTGCCAGGGCTGGGATCAGGCAGAGTACTGTAGATCCCCCTGCTGCTGGATGCAATTTCTGCAAGCAGGGGGACTTATTTCACCTCCGAGGTGGAATAAGTTCCCCTGTCCATCTCCTGCAAGCTAGATGTACGGGGCCGAAACCTGAATTGGCCCTGAATTGGCCCTCCTCCGCTTCACCCATTCTCCAGTCGCTGCCCCCTCCTGCCCCCATCCAGTTCTCCCCACATTGCGGCTATGTATATGCAGAGAGATTTGGAGGCAGCATGACGTCCCATAAATAACAGGGCTGGACATCTAACCCCATTATTTGCATCTCTGCATGGGGGCCAACCTTTCCACCCGAGAGCTGATCAGCCATGTTTCTAAACTACTGCAAATCTAAACTGTTTTGAGATAGTATTGGTTTGAAAAGTACTAGTGTTATAAACCAAAACCCACATCTGCTTTTTTCAATCTCCTTTCTCAACAAAGCATACTTGGAGCACTTAGGATTTATATGATGGCCTATAGTCGTTTCATCTTTACTCTCCTATGGCACACGTGATTGCGATGTGGTCCTCAGCTTTGCACTTCCAGTAAAACAGAAGACGTCAGAGAGTTTTAGGGGAGGACAATGTCCATAATGCATTTCCAGCTAAATTATTGTTGGGCTACATCTGGTATCAATTTACTTTCTTAAAGTGTAAGAAAGCAGTTCTAAACTAGCATTGGTCCTTTAAGGCTAGATCTTGTCTAGACCTGGGAAACTGACACTGCACTGTTTTAGGTGGCTCAGCCTTTAATATTCAGGTTAAGTAGCAAAGATTTCAGTGCTAATTGCAGTTTCTAATTAAAGTGTCTCGAGCATTATTTTAACCAGATGAGCACTGGATGTTCCTTCATGTGCAATGTCATGTGTAAAGGTCAAACCAGACATGCAAAAGAAAAACAAAACTGCTACTGCAAATCACCGGGAAATGCAAAGATCACTATTACTACAAAACATCCAGAGGTGTAGAGATAAAATACTGCCAAACATCCCTATTACTACAAAACACTGAAAGATGCAATGATGAAATACTGCCAAACATTATAATTACTGCAAAACACCAAGAGATGCAAAGAATTATAATGAACTAAAATATTTCAAAGGAAGATTGGCTTCTTAAAGATTTAAATTTATAAATAAAATCTGGGATCAGATGATGGCATGGTAGCACTGAATCATTGCCAGATAAGATAGTGTTTGAAATGATCTCTACATAATTGATTTTTTAAGTTAATTCATTTTATTATAAGATGGAATTGATTAAATATCTCCAGCTGTTTTTCTTTGTTTTGTATTTTTGAGCTGAATGAATTGCTAGATCTGTTTTTTTTAGGAAGACAAAAATGCTGCCAGACATCATTATTGCTACAAAATGCTGAGAGGTGCAATGATAAAATGCTATCAAACAACCCTAGTAAATTTTCAGAGGCAATTTTAGGAGCCTAACCCTCAAAGTTAGGCACTTAAAACCTTTGAAATCTGGCCTATGAGCATCTATTTTGTTCACTTTTGAACAAGGGGGTCCGTCTTTTCACTTGTAGGAACACAGAAAATGACAGTGATTATTTATTTATTTAATCAGTTTTATATACCACCTTATCCTCCAATCAAAGTGGTCAACAAGACAACAAAGGGTCTACATTGAGGGAAGGGAAGACAATAAGATTATACATTACAGTAAATTACAGTATATTACATAAATTACAGCAAGTTACATTTCATAATAATTCATTGCAATTACATTAAACAAATAACTGCAATCCTATAAAATGTTAAAATAAGTCTAAACATTGTAAGAAAATTAAAATTCAAATGGCTAGAAAGACTTTTTGGTCTATTAGAGTTAGATTAGTTGCCATATGCTTCAATAAATAGGTATGTTTTAAGGGACATTAGAGACCATAAGGCCAGTCTATAAGGCAATACTGCAGCTGTGATCCAGTAGCAAGCTTTGTTCTCACATTCAAGGATCCTCTATGTTTACTCCATGTTTTCTTGAATTCTTTTACTGTTTCTCTTACTTTCAGTCCTCTTGTTCTTTCTAACCTTTCCTCGATGCACCCCCTTAGAGCCCCAATATTACACAGCATGAAGCTCAGAACATACAAATTGCCCATGCAAGAAAACACTTCAATTGGTTTGCTTTCTTTTTGTAACGGTTCCCAAACCTGTCCTGGGGGCTCTCCAGCCAGTCAGATTTTCAGGACATCCACTATGAATATTCATGAGAGAGATTAACATGCACTTTCTCTTTGTATGGTTATGGTTATGGTTATTTATTTGATATACCGCCCTTCTTTGGAAATCAGAGCGGTTCACAATTTACAAAGTATTAAAAGATGGCAAAAGGCCAGAAAGTTTGAAAAGAAATTACAATATAAGACAGGAAAGCAATGGTAAGAGGGCAGGACAGAGAGAACACATAAATAGACATACTTTGGAGACCAGGATCAAACATGAGGAGAGGGAAGGTCAAAGGCTAGGAAGAAGAGGTGGATTTTTAAATTCTTCTTAAAAGTAATGTGGTGGGGTTCTATTCTGAGGGAGGTAGGTAGGGAATTCCACAGAGCGGGACCTATGAAGAAGAATGCAGAGGAGCGAGTGGATTGGAGGAGGGCACATGAGGGAGAGGGCAGGAGAATGCGATTAACATGAAATGAGCGGGGGGTATGCCTGGGGGTGTGGAATGAAATGAGATCTGCCATGTATTGGGGAATGCTAGTATGGAGAACCTGGTGGACCAAAGTGAGGATTTTAAACTGAATGCGAAAAGCGATGGGCAGCCAATGGAGACGAGTGAGGAGAGGTGTTACATGATCTCGTTGTGTGGTGTGTGTAATAAGGCGAGCGGCAGTATTTTGAATCCATTGTAGTCTATGTAATTGTGACTGGGGAAGGCCAGTAAGAACAGAGTTGGTGAAATCGACACGTGACATAACTAATGACAGAAGGAGAGTGGTAAGAGCTGGTGGGGTGAGAAAGGGGCAGATTGCACGGCTCTGGCGGAGGAAGTAAAATGACGTATTGGTGATGTGTGAAATGTAAGGCTGGAAAGAGAGATCAGCGTCAAAAAGAACACCTACGTATCAAAAAGAAGTGACGAGAGGTATTGATGAACCAGAAAAGGAAGTGGCCACCAGTGGGGAAGGACTACCATGGGTGAACCAAATGGCAACAGTCTTAGTTAGGTTAAGGTGCAGGCAGTTTGAGGTGAGCCAACTAGCGACAGCGGACAAACAAGAGTTTAGAGTAGAGAGGTCCGGATGAAGGGGGAGGTGTGGTGGAGAAGTAGTAGATCATCTGCATAAAAGAAAGCGGAGATGCCAAATTGCTGAATTAAGAGAGCCAGTGGAGCTAAGAAAAGACTGAAGAGAAGAAGTGCTAAAACAGAACCCTGAGGAACCCCTCAGGGGAGGGGGAAAGGGTCAGAGGAAGAAGTAGAGCCAGAGGGGGAAAGAACCGTGCAGGATCGGGAGGAGAGGAAAGAATAGAACCATCGATAGACAATGCTGTGGAGACCTGCATCCCGGAGACGGGAGAGGAGGGGAGAGTGGTCAACTAAGTTGAAAGCTGCAGATAAATCCAAGGACACCGCCACCAAAAGATCACCTCGATCGTGAGCCACATGCAAGTCATTACAGACGTCCACTGTTCCCTCTAAGCTGTGCGCGTGTGCGCACGCACACACCTCGCCGAGCGAGCGCACATACTTTACAACAGAGCGCACAAAAATTACAGCTCTGATTCTGATGGAGAACACAAAAAGTTATGATTGTAATTACTAGAAATTTCCCACTTCATTTAGTAATCGTCTATTTTCATTTAATTTGATTAAAATCAATGTGGTGTACATACTGTATTCTGACGTGTAGTCAAATTTTAAAGTATATAACTCAGAGTGTCATTATGTGGCGCACAAAAATTTAACCTTCCTTCAAAAGCTGCACACAGCTGATATTTTATGCGCACACAGCCTACAGAAAATTAGAGGGAACATTGCAGACGTCCCTCGTTTATCGCGGTTAATCCGTTCCAGACTCTACTGCGATAAGTGAATTTCCGCGAAGTGGGATTCTTTATTTATATCCAAAAGTTTTACCTTCTCCTGGATGGTAAGCATCTTCCTCTGGCGCTTAGTTTCATCATCAGAAGGCTTAGAAGAATCAGCACGTTTAGGAGACATCGTGGGACTTAGATAAAGGCCTACAGTCCATACGTACAGTAATTTTAATTGTAATACAGGGGTGTATAATTGACTCAGACAACCGAACATGTTCTGTATCATTTTCACTGTCTCAATCAACGTTTTAATGAATATACATGTATTTGAAAAAAACACGATAGAGTGAAGCCGTGAAAGTCGAAGCGCGAAGTGGCGAGGGACGACTGTAGTGAAAGCAAGAAGAACGGTTTCTACACTATGAACTTGTCGGAATCCTGATTGACGGGGATGGAGAAAGTTAGTGGAATCGAGATGATGAGACAGTTGGGCGAAGGCAGTTTTTTCAAGGATTTTTGAGAGAAAGGAGAGATTAGAGACGATAATGAGAGGGATAATGAGATCAGAGGCGATAATGAGATTAGAGGTGATAATGAGAGGGAACCAGAGGGTCTAGAGAGGGTTTCCTAAGAATAGGGTGGATGAGAGCGTGCTTCCAAGAATGGGGAAAGATACCTGTGGAGAAACTAGTGTTGATCATGACAAGGATGGAAGGGATAAGCATGAGACAAGGTGTGAACAACCAGAAAGAAGGAATGGGGTCAAGAGAACAGTATGTTTTGTTGGAGGAGGAGATCAATCCGATGAGTTCAGAGGTGGTGATTGGATAGAAAGAGTCCCATGTGTGCGAGAGATGGGGGGAGGGGATGGAGATAGTGGGGGGGGGGGGAGGGAGAGATAGGAGGGGGACAGTGAGGTAGGGAGGCCCTAAGGGAAGAGATCTTATCACTAAAGAAGTATGCTAGTGTCGAGGGGGGAGGGGCCGGGTGGGAAGGTGAAACAGTAGGGCCAGAGTGGAGTGATGTGAGAGATTTGAGAACAGAATAGAGATGAAAATCTATCTCCTGTATATTCATTGTGGATATCCTGAAAACCCAAACTGGCTTGGGATCCCACAGAACAGGTTTGGGAACCACTGTCAGTCAGTACACATGTAGGGGCCGATTCAGACCTGGACGTCCTGGCCCTCTGTGCGCTCGGTCGGAACCAGATGCATAGAGTTAGCCGGGATTCTGATCCCGCGGGGCATGCCTAGCCCTGCGGGATCAGAATTGCATCCAAGCCTGTACGTGCAGGCCAGGACCCCAATTCAGGCCAGCGTGCATGTTCAGGCCTTGCCCAGATAGTTCAGTCAGGGCTTTTGAATGGAGCCGTGGCGCCATGGCATCCGGCTGCCATGGCATCACAGCTCCATTCAAAAGCCACGATTCCCAGCCACCGGACCAAAAGGTGCATTTCCCACAGCCCAACCTCTGATCGGGTCTCCCAAGGCCAGGGTCGGGCTGCAGGGAATGTCCACTGCCGCCTCTTTTGGGCCCCAGGCCTGCCTGATCCACCTGACTAGGGGAACTTATTCCACCTCAGAGGTGGAATAAAATTCCCCATTCAGGCTGCCAGCCCCGGACGTACATGACCGACATTGGAATCAGCCCTGTACATCTGGGGCCACCGACCGCCCACTGCCGTCTTAACACCACCCTTGCTCCGCCCCTTTTCCGCCCCCATCTAACCTCCCTGTACAACGTGTGGGGAAGTTAGCCGCGTCGGAAGGGGGCACAACGGGACGTCCATCCCCGCTATTCGTGCCTCGGAATGACCCTGGAAAGTTTAGTATCAGCTGGCAAGATGTTCTCCTGGATAATGTGATCCCATGATAAGAGTTAAAACACAGCTGCTTGGAATGCCTTTATACCAGCCCGGTACATGAAGCTACTGGCTCATGTGGGAGACATCTCACTGACTCACGAAGTGACATTTATAGATAGATATATAGATATAGATAGATGTGTGGAAGAAATAACCCTTTCGCCACATATGAATATTCTCAAAATTCATTAAAAATGAAATTTAAAAAGGAGCCAAAGTAACAAAAAATATGAAAAGTTGTGAAATTATAATACAGCGCTGCCTGGCAATGTCCCAGCCCTGCTATCAATGGTGTTTATTCCTTTTAATCTGTATATCTTATGCAATCCCATATGTTTGAACGTTGTTTCTTGTGCCATCCAAAATATTTCCGCAATAAATTTTAAGATGATCCCGACCTGCGTGAGTTTCAACAATGAAAGAACCTGCATCAAGAGCCACAATTTCAACATTTAATGAAAGAATCAGAATTATTTGCAGACAGATTGTAGGGTAGTCAGAGGATGTCCAACACTTTCACATGGACCAAAAGATCTTCCAAAGATGACAGCGAGATCTGCTGATTAGAAATCATAATAAAAATATTTTATCTTCATGTATTTGGTTTCCCATGTTTTATCCCAATATATTTTGTTATTTATGATTGATGTTATTTATTTATTTTCCTTCTTTATAGGGCAAATATATGCCATGTAACAATACAATATACATTTCTCATCTCCTACCAGTACTTCCAGAAGTCCCAGAAGTTCCAGCCTATGTTTCCACACAGCTCTTTTCTCTCCTGGTTACGTAGTCAATAAACTTTCTGGACATATTTCAAAGGATCTCTGTTTTCTCATTAGTGGTTTGGTGTTATTGAAGAGCAGCTCCTGGCACTGCCAAAACATGTTGCTTTAATATGGTGTGGCTACAGAGGTTTAGCAGTAAAGGAGCGTCGGTTAGCAAGAGAAAGATCCATTTTCTGATCTGTCATAACATCAATTCATAAGTTTGTGATCGTTTGTAACATTTGTCTTTCGCAGCAAGTAAACTGGCAAGTATTGTACCCATCATAGATTACATATGCATGTGCTTTTATCCTGTGTATGTAGAAAAATAATTTAATTTGTTGAATGGAAATGTCAAATGCCTTGTTCTCAACTGCATCCTAAAAACACAGGGAGGTAAAGTGAAAAGTCAGCTGCCTGGCTAAACTTCCGCCAGCCTCTACATGCTCATATAACCCCCCCCCCCCCCTTCTCAAGTCGCTTCATTGGCTCCCTATCCGTTTCCATATCCAGTTCAAACTTCTCCTACTGACCTATAAGTGCCCTCATTCTGCTGCTCCTCACTACCTTTCCTCTCTTATCTCTCCCTATACCCCTCCTCGCGTGCTCCGCTCTTCTGGCGGGTCCCTTCTATCTGTGCCCTTCTCGTCTACTGCGAACTCCAGACTTCAGTCCTTCCATCTCGCTGCTCCTTATGCCTGGAACAACCTAGCTGAGTCTGTGCATCAGGCTTCATCTCTGGCCCTTTTCAAATCCAGGCGGAAAACTCACCTCTTCAAGACTGCTTTTGGATCCTGGTCCGCTTGGTCTCCTATGTGTTTCCTTGCCACTTCTATGATGTGTCCTTGTCCTCAGCTGTTGTATTGTCTGTCTTGACTAGATTGTAAGCTCTGATAAGCAGGGACTGTCTTTTACACGTGCCTTGTAGCACTATACAAATGACAAGTAGTAATAATGTGACCCACTGGCCAGAGCAGTCTTGCCCTCAAGTCTCAGGACGTCAAGGTAACTACCAGCTCACTCTACTATATATATGGTGGTATTTATATATGTTTTTTTAATTTGATAACTAATTGTACCACGTGAAGAAAATAACTCTTAAAGATGATATGATAGTTTCTCAAAATTAATAGGGTTAATAAGGTAGAGAAAGTCTAATTATATAGACAAGAGGCACTTTCTAATATGTGCATCCCAGCCTCTGTGCAGTCTGCCGGCCCCAGACATACAGGGCCGTCTTCAGAATTGGCCTTGTAGTCCGGGGCCGTGGACCGTCCACGGCCTGCTCTAACTCCGCCTCTGCAAAGCCCCTTCCCGCCCCTGTCTAAGCCTCCCCTTACAAACTCCTTGTTCGTATGGGGAGCCTTAGTCGGGGACGGCAAGGGGGGGCAAATGGCGGGGATGGACGTCGAACGGGACGTCCATTCCCACTATTTGCGGGACAGAATAGACCCTAATATGTTTATGCTTCACTTTATTTGATATAGCGCATATCTGAAACAACCTATGCTGTTTATAATAAAAAGCAATAGCTATAAATGATCTGATGAGTCAGGAAGAAGATTAATTGAATTATACATGGCCTAATCTTTGAGAAGGTATCTTTTCTGTCTCATTAATGTGATATATATGCCATAATAATTTAGATATAATATACCTAAACTAATCAAGGGACAAATATACTAATATTGCTGCCTAGTTTATCAAGTCATTTCTATCTCTCCTTAATGTTATCAGGCTTGATAACACAAATATTTTGGGCCCAATATACAGAAAGGTTTTTCCAGTTAACAGGGTTTGCTAAATGGATAAAACCCGCTGAGCTCAAGAAACAGAAAATGCATAATTTGATCTGTTGGATGTCAGTGAATTGAGATGTACTGGCATCGGGCACTTTGAAACTGATGATCACGTGAAGGCAAATTCTAAAATGTGCGTCCCAAGCCTCTGCGCGTCCGGTTGGAACCAGATGCACAGAGGTAGACTGGATTCAGATCCCGTGGGGCACATCTAGCCCCCCATGGCATCAGAATCTCCTCTAGGCCTGTACATGCAGGCCAGGATCTGATTCCGGTCGGCCTGCACTTACAGGCACCTGCCTGGCTAACTCAGTCAAGGCTCCTGAATGGAGCCGTGGCACCATGGCGTATGGTGGCCATGGCAGTGCGGCTCCATTCAGGAGCCACGATCCCTGGCCGCTGACCACTTCTTTCATTCCCTACAGCCCGACCCCCAATCTGGCCATTCATGGCCAGGGATGGGCTGCGAAGAATCTCCTGCAGCCCCTCCTACCTTTTCCGCTGCCTGGGCCTACCATCCCCCCACATCTAGGGGAACTTATTCCACCTCAGAGGTGGAATAAATTCCCCATCTAATCTGCCGATCCCGGACATACAGGGCCGACATCAGAATCGGCCCTGTATGTCCAGGGCCGCAGACCGCCCACTGCCCGCCCTAACTCCGCCTCTGCACCACCCCTTTGCCGCCCTGTCTAACCTCCCCATACAAACTCCTTGTTCATACAAGGAGGCTTGGCAGGGACAGGAAAGGCAGATGAATAGCGGGGATGTTGGGACGTCCATCCTTGCTATTCATGTTACAGAATAGACCCCATAGTATACTACACCAGAAATGAAAGGCAATGAAGAAATGGTGTTGCATTTATAATTAAGAAAAACTTGCAAGAGCTGTGATGAAATACAATGCAAACAGCGAACTCTTAATTTCTATTTGTCTACAAGGAATGCTCATCAACACAATTATTGTTCAAGTATATGCACCAACAACAGAAGCAGAAGAAGATACAGTTGATTAGTTCAATGAACAAGTATAAACTGAAATTGACAGAGCATGACTGGAACACAAACATTGGGTACAAAGAAGAAGACAACGTGGTTGTAACATATCATCTTGGTAACAGAAATAAAATTGTAGAATGACTGATAGAATTCTGGAAAACCAACAATCTATTTATCTCAAACACTTTCTTCCAGCAACACGAGCAGCAACTTTACACATGGACTTCAGCCAACGTATTGTACAAAAATCAAACTGACTACATCTGTGGAAGTCAATGATGAAAATCCCAATAACAACAAAGACAAAACCTGGAGCTGACTGTGTGCAGATCACCAGCTACTAGTATGCAAATTCAAGCTGAACCTGAAAAAGAGCAAGTCATTCATGAATGTCGCAAAGTATGATATTGAAAATATAGCACCGGAATTTACAGACTGCCTGCAAAATCAATTTACTGCTTTTTAAACAAATGACAGAGCCGCCGAAGAGTTATGGGATGACATCAAGAAACGTGTGCTCGAAGACAGTGAAAAGTCTCTGCAAAAGGTCAAAAAGCAAAATACAGCCAAAATGGATGACCAAAGAAACTCTGAAAACTGTTCAGAAAGAAAGACATGCAGAGATTTCCAACATGCAGCAGGATGAGACAAAGAGGAAATAGAATCAGAAATTATTAGAGGAAGATCGGCTTTCCTAAAGCTATGAAAGTTAAAGAGAAAATTCCAGCCTTAAATTGTATTGCGATAAGATGCTCAAGGATTCATGCTGGGCAGATAAAGAAAAGGTGGAAAGAATACAAAGTCATTATATCATAAAGATCAAGTGAAGCAACAGCTGTTTCAACCTGTACCTGTACCTTCTTTCATTGGGGGTGAAAGAAGAAGCAGCATTGAAAACGTTATCAAAGAACAAAGCACTGGGCAATGATGGCATTTCTATTGAAGTATTACAGCAATCAGATGTAGCTGTTACAATACGTACAAGGCTCTGCCAGGAAATGTGGAAGACAACATCATGGCCGACTGACTGGAAAAGCTCTGTGTTCATACCAATAATGAAGAAAGTTGATCTGTCTGTCTGTGGAAATTATTACACAATTGCTCTCATCCCAAACATCAGCAAGATTCTACTCGAGATCATTCAGTGGACACTAAAACCATACTTGGAACAAGAACTGCCCAAAGTGCAAATGGGGTTCAAGAAAGGGCGAGGAACAAGAGACATCATCTGTCACCAGCTCTCCTTAAACCCCCGAGTAGAGGTTAAGGGAATGGGTTTTTCCCTATTGAAACAGCTATTACACAGATCCTGGAGCGATGCCCCTTGGGAAATGTAGTCTTTTCACTAAATCAATAAGGAGCAGTTGTGGAAAAAGTGGTTAAGCAACCAAAGGATTTTATTTCCCCTCCCGGGGTGGATTTTACCATGAACAGAAAACACAATCCAGGCATTTACTGATATTTGGACAAACAAAAGTTCCTTAACAGAAAAAGGCTTTCTTCAGCATTAACCAAGGTGAAAACAAACATTCAAACAAAACCACGCTGTTTCCTCACAGCTCTTTGTTTCCACGTGCTATCTGTGCTGTACTCTCTTTTCAAGCAGGCTTTCAACGCAATGAAATTATTCCATTGGCCAGAGATAATGTACAGTCCATTATGTCCATATCTTCTCCAGTATCAATACACTCTGGTTCACAGTCCATCAATTCCTCCTGGTCATAAGGAAATGTTTGAACCGACACTGCTGGTGCCACGCCCTTTCTTACTGCTCCAGGCTTTACACGATATGCCTGGGTCAAATACTGGCTTTCACACAGATTATTAGGCTCAGTATTCTTTTCCCAGCACCACCCTTCTGGGTACAAACAGTCACGGTAATTAAGTATATTCAAGCCTTTTGGCTTACCTTTCAGCCTTACTGGTGGAGGTTTTCTCTGGTGCTTTTGAATAGCTGTAGGTTCCCAACCTAAGCCCTGCTCATAGCATTTCACTTGCCTCCTAGGCTTTCTGTCTCTCCCGTGCTCCCCAGGATATTGCAGACAATCTCCTTTGCCCTTGTTATATCCTGTCCTCGGGGTTTCTTTCTTTCTCCTCAAGAAGGAATCTGTCTCTCCTTTCCATAGAGACTCTGGCTTACTCTGGGCATAGCTGTCTTCAGTGTAGCTCTCAATGGTTTCTCTCTCCAGCTCATATGCCTCACTTCCTGCTTCTTCAGCCAGCTCTTCATTACCTCCTTCTCTGCCTGCCTTACTCCACCTACTCCACTTACTTAACTCACCTGAACCTTCTTTAATAGGGTGAATTCTGGGGCCGTGCTCAACTCCACCCCCTAACAGGTGTCCTGCATTACCTTGTGATTCACCCCTTGAATGATAGCACCGGCGTTTCTCTTGCTTCCGTGCTTGGTTCCCACGGTAACCAGGAGCCATGTGCTTCTGTTTACAGCTCAGCTCTACTTTTGTTCCTGGCTTTTTAGCTTCATTACACGGGCTAGAAGGACCCACTATGTCACACATCACAGATGTGAAATGTGTCCTTGAAATGACAAAAGAATACCAAAAGGATATCTGCATGTTTTCTATTGATTACAGCAAGGCCTTTAATCGCATAAATCATGAAAAACTCTGGCCCACATCAAGGAGCATGAGTATACCAGAACACCTGATCGTTCTTATGCACAATCTTTACATTGATCAAGAAGCAAGAGTTCTAACAGAAAAAGGAGAAACGGAATGGTTTAAAGTCAGCAATGTGAAGAAAACAAAGAGCCTGATAATTGGCAAAAACAATCGTTTCATCCTTGATGGAGAAGAAATAGACAACTTCAACTTGCTTGGATCAATAATGAATAATGAAATAACAAGCAGTCCAAAAATCCGATGACACGTTGCTCTTGGCAGAATGGCTATGAAGAATCTAGATAAGATTTTCAAGTGCAGAAATGTATCTCTGTCTACAAAGATTTGACTTGTCCAAGCCATGTTATTTTCAATAACATCATATGGATGCAAAAGTTAGACATTGAAGAAAATCGATGACTTCGAATTATGGTGCTGGCAAAGAATACTGTGTATATCTGGACTGCCTGAAGAACAAATCTATTCTACTAGAGGAGATCAAAACTTAGCATTCCTTAGAAGCTCAAATAAGAAACTTCAACTTTCATACTTTGGACACGTCATGCAAAGAGAAAAATCATTAACGAAAGACATCATGCTTGGCAAAAGAGGAGGATCAGCAAAGCAATGGATCGATACATTAAGAGTAGCTATGGATGCCACTCTATCAACAACTAGCCACCTGACTGAAGACTGAACACAATTTAGGACAACTAGGATAACTGTGTTAATCCCTTTGAATATCCCCCTCTGTGTTTTTATTAATGTAAAAAAAATGTCTTTCCTTTTCTGTCTATGGATCAAATAGGTTTTGTAAGTAGCCTTGATGTCAAAGCTTCTGTGCCTTGGACAGAATAATCAATAAATAAATATAACAGTACTGAATATCTCCATTATACAGATAACTTTCAACTCTGCCTCCCCCTCCCCCTCCCCTGCCTCCACTCTGTCCTTGGACCACCCCGCCCTATCCAGATAGCCCAGAGTGGCCAGAAAGAATATTCAGTAGCACTATCCATATAACGTTGCTGAATATCCCTGTTATTGGCACTTTTCCAATCAGCAGGTGCTGCATTTGAATATTGACCCGTTATGTTTTATCTCATAGGGCTTTTGAAGCAACTCTTGTGCGGTTTGGTGGCCCTTCATTGTATACCCAGACTAACAAACAGTATGCTATATAGGTTTACTAATAATACAGAAAGAATATTGTAAGTATTGTGGTGTAGAAGGTCCCTCTGATCCCTTAGAGAGAGGTAAAACAGAAGAGTTAGCTTCAGTAGCTGACAGAAAACAAAAGCACATGGCTCATGGTTTCCAGGGAAACCACAAGCAGAGTGAGTCACAGGAGAGGAAAACACGCCCCTGCTGCAGTTTAGCTCCACATTCATGAGTTGAGGCAGAACACCTGCTGGGAGGAGGGGTCAGGTTAAACCTTAGAAGCCAGAGATATAAAGAATGCTCATTAGAGAGAAAGTTAGAACAGCCGAGAGAACAGCCACAGGGACAGCCAAGAGAACAGCCACGAGAAGCAGAGGAACTGCTTGGGACTGAGGACTCAGAGGAGCTGATGGCAATAGAAGATTCTCTGCGGTTTAATTCAGAGAGGGAAACCAGCAAGAGAAACAATTGGAGAACCAGTGCCAAGAAGCCAGGTAGAAACAGCCCAGGTTTGGTGCCGTGTCTGAAAGGCAGCCAAAGGGAAAGATTACCAAGAAGGCTGACTTGGGAGCACTCACAAACTCCAAGGTTTGGATCTCTAGCTGACCCTGAAGTGCAGAGAGAATCTCCTGTAAGAAAGCCAAAAGGTAGGCTGAGTGATTGGTTCAAAGACAAAACTGTTTTTAAGAAGTGGTCTTGTGTTAGCCCAGAAGGGTGGGGCTCTCCTCATAGTAAATACTGTGGTAATTCTCAACCGTATCTAGCAGAAGGCTGCAGAGAAAAGCCTAGGGCTGAGGAACTGGGTGTGTGCTTGGAAACACCGTGTAGCCAGTTTCAAACATTCCCAGCTGATAACCATTATGAAGCAATGGAGACAGAACCAGCTGTAGAATACATGCCAGTGGAAGAAATGGACTGTACATTATCTATTTCTTTTAATATAATACCTGTGTGCTAATACTAAGCTGTTCAGAGAGCTGCAGGAGTAAGCTGGAAGAAATGCACAAAAGGTTTGAGCAGAGAAATGCTTGTTTAAGTTGGATTACTGTGAAACGTATGTGATGCTGATATAAGAAGCTATTTTTGTTCAATTCTTATATTATTTCCTGCCAGAAGATGGATGGCAATTTGTTCTTCATTTCCTGTATGTAAAGCCGCCCGGAGGGGAATTAAAATCCTGTTTATTTGCCTGAAACCATTCGTGCTCAACTACTCTCTTTTATTTGGATAATAAATACTACAACTCCCAGGAGGCAGTGCTTTCCCCAAGCTCTGTTCTACTATCTAAAGAAGGGATCAGGCCGCTTAACTCTGCATGCCCAGGCTGTGGGGTACTAGCGTGTTATAGGTTGGCGTAGTTTTGCGGATTTTTACCTGGATTACAAAGGACATTTTAAAAGGAAAAAGACATCACTTTACCAAGGCAAAGAAAACTGCTGAGCAGAAGGATCCAGAATCGGCTGACAAACCGGTCAGAGGGATTGGAGCTACTTTCTCAGTGCCTGACTCTGCACTGTGCCGAGGTAATGGTAGCTGGGCACAGGTGTGGGAGGATAATTAAGGAGAAAGGGAGCTATTGTTCTGTTGCAGTAGGAAGCCATTGAAAAAAAAAAAGGAAAAGAGTTTTTTTTTTGGGACTGCACTTGGTGTGTTTTTGTGTTTCTTGTTTTCTGCAGGAACAGCTGACTCCAGGATGGACCCACAAGAGCTGCTCCGGTGGATGTCAGTCTAATGGGAAAAACAGCTAGAGCTGACACGCCACACGCAGGAACAGACTGCAGCTGCCATCCATGCGCAGCAGAAACCTCTCATGGAGTTGATGGAGGTGTTACTCAAGAAGCAACGAGAACCGGAACCAACTATTCCCTCGTTTAACCAGGGGGT
Source organism: Ichthyophis bannanicus (assembly GCA_033557465.1). Taxonomy (NCBI): domain Eukaryota; kingdom Metazoa; phylum Chordata; class Amphibia; order Gymnophiona; family Ichthyophiidae; genus Ichthyophis; species Ichthyophis bannanicus. Next base: position 34,715,344 of record CM066047.1, on the reverse strand, counting down.
AGGACTGCCAAGTGGTAGCGCTATGGCACTAGGACAGTTTTCTCATAATGATAATTTAGATGACTTCATAGAAGCGTTTGAACGCATTACAGAGGCTATTAAGTTGCCTGAGGAGCAATGGGCAGTGAGATTCGCAATGTCGCTCTCAGGTGAAGCCTTAGCGGCTTATAAGTCTATGCCTGCTATGCTGGCATCTAATTATAATGAGGTTAAAAAAGCTGTCAAAGACAGATTAGGATTAACCCCTTTATTCTATAGACGCATGTTTAGGGAGGCTAAGTTAAAGCCCAATGAAACCCCAAAAATGCTGTTTCATAGAATAAAAGGCCTAGTTTGGAAATGGCTTAATCCAGAGCAGAAGCCTCTAGAATCTGTATTAGATACAATTATCCTAGAGCAGTTTATGGAAGCTGTACCAGCTGATGTAAAAACTTTTCTGATGCTCCAAAGTTGTAACCACGGAGGAAGCAGCTAGCCTCACAGAGCGGTATTTTGAAGCCGAATCAGCTGGGGCCTCAAAACCAGGCGCTCTGAAGGTGACAAAAACTGCCAGCTGTGGGAGATCAGAAAAGTCCAAAAGAAATAGATTACCTAATGATAATAATGTTGTACCTTTTTCAAAAGGGAAATGTTTCAATTGTGGTGAATTGGGGCATTATCGTAAAAATTGTGCGCTGCGCACAGCGCTAGTGTCTGGGGGTGTGAAACAAACCCATGAAGGATTTGTGCTTCAGGTACAAGTGGAAGGCATTGAGGCACAGGCACTGCTTGACTCCAGTGCTGACCAGAGCATGGTTTCCCAAAAGCTCTGGCAGGCCATCGAAGCCCGCCTGCCCTTAGCACCGAGTCAAGCAGTGGGGCGTGTCAAGATACGATGCGTACATGCGGCAGCCTCATATTACCCCTTGTATAAGCTGTCGGTAAAAGGGTTGGGCACTGAAAGGGAAGTGTTGGTAGCAGTGGTACCACGCCTTCCGCAGGATATCGTCCTCGGAAGGGATTGGCCCCCTTTCAGCCAAGGGATAGAGAAGGGCCTTAGGGCGAAAACAGGCTTAGCATCTACTCCACCCAAGGTAGAAATCTTAGGAGTAAGGAAAGAGCCACATAATATCCCCAAAGTAGAGGCCATTGCAACCAAGATCCCCAGTCCTTTATTAGGGAAGCCCTGTAAAGCGAGTCCACAACCCAAGCCGCAGGTAGGAGAAGTATCCCCGGGAAAACAAAAATTTGTACTGCAATATTGTAAGGTCTCAGCTCAGGCCCAAGGCCCGCAGCGAGCTTCAGAAGCTGCTGCCGGCTATGATCTATTTAGTGCGGAGGATGGGATAGTGCCATGAGGAGGAAAAGCCCTAATAGATACAGGGGTAAAGATACAGATTCCTCAAGGATGTTATGGGCGCATAACTCCCAGATCCGGTCTAGCTGCTAAATATTTCCTGGACGTAGGGGCTGGAGTCATAGACCCTGACTACCGAGGAGTAGTAAAAGTTTTGCTTTTCAATTTCAGCAAGGAAGACTTCAAAGTGAAAACAGGCGATAGGATCGCTCAACTTGTGTGTGAGCGTGTGGGATTCCCTGAGGTAGAAGAGGTATCTTCACTGACCCCCACGAGTCGGGGGGAGGGAGGATTTGGGTCTACTGGTGCAGTGGAGATGAGAGGCCTAGCAGCCGTCTCTGAGGAAAGACAGGAAGAAGATCTAGGCCCACAGCCAGTGGACTGGAGAGAAAATCCAGAACCTCGCATAGGTGCAGAGCTGTCGCTGCAGCAGCGACAAGAGCTGAGTAAAGTACTGGGCAAATTTTCTGATGTCCTGACGACGGTGCCAGAGGAAACTAATATAGTTGCACATGAGATTATCACCACACCGGGAAAGATAATCAGGCAACGGCCTTACCGGTTGCCGGAAGCCAAGAAGAAGGAGGTCATATCGCAAGTGAAGGATATGATAGAAATGGGCATAATAGAGGAATCTAAAAGCCCATGGTCAAGTCCGATAGTCTTAGTGCCTAAGCTGGACGGAAGCCTCCGCTTCTGCATAGATTTCCGGCAAGTTAATAACATCTCTCAATTTGATGCGTACCCTATGCCTCGAATTGAGGACTTATTGGATAGGTTAGGTCAGGCGAGGTATTTGATCACTTTAGACCTTACAAAAGGATACTGGTAAATACCTTTGACCAGGGAATCTAAACCAAAAACGGCCTTCAGCACCCCGGTGGGCCTGTTTCAGTTTAAATGCATGCCATTTGGTCTCCACGGGGCAGCTGCCACATGCCAAAGGCTAATTGACCAAGTTCTCAGACCCCACCATGACTATGCACTGGCCTATATGGACGACGTTATCGTCTATAGCTCTACTTGGGCTCAACATCTGCCCCGAATAGAGGCCGTCCTCCGAGCCCTGAGGAAAGCGGGTTTAACTCTAAACCCTGGGAAGTGCCTCTTTGCTAGTAAGGAGGTGAAGTATTTAGGCCACATGGTGGGAGGAGGGATGGTGAAACCATTGGCTAGCAAAATAGATAGTGTGAAAAACCTTCCCCGGCCGATGAATAAAAGACAGATGCGAGGATTTTTAGGCCTTGTAGGGTATTACCGTAGATTTATTCCGAGATTTGCCAAAGAGAGTACCCTATTTACAGAAATGCTCTGAAAGAATGCCCCAAACACTATAAAATGGACCCCAGAGGCGGAAAAGGTATTCATATCTCTAAAGTGGAGTGGAGGAGTGGCCTAATGGTTGGGGCAAGATACTTCAGGCCGGAAGGTCGGGGGTTCAAATCCCACTAGAGGACAGCAACCTTGGGCAGGAAGGACTGGGGTTTCTAGTCCCACAGGTGCTCCTTGTGGTCTTGGGCAAGCCACTTAACCCTCCATAGCCCATGTTCCCTGTAAAATAGTTATCTCCAAGTTATAATGCCCTGTTCAATATCATTTCAGTTTGTTCAATGTAAACCGCACTGATGCAGAATAGCGCGGTATATAAGAGAATGTAATAAATAAATAAAATAAATAAATAAAGGAGAAGTTGTGTAGGGCCCCGGTGCTTAGAGGGGTTAACTTTGAATTGCCTTTTATCGTGCAAACAGACGCCTCGGAGACTGGGTTGGGGGCCGTAATGTCCCAAGTATTTGAGGGGGTAGAACATCCAGTTACCTACCTTAGTAGGAAATTGTCCAAGGCAGAACAGAGATACTCTACAGTTGAACGAGAATGCCTTGCGATCAAGTGGGCTGTGGAAGCATTAAGATTTTATCTTACGGGACAAAAAATTTTTTTAGTCACTGACCACGTGCCTTTAAAGTGGCTAAATCACATGAGAAACAGCAATGCCAGGTTAACTAGGTGGCATTTGGCACTACAAGCCTATAACTTCGTGGTACAGCATAGGGCGGGCAAATTCCACGGTAATGCAGACACACTTTCCAGAATTACATGCTGTCCGTCAAAGGATCCGGCAGCCCGTAATATCTTAAGGGGGGGGATATGTGGTGTAGAAGGTCCCTCTGATCCCTTAGAGAGAGGTAAAACGGAAGAGTTAGCTTCAGTAGCTGACAGAAAACAAAAGCACATGGCTCATGGTTTCCAGGGAAACCACAAGCAGAGTGAGTCACAGGAGAGGAAAACACACCCCTGCTGCAGTTTAGTTCCACAGTCACGAGTTGAGGCAGAACACCTGCTGGGAGGAGGGGTCAGGTTAAACCCTAGAAGGCAGAGATATAAAGAATGCTCATTAGAGAGAAAGTTAGAACAGCCGAGAGAACAGCCACGGGGACAGCCAAGAGAACAGCCACGAGAAGCAGAGGAACTACTTGGGACTGAGGACTCAGAGGAGCTGATGGTAATAGAAGATTCTCTGTGATTTAATTCAGAGACCGAAACCAGCAAGAGAAACAATTGGAGAACCAGTGCCAAGAAGCCAGGTAGAAACAGCCCAGGTTTGGTGCCGTGTCTGAAAGGCAGCCAAAGGGAAAGATTACCAAGAAGGCTGACTTGGGAGCACTCACAAACTCCAAGGTTTGGATCTCTAGCTGACCCTGAAGTGCAGAGAGAATCTCCTGTAAGAAAGCCAAAAGGTAGGCTGAGTGATTGGTTCAAAGACAAAACTGTTTTTAAGAAGTGGTCTTGTGTTAGCCCAGAAGGGTGGGGCTCTCCTCATAGTAAATACTGTGGTAATTCTCAACCGTATCTAGCAGAAGGCTGCAGAGAAAAGCCTAGGGCTGAGGAACTGGGTGTGTGCTTGGAAACACCATGTAGCCAGTTTCAAACATTCCCAGCTGATAACCATTATGAAGCAATGGAGACAGAACCAGCTGTAGAATACATGCCAGTGAAAGAAATGGACTGTACATTATCTGTTTCTGATAATATAATACCTGTGTGCTAATACTAAGCTGTTCAGAGAGCTGCAGGAGTAAGCTGGAAGAAATGCACAAAAGGTTTGAGCAGAGAAATGCTTGTTTAAGTTGGATTACTGTGAAACGTATGTGATGCTGATATAAGAAGCTATTTTTGTTCAATTCTTATATTATTTCCTGCCAGAAGATGGATGGCAATTTGTTCTTCATTTCCTGTATGTAAAGCCGCCCGGAGGGGAATTAAAATCCTGTTTATTTGCCTGAAACCATTCGTGCTCAACTACTCTCTTTTATTTGGATAGTAAATACTACAACTCCCAGGAGGCAGTGCTTTCCCCAAGCTCTGTTCTACTATCTAAAGAAGGGATCAGGTCGCTTAACTCTGCATGCCCAGGCTGTGGGGTACTAGCGTGTTACAGTATGCACTAATGACTTAGCAATGAAACTGAGGCAAATCCACCCACAGTGGAAGATGCCATTCCAACCTGGATGTCTTCTGAAAGGCTGGAGCTTTTGGAATTGATGTTCATGGAGTGTCCTGACTAGTAGGAGAGACATTGGTGTTTATAGTTTACAGATCTGCTAGTTCTCTCTTCCTCTGCTTGGTGCTTGTATCTTCCACTGTAGATAACAAGCAAGTTTTATAAAAGATCCTGTTGTTTTTTTGAAGATCTTTCTTCATTTGATCTCAGACAGAAGAAATTTAGGAATCACGAGTCTTTTCAACGTATCTGCACAATAAAGTATAAATCAAATTGACAGGTATTTTCAGCATTTATAAAATGCTGATTTGGAGGGAAAAGAAGACCTGGCAGTCCTCACCTCTGAAGGTTGGAAAATGTAGATGCGTACCAGATAAAAAGGGCTTCTCTGACAGTGCAAGATTTTCATAGGAACGCGCCTTTCAATGTGACGTCCATCATTCCAGTCTTGCTCCCCAGTCCTTCTTTAGCTAGTTGCTTCATTTCCAGAAGTGTTGGAGGGAGGAAGAGAGAGAAGTGGGAAGGGGATTGTTGAGCTGGAAGGCAGATGATACTTGAAAGTGGTACGAAAGGTCCATTTTGAAATAGTGCAGGCTTTTAGTTGCAGTTGGATGATTTGATGTTTTTGGGCAAAATACACCTATTTGCTTGAGATCACCCAGTGACAAGTTGGTCTCAATCAGGCCTTTCTTTCCTTTCCAGAAATGTCCAGTATAAAGCTGCATGCATTCTGCATTTTGATGCCTGGTATAATTAGTTGTTTGCCATCAGGAAGTGAGAAGCCACTCACCCTCATTACAAAGCCTTCTTTTATATTCCAGCTTTATTGAGCAAAATATGGGACGGTCAAACTGAGATCTGTTGAAATTTTTTAAAACTGAAAGTGACTTGTTACAACTGGCTGGGGAAAACCTGCAAATCTGATAAGTTTCATAATATCTGCCCTATGACCCAGGGCTATTTAAAATACACACTGCTATACCCTGTTATTCTAAATCAGAATCACATGAAACAAAAGTTTACATGCTGCATGCAAATGCATGATAGTGTTTTTGTGCATTCATCTTCATTTGGTAGAATTTTAACATCTATCTGTGGTTTTTTGCACATAAGTTGCACTAGATCCATTGCATTATATAAAAGGTATTTATGAAGTTATTGACACTCAATTTTACAAACTACATGGTAACAGTTTTTCTTGCTTGAAATGAGAAACCTTTTTTATTGCCACTTTTCTGTTCTCTCTGTACGCAATTTAAAATAAAATCAAATTATGTTTGTCAGCTAATCCTATAATTACAGTGGTTCTGTCCATCCAGAAGGCAGTTATGAATCACTTTTACATTTGTCTTAATTGATTCTTATTAACGCTTTCAGCTTATCAGAGCACAAGCAAGAGTTATACTTAGAACTAAGTGGGTGAGTAAAGTTAGGAAACCACATTCTTCTCCTGAGCCAGCTATCAACGATTATTTGCTCTGTCCATTTTCTTTCCTAAACTAAGGGGTATGTTTACTAAACTGCGGTAATGTCACTCGCGTTAGGTTCCGCGGTAAAGGTACAGATGCCCATATAAAGATGCCCATTACAGCAAGCCGTATCAGCTAACGCATCTTACAAGGCGCCTTAGACTAAAGCGCGTTACAAGGCGCCTTATAAGGCACCTTACAAGGCACATTACAAGGCGCCTTGTAAGGTACCTCATAAGGCGCCCTATAGGGCTCCTTAGGCTACGCGCCGTATTAGGCACCCCTGGACAAGGCACTGTAGAAGGCACCCTGGGCTATGGAACCATAGGTTAAGGTGGCCTAACAAGGTTAGGGTGCTCTAGGTTAGTGTGCCCTAAGGACTGCAAGGTGCTTCAGGATGACATGCATGACCTGTAAGGAACAGAGATAGACGTAGCCCCAACACTAGATAGAGCACTCAGGAAAGGCAATGAACAGGTGAGTGAAGGAGGGAGAGCTGGGAACTGCTGGACCCGCCATATCTGTGGGCATCCCATGTGGCTGCCAGTACTGATGACAAACATGGTGGGGGCAACTGTACCACAGCACAGGGTGTTGGCAATATAAAGTACTGGAAAGACAGTTATAGGCAGACGATGGGAATACGTGTCCCCCAGCGGAGGCGGAGGTGGCAGGATAGTTACAATGATGGGTGGACAGAGGAGTGGTAGTGCCATGCAGATCAGGCACAGGTGAGGCAAGCACGATGAGGCACAATGCAGGAAACGGTAGCAGTGTAGGACATGGGGTGGCAGCCTGTACGGGCAGACAGGACTCTACACAGCTGACAGGCGCAGATAGACGGACCGAGGGAATGTTGGCAATTGTGGCGAGGGTATTATGGGCTGGCAGCACAGATCTGCAAAAATATGACTGTTACAGGCATGCACACTATTTGAGTAAGACAGGCATGAGAGGAGGGAACAATGAGGAATTTAACCCATGAACACTGCTGAGAATGGCATTGTATTAATCAGTAGGCTATACCTCCATGGTGTATGTCATAGCAATGGCTGGGTACAGAAGGACTGCAGGTCACCGCACAAACTGTCTGCTCTGAGTGCCAGGATAGGGTAACCCCACCAGTACCCATGATGCAATGCACATGCTGAATAGCTGTCTACAGCTGATCACCAAATGGGGTCTGCACCTCTCCGGTACATCAGCTTGGAAAGATGAACTGACAGTGCGTGATACTGGCACAGTGTAGCTACAGACCATGCCATTCTGCAGGTTCTGTGTTCACCCTGAGGGATAGGATGGGTGCCCAGCACTAGGTCCGCAGTACATGTGGTGCTAGAGATAGGTCCTGCTGTACATCCCCATCACTACCAGTGTGTAACAGGTATTCCTTGCAGTTCAGCCGAAGGTAATTCGGTGTCCATCTGTATCCTGCAGTCACATGTGGCCCACTGGGACCAGACACCACCCAGATTAGTGTGTACCCCATGTTAGGGTCTGGCTGACATGGGCACCTGTTATCAGGGCAGAGGGGTTTCTAGACCTGCATGAGGTTTGTGTAGCAGTGCCTTTATAAGGTCCAAGTGGTATACACTACATACCCCAAAGGGCCCACATCACCCTTTTTGTAGGTAAGGGACAGGTGCCCCAACCCTGGTGAAGCAACCTCCATCCTGCTGGTATAAGACAGCCCTCCAGGGTTGTTGGGCCAGAGCCATACCTGTGACTGGAGCAGTGGCAGACCAGCAGCAATGTTGGGGTTAGATCTGGAAAACCCCAACTGCCTCACACCACTGTCTGCCAGTCACCAGCAGACAGCACAGTCAGACTGCATCTTATAGGTATTCCAACCACGCACAGTCTAACTGCAGACAGTCCACTAGCCAGTCCATAGTGCATGCTCACAGAGGAACTACGTGCAAAAAGCAGGCATCTCAGTGATTGGGGCCCCAGCACTGGGAACACAAAAGTATCACTGGAGGCAGATAGTGTAGAGCGCTATGTGGGAACCTAGACATGCCATAGTCACTGCTCGGCTGGAGTGAGTGCCCTCCCAGCATGACATGCTGTGGCCACCCTGTCCATGCAGGCAGTGGTTGGGCACTACAGTGTCCCAGCAATTGTCCCACACCCTGTGAAGATGCATCCTGGCCAATCTGCCCTGTCCGGGCCATATCCACAACACCTTGCTCCTCATTATGCACATATTCAGGCTAACGCCGGTAACAGTGGGACATTTGGGGCCCAGAGAGGGGTGGGCAGCCACAGAACAATGGATAGACATACACACACATGCACTACTATTGCAGCATTGTGCAAAGATAGGGGTGGTTGGCAACCCTGCCTGCCACACTGGTCCTGATCACAGTGCCGACATTGCTAAACTGTGCAGGAGGTAGTAGTAGTGCTCTGGTGATAACTGCAGCTCAATGCTGGGGCCAACAGCCTGACTCTCCATGCATCTTTGGATTGTGGAGCCTGTGTGAGTGGATGTTTGTACCCCTGTTCGCCGCTGCTTTGGGCTTTGCACATGTTGCTGTTGTATCTGCATTGTAGGGTAAAATATAGGGACATGCTCTGCAGGAACCACAGCTGGGACTTGAACCTGTGATCTGGACACACTGGCTGGGTGTACTGCACCATACTGTTGCCACAGATGCATGGTAGTCCCTGGGGCTACCTGTACTTTTCCTCAGCCAGACCTTTTATGTTGCACTGCACACCACATACTGGTACAGGGCATGGCCTAGGTCTGCTGCAGGCAGGTGCCACTGCGCCCTCCAGCACGGGCACACACCCCCCTGCCATGCTGACATGACTATATGCTGTCGGTGCTGGTAGTGCACAGTCCCAGGCCATCCATTGTGTGGGTAGGTGGTCGCCTAGGGAGTGGGGTCTGGGGCAGAGGGCATACATGAGCATCCTCACATCCCCCCCATCACCGCCTACCAATAGTATGTCCCTTCCACTTGGGGTAAGGTTGGCTGGGGGGATGTTAGGTCAGTGCCCTGGTGACTGTTAGCTCGGGTGGACCAGGTAGATGTAGGTGGATTGTGTTTGGCCTTTGTCAGCTGCTGTCATGCTGATTTCCGGTTTCTATGTTCCTATGTGCCACCTAGGCGCCTGCCTAGTCCACCCTGCACCCCAACTGCCCCCACTACATGTCCCGACTGCAGCCCCCTATGCCCCACTTGCACTATCGCCATAGTGGCCTTTCATACTCGGGCACTTTGCTGTTGCTGGAAATGGAGCACTACTATCACGTTTCTTGGGCTTGCTGTCTATGCTGTACATTGCTGACACTTAAATGGTTTCTCTCTCCTGTAAATGTGCATCTAACGGCAGGTTTTCATTCGCGGTAGGATTCAGCCCTTCAGTTCAGCGCGTTAGTGTGCAGAGAGCCTCTCCCCGCCCACTCCCCGCCCATTGACCCCTTCTCTTCACCCTCTCTCCACCCTCTGCGATGTTTCCTGCGGCCAGGAACGTTAACGATCGTTAGGTAACGTTAACGCACGTTAACATTACATACCGCGCGTTAACGTTACCTAACGATCGTTAACGTTACCTAACGCACGGTCTGTAACGTTACCGCAGTTTAGTAAACATACCCCTAAGACTCCTAGATTCATAAATATTCCTTTCAGAGTTGGGACTCAGTTATCTACAACCAACTTCCTTCCGGAACTGGGAATCGGAGATCTTTAGGTGTTCTACTTTCCAGGCTGGAAATATCCAGGCTTCCAGGCTTCCATCACATCCTTTTTAAAAAATGTTCATTATTATATTTTATCTTTTTGGGAAGTGGGCACATCTGATAAGTTTACATGGGAAAAATGAGAAGTAACTACACTCTAGAAGTCCTGTGTGAGCCATCTCTCAACGTCCTTTGCCAGGTTTATCACAAATTTTTTATATCCATTGACTTCTGTAGATACCCTTGTTCCTTCTTATTCATTTTTCGTTGATGTGTGCACATTTTGCGTTATGTTATATACTTGTTGAGAGATGCTGAGGGCAGCGAGCTATATAAAAAGCCAAAATAACTATTATTATGTTTATCTATTAGGGATGTTCATATGTTTGAAACAACAAGGAAAATGTAAACGGTATTTCCCATGTCATTTCATCTATAAGACATAATGGGAAAGTTGTGGTTTCTAGATCATTCTCTGCGATGAGCAATACCTTCTGCAATGCCTAGATTGAAGCAAAACTTTGTACCTGGTATGAAATAAGTAAATTACAAACAATGTACTGGATGATCCCTTTGGCAACCATCTCCACAAAGGTTAACTATTTAAGGCCATGTTGTTCCCGTAGGTCTCATGTAACCAAGTTGTGGTAGAAAAAGGAAATTAAAGCATCATAAATGCTAGTTCCCATCTCTGGTATGGTTGTTCTCTCTACTTTTCTGCCTTTTATATTTTAAAAGAAAAAATATGTTCAAAAAAGAACTCAAAACAAGCCATAAAAGTGGTTTAGTGGTGGGTATAATGAAGGAAACAGGCAAGCATTGATTTCGCCTGACATTTTCACCTATTAAATTATGAACTTCTTAAAGCATGGGTTCAGTTACTTTATTCCAGTCAATTAAGGTTCTTTAATGAGGAACAAAGCTGCTTTTGTCTCCTGCAAATAAGAAAGAGGTTGCTTGACAAGTAAATGTCAGGATAAATAAGAAAGAACTTAGTATATAGCTCAATCCAATGGATGATATGTTTCCTCTTGGGAATGAGCAATATATGCCCCCCCCCCCCTCAAAGATATTGGCTGAAATCCTGGCTGGAGGCACTGTGGCGGAGGAAGGACTATGACTCTATAGCCAATGAGGCGGAAAAGAAGTGCAACACTAGAGGAATCCCTGAGATGCAATATAACTTACTGAGAGTAAAATCCACATTCGATGGCATGAAATCAATAATATGGTAATATATTTAAAACCACTGATGCTTTGCAATCTATTGATTATTGGCTTGGGTTCCATCTTCCTCTGTTGGTATGATGGGATTGGTATATATATATGCTCCTCTGATGAATTCTTTAAGATGCTGCCTTTAGCAGATGGCACCCATTAAAGCAGAAGTTGCTCCTTCATAATCCAGAACTCTGCTAGAGTAGCATTTGCAAGAGCCTTGGAAGAACCAGTTATATAAACCTCTTTGTCATTTAGAAGATGAAGGACCATACAAAACAATGGTGGCCTACGAGGAATACAGTTTTCAAAAGCCATTTACCAGAGCAAATGCCAATTTATCTGGGGAGAACAGCTGTCTGAAAATGACCCACCTTCTACTTGGCTAAAAGTATGCACATCATGGGACACGCGTAAAGGCTTTTCCGAAGTTGCCAGGGGCTTGTTTAGATTGGAGAGGAGAGGCAAATAATGCACATGGGGCATGTTTACTAAAGGCAGCACTGGTAGCAGACAATTGCGGCATGATATCAGCATGGACACCCGTGCTGATGTGGAGATAGCGTGTTGTAATTGTGTGGCCCTGTGCTAACTTACACACTCGTGCAGGCAGCTCCCCCCATTAAGATAGCATTAAGTGCACCTGCGCAAATGGCTACAGTGGTGGTTAGAATACATTCAAAAGCCCCACGCTAACTGCGATAGGCCATCAACATCCACGTTACACCCCTAGCCTGCCCTGTACCCATCCACTTGTGGACTACACAGGATTTATAGTGTGGCATCATACACTAAATGTCAGCATAGCACGATTGGCATATGCTGAACTCCATGTTACCCAGCAGTGCACTTTATTAATTCCCTAGAGATTATAATTTCAAATTTACACTTGTCCACAGAAAAAGCACTAATATTAATAAGGTAAGGAAATAAATAAATAAATATTTCATGCGCTAAGGCCCCCAATTCAGCAAGGCGACTTGTGGGGTTGCATGTCCCAGTGGGACGTGCAGCCCTGCAAGCCATCCTGCCCGTATTCCCCACAGGCTCTCCCCAAATGGCCAGAGAGCAGTATGAGGAGAACTGGCAGGGGGCGGGAAGGGCAGAGTGTGGGCAGAGCGGGGGCGGGCCGAGGTGGTAGGACGTACAAGGCCTATTCAGGTCACGGCCCTGTACGTGCTGTGACAAGGTGAGACATGCTGCTTATTCCACCATAGAGGTGGAATAAGCATCTGCAGAGATCCGATCAGGCTTGGGAACCCCCCCTAATGGCCAGGATCAGTGCAAGGTGGGCCCCTGGATGTTAGGAGGTGGGGTGACAGGAAGTCGGCGATTCTGCAGGGGGAACCGGTGTGCGGAGTGGATGTCCCCCGCATGCATGCAGGGGCATGCCAGGCCGTCTCAGGGTCCGAACCTGCACCCACGGGAATGTCTGATTCCTGCACTGCAATATAGAATCCTAATGGACCTGTCCTGCTCGGGGCTGTCCAGACAGCCCGGATATGCCTCTAGTGGAAATGGGCTCCACAGGGGTTGTCTCAGAAGCCTTATTCACAATCTCCATGTGGAAATGGTGATTTTAGAAAGCTAAATTTACACATGGATGTCCATAATACGTAGAAATTGCAAGGAGGTGCGACAGGGGTGTGGTTAGTGCATAGCTTGAGGATGCACATGTATGACTAAAATTGTCCACTTCAGGATTTGCAGCTGCTCCCTGGCACGCATAGGTTTTTTAGAAGTGCTGATTTAAACCAGCTCTTTACAGGCGGGTATAAGGAAATTATTCTCCTTAATCCCCTGTCATTTAATCCCCACTCCAAATTTACATGATGGAAAGCTAAGGGTCTCTGGAGTTCATGGGGAGGATTTATACGTATAGGTTGCAAACTACAAACTTACAGGTGAAAGTTGCAAAATACCAAATTACAAGTGTAAGATGGCAGGTTATACTTTAATAAACAGGCCTCTTAGTTTTGCCAAGAAAAGTAATCCACACAGAGGGTAACTTTATATACCAGTATACACATGTAAAAAAAACTCTCATAAAATCATCCCAAGCATTAAAGTACACACCATGACCAGAATACACATACTTCTACACAAGCTGAATGCAGACATACTCTAGGGCGGAGTTTGAAGCGGAGCACGTGTGGTGTCATGTTTAATGCTTTTTCTTGATGCTTGAAGATTTACACCTGCTCCTGAGAAGGCATAAAATGCCTGCAGCTTCATTTTATTTGTCATTTCTGCAAATTTCTACTGCTATTTTATAAAGACATTTGGAGCCTGATTCAAAGAGAGGACCGCTGATTCTGGACTGCAGGAACAAAATGTTCCCGCGGTAAACTGAATTGGGCCTGTGGACAGCCTGGCGTGCCCCTGCTGCCCGTGGGGACATTCTGCCTGCAGGTGCCCCCGACTCCCGCAGCTTAGACCCCCCTCTTTCCTGCCACCCAACCCATAGCTGGCCAGCAGGGGCCTGGATCGGGCGGTGGGGATTCCCCCCCCCCCCCGGCCAGGGAGAGGGATCCCCAGTCGTGATTGTCAAGTTGGTGCACATCCCCACGGATCCCACAGGATATACAGGGCCGTGATCTGAATCAACCCTGTACATCCTGCCAGGCTGGCCTGCCCCCGCCCCCTCCCCCTCCCCCCCCCCACTGGCTCTCCCCGTCTCAAGATATGCAGGGAGAGCAGGAGGAGGAATAGAGTCCCAACAGCTTGCGGGGCTGGACATCCCGCTGGGACATGTAGCCCCACAACACGCATCTCTGAATCTGGCCCATAGACACCAATGTGTCTTTATAAAATAGGCTGCAAATAAAGGTCAAAAAACAAGTTGTAGGTTAAACCGTTTTAAAGGACTAACATAATATATTTTGGACAAGCTGTCAAGAATTATATTTGTCAAAATGTATATTAAGTTAGTCCATTGAAAAGGTATCACCTACAACTTGTTTGTTGATCTTTATTTGCACAAATCCAAATGGACTAACACAGCAACTCCAACTTTCTGCTTAAAATGGGCTGCAAATAGGCACCCTTCTGCCTTCTCTATCTAGGTGCTCTGTTATACATCACCATCATGAGCAACTGAAATGGATGTAAGGAGCAATCAATTCCTCTTTTTTTATTTATTTATTTATTAGACATTTGATATACCGCTTAGGCCAAAAGGCATTAAAGCGGTTTACAATACTATCATTTGAGGAAATAGGAAAGGAACGCCATTATTAGACAGGACAGAATAGACAAAGAAACAGACAAACAGATAAGAAGAGGAGATAAATAGAGACAGCAAGTTACCACGAATGCAGGCATCATGATCCAATCCATACTATTAATGTGCATCGCCCCGGTCCAACACCATTACTAATAGCCATTGCTCCAACAGTATAAAGGGGATATTCTAATGGCATTAAAAAGGCTGCAAATAGATGCCTCCTTCCCTCTCAGTCTAGGTGCCCTGTTTTAAAATTATCATCATGGACACCTCAAAATGAATGTAAGACAGTGTGAGCAGGATATTCCAATGACATAATCCAGAGTGAGTATAAAACCCTTGCAGAGAAGGAGATTGAGCCCTTCCCTCTTTGGGAGTGCTGGAATGGGGCACTAAGCTCCAGGGAGTGCGTTCTTGTACCAAGAGGCCTGGAGGTTCACTTTGTAGGAACGATAAAGATTGGACAGTTCTGTTCTGCCCTTGCTGCATCAATTGCACTGGTTACCAGTTACCCAAAGGGCTAAATTTAAGATCTTGTTAATCACATTTTAGGCATTTGAGGATTCGAGACCTCAGTATTTAAAGAATAAACTGGATTGGTATAAACCAAATGTCAGGCAACTAAGGAGTTATCAAAGTGCCTTAATTATAGTGTCCTCTGTGGAATGTCTGAAAAATGATATGTATTGATCTAAGACTTTTTCCATTGTAGCTCCTACTCTGTTGAATATGTTGCCATTTGACATATGTCTTGAAACTAATTTCCTGAGTTTTTATAAGAAGGTGAAGACCTGATTGTCTTACTAGATCTTCCCAGATTTCTCTGTTTCCTTTTTATCTGTTTTATTGGTTTGTACGTGTATGATGATTTTGTTTGCATTAACATGTAATTTTTATATTATCTTATGCTTTTTTGTTTTATTTTTTGAGGCACTTCGGGCATCCTTTTTGATTAGTATTGTAGATTATAAATCTATATATAAATAAATAAATAAATAAATAAAACCTAGGGAGAAGAGAAGAAACATGGAGAGTGAGGCTGGTAGCTGGAAGCTGGCCACTAATCTAAAGGGACACAGGAATCTGAAAGGTGAGAAGCCTGTGCTCTAGGTGCTTGAATAAGTTTGTGGTCTAGAATAAAGGGGGAGAATGATCGGCTTTTATGTTTTTTGTACTTGGCCTGTTGGAGACTGGATTATGTCAAAACTCCACTGGTATCCACACTTCTTCTGACAGCATGGCAACATTTTCCACAGAGTAGGAGCTACTATGGAAAAGTCTTAGATCAATGCATAGCAATATAGTATATGATGGCAGATAAAGACCAGCATGGTCCATCTAGTCTGCCCAGCAAGGTGGCAAGAGTAGGTGCGCCTGCCGCTCCGTGCAGGTCATTACACAGAGGGCCCCGCAAGTAAGGTGCTTTGGCTAGACCTTAGTTGCCTGACATATGGGCTCATAGCAATCTAATTTAACCCTTAAATATGCGAGTATCAAGGTCGGAAATTTAGCTGTTTGGTCAACTGATAGCTAATGCAATTGATAGTGGAGGAGTAGCCTAATGGGTAGAGCACTGGGCTGAGAACCGGGGAAGTCTGGGTTTGAGTTCCTCTTCTGCACTTTGTGCCCTTGGGCAAGTCCCTTAACCCTCTATTCCCTCAGGTACAAACTTAGGGGCAGATATTCAAAGTGTTTTAGCTAGTGAACAAACCAGCTAAAAGGTGGTGACAGCCAAAAAAAAAAAAGCCTGGTTAAAACTGGGACGGTCTGTGAGCGGATCAGGAGCTTTATGTCCACCTGGATATCCAGTGCTGGAATTTATTTGGCATCCGGCACCAAATATCCAGTTTCACTTGTTTCATGGCAATATTCAGCTGCTTACTAGCTCTCCTAACTTTGACAGGGTTATTTTGCTATCAAGTTAGTGGTTGAATATCGCCGCTAGTCACATAGCGATGCGCTGACAGGTGAAACAGGATATTCAGCGCTGGACACCATGTAAGTTCCAGCATTGGCTGTCTACAGCAGCCAGGCACTGTACATAGCCTAGCCACTGCTGCTGAATATCGATCCCTTTGATTGTAAGCCTTCCAAAGGACAGGAAAAAGGTAACGACTGTAGCTGAATGTAACGTCTTGAGCTACTCCTGTAAAAGGCATGATGCAATCTAAAGGCATTCCTCAGTAAAGTCATCTGTCTTTTGAACAGTGAATCAGGCTGGAAATGCCTTCGAGAGTGACTGTGCTGATTATGGCTCGAGGCACAAGTGAGACGAGGAGATGGGGTCTTGAAAGCTAGTCTTCCCCCTCCCCCAAGATAACATGGCCTCAGGAGTAGGGGGTTTGGAGTGCCTGCCTCTGCTCCTACTCAGGAGGTACCCCAGGACTAAATGTATGACAGGACCATAGAGGAATTACAATTAGACCCAAAGACAAATGTTCAGTATTTCCCACTGCATGTTTCAAAGAAAATTTCCATCTCCATAGCAAAAGAAAAAAAAAAAACACGGTGACCACATTTCAAATGGTCCAGAACAGCCATTCCCAATGGATTCAAATGGCATGTAGGATTTTTTTTACAAGTGGCTGCAACAAGAAAATTACTCAAATTCATGCCCTGAGTAAAAGCTATGAATGATGTGTCCTGAAACGCATCCTGGAATTATAAAGAGGACCAGATTCTCTTCATCGCATTGCCAATCAAATAATCCCTGTTAGAAAGAGACAAAATGCATCTTAAATGAGAGCAGAGGACTTAATGCTGTTCTCTTAGCAACAACTAAGCTCTACAGCCTTTCCTCTCCCTCAGAGATCCTCTATGTATGTCCTATGCTGTCTTGAATTTGGATATTGTCCTTGCCTCCAATACCTCCACTGGGAGGCTGTTCCCAGGACCAGCCTGACCACCAGGCAAACTAGGTAGTTGCCTAGGGTGGCAACTTTGGGGAAGGGGGGAGGTGTCAAATAGCAGGGCTTTCAAAGCTGAGCAATAGATTCTGACAGCCAGAGGGACAAACAGCTTAAGATTTGCCTAGTGCTTCAACACCTTGAACCAACTCTGGAGCTGGCCCTGGCTGTTCCCTGCATCCACCACACTTTCGGTAAAGAAATATTTCCTTAGATTGCTCCTAAGTGTATCCCTTTTCACCCTCAGCTAATGACCCCCTCACTAAAGCAGGGGTTCTCAACCCTGTCCTCGGGACCCACCTAGCCAGTCGGGTTTTCAGGATAACCACAATGAATATGTATGAGAGAGATTTGCATACACTGCCTCCATTATATGCAAATCTCTCCATGCATATTCATTGTGGTTATCCTGAAAACCCGACTGGCTAGGTGGGTCCCGAGGACAGGGTTGAGAACCCCTGCTCCAGAGCTTCCTTTTAATTGAGAGACGCCATCTTTCTGTGTATTTTTACAATGGAAGTATGTAAATGTCTCTATCATATCTCACCTATCCTAACTTTCTTGCAAAGCATACATATTTAGATCTTTAAGTCTGGTCCCATAAGCTTTATGGTATAGATCACTGACCATCCTCTGAACAAAATCTACCCAGTCTATTCTCCTTTTTCCTACTAGGCAATCCTCTCCCTTTGCATCCAAATATACCTCTGGCTTCTGCCTTATCTCCCTGTTTTGCCACCTTAAGATCACATAATGCAATCACTTCCAACTTTCGCTCTTCTTTGTGTGCACTTTGGGCACTCCCTTGTGTTGTAGCCCAAATGCACGACCTTGCATATTTTAGCATTGAAACTTAGTTGCCACTTCGAGATCACTCATCGAGCTTTGCTAGATCCCCCTCTGTTATCTACACCTTCCAGGATGTCTACCCAATCACGGATCTTGGTATCATCCACAAAAAGACAAATATTTTCCAATAGCTCTTCCACAATATCCCTTGCAAAAATATTGAAAAGAACTGGATCAAGGACTGATCCATATGGTACATCACTGGTAATGCCCGTTTCCTCAGATTGAACTCCATTTACCATTATCCTTTGTTGCCTCCCACTCAACCAGTTCCTAACCTAACCTGATCAGTAACTTTAGGGCCATACTCAGGGCCGGATTTACGTATATGCCATGTACGCCATGGCGTAGGGCCCACAGCTGGGAAGGGCCCACAAAAAAGGAACAACTTAGGCTTTTTTTAAAAAATAAAATTTAAAAAAAAACCTGCTGGCTGCCGCCGCGGGGCCCCCTCTGCTGCCGCGGCAGCATGGACTGACCCGCGGGGGCCCCCTCAGCAAGCTCGATCCCTCCCTCCCTCCCTCCCTCCCGTGCAAGCTGTGAGAGACGCGAAGGCAGACTGTCTCCTTCGCGTCTCTGTTAAGCCCGCAGGGGCTGATGGGACATTTCCCATCAGCCCCTGCGGGCTTAACAGAGACGCGAAGGAGACAGTCTGCCTTCGCGCCTCTCACAGCCTGCACGGCGGGTGGCACGGCGGGAGCGAGCTTGCTGAGGGGGCCCCCGTGGGTCAGTCCATGCTGCCGCGGCAGCAGAGGGGGCCCCGCGGCGGCAGCCAGCAGGTTTTTTTTTAAATCAAATTTTACTTTAGGCCGGGGGAGGGGGAGGGTAGGACTGGTAATGGGCTATTGGGGGGCTGGGACTGGAAATGGGTTGGGGGATTAATGCTGGAGGTGGGCTGGTGAGTTTAGGAGTGGTAATGGGCTGTGGGCTATTGGGGGGGTTAGAACTGGTAATGGGCTTTGGGGGGGGGTTAAGACTGGTAATGGGCTGTGGGCTGATGGGGGCTGTCTGGTAATGGGCTATGGGGGGGCTAGGACTGGAAATGGGCTGGGGGGGTTAAGACTGGAGGTGGGCTGATGGGGTTAGGACTGATAATGGGCTGTTGGGGGGGTTTAGAACTGGTAATGGGCTTTGGGGGGGGTTAAGACTGGTAATGGGCTGTGGGCTGATGGGGGCTGTCTGGTAATGGGCTATGGGGGGCTAGGACTGGAAATGGGCTGGGGGGGTTAAGACTGGAGGTGGGCTGATGGGGTTAGGACTGGTAATGGGCTGTGGGCTGATGGGGGGGGTAAGGACTGGCAATGGGCTATGTGGGGCTGACTGGAAATGGGTTGATGGGGTTAGGACTGTAAGTGGGCTGATGGGGGGGTTAGGACTGGCAATGGGCTATGGGGGGCTGACTGGAAATGGGTTGATGGGGTTAGGACTGGAAGTGGGCTGATGGGGGGGTTAGGACTGGCAATGGGCTATGGGGGGCTGACTGGAAATGGGTTGATGGGGTTAGGACTGGAAGTGGGCTGATGGGGGGTTAGGACTGGTAATGGGTTATAGGGGGGGCTTAAACTGAAAATGGGGTGATGGGGGGTTAGGACTGTAAGTGGGTTGATGGGGGGCTAGGACTGGTATTGGGTTGGGGGGTTGCTAGGACTGGAAATGGGCTGATGGGTGGCTAGGACTGGAAATGGGCTGATGCAGGGACTAGAAGGGAATGGATGCTGGGTGAGGCTGGAACTAGAAGGGAGCTGATGTTGGGGGAGGATTAGAATGGGATGGGGCTGGAAGAGTAAAATGGAGAAGGGAAAAATATTTTGTGTGGGAGGGATAAAAAATCTACAATTGGCCGGGTATTGGGAGAGTAAGTGGGGATTGAGGATGGAGGGGTAAAATTTGAGTGGATAAAATAGGAATGAGGAAAGAGCAAAAGGAGAAAGATTAGTATGTTAAAGCAGATGTAGAGAGAGAATGGAAAAAACTAGAAGAGAGAAGAAAGGACAAATGGACAGCAGACGATGGAGAGTTAGCAGAAGACACGAAGAAACCAGAAGAAAGTGGCTGGAGCAATTGCAGCTGAAAAAAATGCACAAAAGGTAGAAAAATATCTCTTTATTTTGAATTTATTAATTGGAATATGTCAGCTCTGGTAAATGTGCATCATTAACGTCTGCGCTTTGTTTAGTACAAGAGCAAATTAATGTGTAGTTTTATTTCTACAGTGTTGTACATTCCAAGTTTGGCTTTTGGGATTCCCAGTTTAATTATTGTCTTCCTGTTTCTAAAATGTGATTACTTGTTTGGTGATGGTCTATGTTCTGCATGTGTAACTGAGCTGAGGTGTTCTGTTTATATAATTCCTATTTGACATTGCCACTTGTTCTCTTTCCCCAGTAGGTCATGTATTGTTGTTCTCTGAAATGTATTGGTTTAATATTTGCAGTGTTGCCTTTTGATTGGTAGAGTATGGTGCTTTGTGAGTCCTGGTAGTGCTGTTAGGATACGGCGGGTTTGCTATGGGTTCTAAATGGGCAGTGTTTGTAGTAGTTCCTAATGTGTCTGGCAGTTGGCACTGGATTATAGTAATGTAGAAATCTTTTAGTCTTTCTTTATCCATACACTCATTAAGAGGCACGTTTACTAAAAGTTAGTATATGGTAACATTATGCAAATATTTATGCAAATGAGGCCCCTTATGCAAATGAGGCCCACCCCCCCCCTTGGGCCGCCCCTGCTGGGGGCCCACAATTTTTGTTGGCGTAGGGCCTCACTCAAGGTAAATCCGGCCCTGGCCATACTAAAGGCCCGATTCTGAGTCGCAATTTGCAGGGCTGCACGTCCCGGTGCAATGTGCAGCCCCGCAAGCCGCCTTGGACCTATTCCACCTTAGGCCCTCCCCTCATGGCTAGAGCAGCAGTACAGGGAAAGCTGGCGGGAGGTGGGAAGAGGTAGAGTCTTGGCAGAGTGGGGGCAGGCCGAGGTTGCAGGACATACAGAGCCATGGTCCTCGAAGGTGGAATAAGCAGCACTAACTGGTCGACTGGGGCCGAGTCCCACTTCCGGGGCCAAGGCCGGGTGTGGGTAGGTCCCTGCTGCCCGATCCAGGCCCCGTGGGTTGGGCGGCAGGAAAGGAGAGGGTCGGTGCCACTGGAGCCAGGGGAGCTTGCGGGGCATGCCGGGTCATCCTCGGGCCTGATTCTGTATGCTGCGGGAACGTTTTGCTCCCACAATACAGAATCAGATTCTAATGGCCCGTCCTGCTCAGGGCCATCTGGACAGCCCAGACATGCCCCTTTCAGAATCGGGCTCCACAAGTACTCAGTTTATTTGTAAGTCACCTATGAGGAACTATGTCAAAAGCCTCGGTGGAAACTAAAGAGTTCTCATACTAAATCTCAGTAAGGCTGTGCACTTAATCTACATTAGTAACACGCAATAAGTGCAAAGCCTCCACATTAGCCATTGATCAGCTCGACTGGGCATGTTAACATGCAGAGCACTTAACATGGGTGCGCCTAATGACACCTATAGAGATATCATTAGGTGCACCTGCTCTAATGACTACATTAACAGTGCCCACACGCTAATGTTCTTGCCACATGCACACTCTGCCCCACCCACCCACTCTCCACCTTAGTGCACCAGTGCATTTTAGCGGTCGGTAACCTTCAAGCTCTCAGCATGGCAAGATACCGCATGCTACAATGGAAGTTAATCGGTTAGCAGTGCTTAGTAAAAAGGCCCCTAAGAACACCACATCTAACGTTCTCCCCACATTCGGCTCTCAGGTCACTCAGTCAAAGAAATTGATCAGATTCATCTGAGAAGATCCACATCTGCTAAGATGAAGAAGTCTGCAAGTCAAGTCCCATGGGATATTTCTGAAATGTACAGTTTGTAAACATGACCTTTATTGTTATTGCTGCTTTCCCGATTCATATAGGGGGCCATTTAGATTAAAGTGCTCTATTTACATCAGGGTCTATTGCATAAAATGGACCTTGCGTTAACTAATGTGAATCAATGGTATTAATGTTCATTTAATGTTAATAAATGTCCTCCATAATAATTAGGATTATTTGTATTTAAAACAGTTCATTTACTTCAAATGTATTTAATGAAACAAATTACATTTTCGTGATCCACTTTGCCTCAGCTTGTACCAAAGTAAATTTCAGAATTAAATTAAATTGTGGTAACAACAAGTATATATCAATTTACATATCCCACATGAAGTCAGCTCTAGTTATACAAATTGCTTCTCTTTTTCATCACCCTCCCCCTCATTTACCCATATGAGCCTTGAACATAAACTTATTTGATACATGTTCAGCTTACAATTATAATATTCAATTCCTACTATTTATTTCTTTTTACTTATTTATATGCTAAGATTTATCTACTGCCTTTTTGAAGAAATTCGCTCAAAGCAGTATACAACAAGTCATTTGGCATGCAGTATAATACTACAGAAAACAAAAAAATATAAAAAACCCACATGTATTATATCTTTAAATATATAGCATACAAAAAAGTGACTAATTGGAATGTTTAGTTACTTTTTTACTGTCAAAAGAAAGAAACAGTTCTCAGAATTTATCAAGGGACAAGTCCTCAGTATTTGTTATGATCATTGATCAGAAATCTCCTTCAAATTACTCATTATTTTGTCTCAATTCCCGTTTTTGTGTTTCTGTAAAAAATCTAAATAATGCAGATTTCATTAGGTACCTATTCATATACTCCAGTTCAGAAGTCCAACGTGACTCAAGTTTCACCAAGAGCTTCCTCAGGGACTCCAGCACCAAGCACACTTCTACATATATCTGCAAACCAAATTCAGAATCAAAGAAAAATGATTTTCAGTTTATTCAAAATACTCACTTATCACTTTCCCTTGTGTGCAAATTATATTATATGTAATTCAACTCATTTTCTCAATGGATAAACGTGAATAGTAGAGTACCCCAGGGATCTGTGTTGGGCCTGCTGATTTTTAACATATTCATAAATAACCTGGAAATGGGAACAGTGAGTGAGGTGATCAAATCTGCAAATGTCAGAAAATTATTCAAAGTTGTTAAAAACACAAGAGGACTGTGAAAAATTGCAAGAGGACCTTGTGATACTGGAAGACTGGGCAGCCATATGACAGATGAAATTTAATAATATCGCTTGAAAAAAACAGGAGCATCGAAACTGCTTGCTCACGGGCTTTCTCATTATATGCACCAGGAACATGGAATGTTCTCCCAGAAAAACTAGAGCATATCAGACCTTACAACATTTCACAAGGAATTAAAAACTACTATTCAAAGAAGACTTTGAAAATCAAACATAGCATGTTAAGCATAACATGGACCAAACGATGATCTTACAATTTGACTAGTGACCATTGAACATGACTCTTTAATAAATTAGCCTGGTTACATAGACAAGGATATCAGCCAAAACTCAAAAACAAGTGGAGGCCAAGTCTATAACATGCATGTCTGGCTGGCAGAAATATCTAAAGTGAAAACATACATGTAATATACCCGATTCCGAAACCGCAGCGATAGATGTGCCTGCGGTTGCGGAATCATGGGAGATATATATTCCCGGTGCGGCACAAACACATCAGGGGTAACACAGGCCCACACTGCTATAATGGGACATGGGTAAATGTTGCAAACGTCATGTATGTCCCCATGCTCGCAGTATTCTGAAAAGATAGACGTCTGTGATGCTACCTATCTGTGTGCAGCCACGCCTCTGCAGGCAAAATGAACATCTCCAAAGCGGATGCTCACACTGACAGTGTAGGGCCCATGCAAACAAAACAGTAATACTGATGAAGCATATTAGGTCATGCAACCCAGGCTATTAATACAAGTCTGTTGCATGCCCACAACACTACACGGTCATCTCGTGCACCAGAGATATTGTACAGGCAAGTGGAAAGGGAGACGGCTGTCCTGACAGACCCTGCAGCAAAACAGACATGGCATGTGATGAACACCGTAGTCATTCGTCCAGTGGCCATCGCTGAAAACAATATATGCAATGCGAGAAATGGGCCAGAGAAAACTGAAACGGGTCTGTACAGCTATATGACAAAACATATCCCTGGCAATCATAGGAAACCATCAGGATGCTAACATGCAACAGGGCAACCATCAGAAACACATGCCCAAAAGCTCCATCCTCTGTCCTGACAAATGTGCACAATGTTCGAGACCTCTGATGGTGCATTGGAGGTGCATTAGTGCCGTCCGCCCTGCAGCATGCCCCCACTCCGAGGCTAACCCACCATTCACGGGGACATGCCCTGCTATGTTGCTGCAGAGCAGCTGTACAGAGGTTACTGCCCATTTGCACAGGCACCTAGTGATGCTGCAGTCAGCCTTATGGTCCAGGCACTGGCCAGGCATACATTTGCCCCCTGAGTTGGGTATCAGCACACCAGGGCCTCTCCTGAAGTCCTCATACATCCAATACACACACACACACACTCTTGCTTGCAGTCACAGATAGCATACCTCTGCCGCGACCACGCCCTGCACCACTACACAACTGCTGCCACTGCATAATTGCATGGTGTCTCAGGACCACACATCTGATCTGCCCTTCCCAGCCAAACACATACCAGCCCTACAGCTAGGTTCCCATTTTTCCAAAGCATTTGTTGGGGAGGCCTTGCACAGCCCCTTTGGCATATACAGCAGATGCCAGAATACCGACTATATTTCTGGTGCGGCATTTTTTACTGTTACTTTAATGTACAAACGTCCCTCACCTGTGCATTCTATTCATTTCTGTTGCATCTTTTGCTCTCACACACTTGATCACTACAGACGTATCATAGCCATTCATCTCTATGGGATGCACTGGAGTTAGGAGGGAGATTTTTTTCTAAGTCCTGCCCTTATTCCACGTTTCAGCAGGTATAATGTAGACGTATGGGTGATATGCCAGGGACGTACATGGGTCTTTCCTGGATACATTGTATACATCTCCGCACATGACCATGCCCCTTCCTGCCCATATCCTGAGATCCCTGTTTTAGTGCCTTGTGTCAGAATATGGGTCTAGATGTTTTCAAATGAAACACGTCTATCCCGCACATACACAGAGCTTATTCGTGGTTCAGAATGACCTTCATAGGAAAATACTCTAGGTATACAGTTGTTCATGTTTATCATGTTTCTCTCTAAGTCTATTATGTGCTATGAAAAGCTAACAAGTTCAGTGTAAACCCGTTAATCTGTTCAACACGTTCTCATTAAGTGTTATCCCCGCCCCATGTTGATCCTCCTGTTAATGTTGCTGTAGTTGTTGGATTTTTGTTGGCTCTGTTGTGAATGTCTGTTGGGATGTTGTCATAAATAAAGATTTATAATAAAAAAAGCTTTAAAAGTATTATGGTTAAATGTAAATCGCTTTGATCTAAGGCAAAGTGGTCTATAAAAACTGTCAAACAAATAAATAATGTGGATAAGTGTAAAGTTATGCATTTAGGGAAGAACAATCCAAACTACACTTACACAATGCAAGGTTTCACATTAGGATTCACTACCCAGGAAAAGGATATAGGTGTCAATGTGGATAATTCACTGAAACCTTCTGCCCAGAGTGCATGGTAGTCAAGAAAATGAATTAGAATGCTAGGAATCATAAGGAAAAGAACGGAGAATAAAAACAAGGATATTATAATGCCTTTGTATCGCTCCATAGTGCTACCGCACCTTGAATATTGGGTGCAATTCTGGTCACCATATCTTAAAAAAGATATAGCAGAATTAGAAAAAGTACAGAGAAGTGTCCAAAATAATAAAGAAGGTAGAAGGATCCCCTCATGAGGAAAGGCTTAAAAGATTATAACTCTTCAGTTTGGAAAAGAAACAGCTGAGGAGAGATATGATAGAGATCTATAAAATAATGAGTGAAGTTTGAACAAGTAAATGTAGATCAGTTGTTTGCTCCTTCATATAGAAAGACTAGGGAACATGCAATGAAGCTACAATGTAGCACATTTAAGACTAATCAATGAAAATATGTTTCCACACAAGGGATAATCAAACTCTAGAATTCATTGCCGGAGGATATAGTAAAAGCTGTTAGTGTAGTTGGGTTTAAAAGAAGTTTGTACAAGTTCCTGGAGGAAAAGTCCATAAATCACTATTATAGCCGACTGGGGAAATCCACTGTTTACCCCGGGATAAGCATCATGGCATCTATGTGACCATGGGTGACCAGGGAGTTGGACTGAGGGAGAGCTCTAGATGTGGTGTATTTAGATTTCAGTAAAGCCTTTGACACTGTTCCTCACAGGCGACTTATAAACAAACTGAGCACCCTACGGATGGACCCTAAAGTTACTGCTTGGGTTAGAAATTGGTTGGGTGGGAGGCGACAAAGAGTACAAGTAAATGGAGCTCACTCTGAGGAGAAGGATGTTACCAGTGGTGTGCCCCAGGGATCTGTCCTTGGTCCGATTCTTTTTAACATCTTTGTTAGTGATATAGCGGAAGGGCTGTCGGGTAAGGTTTGCCTCTTTGCGGATGATACCAAAATCTGCAATAGAGTAGACACCCAGGAAGGTGTAGATAACATGAGGAGGGATCTAGCTAAGCTTGAAGAATGGTCTAGAATTTGGCAGCTGGAATTTAATGTTAAAAAATGTAAGGTCATGCATTTGGGCTGCAGCAATCTAAGGGAGCAATACAGTATAGGAGGTGAAGTACTTTTGTCCACTAAAGAAGAGCGGGACCTAGGCGTGGTTGTGTCTGATGATCTTAAAGTAGCTAAACAGGTAGAAAAGGCGACGGCAAAAGCTAGAAGGATGCTTGGGTGCATACGGAGAGGAATGGCTAGCAGAAAAAAGGAGGTGATAATGCCTCTGTATAAGTCTTTGGTGCGACCTCATTTGGAGTATGGTGTGCAATTCTGGAGACCGCACCTTCAAAAGGATGTGAACAGGATGGAGTCGGTGCAGAGGGTGGCTACTAAAATGATTAGTGGGCTTCATTATAAAGCATATGAGGACAGACTTAAGGATCTTAATATGTACACCTTAGAGGAAAGGCGGGATAGAGGTGATATGATTGAGATGTTTAAATACCTCCGTGGCATAAATGTTCAGGGAGAGAGCCTCTTTCAATTGAAAGCAAGTTCTGCTACGAGGGGACATGGGATGAGGGTGAAGGGAGATAGATTCAGGAGTGATATGCGGAAATATTTCTTTACAGAAAGAGTAGTGGATCCATGGAATAGTCTCCCAGTGGAGGTGGTAGAGATGAGGACAGTAACTGAATTCAAAAAAGCATGAGACCAACACAGAGGATCTCTAAAGGTAAAAAGTGGACTGTTGTAGTTGTTGTTATGGAAGGACAGACTAGATAGGCCATGTGGTCTTTTTCTGTCATCATGTTTCTATGTTTCTATTGCCACCCACCCACTCCCTGGACCTTGAGGGTTTCAGGAGGGGCTGGCCTTGGTTGCCCTTGAGGGTTAAGGTTGTAGTTGTGTAGGTGCTCAAGTAGTAAGGCAAGGCAAAGAAAATTTCTTTTGTGAGGTTTATTTCCCGCTTTCGCAGTTCAAGTGCAGCAGACGTAAATGAAATAATGTAGCACAAAACAAGGTTGAGAAACTTAACTAAACAAGGCTTTTTTCTGCTAGGATAAATGTCCATTACTGATCACATTCAGTTGTCATGTGACCTCCTTTCGGTAACGTAACAGAAAACTCTGGTAACAGCAATGCTCCTGATTTGCACACAATATGCTTTCACTTATTCTCTTCACATAAGCTTCTTTAGCATAGCAATCAGTGAGGTAACTTTGCTATATTCCTTTACATAAGCTTGGCAAGCATATCACTTATATATCCTTATGAATCACACAAGTAGAGCAGTCCATCGGGACTTCCTGCTCTGTAGATGGCAGAGAAATTAAAAGCATTTCTTCCTCACGGCTGCTTGTAGGCTGTGCTACGTCATAAGGAGAAACTGCTCTGCTTTTAAGGAACTCCCTGAATTCAGTGAGAAGCAATTCAGCCTGTGTATTTTCTGAGCTAGGCTGAGAATATCCTCCTTCAGGTAAATGCTTGTTTACAGTTTTTATCTCTTGGCAATTATCAGTGCTTTTACTTGGACAACAGTTCAGGGTGTAAGCATTTTCCTTCCCCCACCTATCTCCAAATGAAAGTGCAGGGTAAAACGCTTCAGCTGTGCTTGGAGAGTCTCTCAGAGTGTTAAAAGGAAAACAAACAGTCAGGCTTCTCTTGGCTTAACCAATTACTATCAAACTTTCTGCCTTTGTCCTGTCTTTTACCATTAAAGTTCACTCTTTCTGGCTTCCCACTGTTAAGCTTGCTAGCCGTTCCAAACCCACCAGATACCTTGTGCTGGGGCTTCTTCCAGGGTAATTCTCTATCCCTCTGCCTCCTGTTCCAAGGTTCTGCTTGGTCCTTTAAATTCCTGAGCTGTAGCCTTGGGTCTCTCAGTGCCTTTGAATTCTTCTGGTAAAAGAAGTCTTTCTCTGCCCCTGAGTCTCCCAGCTCCCATCTGCTCCTTCGTGGATCACAGCTGCTCAGTGGTTCTCTCTCCAACGGTTCCTGTTCCTGGTCATCTGACCTGTCCTCGTCCAGGTACTTGTGTCCTGACTCCTCCTCTCTGTCTTGCTCCTCTTGCTGATCGTGCTCCTCTAACTGTTTCTGTTTCTCAGATCTTAACAAGCTGGCTGAGTACTGCACTGCCCGCCTCCTGCTTGGGCGTGCCCAATCAGGGACTTGGCTTCTCTCCTGCCTTGAGGTGAGGTGTGGTTCCTGATTAGCTCTGTGTTTTTTTCTCTCATAAGAGAAAATCCTGCATTCCCTTGCAGTACCTGTTCTCTCCACCGGATCACTATCAGTTTCCATTGCTTCATAAGAGTCTCCTACGTCACACTATGTATGTACATTTGGAGAACCTGACAGGTACTTGTGACCTAGATTGTTCACTGCTGGCAACAGGATACTGGGCTTTATGGACCTTTGGTGTGACCCAGTATGTCATATCTTATGTTCTTTCATTCTAACCACAGAGTCATCAACCCTTCCAATCGATGCTATACTGACCTAGTTCCACAACCAAGTGATACATAATGGGCCCACTTTTATCCTCTAAGAAACGCAATGCTTTGTTCAGTTATCTCAAACTTACTCACACATAATACTTCAGTGAATACCTCTCCTATATTTCACACTCATATATTCATACACTCCCTACATGCTCACATGTACTACAATTATGCTCTCTAAACTATTTTTCATATATATTTCATCTCACAACTACATATGCATATAACCAGTGAACTTGAAGCTGCTCTGTTCTCTTTAAACATACAAACCTTACCTCAGTCAGAAAACACCATTCTCATATAAATAAATACTAGGGGGCATATTTGAAATGATTAACATGGTTAGCAAACTAGCTAATCGCATTATCATGGTGTGTGGGATATTCAGGGGACAGAGCCGGTTTGGCCACTGAATATCCCTTCCGAAGGCCACTAAATGCCCTGATGCTAATCACATAGCATAGGCACATTCCAGGGGCGGCATCAAGATAACCGGTCAATGGAGATATTCAGTCACTGGTCGATTATCTTAACTGGCCGAAGTTAGACACTCGAGAGGCTGGGTTAGCTAACTGGGCAGTGGATGAATATCACCGCTGTTAGCTATTCAATGGCTGTTGCTGTATATGAACCCAGCATTGAATAATCCAGTCTTAAATGAAAGCGGCACCAGCCAGCCTCCTTAAGCGTGCTAGCTGCTTCCACTGGAATTTTTCATTACCTTCTTTTAAACCCACTGACATCTCAGTTTGTCAGAACTGCTTTTTCAGCCATTTGAAAAGCTTTTCATAGCAATGGCCTATGCAACCTCTTTACTGTTACAGCTCCAATGAAAGCATCAAGGACACAAAGCTTACTCAAGAATACCAGTGAGTATTGGAGAAGCCTTACAAAAAAAATCAGCCCTCCCCCCAACTACTTGGGCTGTAAATATCGATACATGTCCAGAAGCCATTTACAAAGGCCCCTAAGCCAGATTTATTTAAAGAAGATCTTAAACTACTTTACAACGACACAACTTCAAAGCCTGTCACCCAACAATACTAGAATAATCTTTGAAAGCTGAACATTTTGGCGTGATAGCCTCTGTAAAAAGATCTCATCGATTTAAAATAGACTATTCTGCACTGGCCTGAAAGCTCGGCAGCAGCACAAACTGGGGGTTTGATTCTGTTCCAAGACCTATGATGCAGAGATGGTGTTAAGTCAATGCTTAACATAGACACCTGCTGGTGTGATTTAAGACACATGCGTACCAGGTTCTGGTTGGAGACGTGGTCTGTGGTTCCTGGTCGATGACTGTTACTGCAATGCTTGGGATAGATGGAGGTTATGAAATGTAGAAAAAAATCCAGACAGTGGCAAATGATGTCTCATGGTAAAAGCCCAGAAGAGGCCAGTTCTGATTGAGCTGGAAATCCAAAGCATCAGAAGGAAAGAGAGAGGCCAGAAAACTAAAATTCCTTTGAAACCTAGAACATGACAGCAGAGAAAGACCATATGGATGTCAGCATACATTTCATGCAGCTGTGGACTCTGGTGAATTCAGTCTCCAAAGTTAAACTCTGACCCCCTGGTGATGTCAGTCTCTAGGTCCTGTCTGCAGCCCCTCCTTGCTAAATCAAGAAGGGCAGACCTCAAAGGGAGTGGCCAAAGACAATAGCAGACCTCAAGGGGAAGTGCTGGAGAGGCACTATAAAGGACAGACACACTTCCTGCTTCTCTCTCTCTCTCTCCTTCATCGGACAGGTTTGGACACTACCATGAGGCTCTGATCCACATGTTCTGGCCTACCATGAGGCCCTGACCCACATGTTCTCTCTCTCTCTCTCTCTCTTTCTCTCTCATACACACATGCACATTATAACCGTGCACCCGCCCCTTGACCTTGAGGGTTTAAGGAGGAGTGTGCCTTGAGGTTGAAATTGTAGTTGCGGTGATTGAGTGACAAGGCAGGTATAAAGAATATTTATTTTATGAGGATTTTATTTCTCCCGCTCCGTGGTGGAATTGGAACAGGCTTAAAGGAAATATATTTTTACAGCCAAAACAAGAACAATGAACAGATAGGCTTTTCCAACACTGTGTTTCAAAACTGTCCTTTTCACAGCACTTCACATTCCAGTCATGTGAACTGTCCTTGAAAATACTTAAACAAAAGACCAACAATAAAGTTCATGCACTGTTTCCAACCTCTGCTTTAGCTTATTCTTATATCTTTCTCATAAGCTCTTCAGGTAAGGAACTTTGACAGTGTGCTCTTTTTCACTTTATAAAGAATAACCACACAAGCTCTGCTTGGACTATTTCTTATCTACCAGGCACGTTGAGCAGTCCATTGGCTGACTCAAATCCTGCATCTGTAGGGGATGAGCCAATGGTACTGGTGCTTTTGGACTCTGTACTGGTTCAACTATATTACGTTTCTCTAGGAATGCTTTAAAGTCTCTCAGGAGTGCTTCAGCCTGGTTACTCTGCTCATTCACTGCAGTGGAGTTACCCCTCCCCCACTTGTCTCGGTTATCAAGTGCTGGGTAAAACAGTTCATTTGCAGGTGAAACGTTTGTGGGCAGCAAATCCAACTTAGAACTTCCTGAAACTTTCTGGCAAATGTCTCTGGCAAATATCTCTGCTATGTCCTTATAGCTAGCTTGCTTGTTAATCTTGTCAGCAGTTTGAGGAGACACACAAGGCTTAACTGAATAAGCTTCTGGTTGCAGCCAACTGCTCTCATAAAACCTGGACTTTTCCTGAGGTTTAAAATATGCACTCACACAGTCTGGCTTCTCATAAAAGTTGTTATCAGTATTAAAAGTATCCTGTACCTTGTGCTGAGGAATTCCTGGATGTTTGTCAGCCGTCTGCCATTCATTCCATTGATCAGCTCTCTGCTCCAAAAGCCTAGGCTTTACCCTTGGGTCTCTCAGTGCCACGCCCTTCTCCTTCTCCCAGAAGGTTCTGCTGTGCACTGAGTCTCCCTGGTACCTGCTTCTTGGCTTTACATGCCTTCTCCTGGAATTGCAGCTGGGGAACGTTTCTCCTTCACATTCAAAGGCTCTGGCATTCAAGGCTACTTCATCTCTAAAGCACACACCTGCTTCATCTGGTTCCAGTATTTCCTTCTGCCTCCTCGGTTGGTTCCTTCTCTCAGACTCCAACTGCTTCTGAAGCTCCAACTGCTTCCTTCTCTCCACGTGAATCTGCGTCTCCAACCCACACCTACTTCCTTCTTCCTTCTTCCGGTTTAACAAGCTGCTACTGCTCTGGGGAGCCCGCCTCCAGCTAGGGCGTGTCCAATCAGCAACTCTGCTTCTCCCCTCCCCTGAGGTGAGTTGTGCTGGCTGATTATCTATGTCCATCTTGTGCTGAGAAGGGAAAATCTTGCTTTTAGCTGCAGTACCCAGATCTTCCACCGGGTCACTATCTGTTTCTATAGCTCCTAGCACTGCTGCAGCGTCACAACATGCACACACAGATTCATTGATGCACATTGAAACAGCTCTGCAACAATCACTATATACCTCTGTTAAATACCTATGTAATAAGCCTATTTCTACATAAAAATCTTTCTCCAAGCCACACCTGTTTGGTTGTCTTATTACAAGCCCTCCTGCCTCTGTGAAATGAAATGAACCCAGGACCAAGCGGAGACTAGACCAGAAGATTACATATTCAGATGATTACATATGGGGGCTCGCCTTCTCGGATTTCACAGCAGATCTCCAGTTGGGTAAGTAATAATTTTGTATAATACATTCAGTAGATTTCAGACAGAATCGAAAGTCCGTGTGACCATTTACAATTTTGTTTTGTGGGTTAGACAAGGTGAGATTTTTATTGTCAAAAGGCTCTGTAAGAATCTAGAATTTTAAGGACATCACACAGAGTGGCTTGCAATGGTGTTATTTTGATGTATAGGCTTGCTAAAGATTTTTCTATAGTATTTGAGCTGCTAAGAAAATACAGAGTTACACAGTTAAATATTCCCTCATAGAGTACAATATACATCTTTCCTGGTAACACTAATTTACCTCCTGTCTGTTTGACTTTTATTTCTCTCTCCTGTCAGTATATATCTTGGTGAGAGCAGGAATATCTGACAATTCTGTTAATCTCCTGTCCCTTTTAACTTTTATTTCTCTGTATCCTGTCAGTAACTATCTTAGTGAGAGCAGGCTTAAAGCTGGCTGCAATTGATAATCTCCTAACACCCTTCTTACTACAACTTCACCCTAAACTTCCACCCTGTTAAAAGCTGAGAAGCACTTTTTATTCAGGTATAATATTAAGGTGTGGTCTTTATGCCAGTACTCTTTACTGAACACCCATAAAATTTATACCATTCCAACTATAATTCTAAGTCTCACTTCTTCATAAAAGTGAGCATTCCTCCTTCTAAGGTTACACATTTGAGATAGTCCAACTACAGCCTTTCTGCAGTATCAAATATGGAAGCCTTTGATTTTAAAGAACTTAAAGAAAGTTTAATTTCATATTGTAAGAGGAAAGGGGGTCCATTTGAAGGGGAATTCCCTGAGTCATCATGGTATAATATTCAAAGACAAATGTTAAACCATGATCAAGAATTCAAAAAGAAAACAAATAAAAGAAAATGCCTTTTTATCCAAGGCATGTGCAGGGGACTCATTAGCATGAGACAAGAAAACTCTGAACTGACTTCTCAGTGTACCCAATTGACCAAAGACCTTGAGGAGGCACAAATTTGCATCTCTATACAAAGAACTCAAGTGATACAAGCCACAAATTCTTTTATAACTGTTAGTGAGCAATTAGAAGCACTTAAACTTGAATTGAGGCACATTAAAGATCAATTGGCCTCTGCAAGAAAGCCAACACCCATCCCTCCCTCAGCCCCCTATGCCTATGATCAGCAACAAAAGAATACAGAAGTACGCATAGTTGGACTTAGGAATGGGAAGAACACAGATGAATCACAGCAGGAAAATCATGATAGTTTATCTCAGCCAGATCCCAGCAATAACCAGGATCTCTGTCAGGAGGATACTTCAGATGACTTAGACATGGCACCCAGTACTGAACTCAAAGCACCAGTTAAAGTAATGTTGCATGAAAATTTAAAAGATAGAGATATAGAAAAAATAGTTGAGAAAATTGGCCCTATGCCTCTTAATGTAAATCAGTGGGTTAAATGGGTGATTGATATTCTGATTCACTGGCGTCTAGGGAAATACAGAAGAAAACAATCAGACTTTGATAGACTTATGCATTTGGCTCTGGGGCCACACTATTACAGAGTTGGCTCTCTCACTCACCCATACCAGTTGGTTAAAAGGGGTACTGAGAAACTATTTCACTGTTCCCCAATGCAAGTATTTAAAATTATTTCACCTTTACCAAATGATACACTGGAACAGTTTGCATATAGAGCGTGGATTTTAAAAGCAGTTCTTAATGAGCAGGAGTCCTGGCCCAAAGCAGAAGATTATGGGGAGAGCATGCATAAGGAATTTTTATTAGAATTGCTATCCCCTGAGATTACAAAACACCTTCTGTTATTTTCTGAAGACCCTGAAGCAACCCCTTTTGATACTTTAATGCTCAGAATTGGGTCTGTTTGGAAGACCCAGCCCTCGCAGGTCATTACAGTATCAGAAGCACGGAAGTGGCAAGCCAAGGAATCCTCTCAGTACACAAGAAACACAGACAGAGGACACACACCTTGGAGAGCACATGGCAGAGGTACTTTTAGAAACTCCTCAGGTTACATTCCTTTTCAGGAGCTCAAAGCACAGAGAGATGGGTTAGAAAATGAGAAAACTAAATGGGAACAAGACAAACATATACTGCAGATAGAAATAGATAAATTAAAACAGGATTTACAAGCAGCTCAGGACAAACACAAGGCTAGTGCATAGGGGTGTCCTGACCTCTTGAGTTCAGATATCAAAATGTCTCAAGCCTTCATAGCCCAGCCTGCCTCCTTTATCTCAGCAGAGGACTCAATTCCAGAGCCTCTGGATGATGAAATGGATACAGGCCCAGGACACAATTTAAGGCTTGTAACACCCTTGATACTGGACTCTTGTGCACGCCCCAATGTTATCAGCAGAATAGGGGGTCAGGATAAATTAGCTTTGATTGACACAGGGGCTGGAATTAGTTTTACTAACAGAGCTTCTCCCACTGCAGATCAGAAAAATATGGAAATTTATGAAATTCAAGGAATTAATGACACAGCTTCCAAATGTGTGGCTATCCCAGTTAAATGGGGTATCCCTGTACACAGTGAACAAAATAAGGAAATGTTGGAAACCACTACCTCCACTATAGTGAACACACCAAAAGAAATAATTGGAATTGATGTTCTCAACCAGTTAAATTTGGTGGTGGATATGGCTAATCTTAAATTGTGGCAGTATTCAGGAACTTCAAGTGCTTCTAAAACTTTAGTGCATGAAGTCATTCCCATGCAGTTAGCAACTCAGTGCACTAAGGCAGCTCAGCAGTATGATCTGTGTGTAATTCCCTCAGAAGTGGCTGATATTCCAGTCTGGGCTCAAGACAAGTTAGAGTGTGGGAAAATGCACACAGAAATACTGTTGGAAGGTGAGGATCCTCTACCACAGAAGCAATACCCAGGACCTCATCAGGCTATAGAACCAGTGACTAAAATTGTGAAGATACTGGAAGAGAGGGGTCTGATTAGACCTATTTCTTCCACATGCAATTCACCAGCCTGGCCGATAGTTAAACCGGGGGGTTCTTTCAGGCTCACTATGGACTTTCGTGCCCTGAATCAAGTTTCAAAATCTGTAGTGCCCGTGGTAGCCTCATACCCTGAAATGATCTCTAAACTGAATCCCAAATGTAAATTTTTCTCTGTTTTAAACATATCCAATGGGTTTTGGAGTCTGCCCCTGGCCCTTGAGTGCCAGTGCAAAACAGCCTTTCAGTGGCTGAATAAACAATATGCATGGACTGTGCTCCCACAGGGATATAAGGATTCCCCATCAATATTTCATGAATACATGAAGGAAGCCCTGTCACTAGTGTCTTGCAAAGATGAGACCTAGACCAAACCTCCCCTTTGGAACTGCACAGTGGGAGGGACCGTACTTAGTTACTGATACCTTAGGCCCAAGCCTATACCAGATCCTAATGCCTGACAACCAGCAGTACTGGAAACACATCACCCAGTTAAAACCATATGGGTAATATGTGTTTTATCAGTCTTTGTTTTCAGCTACCACCTGAAGACAGCACGGACAGCTGCTTTATGAAGACAGCACGGACAGCTGCTTTCTGAACAAAAGTCGCTTGAGGACGGTAACTAGTTTCTCCTGCTGTACATGTGTTTAATAGTTATGTAAATAAGTAGTAGAAATTATTTTTTTTTGTAGAAATTTTTTTTTTTTGTTTTGTTGTTACATAGTATAAGTGGGGAGCATTAGTTTACTCCCTAGTAGAGTGAAACAAGTTTGCTTTTATTATGTCTCGGTTTCTTGTTGTTCTTGTATCTGCTCTCTTCTACTCAAGTCTCATTACAGGAACTATCATCCGAATATGCACGATTGGCTGGGCTAATTCCACAGGTGGAGTGTATCGCTACCAAGAAATAGTGTATCGCTACCAAGAAATACCAAGATTAAAGATCCCGAAAGATTATAAAAGAGCCCATAAATCAACAAACAATAGAGCCTTTTCACACATAGCCCCAACTATATGGAATTCCCTCCCAGAAGAGCTGCGAACTCTAACAGAGATCACGGAACTCCGCAAAAAATTGAAAACTTATCTATTCACCAAACACTATAACATAGATAACCCCATCACCTGCTTTAGACAAAGGTTAAAGAAGTATCTGTCTTGCTTCACGCAAAAACCCTCTAACCTACACAGATAGCACACATGATGATCTCACGGCTTATGTCCCTCCACTTCCATGTATATATATATATATATAAAACTGTATATAGTTTACGCTGTTCTGTATAATCTCACATTGTTTAGACTGTTTATTCTATATATAATATGATGTTCCTTGTAATATGTTCTGTTTATAATACGACGTTCCTTGTAAAACAAACTTGCTTTGTTTGTTGATTGTTGTTCACTGTAAACCGCAACTGAACTTTGGAAGATGCGGTATATAAATGTGTATAAATAAAATAAATAAATAAATAAATACCCCCACCTTTCCCGGAAGGAAAGGATCTGGTCATCCTGAGTTTCTGTTCGGTACAGGACAAGCCAGTGTTCTATTCATTAAACATCACTCAAGTACAGTGGGAGCCACCAGTTTCCACTTCTCTAGAAAGGACACAAGAATTGAGGGCACGCCCAGAACGTTACTTTCTAGGTCCTCCTGCTTTGATTTTGTACAATAGTTCCTGTCAGGACAAAGCCACTGGATGACACCTGGACTTCATTCAAGCCGATGGACCCCAGTTTGTGCGAGCAGACTACATTTCAGTTCAAGTGTCAACCTCACCAGTTTAAAGAGGCTGACACCTCCTGCTGGAACAATTCCTCCTCTTGCTCCCTGACTGTTAAGCTCTCATATTCCCTGACTACCTCACACAGTTTGTATTACCTTGGAGCTGGACACTTTTGTTTTCATCTGTTCTTTCCCCAGAATGTTTCTTTTTCGATTGCTCCCAGAATGCATGACATTCGCCTTCCCAAGAACACTTTGTTGTACAGTTCAAACTATTTACCAAACAATACCTGGTGCAGTCATACACCACTGGTCTCCCTCACCATTAATGGGACAACTTATTCCACACCGCTGGTTACCAATGACTCTATGGACATTCCAGACTTTATCTCATATGCTGTGCATCCATTACCACTTGGCATGGGAGAAGAGACACTACATAAACTGCTCAACTTTACAGAACTCCATGCCTATATGGATCACCTTAAAACAACATCCACTGAAGTGAATCACACCATCGCTTATGAGAATGGACACATTCAACAAATTGTTGGACACTTGCGACAAGATGCTCATATGT
The DNA here is from genome assembly GCA_033557465.1 of Ichthyophis bannanicus. Lineage (NCBI taxonomy): Eukaryota > Metazoa > Chordata > Amphibia > Gymnophiona > Ichthyophiidae > Ichthyophis > Ichthyophis bannanicus. The sequence continues at coordinate 34,677,055 of CM066047.1, read as the reverse complement.
CTGTATGGGAATTGTTATTTGGTTACTCAACTACTGCTGATCATGTCTTTAATGTTTTCATTCACCCTATTATTATTTTAACTGCTGTACAAATATTTCTATGCATTATCGTAATTTTCCTGTGCTGTAAGATGAAAAAATGTACATTTCCTTGCAGCACATGTCATACAGAACAACAACATTTTAAGGTAGTTACACTGAACTTCTCCAGCATCCACCCCTACATCCAAGCTAATTTGGCCTGCTAATTTGGCATTTCCTATTACACTGAATACCAGAGTCAGCTGCAGTCTAGTATTGCTTCCTATCCTCACTCATAGCATCCTGGTACCTTTTGGTTTTAGCCTCCTTAAAAATTCCTGCAGACCTTATGCACTGTTCACTCTCTCTAAGACGGGCACGGAAGTGGCATATTGGGTTCCCCCCCCCCCCCCCAGTAGTGGCTGCTCTACCTAAGACACGAGGTTTGGACTCATAAGGAGACTTGTTTATCTCTAGAACACTAGAGACAGTACTAGAGACAGTACTGTGCAGGACAGGGGACTTGCTGGACATAGCAAGGTATTTAATACAGGAGGTATTAGACAAGCTGCCTACTCTCAGGTAATGGCAGCTGGGACAGGTACCACAGGTTTGCTTCCACCATTTCCAGGCACAAATAATAAATAAAAATAAAAAAGGTGTGGGAGATGTCAGCATACATTTCATGCATCTGTGGACTCTGGTGAATTCAGTCTCCAAAGTTAAACTCTGACCCCCTGGTGATGTCAGTCTCTAGGACCTGTCTGCAGCCCCTCCTTGCTAAATCAAGAAGGGCAGACCTCAAAGGGAGTGGCCAAAGACAATAGCAGACCTCAAGGGGAAGTGCTGGAGAGGCACTATAAAGGACAGACACACTTCCTGCTTCTCTCTCTCTCTCCTTTATCGGACAGGTTTGGACACTACCATGAGGCTCTGATCCACATGTTCTGGCCTACCATGAGGCCCTGACCCACATGTTCTCTCTCTCTCTCTCTCTCACACACACACATGCACATGCACACCCAGATTCATTGATGCACATTGAAACAGCTCTGCAACAATCACTATATACCTCTGTTAAATACCTATGTAATAAGCCTATTTCTACATAAAAATCTTTCTCCAAGCCACACCTGTTTGGTTGTCTTATTACAAGCCCTCCTGCCTCTGTGAAGTGAAATGAACCCAGGACCAAGCGGAGACCAGACCAGAAGATTACATATTCAGATGATTGCAATGGCCTCTCCAGTCTGCCCTTCCATACCAACTACTACAATCCCTTTCTTGGCCTTTAGAGATCTTCTGTGTTTATATCATTTTCTTGAATTTAGATACAGTTTTTGTTACTACCTCTACTGGGAGACTAATCCACACATCTACCAGAAATATTTCTGCAAATAACTGCTGAATCTTTCTCTTTTCACCTTCATCCTATGCACCCTCGTTGCAGAGCTTAATTTCAATTGAAAGAGCATTTATGACATGGAGATATTTAAACATCTCTATCATATCTCTGCTTTCCTGTCTTTCTTCCATAATATACATACTGAGATCTTTACGTCTGTCCCCTAAAAGCAAGTTATTTTGATCCATAAAGGCATGGTAATGCCAATTTTTGTTATCATACAAACCAATTTCTTTTTTAGATTTGTCCTAATAGATGCAGTCTTGAAGAGAAATAAATCAAGTAGGGCTGTCAGGGGGAAAGGTAAAGCTAGCCCGATATAGGACCAACAGACTTTGGGAAATTAATTAATTAGAACCTTTCAGCTGTGACGTTAAGAGGCTCAGGACTGTCCAGCTGGCTGAACTCTGGCACATTAGGGAGGTCCCAAAGGTCAGCCTTTCACTGAAAGCCAGTCCGTTGTCCATCCGTGTCCTCAAAATGCTAACAGCAGTTCAACAAAAGTTTATTTATCTTTGAACGTAGAGCAGCCTCAGAAGAGATGCTTCTAGTACATGCATTTGTCAGTAAGAAGAAGGGGAAGTGTGATAATAATAAAAACCATTAAAGCTTTTCATTTTCTAAAAATGGAAGGTGGTGTGTTGAATTAGTGGACTAATTAATTGACAGCATGTGGCCACTTGAAAAAGATAATTCTCTCTACAAATTTAAGTCAAAGTGAAATGCTAACTATGTAATAATCTGACAGGAATTTGGTGATGCAGAACAGCCTTAAAGAAATGATTGTATAGTCATTCCCATGTCTGAGTGGCCACATATGTGTGTAAATGACGTTTTATAAAATACCAACCAGCATATGTTTTGGTGTGAAGACGCATACTACGCTGGTAGACAAAGCCTGATACATGGTCTGAGTGGTGTGCAGGCAGAGTTTTCACGTGTGCACCTAGATTATAAAATACCTTAATCTACACACCTGCATGTGTAAAGCATGTGCAAACATTCAAGACACGCTCTGTGCTGCGTACGCTAGCTTCTTAGAAAGACGAGTAGGCTCCTACCTATCTTTGTAAAATAATGTCTACATTGGTGTATCTGTAGGAGCTCACCCATGGAGCCCTGTTATAAAATTACCCGCCACATGTCCTTGACGCATATTCGCGATACACACTTTTGGCTGTGAATACTGCAGGTGTCCATGGTGAATAAGTGTCAGTCCTCTTGAATTCTTGTTCATCAGAGGTTTGTATTTGTGCTTCAATGACTCCAGATCTTTGTTGCAATCACCTCCAAGACGGCTCTTCAGATGAAGAGGTCTTAACCTTACTCTTCCTCCTCAAGTCTCATATCATGACACCTTGTTCTAGAACATACTTTCTCCTTGTGCATTATTAATACTGTTTGGGTACTGTATTTGAATGACTTTATCATATTTCCCTTGTCTGTCTTTTAGGTACACATGTTTAGGTCTCTAAGATACATCTCTTTCAGAAAGACAAAAATTAACTCACCAAATAAAAGCTATCTCACATAACGTATAGCTGTTGAATGACTGATTTCTGTTTGGTTAGTTGTGTTTTTATTTATGTTTTATGGTATGTTCATGTCTATCTGTAAAGATTCAGGGTGTTTTATTGGAATCGCCCAAGAACTGCTAGAATCAATAAAATACTGTAGAAATGATTTAAATAAAAAATGAATAAGTCAGGGCTTCTGATGCAGATCCTGCCCTATCTTTGTACCTCTTTTCTGAATCACTTCTACTCTATATCCTAGAGTCATGGCTTGCACAACTGAACACAGTGCTCCCAGTGAGGTCTCACCAAAAGTCTGTGCAATGGTACTCGGTCAGAGATAATTTCAAACCAGGGCACCCGAATGAAATGGTCTAAATGGTACCTGTTTGAATGTTGCTACTAATGTGGCAGTAAAACCTGATGTTTTCACTTTACTGAACTTGTGGAATCCTTTGCATTGGCTAACGGAAGGGCTGCATCCCCTTGACGCAGCTATGCAAAATGCGTGGCATGCTATGGACAATTTGGCTGCAATGGGGACACATGATTTGGTGACTGAGAAATGCACAGGACTGTAACGTATAGGAATTGATTCCTCTTATACAGTGTGCTGTTTGAGCATGGGGATGATGTTTAATCATTTCTACTGAAAATATTAAAATAAAAAAGAAACACTGATGCATTGATCTATTTGGGAATAAACTGATGCACATCTGTTTATAGTTTTAGCTTTGTGTTTTATGGAGACAAGGGAATCCAAGACAGTGACTTCATGTTTACCCGCTCCGGGAGCTCATTTCTGAAAAAGCATTGAATTTTGATGTTGGTTTTTTATCTGGTCTAGTTTTCTTTAGCCCTGAAGGGGGAAGAGGAAGAGGAAGGTGAAATACCCTGAAGGTGAAGCTTCCTCTGGTCAGTTGCCTATCACAAAGTTTGTGCTTCATGGAGCTGTTAAAACGTCGGTCAAGGGTTGTGCTGGCACTGACTTCAGGGGGTCCTTTCATCCTCCAAAGCCAGTCTGAGCCCCAAGCCTCAATGTGAGCCTTCTCCACCACTTGCTGATCAGCTGCTCCGGCAGCCACTTCACATGTCTGTGCTAGGAGACATGCTGCCAGCTTCAGGGGAACTCTTGAGTCCAGTAACGTTGTTGGGTGCAACTGGAGGGGTAGGGGAGTCTTGTGGCTCTGTTGCCGGAGTGAGTTCCCAGGGTAAGGCAGGTTAACTGCTCTAAGTGGAGCCCCCTTTCCCCTGCTGGTGACAGCGTGCTGGTGAACCACCAGTGGTGACTTTAGACTCTATTTGGACTGTAATAGTTTTGCTGGAGAAGTCTGTTTCCACTCACTTGAATGTTTTGGATGCAGTCACTGGTGAGCTTAAAGCAAGGTCTGATTAGTTTGATCTGGCTCTTCAGGACTCAAGTACCAGGTTGGGAACATTTTCGACACAGATTGCAGCATTACAAACACAGAGTGTCTCTTTTGTAACATACTAATATGACAGCAAATAAAGACCATCATGGTCCATCTAGTCTGCCCAGCCTTCCCTATGCCTTTGTTTAGGGGTATACCCACCACTCCGTGCAGATCACCCCTATTTATTGAGATAGCTGAGACAGTAAAGGTTATTTTGATTTTATCCTGTTTCTATAAAAGGGATCCACTGTGTCTGTCCCATGCCATTTTGAATTCTGTCACTGTATTTGCCTTCACCACTTCCATCAGGAGGACATTCCAAGCATCCACCACCCTTTCAGTGAAAAAGTATTTCCTGACATTGTCTTTCAGTTTACCCCCTTGCAGCTTCATGTTATGTCCCCAAGTTTTGCAGCTTCCCCGTCTTTGAAAAGGATTTGTTTGTTCATTAATACCATTTAAGTATTTAAAGGTATGTATCATATCTCCCCTGTCCCTTCTCTCCTCTAGAGTATACATATTTAGGTCTTCAAGTCTCTTCTTATATGTCTTCTGGCACAGGCACCAAATCATTTTGGTTGCCTTCCTCTGAACTGTTTCCAGTCGTTTTATATCCTTTGCGAGATATGGTCTCCAAAACTGAACACAAGATTCTAAGTGAGGCCTCACCAGTGACTTGTACAGTGGCATTAGTACCTCTTCCTTTCTGCTGGTAATTCCTCTCTGTTTGCAACCCAACATCCTTCTGACTTTGGCCACCGCCTTGTCACACTGTTTCACCAGCTTGAGATCCTCAGAAACAATCACTCCAAGGTCCTTCTCCTGGTCTGTGCACACCAACCTCTTGCCCCCATTGCATACAATTTCCTTGGATTTTTGCATCCCAAGTGCATGACACTGCACTTCTTTACATTAAAACTTATCTTCCAAGCATTAGACCATTCTTCCAGCTTTTGTAGATCTTTCCTCATGATATCCACTCCCTCAGGGGAGTACACTCTGTTGCAAATTTATGTGTCATCTGCAAAAAGATAGACTTTTCCATTCAGTCCTTCAGCAATATCACTCAGAAATACATTGAACAGTACCGGTCCCAGGACCGATCCCTGGGCATGCCACTAACCCACCTTCCTTTCATCAGAGTGAGTTCCATTTACCATCACCTTCTGTCATCTGTCAGTCAACCAATTTCTGATCCATTTCACCGCCTTGGGACCCATCCCCAGGCTGGTCAGTTTATTGATAAGCCTCCTTTGAGGAACAGTATCAAAGGCTTTGCTGACATCTAGGTAGATCACATCCATCGCATCCCCTTGATCTAGTTCTCTGGTCACCCACTCAAAGAACTCAATCAGATTTGTTTGGCATGATCGCCCTTTGGTAAAACCATGTTGCCTCAGAACATGCAACCTATTGTTTACAAGAAAGTCCACTATTCTTTCTTTCAGAAGCAGCTCCATTACTTTTCCCACCATCGAGGTAAGGCTTACTGGCCTGTAGTTTGCCACTTCTTCCCTATTACCACTTTTGTGAAGAGGTACATCAGCCCTTCTCCAGTCCTGTGGAACTTCTCCTGTCTCCAAGGAACTATTAAAAGCATCCTTTAAAGGCCTGCAAGAACCTCTCTGAGCTCTTTCAGTATCCTGGGATGTATTCCATCCGGTCCCATGGCCTTGTTCGCATTCAGTTTTGCAAGCTGTTCAAACACATCATCTTCTGTGAATGATGTAGTATCTAAATCATTCCCATTTGAATATTTGTCAATCACAGGTGGTCCTTCACCAGGATTTTCTTTAGTAAAAACAGAACAGAAGTATTTGTTTAGCATTTTCGCTTTTTCATTATCACTTTCCATGAATAGTTTCTTGATTCATGCCAAACTGGAGCAGTTAGAGAACTTTTCCATGAAGTTAAATTAACGTTTTGCAAATTTTCCTGTTGCTCCTAATGTCTCCTTGGCTGAGCTCTTCAAGCACTACTTGCGTGCAATCCTTGGAGTTCCTTAAAATGCTCTCCCACGCTTTCCCAAAGTATATTTGTATATAGTTATTTCCAAGTTATAAAGCTGTGTTCAATGTAATTTCAGTTTGTTCAATGTAAACCGCCCTGATGTCATGAAAGGCGGTATATAAGAAATGTTAAATAAATAAAATAAATAAATAAATAAAATATTACGTGCCTATAAAGAAATGTTCTGGTACTGTGATGGTGGAGGAGGAGAATTCATGTTCTGGAGGGGTCATCTGATGAGAATCTAAGGAGAGCAACTCTATTGGTGACATTTGTACTTGAACCTGACCGGGTCTTATTTTGAAACTGTATTTTCAGAATGCCAAATTGTTTTTTGGACAGAAGGTTTGGATTTTCCCAGACATTTCCTATGTGACAAACTAAGCGTCGTCAGTTTCTGTCCATGCAATCTGAAGTTACTGCTTTAAATTTTTTCTTTACTTTGCACTTTTCATGTAGATGTCTAATTAAATCTATTTTGCAGAGGTATATTTTCTATGATCCGATGCAATTACACATGTTTTTGGACTCTAGACATGCTCAAGACATGTGGTCGTCGCAGTGAAATCTGCTTAGAATGGCTCTACGGGCCACTTTAATTTTATATGAGGGCCAGGTAGCCTTCCTTTTCCTAGGGCTTGTTTCGATCTTTAGCCTCTTTACCAGATTATTCTTCCTCTGTCTAGGGGCTTTTTGTGTTTAGCACTTAATTACTTGTTTTCCTATGCATTTTCAAATAGTGCTCTGTTGTCATTTTGATGTATGGACTTTTTGGTTTGGTTTGTTTTTTTCTCTCAAGTGCTAATCCTTTCCTTTCAAGTATTTGTTTGCTTGATGTAATTTATAAGTTATAGGTTTGTTGCGAGGTTCTCTATGGTTGTGTGTTTTATAAAGGTGACACAGGCACCAGGACCATCCTGTCCACTAGGCGAGCTAGGGTGCCACCTAGGGTGGCTGGCCTGGATGGACAGCGGAGTCAGAATGGGTAGCTGGTGCCAGCAGCGGCACACATGGGCGGCCATGCTGCCCCCCCTCCCCCAACTGCCACTGATTCTGTATAGGGGGGAGAGGCAGGCAGGGGCACTATTTCTAAAAGTGGTGGCAAAAGGCCACCGCTTTTGGAAATACTTCCGCTGCCGCTGCCCACCTCCCCCTCCTGAGACAGAATTGGTGGCAGCTGGAGGGGGCATCAGCAGTGGTGGTTGCAGTGGCAGCTGGATGGGGCAGCGTCATCTGCATGGTGGGGGGGAGCAGCAAGGCCGGAATCCCTCCCTAGGGTGGCAGAAACCCTTGGGTCGGCTCTGACAGGCACCTCTTTGCTTCAATGAAGTAGGCACGTACCATGACCGCAGTAGTGCACAAATTCCTGTGCACAAATTTACACCTGCTCCAAAGGTCTGAAGACATGTGTGAACAGTTCCTTATTCCTTTACATGTGTATTTTAAAAAATCCAAGCAGGTGTTGCAACACTACTCCAACTCTGCCCTTGGGAACACCTACACGCAGAGCACACAGAAGCAGCATGTACAATACTTTGCATGCGCACACCCTCACACAATTAATAAGAGCCATGTTCCGCATGTGAAACAAGCTTTTCGCATGCCAAGGGCTCTGGGAAATCACCCTCCAGGAGTCTGATTTCTTCCCATATTTATTTAACAGACTTTTTATACAGCTTTATCATTCAGCCAAAGTGGTTCACATTGTAACTTATCCTTGGTAATGTACATTAAACAGGGACTTCTGAGGCAATGGAGGGTTAAGCGACTTGCCCAAGGCCACAAGGAGTGTCAGTGGGAATCAAACCCTAGTCTCTTGGTGCTTTAACCACTAGGTTACTCCTTCACTCCATAGGCACAAAAGGTCATGTTATTTACTGGGTTAAGTTGTGTTACTATTTGCTTGTGGCACTTCCACGGGTTTTGCTTTCTATGTCATCAACGTCACTGCATAGAGCCAGCAGTGGCTTCTCTATATGTGGCATGACTCACTATATGAACAGGGTGCCTGAGGTCAATGTTCTAAAGGTAACACCGGAGAGTTTTGCTGGATTTCAGTCATGCACCTCGCTAGCTCTGGAAAGCTCTCCCAAAGGCTGCAGCGTAGCATAGTTGTGGTGAGCTGATTACTTTTTTCCCTTCAGAAGTTTTGCTCTGGTCTACCACTTAAAACAAAACCTCAGGCTAATTATTTTTCTTGTTTTGTTTTCTTGCGAGAGTTGCAGCTTTGTTCTTCTGCTGTCTTAACACGCATGGGGATTGTGGCTACCACGCTGCCCACTCCGTGACTAAAAAGGTTTCATAAGAACATCTCTTCTCTGTTGCATTTCCCACAGTGGAAGAACCATATCTGGCAACTTGGATGGAGGAAACTTAAAGCCAGTTAATAACAACATCTCTGTTGTTCTGCTGCATCAGTATTTCTCTGAAATTAGCAAGAAACTACAAGATTTGGCAAGGCATATCTCCGTCCATTCATCACTGTTATTCTGCACTTTTCTCTTGCCCCAGGTGTGAGTAGGTGGTACCAACTAACTGCGGACTCGGTGGGCCTCAAGCTGCGTTTGCTCACAGCCAGTACAAATAACATGCTTACACTTTTCAAGAACTATAAATGTGACTTTAACTAGATTTTACATATGTGGTAATTAATTTACACAAAAGGAGAAAACAAAGACTGTCTCTTTAACTGGGGCTTCTAGAACATCTGACTTAAAGTTGATAAAGTCAGGATCAGAGAGGGCCAGCATTTAATGGGTCACTTAGAGGATAATCTTATAAGGAACTGTGGAAAGTCGCGTGCCCTTTACCCGTGGAAATGAGATATTTTCAATGTGTGCACTTCAGATGGCCTCTATTCCGTAAGCATATGCGTTCAGCTGGGACTGTGTTCACTGTGAGTGTGTTCAAGAGCAGAGCACATATCTACTGTAAATTATAAAAGATGATAATTTGTGCTTGTTCATGGAAAATCTAGCCACGGACATTGATGCCAGTAAGTGTTTGCACCTAGATTTAATGTGTGTTTTCAAAGACGTACGTCCCTATTTTATAAAGTACGTGCATATTTGACTTTATGAAAAAGGTGCTAGCAATGTGCATAAAAGCACGTGTTAGCTACACCAGAGTTTAATAAATTACCTCTTTGATAAGACGTTCCTAAGTTAACCTGCGATTTAGCATTTGTACTTCGTACTTTATAAAACAGGCGTAAGAGCAAAGCGTCATGCGTTCATTTAAATCATGAGTACTCATGCTGGAGTAGATCCCTGCACCTACTTTTGTCAAGAATGAGAGTAAATTATATTATTTAATCATTTATTTTATTTATTTATTTAGCTAGCAATGCTTATATGCCGCTTCTCACTGAGTCAATATTTTTCCCTTGTCCCCAAAGGGCTCACAATCTCTATTTTGTACCTGAGGCAATGGAGGATTAAGTGGCTTGCCCAAGGCCACAAGGAGCGCCTGTGGAACTAGAAACCTCAGTCCCTCCGACCCGAGATTGCTGTCCTCCAGTGGGATCATTTTAATTTACATGCAGAACTTTGTGCTCCTCCCATGCTCTGCCCAAATTCCACCCAAACGCACAACCACAGTGAAAATACATGCAATCATTCTAATGCACCTACTTTCAGCATAACGACTGTGTCAAATACTTTAAATGCTGATTTGCATATTTTGACTAAATGACCTAGATTTGCCTGTGGAAACATGCACGTAAATCGAGGTGTGCCTTATAAATCTGCCCTCTTAATGTTGTAGCTGGTCCATGAAGTCTTCACTTTTGGTGCATTGTCTACTGTAACCTCTTTCCCCTAAGTCCACTGATCTGTCAGACAGGAGGAACTGGCTACTGGTAACCTTCCTCTGGGAATATCACTGCAGTCGCTTTCCAGTGCAGGTCATGAATTCTGCAACATTCATGGTACAAGATGAAAGGTTAGGTGGCCATGGGCAACTGGTCACTACATGACTTCATGTCACCTAGGACAGGCTCAGCTGGTTCTGGTTTCACCCTATCGCAAAATCACAGCACAAAGAAGGAAAACCCACCACAGACAGTGTAGCAGCCAGGCAGCAGTGGAGAAACACACAAGCCAACAGAGTCCTGTGCCCTTTCATGACATACAAATATCTCTGATGCTCATAAGTCCACCTATTGAGGTGGTGTTAGGTAAACCCACACTAATTGCAAGAGTCGCAGTTCATGCACGCTGTTTGCCCCATGCTAACTGTGCAGTGCTCACTATGCCCTTGCTCCGCTCCTAATCCACCTCCTTAGCACCCCAATGTATGATTCACAGACAGTGCAGAAAATGGCTTGTGCAAGCTATTAAACACATATCCCAGCGCACTCCAGAATACAAGCTGGCAGCTAGTACCTTTACTAAAAGACCCCCAAAGTGTTGTAAAGGGCAAGGCACAAATTCTTGCTCTAAACATGCTTCTTCTATCTCTAGTTAAAAGTACATGTGCTGTGAAAGCTCACACATGATTTTACCTAGAGCGACTGGGAGTGATTTTAAGCTAGGCCTATTTGCTTGAGTAGATGGCTTTGAAAACTGCCTTCCACATATGTTTAAATTCATAAAAGTTTTATATACCACCTTAGTGACATCTCATTCCAAATGCTTTATAATCGTTAATAAAATACAATGAAAGTTAGAACATAAGAGAACATAAAAGCAAGAGTACAATTGCAAAATAAACAGCGGCATATCTACAACCCCAGGTCTTACTTTCTTAATCTGTAACTGACATTTCTGATATAAAGTTTCTGACTGAAATTTTATTTATTTATTTATTTTGACCGTTTTTGTATACCGCCTTATCCTTCAATCAAAGCAGTCACAACACAATTGGGGGATACATTTAACACACGGGGATATGAGACACATACACTAATACTTACAGGGAACATGGGCTATAGAGGGTTAAGTGGCTTGCCCAAGACCACAAGGAGCACCTGTGGGACTAAACCCCAGTCCTTCCGGCCCAAGGTTGCTGTCCTCTAGTGGGATTTGAACCCCCGACCTTCCGGCCTGAAGTACCTTGCCCCAACCACTAGGCTACTCCTCCCTCCTATGACCGTTAATGTGTACGCCTATTGACCATCCCTCTAGCCTTTAAATTTGGACCCACTTTCCATAATTACACAGAATTCTTCTTATTTCAGAACTATTTCTATTCCCACTTGCTGACAGATTAGATAGAACCTGTGTCATACTCACCTTTCCAGCATAGAGACATACCCAGAATGTCTCTCTACAGTTACTAACAAGCCGAAAGCGCCAATTGTTCCAGCAGCTGTATTTCTACTACAGAAAACTAGAATCCTTTCATTTGCAATTCTGTTTATTAGAAAAATGTGATTTTTATCCAAAGAGATGGTTGTCCATGAGCTTTTGAGAGCATTTAGCTCCATCCTAACACATCTGAAGAAAGGACATAGGTGCTCTCCAGAACTCATGGACAACATGGTTGGATAATTCTTAAGTCAGTCCTATGAGAAGTATTATCATGAATTATCATTCCCTGATGCAGTGGGACAGAATTAAAAGTATTGCTCCAGAAAAGCTGTTCTTAGAGAGAGAGTTGAACCCTTTTACTGTGGTCAACCCATTGTGATTGTTTCACTGCAAATTTTGCAGTGTGGTCTACATTCTCCACATCAGAGTCATAGCCATCAATGTAGCTAACTAAAAGGCTCTAGATTTCTGTGGAAATTTCTGGGTGATCCACGGGTGGCTCCACGTCAAGTATTGTTGGAGTCTTTGGGGACATGGAGTGGGACCAACACAGATTTCTTGTGGGAATCTGTGGCTATTTTAGAGGTTGCTTTTGTATTTGGTTCATGGCTAAAATGATTTTCCAATCTGGCAATCTTTTTTTTGCAGTTTGTTTATCTGCCCTCCATATTAACACCTCACTACAATTCCTCCTTACAGCTAAGGTTAAAAGAGTGCTCTCTTTAGGCCCAGTTCCATCCCAGATGTGAAATTATTCTGTCTCAGAGGTGGAATACCTTCCCTATTCAAGTCACCGGTCCCGAACATTCAGGGTCGACATTAGAATCGACCCTGTATGTCCGGGCCAGCGACCGCCCACTGCCCGTCCTAATGCCACCCCAAACCTGCCCCATCTACCTTCCCCATACAACATGCAGGGAAGATAGTCGGGCCCAGGAAATGGTACGAATAGCGGGGATGGACATCCCAGCGGGACATCCATCCCCGCTATTCGATGATGAGAAATTACCTCCTTTGTGTCTTGTTATGCCCAGGTACTCCTCAAGTCTTCAGCTCAGAAAAATAAGATTTCTTTCCAAGTGCCCATACTCACCAGACATATAGGACCAGGTATACTAAATGGATTTTATCATTTGTGCCTTTGTGGAAAGGGCTTAGTACCTCTGGCCCTGACAGAATCCTTGTTTGAGGAAGAGAAAACAGTTTGACTTCATTTTTTGCATGACAGTTATTGTCAGCCAAGAAAAAAATCCATAAAGAGGAATTTCAAAGGAGTCATATCTAAGTGGTATTGTGGTTCAAGTAAATTTAGAAATAAAATAAAGGAAACTATATATATTTATATGTTAGTTTTCAGTGTGAAAATGTTTTTATGGCTCTGTCTTTAACAAAAAGAGAAAATGCAGAAACAGAATATTAGAGCAAATAGATGATGGATGGCCCAGAGACTCTATTTTCCCTCTATAGTGCAGACCTAACTTGGTTTTTGGATGTATCCAAGGCTAAGGACACCGATGACCATGAATTTTGCTACTTTGTGTGGCTATTAGATAAAGACACATCTTACAGTCATCATGTTTTTTGGTTACCAGTTGACAACATTCTCAAATGATCTACATTATAATAAAACTTCAAATAAACCATAATTCTCCCTACCATAGTCCAGGGAGAGGTACTTTGTGTCACAATTATTACCACCAATCATTTTGAAAAGTTGGCTCCTATGTTCTCTATTCTAAGCTTCTCCCCCCTGAGCTAACCCAATGACCATAGCTATGTTTAACTACCTTCTTGTCTTCCAATGTCAATTATTGGTCCTAAGCCTTCTACTCTTAGGGGCCTTTTTACTGAAGGGTACTATAGTGTTGCACCTAATGCACCAATAGTGTCTAAACCATAGAGTGTTAAATGCAACACCACCAGGTTAACTGTTGGGGCCATCAAAAGCATGTTTCCAGCAGTTAATGACGTGCACCTTGTCCTAATGCAGCATAAATCTAGCCTTGGTGCACTCACCTCCACATATTGAGGTGGTGATAAAAACACTCACACTAACTGGATGTAGTTAGCACAGGAGCACCGACTGCTGTCTCTCTGCCCCGAACCCACCCACCTGCTTCCCTAATGCACCATGGGCAGTTAACACCAAAATCTGGCAGCACTATCATGTCCCTGCGCTAGCTGTCAACATGGACCAGAACTCGTGCTAACAGATAATGCCCTTTAGTAGAAAAGCAAGATGAAAAAATTATGTTCCAAGGGCATTCCCAAAGGTCCTATGAGCCCTACATAAGAATTTAAGATATGCCATATTGGGTCAGACCAAAGGTCCATCAAGCCCAGTATCCTGTTTCTAACTGTGGACTCCATCCACGTCACAAGTACCTGTCAGGTTCCCAAAACGTAAACAGATTCTAGACTGCTTATCCCAGTGTTAAGCAGTGGATTTCTCCAGTCTACTGTAATAATGGTTTATGGCCTTTTTCTCCAGAAACGTCTCCAAACCTCTTTTAAACCGAGTTACAATAACAGATTTTACTGCATCCTCTGGCAACAAATTCCAGAGTTTGATTATACATGCGTGAAAAAATATTTTATCTGATCAGTCTTAAATGTGCTACATTGTAGCTTCATTGTATATCCTTAGTCTTTCTACATTTTGAAAGAATACACAAACGATCTATGTTTACCCGTTCCACTCCACTCATTATTTTATAGACCTCTATCATAGCTCCCCTCAGCCGTCTCTCTTCCAAGTTGAAGAGCCCTAACCTTTTAAGCCTTTCCTCATAGAAGTATTCTTCCATCCTCTTTATCATTTTGTTGGCTCTTCTCTGTACCTTTTCTAAATCTACTGTACCCTTTTTAAGATATGGTGACCAGAATTGCACACACTATTCAAGGTGCAGTTGCACCATGGAGTAATACAGAGGCATTATGATGTCATCCTTTGTTTTATTCTCCATTCCTTTACTTATGATTCCAAGCATTCTATTTGATTTCTTGGCTGCCATTGCACACCGGGCGGAGGGTTTCAACATATTATCCACAATGATGCCTAAATCCTTTTCCTGGGTGGTGGTTCCTAATGTGGAACCTTGAATCATGTAGCTATAATTTGGATTGTTCTTTTCTAAGTGCAGAATTTTGCACTGAAGCATCTTCTCAAGGAAGGGACTTACACTGCTCTGGGACAACCGATGAAAGCTCTTTCCTTGTTTCCTATCAGCTTAGCCTCTACCAGAGCAGGTATCTTAAGACATCCCTCCTGAGAAGAATAGAAACAACATGTAGGATTACATGAGACACGTCTGTCTGTCAGATACGCTGGATTCAGATCATTCCAACCTTGTGATTATTTGCATTATTTTCTATACTTAGAGTTTCTATAAATCCTTAAATCGTTTTACTGTTGTTGTTCTATTACTTCAGATTTTATTTATTTTATTTATTTAACAAATGCTTATATACCGCTACCTTCCAGAAAGATCAGGTGCGGTTTACAATGGAACAATTTAAGCAGGGTAAACATTCTGCTTTTTACATAGAACATAGGAAACTGTGGTTATACATTACAATAAAACGTTTTAAAAGGGTAAACATAAACTGTAGTTATACATTAATAATTGTACTTGTGATATATCAACTATGTACAGGTCAAAATAGCTATATGCGAAAGGTTTGAAATTCCATTGATTTATTTTAGTGTTACATGTTTATTTACCTATTATTTATATGGTAAGGTTTGAAGAGCGGGTGGATCTTTTGATTGTCTTATTGGTAGAGATAGGTTTATTTGAAAGCTAATTTAATTTGTTTTGGATTTAATTATATGCGAAAATTGTAGATTGTGGTAGGGTATTGCACCGGGATAATTTTATTGAATTGTAATTTATAGTTCTGTTTTAGTTTATTATTGTTTATTTAGAGAATCATTTATCCATTTTCAATAAGTGGAGGAGTGTTTTCACTTGAGTCAAAGTGCAATCTGAACATGTGGGTTTTTAGCCTTTTCCTGAGTTCTTTTAGGTCAGTAAGTTTTCTTATTTCTTCCGGGAGTGAATTCCAGAGTGATGGGGCTGCGTGGGAGAAAGCTTTTTTATTAGTTGTCTTTTTAGCTTTGGTGAAGTCTTTTGGACACTTTAATTTGTTGGCGTGGCCTCTTCTGTGAATATTGTTTGTTGAGTCTATATCTATGAGCTTGGTTAGTGTAGGTGAAGCTAAATTATATATTGCTTTAAAGGTTGTTATTATTGCTTTATAGTTTATTCTGCATTGAATTGGTAGCCAGTGTAGGTGGGCTAATATTGGAGTTATATGTTCAAATGGGTGTACTTTCATTAAGATTCTTGCTGCTGTATTTTGAGTAATTTGAAGCCTTTTTATATTTTGTTTTGTTGTGCCTAGGAGTGTTAGATTGGCAAAATCGAAATGGGGTGTGATGATCGCATGTATTATGCTTGTGAAGTCCTGTATATGTAAAAGTGGGCGTATTTGTTTTAGTATTTTTAGTTTGTAGTTAATTTTTTTTATTGTGTTACTGATATGTGTGTTCATAGTGAGCTGAGAGTCTAGAGTAACTCCTAAGTATTTCACTTCCTTTTTTATGTAGATATCGTGGTCTTGTAATGTTATGTAGGTTGGAGGGGTGTAGGATTGGTTTTTTGTTACAATTAATATTTCAGTTTTAGAGTGGTTAATGTGTAGATTTTGTTCTGTGTCTGAAGGAGAATATGTGTCCTCAAAACTTACTTATGCAGCAGGATATTTAGCGTCCTCTTGTGTTCATGCAATAACAAAAGGATTGCTATGATGACTAGAACTCTCTACTGGATGCTGATTTATTAAAAGGACCCACATAGCACTGATAACCTGCAAAGGTGTGATGAATGACCTGAAAGAGTGTGCACAATACCGATAAGTCTAAAAAGGTACTGATTTGTGAACAGTATTTTTCAGCGTGTTTTTCCTGGCAAAAAAGGTGCAGGTTATAATATGCAAGGTTCTTTCATTAATGCATGAAAACGATGGGAAAGTTTTAGCAGGCAATGAAAAAGGTGCTTGTACTCTGTACCACCACATACCCCCTCAAAAAAAAAAAGCCCTGGTATTTCTGTTTGTAATTTCATTGTTTCGTTATACAACTCTACTCTCATTTTTACAGTAGGGTTTTTTGGCAGTGAAAGGCTGAACATGGTTCTTTAGCAACCAGATTAGGATCTGGTAGTGCAATGTTAAGCTGGTGATGTGCCCCAGGAAGCAGGACTGGGGAGAACAAGTTGCTCAGTTATGGTTTGGCAAAGAGGTAAAGAACTCACCCTGGAGAAATGCAAAGCGAGTTTCCATTAAATCCGACTTCCATCTAGGAAACTTGGGCTACAAGAAGCATGTTGGCAGGGCTCTGATCTCAGCGCAATGGAGTCTGGATCCATGTGAATTACCTCAATCGTTTTCAGGTTGTTTTTTCTAAACCAGCTCACCCTTATTCGGGAAACTTGGAAACTGATGAATCATCGAGGGTTTTCTTGGGTCCCTTTTGAAACGTTCACTCTCACAATGCACAATTGGTCAAGAAAACTAGAATGTTATAAGATAGTCAAGCCTGGGGCTTGATTTTAGGAAGCTTGTAGGCTGTTTTCAGCTGGTTAACACACCATAACCTGGCTTACGAATTGATGTGTTTGTTCTGTCCTTTAACCATTGGCCATGAGATGAAGGTCCTTTTTCCTTCCTCATCCTCCTTTCTGCCTCCACCTCTCCCAGACGCATAACTTACAAAATAAGGCAACTATCAAAGCCTCATATTATGTAGACACAGGGTTATTTATCCTGCTTCTTTTTTTTTTTCATTTTACATGTCCATATTTAACCACTATTCAATAGCTAGAACACATAATCCCTCAGTGGCTGACCCATGATGAACTTGGCATGAGATATAAAACATTACTTTCAACAACAAGGGTTTTTTTTAATCACAGAAGAGTTTATTTTGATTACTTTTCTGAATAAATGCCTATACTTATTATTTATTTCATTAAATTTCTTGGCTTGCTTATTTCTGTTTTTCCTTTTGTTCTACCATTATTCTGGATATTTTATCTTTCCTTCTCCCATGTAAAGAAAAGAACTTAAGGCCAAAGTAGTTGTTGTAATGCCAGTCTCAGGTTTTGCTCTCACATCCTTTTGTTTCTCTCAGGTTTTCTTGGATTCTAGTACCGCAAGGCCGTGCGGCGCAGTCCGCGTCGGCCGCAATTAATGGGGTAGCTTCCTGGGCGCCCCGCACGTGTGCGTGGCGTGAGAGGTGAGGCCTGATTGGCCGTGTGGAAATGGCGGTGTTTAAAGTGATTGGCTCCCGCCGGTGGAGGAGGAGCAGGGGAGCCAAGCACAGGAGAGAGCATCGCGAGGGCTGGGCTGGTTGAGAGAGACGACGGCGGGAGCAGGGTGGCGAGGAGGAAGGCTAGGCACGCGGCGTTGAGCGAATGATTTTCGTGTGAAGCTGGAAACCAGTGGCATGGTGAGGCTAGGCACACGGCGTTGAGCGCGCGGTGTTTCCGTGTGAAGCCAGAACGCAGAGGCGGTGCTTGAGGGCACCTGAGCTGGAAGGAGCCCGTTGCAGCATGCGTTGGTGATCCTAAGTGTCGGGTCCCGGAGAGACAGGCGAGTAATTGGTGCTGTAGGGTTCTGTAGATGGCGCTGCGTAAGGATAAGATGGGGAGAGGGGCGAGGTCAGCACGTAGGGTTTCAGGGGGGCAGCAGGGCAGTGCTGGGAGCTGGGGGGCTTGCGGGGGGGCAGGATTGGGTTGGGTGAGCATATGTCCAGGCCTGTTCCTAGGCAGGGCAGGGGGAGTGAGAAGAGGAGAGGTGGTGGTTCCCGTGTAGCACGGGGGGAGGCACGTGGTCGGCCCACAGAGCTGGGGTTGTGCACAGCTAGTGGGGAGAGTGGCCTGCAGAGGGGACCTGAAGGGATGTTCGAGGTGCTGATGGGCAGGTTGGTGTGAGCATGGGGGAAGGGGGTGCAGGGGGACCCTGGTGGCCGGCTTGGGGGCAGTCGGGACTGCACGGCCTGTACCCAGGAGGGCTGCGGCCGGATGCGGGTTTTGGGGGTGGTAGCGTAGTGGCCGAGGCGAGGGGGCAAGGGACAGGTTGGGTGGGGGGCTATTCCATGGGGCTGAATCAGGAAGGCCCGGGGGGCAGTATGGGGACTTGGGAACATTGGTTGGGGGGAGGGCAGGGTCCTTCGGGGGCTGGGTGGCTGGGAGCTTGGCCATCTGTTTGGGCTCCGGTGGCTCCCCCTCCGGTGTTTTCTCTGTCTCTGCAGGTGCCTACGGACGCGCAAGGAGGGAGAGAGTCATGGACTGAAGAAGGAGCATCGCAGTTATCAGCTGGGATGACTTCGGCAGGACGGGCTGCAGATGAGAGCGATGGACTAGGGGGTCTGGACAAGCGGGAGCTGCGAGCTGGGTCGGACGCAGCGACGGCGTCGACAGCTGTGGCAGGTGAGTTGCATTCGGGACCAGGGGGGGCAGGGAATGGGTTCACAGGTTGGGGGGAAGACGCGGAAGAAGCGGTGTCATGCATGTAGGCATAGAAGGAGCTTGGAGTCCTCCTCGTAATCTTCGGATTCTAGTTCATCGGTATCCGGGGCCGAGCAAGGGGGGGTGTCGCTGGTGTCGGGTAAGGCGGTCGAGCCCAGGTCGGGTGGAGTACCCTCAGCGCTGGTGGCGTTTTCGGAGTTGTGGGAGGGCGTGCCGAGGAATCTCCGACGACGGATTCGGAAGCGGCGTTATATAGACATATTTCGGTTGTTAAAAGGGAGAAGGCGGTCCGGGGAGAGCAAGAGGAAGAGAAAAGAGGATGAAAAGGTGGGAAGGGTTAAGAAGGTGTCGCGGAATGTGATTAATTGGATGCGAGCCTTTTTGAGATTAGCCAGTGTATGGGGTCGGCATGCTCCCCAGGATTACGGGATGTTGCTGGCTTATGCTGACTCCATTTTGGATGCGGCCCAGATGCACGAGGGCTGGGCCTGGCTCAATTATGATGAAAAATTCTGTGACAAGATGGAAGAGAATAAATTGGTGTCGTGGGGAATGCAGGACATCAATTTGTGGCTGACGCAGATGTTGGCTAGATCTAGCAGTGGGTTGGGGGGGGCAGAGCAGGGGCGGTCACGGGTCAAGTGGCGCTTTGTTCCTTTCGGACGAATGGGGGGGTGCAGCAGCAGAAAGCCAGTGGGGGGGGGAAGGGGAGAAGTCTGTTGGCGGTTCAATAAGTCCGTCTGTCCTTTTCCCGATTGCAAGTTCCGGCACGCGTGTTTGGTGTGTAACGGTGGGCACTCGGCAAGCAAATGTGTCAAGAA
This sequence comes from Ichthyophis bannanicus, assembly GCA_033557465.1. Lineage (NCBI taxonomy): Eukaryota > Metazoa > Chordata > Amphibia > Gymnophiona > Ichthyophiidae > Ichthyophis > Ichthyophis bannanicus. The sequence continues at coordinate 34,657,082 of CM066047.1, read as the reverse complement.
AGGGGCAGGGGGGCAGCCCTGCCCCTACCCAAACAGTAAGGAGGAGCATCGTTTGGCGCCGACGCCGATTCGGCTCGAGGCTTTGCGGCCTTGGCTTTACAAGTATCCGCGGAAAGGGGATGGAGGGTTGTTGGAGCATGGTTTTCGGGAGGGTTTTAGGATTCCTGTCAAAGGATCCTTATCGGTGTCGGCGGTGCGCAATGCGCCTTCAGTACAGCGGTGGGCATACATTGTAAGGGATAAGTTGCACAAGGAATTGGATCTCGGTAGGATAGCGGGCCCATTTGTGGAATTGCCTTTCCCGGATCTGGTGGTCTCCCCGTTGGGAATTGTTCCTAAGAAGGAGCCGGGAAAGTTCCGCTTGATTCATAACTTATCCTTTCCAGTGGGCGCGTCTGTTAACGATCACATCCCTCGGGAGTTGTGCACGGTTCGGTACACCTCTTTTGATTCAGCAGTCGAATTGGTTAGGTCGGGGGGGCCAGGGTGTCTGATGGCGAAGGTCGACATTGAGTCAGCGTTTCGTTTACTGCCAGTGCACCCGTCCGATTTTCATTTGCTCGGGTTTTGTTTCGAAGGGAGTAGTTATTACGACAAATGTATGCCCATGGGCTGTTCGGTGTCTTGCGCGTATTTTGAAAAGTTCAGCTCCTTTTTGCATTGGGCGTTGGTAAAGGGGGTGGGGTGTGCGAATGTCATGCATTATTTAGATGCCTTCCTGTTGGTGGGAAGGGTGCAGTCCTCCGAGTGTAGGGAGTTGCTGGACGGTTTTGTTGCTTTGGCAGCATCGTGGGGGGTGCCGCTGGCTGAGGGAAAGACGGAAGGTCCAGCTTCATGTCTTACGTTTCTGGGTGTGGAGTTGGATTCGGTGGCTATGGTGGCGCGTCTACCAGTTGAGAAACTGGAAAAGTTGAGGGTGCAGGTGGCGACGGTGGTGGCGTCTAAGAAGATTAGTTTGAAGGAGATGCAGTCCTTGATAGGTTCGCTGAATTTCGCCTGTAAGGTCATTCTGATAGGCAGGGTGTTCTTGCGAAGTTTAGCAGCTGCAACTGCAGGGGTACGTAGACCGCATCACAGGATTGGGTGACCAGGAGCATACGGGCAGATTTGGTTGTGTGGGATCATTTTTTGCGTAATTTCAATGGGACGTCCGTATTGCGGGAGGCAACAACGTCCTCGGATGACTTGCAACTCTTTACAGATGCTGCAGGGGGAGTCAGGTTAGGGATCTATTTTGGTGGGGCTTGGTGTGTTGCCGCTTGGCCGCAAGAATGGCAGGTCGCGGGTTTAACTAGCAATGTGGCTTTCCTGGAGCTGTTTCCTATTTTGGTGGTTCTCGAATTATGGCCCGACCGGCTCCGCAAACACAAGTTGATATGGTGGTGCGACAATGCAGCGGTGGTTAGCGTGATTAATCGGTATGCGCCACGGTGTTGGCGGGTAGCTGCTTTAATGCGGGAGGTAATATTTGCTTGTTTGCATTTGAATGTTTATGTGCAGGCGCGGCATATACCGGGATGCACTAATGAAATTGCTGACGCACTGTCTCGCTTTCAGTGGGAGTGGTTTTGGAGGGCTCCAGCGGCGGACATCGAGGGCCGGCAGGTCCCAGAAAGATTATGGCAGCTTGGCATCCAGACATCTTGAGGCTGCTGCAGAGTTCTGTGTCGGAGGCGACGTGGGAGGCGTATCAGCGAGGCTGTGGAAGGATTGTGGAATTTCTCCGGTCTCGGGGGTGGCAAGCGGGACAAGTGGCAGACCACATAATGGCCCAATATGTCCTGGATGCTAAGGCACGTGGAGTGTCACGGTCGGCGGTGTGGTCGCACATAGCGGGCTTCGCGTTCTTTGCTGGGGCGGTTGGTTGGGGCTCCCCAGCCTTAGGGTTTCTCACTCGCAGGCTGTTGCAGGGGTGGGAGAGGTCTCAACCACCGGCACATGATGGCCGGCGGCCTATCATGCACGAGTTTCTCGTGTGGCTGTGTGCGGCCGTACCGTCGGTGACGCGGAGGGTTTATGAGGTTATGTTGAAATACGTTTAATGTTGTTGGCATGTTAATAAAGCTGCGACCAGTTAATACCCAATATGTGTCTGATGTGGTTTGTGAAATGGAATGAATGGGGGGGTGGGGAAGGGGCATCCACGAGTGAAGCGTACGCCCATTACCGCAAGGCTGTGCGGCGCAGTCTGCGTCGGCTGCAATTAATGGGGTAGCTTCCTGGGCGCCCTGCGCATGCGTGCGGCGCGAGAGGCGAGGCCTGATTGGCCGCGTGGAAATGGCGGCATTTAAAGTGATTGGCTCCCACCGGTGGAGGAGGAGTGGGGGAGCCAAGCACAGGAGAGAGCATCGCGAGGGCTGGGCTGGTTGAGAGAGCTGACGGCGGGAGTGGGGTGGCGAGGAGGAAGGCTAGGCACGCGGCGTCCCACCCTCCCTCCCTTTTCTGGGTTGCGGGGGGGGGACGGGAGTTGGGGGGTGTTGCAGCTGGGGGGGGTGAGATGGGATCCCGGAGGTTTCCGGGGTCCGGAGCCTTAGGTATGATTGGGGCGGTGGCGGGATGCCCCCAACCCGGAAAACCCTGGATGGCCTTTGCTAATCATATGGCAAGGTCGGAGAAGGGTGGGGACTTAATAAGCAGTGGGCTTATCCACGGTGGAGGCGGAGAGGTGTCACCTTGCTAATAATATGGCTGGTGAAGCGGGGCTCCGCCGGGTGAGGAGGGTTTATGAGGTTATGTTGGAATACGTTTAATGTTGGCACACTTGAAAATACCTTACCTCTGACAGGTAATGGTTAATAGCAACCTAGGGTACACCAACTCTAATTCTCCTAGCTAACTACAATTACAATTAAAATCGACTAAATAACTACTTGTAAATCTTGTAAATAGATATATGTAATAGATCAAAATATGTAAATAAGTTTGTTTGTTATTTAACAAGTTTTACCATATTTAGTCATTCATGATTAATGTATTTAGCAAAATTGTACCAAGTTAACAAATGTTCCATGTAAAACAGCAAAATTGTACCTAGTTAACAAATGTTCTATGTAAAACAGACTTGTAAATCTGTTCATTCCTTGTTCAATGTAAACCGCACCTGATCTGTGGAAGGTAGCGGTATATAAGCAACTGTTAAATAAATATAAATAAATAAATGTTGTTGGCATGTTAATAAAGCTGCAACCGGTTAATACCCAATAGGTGTCTGATGTGGTTTGTGAAACGGAATGAATGGGGGAGGTGGGGAAGGGGCGCCCACAAGTGAAGCGTACGCCCATTACTGTTTTGCCCCTGGGAGACTGTTCTTTATATCCACCAGTCTCTGAGTGAAGAAGTATTTTCTTATGTTACTATTGAATCTAGGGGTTGTTGTTGTTGTTGTGGTTAAGTGCCGTCGAGTCGGTGTCGACTCGTGGCGACCCTCTGGATAGATGTCCTAAACTGTATTCAGTTTCCAGTCAAGCTGCTCATTGTTGATAGAGTAGCATCCATAGTTGCTGTGATTGTATCAATCCATCTGATTGCTGGCCTTCCTCCTTTACATTGACCTTCAACCTTGCCAAGCATGATGTCTTTCTCTAATGATCTCTCTTCATATGATATGTCCAAAGTATGAAAGTCAAAGTCTTGTCATCTGAGCTTCTAAAGAAAGCTTTGGTTTATGTACAGGCAAAAAAATGTGTTTCATTTCATTTCCTGTCTAGTTTGCAGCTTGTTTCATTTTAATAAATGATCATTTTGTTTCATTTTGTTTTTATAATTTTGATTTCAGGGCAGTTTTATTAATTAAAGAGGTAGCTGTGGCTGCTTCCCAGTTGAAAAACAGAGCTGAAAGGTTACCAGAGGTTTCAGGCAAATAAAAAAAGCCCAACTGGCTTTTTTTTTTTTTTGCATAGTCAGAGGCTGGTAAAGATTTACTAAAAGATTTTTCTTTTGCCATGTGCTTATGTTATGCTATGTTACTGTTTATTTGATATACCGCATATCAATAAAACTATGTGGTTTACAATAATAATAATATACATAACTTACATAATGAAAGTAATGCCAAAATAAACAGAAAAGGTACCACAAAGCAGCATCACTACAGAAAAGATAACACATTAAAAGAGTACTGAGATATTAAATAATAATTAAACATATACAGATTGTATTCAATCCCATTATCACAATCCTCTCAGGCTCAAACAATATCCAACCCAAATGCAGCACTAAACAGATGAGTCTTTAAAGATGACCTGAAACTTTCAAGTCCAAGGTAGTATGTAGTGCAATAGGGAGACAATTCCATAGAGTGGAAGCTACAATAAAGAAAGCTGAATGTCTTGTAGACTCATATTTGATGATGGCTGGGGATGGTATAGTTAAACGGAGAAATGCTGCAAGAAATTCTGTGAAACCATGTCTAAGTATACTGTCAGAGATGTTTACCAAGTCTAATCCATATCCTGTTTGGTCATCACTAACTGGACAACCAGGATCTAGATTAGGCTTGGTAAATGTCCCTGATAGGATACTTAGAAATGGTTTCACAGAATTTCTGGCACAAGAACATCACAAAGGAAAAATCTTTGGAGTAAATCTTTAGAGCAGGAATCAACAGATTCACAAGGCAAAAAAATCCAGTTAACATTTTCCATAAAGCTCCCGACCAGACAAACTTTGGACCAATCAGGAAACAGGAAGGAATGTCATCAGCAAAATCAAGAGCATTCTAACCCTCATGGAGTTCTTTTTTTTTTTTTTTTAAACTTTTATTTTCATTTTGCAACAAACAAAAGAAACAACACACCAAAGGAGACAAAACAAGTATACAATAAGGAAAAGTAAACCCAATTACCCCCCACCCCGATGCTTCTTCTCTACCCGATTAGATCAGCATGTGGGCGCTTCCAATTAACAGTGATTATACATCAAACGATCAAAAGAGCATCTACGATACAGCATGATCATGGGACAGAGATATATACAAAGTTAGACAGTCAGATGGGAGCATTTAGCAAAATGTACATAGTCATTGAGCATCTTCCATTGAGACCAATGAGAAGGAGTCTGAACAGGGGAAGCGAACAGACGAGGTATTTGTGCATATTTACTGTAAAGACAGGCATGATTCCACCATTCATTGGGGCTCAGATGGGAGCTAAATTTCCAGTATTACTTAATTAGGGAAATAGCAATGCCAAGCATAAAGTTCGAAAGGAGATAAGCCATTTTTGGGAGAGAGGGGATCCCCGCAACTGGGCGAAGTCCCACTATCCTCCAAGAAAGGGGCTCCTGAGAGTGCGAGATAGACTAAATACGACCCCAGACCCGACACCAGTAATACTGTAGTGCGGGATATTCATGCATAACATGAGGCAATGAACCAATGGCCGCAGGACATGTCCAGCAACCATTGCCCTGAGTAGTGTTCCATTTGTCTAATCTGTGAGGAGTGTAAAAACACCGGTGGGCTAGAAAGAAGAGGGTCTGAGTGAGTGAGGCGGATCGGGAACCCGTGTCCCTCTACTCCAGATAAGGCTCCATTGCTCCGAGGTCAAAGTCACATGTAATTCTCTCTCCCATACTTTCTGCGCTATAGGGGTATCTCTAGTTATAGCATTACATAAGGTTTAGTAAAAATTGGATGCTACGCCCGGTGAACTACCGATAGATCGGAAAGTCTCCAATCAACCTTATGTAGAGAATGCCGATGGCGGGAGTACCCTAGTACTCCGAAGGCGATGCTAAAGTTGCACTGACCAGAGTCGGGAGTCTAAAGATTGCATAAGAGTATTAAAGGCACCTAAAGTGTCTAAAAGCATTGGTGGATAGTGGGAGTCTGATGGGAGAGTCATACCAGGGAGAAAAGTAAGAGGAATCGGTTTGCAAAGGCCCGCTTCTATATCTAGCCACACAGGTCTACTCGGTACTGGATCTTCCAGCCAACGAGCGCCTTATTTGAGAAGAAAAGATTGAGGGAACACTGGAGTAAATCGCCACCAAGTATTAATGGAGCATTGGCAGAGGCCAATGCCAACTGCGCAATACTTGCATAGTAAGCAGGGTTGTCCACATTCGGGGCATAATGCAAATACACGTGAATTCACTATCTCCAACCTCAAGGTGTGCACGGGCCCATCTACCCTCTTTGTCAACGCTAATATCAAGTACAGTAGCGTGCAAAGACTTCTTAACCAGAATGGCTACCCCGTACCATTTGGAAACGGTGGGAGAATAGGCAGCTACCATGTAAGGCTTAGCATTGAGTTTCAGTGTTTCAGCAAAGTTTAAATGCGTTTCCTGAGGAAACACGAAATCAACATGCTCATGGCTAAGATAGCTAAGGATTTTCTTTCCTTTGAGTGGACCATTAATGCCTTTTACGGTGATTGATAAGATTTTACATAAGGCCATTCAGAAAAGTTAAAAATTCTGAGCATTATAGCACACATAATTTCACTATGTCCCTCAAACTGACTGTATCTGGCTGTACACATGACATAAGAAAAATAAGCTAATATAATACAATGAAGCGCCCCACATTAACAAAGAAAACCGCAGTAAGGTAGAGGAGAAGCAAAACCCCAAAATTACTGGCAACCATGTGTCTGCGGGGAGAAACCCCAGAGAAGGCCGAAATTGAAAAAACACATAACCTGTAGGACTGTGCGTGCTCCGAATCCGACCGAGGCACACATCATGAAGGGATAGGAGACCAAAAAACAGAAGTCATATAGAGAAAAAAAAGAAAGTCCAGGCAATCTCTGTGCTTGGCTATGACCGCCGCATCGGGCCCTTCAAAATGGCGGACAGAGCCGACAGATAAGAGTCCAAGATTTGGGATTAGCGCATCTGCTCTGCTTCTTTGGAGTCTAAAAATGTTGATAGTAGATCAGGCTCTTCGAACGTCCTGGTTTGGTTGTGGAGAGTCACTCGGAGCTTCGCTGGATACAACAGGCCAAAGCGAGCCTGTAGCTGTTGAAGTCGAGGGCGAAGAGCAAGGAGTTTCTTCCGACGGTCAACGGTAGGCTTTGCCAAATCAGGAAAGAAGGAGACTTTACGACCTTCAAATTCCAAATGATGATTCGCTCGGGCAGCGTTTAAAATTTGTTCCACTTGTTGATATCGTAGCAAGCTAAAGATAATAGGCCGGGGGGTCGTGCGGTTGGGCGCCATGTGGGCAGGAACACGGTGTGCTCGATCGATTTCCAGTTCTCTATGAAAAGTGATCTTCAGCAAGGAGGGAAGAGTTTTGAGCAAGAATTCTCTTATATCTCCTGCTTCCACCCCCTCCGGCATTCCGAGGAGCCTCACATTGTTGCGACGGGCTCGATTATTGCTATCTTCTAACTCCTTTTGAAGATTCTGTATCTGGCGCTCAGCCTTGTCCAGTTTGCCCAAGCGCACCGCGTGCGAGTCGAGGACCCCCGCCATGTTGTCCTGCCGTAATGAAAGACTTTCAAGTCGGTCCTGGAGCACTCCAAAGTCTTCTCGCATGGCTCGAAGCGCTTCTCCATTGGACTGCACCAATTCCTTCACGCCGCGTATTTCCTCCAAAATCTCCAGGTGCATTTCGGGGTTTTCACGAAATGGAACCATCTTCTGTGGGGAGGACACCTCTGTTTTGGAGCGTTTTCCGTGAGAAGAAGAAGGAGACCCGAAGTCCAAGCGCGCTGGTTTATGGGCCGCCATCCCCCCCGAGGTACCCCGGTCAGCTCGGAGCAAAATAGTAAGTTTGTATAGGTATTAAGTCAGGATTCTAAGTAGGCCTCTCGGGAGCTTCAACGCAAAGCGTCCTACCCGCTGGACATCAGGCTCCGCCCCCACCCTCATGGAGTTCTGATGGCTCTTCTGCAAGATGCTTGCATTCAAACCCCCAAAGTTGCCAGTTTGAGGACAGTTTGTGATGAAATTGGAGTGGAAATGAATTTTGGATTTTTTAGTGTCTGTTTGGGATTAAAAAAGCTATGGAAAGAAATAGGAAATTCTGTTGATATTTCCCAGATCATTTCAAATGAATGCACATTCCTAGAGTCTACCTCCTTTTGCAGGGTTGTAGCAAGGACTGTGAGCAGTGTGACCACTAACAATGAGTTCCTGTGTGTGACTGTGGGCAGGGTGGGGGGACATCAGCTTTGCAAGTCATACAAGGTGCATGTCTATGACTCCTTGTTCTGGAACTTCCTGGCCATTGAACAATATTTGCTGTTTGTGTATTAATGATGACTTTGAGGTATTTGAATGTCTCAGTCATATCCCTCCTTCTCTCTCTCTCATATTCTGTAGGCTATACATAGCTAGGTCCTTGAAACTCATCTCATGGGGCTGGCAAACTCTGCATCGTTTTGGCAGCCCTTCTTTGGACTACCTCTAGTCTGTTCATATGCAACCTCTAAAATTAGGCACAAATAGGGTCTCATCAGTGACTTGTACAGAGGCATTAGCATCTCCTTTTTATTACTGGTATTACTTCTTTCGATGCTCTCTAGTATTCTTCAGCTCCGGTTGCTAAATGAAGAGTTGTTGTAGAGTATTACAACATTCCATGACACACAACTCTTCATTGAATGGGACGTTCTGTTTTCCTCATCAGTTGAATTTACCGGGTCCTTATCTTTGCCAGGATTGGACATCAGCAGAATTAAATCACAAGTTTGCATTATGCCTAATTTTTAGGTGATTTTATAGTATTTCACACAGAAAGGTTTGTGTCTGGATACACTTAGTGGTGCTTGGTACACTATTCTAAAATGATTAAAAGGAAAATTTTGTTACGAGAGGAGTTGTCCTCGAGACAAACGTTCTGACAAAAGAAGTATTAGGGTAGGAGCTCTGGTTCTTTGGAGAAACGTCTCACTTGTTATTATGGAATAATCATGTCCTGGCAATGTCCCAATTTTTATACTATTTCCTACCATTTCCTTTTTTAATTGATCTTGTTTTATTTGATAGTTTTATGTGTCAAATATAGTCTGAAGCCATGTCACTGGCCACTTTTTTTTGAAGAGATATTGGACATTAATGGGTTGAACTGCAACGGTGTCAATAATGTTGACCACAACTGTATTCTTCAGAATTCTTTCAGACATGTGAATGGACTTTGCTTAATCCAATAAAGGGGACTCATAGGCAGCAGAATAGGGTGAGCCACAGGGGCCATGGCCCCACCAATATTTTGCCCAATATAGCATCAGCAAGTAGAGAGTCGGTGGGGGGGGGGGGAGGTACGGCTGGAGATTGGTTTATTTGGCCCTCCAACCAAAAAGATGTTCCACTGTCCCTGAGGGGACTAAATTATCTGTTCTTCAATTGCTTAACCTTTCTAAAAATAATTATAACACATCTGCCTTGTTGCACTCTTTGGCTACTTTGAGATCTTTAGACATGATCACCCTGAGATCTCTCCTGAGATCTGTGCACAACAAGAACATAAGAACATAAGATATGCCATACTGGGTCAGACCAAGGTCCATCAAGTCCAGTATCCTGTTTCCAACAGTGGCCAATCTAGGTCATACGTACCTAGCAGTTTCCCCAAAAGACACAGGTTCTGCAATGCTTGTAATGGGTCAAGCACTGATATCCTGGGTCCCTTCTTAATAATGGTTTATGGACCTTTCCTCCAGGAACTTGTCCAAACCTTTTTTAAACCCAGCTACACTAACAGCCTTTACTACATCCTCTGGTAACAAATTCCAGAGTTTGATTACACGTTGAGTGAAAAAATATTTTCTTTTATTAGTCTTAAATAGTTTACCCTGTAGCTTCATTGCATGTCCCCTAGTCTTCCTATATTCTGATAACGTAAATAATCGATCTACGTTTACCCGTTCCACTCCGTTCATTAATTTATAGACTTCTATCATATCTCCCCTCAGCCGTCTCTTTTCCAGGTTAAAGAGCCCTAACCTTTTTAGCCTTTCTTCATAGGAGTATCCTTCCATCCCCTTTACCATTTTGGTGGCTCTTCTCTGAACCTTTTCTAATAACGCCATATCCTTTTTAAGATACGGCGACCAGAATTACACACAATATTCAAGGTGCGGTCTCACCATGAAACGATATAGAGGCATTATAATATCTTTTGTTTTATTTTCCATTCCTTTCCTTATGATACCTAGCATTCTATTTGCTCTCTTGGCCGCTGCTGCACACTGGGCCAAGGGTTTTAGCATGTTATCCACAGTGACGCCTAAATCTTTTTCCTGGGTGGTGGAATCTATCATACATTACTCTCTTGGATTTCTTTGCCACAAATATATAACTCTATACTTTTTTGCATTAAATTCTAGTTGCCAAATTCTTGAACACGCATCAAACTTCTTTTTTTTCACTCCTTTTTTGTAGACCAGCTGAAGCATCCACCCCTTTTGGAGATCGTTACATCATCTACAAAAAGACAAATCTTTCCTACCAACCCATCCGCACTATCATCACTTCTGAAAGTATTTTCCTTTCCTTTCTCTCCTATCACACTTTCCTTTGATGTTAATAATGTTTCCCTATGTGTCTTCCTCTGTCTCTCACTCATCTGAAGATGTTAGTGCTTCTTTTTGCCACTTCCAATTGATTTTTAGGGCTTGATGATAGCTCCAAGAGAAGAGGACCATTTGTAAGCTCTGTCAAGGTGGCACATAAAAGGTCACTGGGGCCCAGGTTGCTTTGTTTTACATCATTCCTTTTCTTGTGGCTCGAACCCTCTGTTCTTTATGGAGAAGAAAGAATAGCTAACGGCATAGTTTAACGATGATGCATTTTGCTCTTAATTAATACAACATGTTGGGGGCTTTGAATAAGTATATTTATAGGGACAAGGTTAGGGAAAAAAACCAAGTGTGACAAACACTATGCTTGTCTAAGGCCTTTACATATGATCACACACCAGTGTTCTGTATCTAGCATCTTAAATTTTGCTTTAAAATTATTTCATATAGATGGATAATTACAATATAATTTTAGTTCACGTAGGGACATGTTTACTAAAATGCAGGTGCTTACTATGCGTTCAGTCGCAAAAATGAGTGTTGGGAAGGTGCTGGATCCACGCTAAAAAATGGAGGCATGCCCTCCATGTTTCCATGTAGTTAGGGCTTGTTGCACGCTACCCTTGCGCTAAGTTGTTTAGAGCTATCGCAAGTGCCCTTAATGCCATCCACTGAGGTGACAGTAAGTATGCCCATGCTAAGTGCAATGTTGCCGGTTAGCATGCGTTAAAGATGCCCACGCTAATTGCGATGTGCGCGCTCTGCCCCTGAACTGCTCACTCTCTGCCCCAACCCACGCTATATAGTTAGCGTGGAATTTTTAGCATGGCCGCATTTATAGCATGCAGTAAAGGTTACTGCAGCATGCTCCATAGTGTTTTTTCTTACAAATGAACCCACTAGTGCTTTATAATGCTATAAAATAGTATCTAATACAATTTACAATGAAAAATATAACAGGCAAAGCATAGAGTTAATGAAGTGAAAATATACTGGTACTACAAGCAGAACATTTTTAAAGACTCCCATTGCTTAGATTGGAGTTATTAGAGCTTTCATTATGAACATGGATCCCGATTCAGGAAGGGGCATGTCTAGGCCATCCGGAAAGACCCATTTAGACCAGATTCAGAAACGTGGGAGCAAAACGTTCCTGCAGCATTTAGAATCGAGCCCAAGGATGGCCCAGCATGCCCCTGCAGCTGCTGGGAGATGTCTACATCACCTCTCAGTCAACCCGCTGCATCTCTGTCTCCCTGCACCCCGCTGCCTGACTCCCAACAGGGCCAGCTAGAGCCTAGATCAGGCAGCAGGGATCCACTTTGTGCTGCCTGCTGCTCTGGGGAGGGGGACTGCAGGACTCCGGGGGGCTTCCAGGCAGGATCGGAGGGTCACCCCGCACTTATTCCACCTCAAGGGTAGAATAAGCAGGGCATCCCCCCCCCCCCCTTGTGATCCCCAGACATACAGAGCCGTCACTGAAATTGGCCCTGTACGTCCAGGGGTCGGCCTGTACATGATCTGCCCACTCTCCGCCGCCATCATGCCTCCATCCCCTGCAGCACACACAGCGGCTCTGTGCGTGCAGCAGGGACAGTGGCGGAATACCAGCAAGGCGGATAGTGTGGTAGCACGTCCCGGTGGGACATGCTGCCCCGCTATCTGCCTCTTAGAATCAGAGCCTTAGGGTCTAATGTACTAAAGGTTTTCTTTCATTTTCTGCATATTGGACAAATGCATGAAGTGGGATTTTAGAAGAGACATCTCGGAAGAATCTGGGACGTCCAGAGCAAAACGTCCAAAAATATGGGGGAATGGCTGCAGTTAAGGCAGGCACATATAAGTGTCTTCTAAAATCACTATGAAGGTCATTCTAAAATGTGGGTTGTGACTGCACGTCCCTGCAGGATGTGCAGCCCCTCAAGCTGCCTGGAACCTATTCCCCCTCCTGCCTTCCCCACACGTCCCATGCTCTAAAATGGAGAAAGCCGGTGGGGGGCAGGAGGGGGCGGGGTTGGGGTGGAGCAGGGGCAGGCCAGGCTGGCAGCACGTACAGGGCTGATTCAGGTGGTATAAGCAGCATTGACCTGGCAATTAAGCCCGGGGATCCCCCCTCCCCCAGGGCCAGGGTTGGGTGCAGGGGAGTACCCACTGCGCATTCCAGGCCCTGGCTGACCAGCCTTAGATCAGGCGGCAGGGAAGAGGGGGGCCGAGCCATGATGGACAAGGGAACCTGCGGGGAAGACATCCTCGCTGGCAGATAGAGGCATGCCGGGCCATCCTCGGGCCCTATTCTGGATGCCACGGGAATGTTTTATTCCTACGGACCAGAATCGGGTCCTAATAGGCCCATCCGGATAGCCTGGACATTCCCCAGTGGGAATCAATCTCCACATCTCCACCCTGGAAGTCTACGCCCTGATTCCCCCACCTGCCTATCTCAAAAAAAACCCTGGTGGCCCAGTGGCCCTGATCCCCTCACTTGGCCAACTTAAAATAAGCCTGGTGGCTTAGCGCCCCAAACCGCTCCACCCCCCTCCCAGTACTTTCACAAAGGAGTGGGAGTGCTGCCAATGTGCTCCTGCGCCGCCATCTTGAAAAATGGTGGCATCTGGCCCCACACGATGCATCCCAGAATGCACCACATGGGGCCAGATGCACCATTTTTCAAGATGGCGGTGCAGAAGCGGGAGCACGTGGGCAGCACTCCTGCTCCTTTGTGAAAGTACTGGGAGGGGGTGGAGGGGTTTGGGGCCACTAAGCCATCAGGCTTATTTTTAGTTGGGTAGGTGGGGGGGGAATCGAGGCCACTGGACCATCAGGGGTTTTTTATTTGGGTGGGTGGGGGGGATCGGGGCTGCAGGGCCACCAGGGATTTGCTTTCTGTTGAGGGCATGAGCGCCCGACGGTATTTTGATAGCATTGGGAACTTTCCACAATGCCTGGATCATCTGAGAGAAAGTTTGACACTTCCTCTCAGATGATCCCGGCATCAGAGAAAACCCCCGATGCTGCCAAATACTGTCAGAGACACTTGAAAAACATTTAAGACACCTCAAGACCAGGCATAGAGATATTGGCGCTAAGACTGGTTACAAAATCCTTTATGCATTTCTCTGCATCAGGCACAGGTAACATTAGCATGTAATTTTATTACGGCCAGCTCATTTGCCTATAATTTAAATACTCTTGAAGTTAATTCAGGCGGATACAGAAAGCCAGCACTGAAGTCAGCTATATCAGCTCTGTACGCCTCTTTGCAGCGCAGTGATAGTGCGCGACTTCATAGCGTGCATGCAGAAAGGGACTCATATGCAAGAATCAAACTTCCCCTCAGATAAGCCAGGCATTGGGGAAAGCCTCTGATGCCATCAAAATACTGTCAGGGGCATGCGCTAAACCAGAGGTTCTCAACCCAGTTCTCTGGGCCCCCCAGGCCAGTCAGGTTTTCAGGATATCCACAATGAATATGCATGAGAGAGATCTGCATACAATGGAAGCAGTGCAATCCATATCTATCTCCTGCATATTCACTGTGGATATCCTGAAAATCTGACTCGCCTGGGGGTCCCAGAAGACTGGGTTGAGAACCACTGCGCTAAACATTTAAGCCACCTCAAGACCAGGCATAGAAATATTAGTGCTAAGGCTGGTTACAAAATCCTCTATGTGTTTCTCTGCATCAGGTGTAGACAATATTAGCATGTCATTTTTATATGCACAGCTCAATTGCATATAATTTAAATACCCCTGACGTTATATGTGCATTAGCTTTTCCTTTGCAGTTTATGCAAGCGTCCTTCTCTTTTCTTCATTTGGCTCTGATGGTAATTGTGCCTAAAAGTGGCGTTATCTGTGCTTAAAGGCTGCACTGATTTTCTGCATTGGCCTGTTAGTCTTCTGCTCTAATCACTAGGTCCCTCCACATAGACAAAAGCAGAGTAAAATAAAGACAAAAGCTAGATTATGTGTTGAACAATGAGGCTGCAGAAAGTAATGGAGTAGGGGGTGCAGAGAGAATCATTTAGTGAAGCAATATTCAAAAAAGACGAGAAGGCATATCTTCATGGTGGATCTTGAGAACAATTCGGGCTATTTTGAACATGTGTGAAAATGATAGGGGGTTAATAGAATTCTCTGAAGACTGGAATAACACGACCCTAATTTTTGGAATGAGCGAGGAAACAACATACAGAGCTCTGAACATATGGACATTAAGATGTTTGGGACTCGGAATGGTTTGCGGACTGAATTAATGAATAAGGGTCTCTGCAGAAACAGTTTCAAGAAGTGACTGCTAGCTCTATAGCTTAGAGGTCAGAAAGGCACAGCGGTGATGTTCTACCATGTTGTGCCAAGTTGCCACATGGGAGCCTTTTGTCGCTGACCTGAAACGTTTCTGAATTTCCTCTCTTTGCTCCATTGCAGCTGGAGTGGAAGGTGGAGGCCACTGTTGGCCTTGAGCTCATACAGTCTTTTGAAGTTAACACTGATACACGTGCAGCAACCTTTACATTTTCAGCGCGCCGGCAGGCGCTCCACACAAAGACTCCCCCGGCACCATCATCAGCTCTCCTCTCCGGAGGATCGAGCCTCCTGCACCGGGAGGAGCTGCGGCCTTCAGATCCCTGCCCAATCGGGGCAGCCACGTGCAGCAACCTTTAAATTTTCAGCGCTCCGGCAGGCGCTCCACACAAAGACTCCCCCGGCACCATCATCAGCTCTCCTCTCCGGAGGATCGAGCCTCCTGCACCGGGAGGAGCTGCGGCCTTCAGATCCCTGCCCAATCGGGGCAGCCACGTGCAGCAACCTTTAAATTTTCAGTGCGCCGGCAGGCGCTCCACACAAAGACTCCCCCGGCACCATCATCAGCTCTCCTCTCCGGAGGATTGAGCCTCCTGCACCGGGAGGAGCTGCGGCCTTCAGATCTCTGCCCAATCGGGGCAGCCACGTGCAGCAACCTTTAAATTTTCAGCGCGCCAGCAGGCGCGCCCGCGCCTGGTGGGCCCACACCTGAGGGCCTCGCCAGAGGGCCCTTTGGCGTGGCCCTTAGGCGGGGCACTATATCACAGACTTCCATCACCCAGCCACGTAAGCATAGATGTTATATATCTTACATTGATTAGTCCTCATCAAGCAAATCCATTATAACTTTGCTATTCTGGACCAAACACGTTGTATGTATGTATTTCACTTATTAGTTGCTAACTCAATAAGCAAAATTTCATATAACTCGTGTTAATACCTAGCTAAACAACAGCTAATATGTTACAGCTTGTGTCTCTCTCAGTAGACAAATCTCATGTAGCATTCTGCCATTGCTTAGTTGTACAATAAGTAACATTCACAGAATTGTGTATCTCTTTAAGTAGCTCTCTTGTAACAGTTGCAACTACTTGACTATACGCCTGTACCTACCCACCTGGCTATACATTTGATATCTGGTAACATCTTTAACTACTCGACTATACACCTGTACTTCTTGGTCACACATTTGATAACTCCTTACAAGTTCTTTTAAACCAACTCGACAGTCACACACCATAAGTTCCTCCCACCCCAAGGTACCATTTTACGCCTCAACTACATAGGAAGAGAATGGGGCTCCCCACCAAGATAACATTAGGCTTATACATCTTTCTCATAGGTTTTCTACCCAATATTCTAGCACTAACCGCATCACACAAATATATACCTATCTTACATAACAACTGGAAAAAATGGTCAAGCACAAATCACCTTGACCCAAATTGGTCCCACCGATCTCATCTCCACTATCTATTACATATACCTCTTTAACACACTACAAATCTAAAGCAAAAAAATCTCCATCATCCTCGAAGCCCAAAGTGTGCCCTTATTAACGCCCGTTCACTTCGTAAAAAATGGCCAGTGGTCACAGGCATAATAACATCACATAACCTAGACATCCTCATGGTCACCGAAACGTGGTTATCCCCTGAAGATAATGTAATCCTCAACCAACTGCTCCCTGACAACTTTGTAGTGTTTACTAGTAACAGACAAAACAGAAGAGGAGGAGGAGTACTTATCCTCACCAAGACTGAGCTCCAGTTCAAAATGGAGGACTCCACTAGCAACAACCAACTTGAAACCGTTACTATCTCCAACAACCTATGTTCCATAAACCTACTATACAGAGCTCCATCATCCTCACCAGATGAATTATCTACTATAATAAACCTCACTTCCAGCACACCAAACTCTAACAGACCTAACTGGATCCTAGGAGACATGAACCTACCATCTCTACAGGATAACCAAGCATCCGCCTTCACAGATGCCCTAGAATTCCTAGGATACAAGCAAGTAGTCCAGGAATCCACACATTTAAAAGGCAATACTCTAGACCTCATATTTGTCCCACAGTCGGCCCACAATCAGCTTCAAAACATACTATCATCAATCACAGCGGTCCCTTGGTCAGACCATAAGCTCATTATCTTCCAGATTCCTACTCATAACAAACAACCTTCAAGTGACACTGACCTCAACAAATACTCAACCACTTCATCAAGAGTTTTCCAACCATTTAACAGGGAACGTATCCTGGCCGAAACTGAAGCACTCCTCAATGACACTTCTCTAAACTTGGATGAGATGATCACCGGTTGGAACAATAGACTTAACTCCATTGCCTCATGCCCACCAAAGATCAGGTCCCCAAGTAAAAAAGTGACAGCCCCATGGTTCACACCCAAGCTGAAGGATTCACTAAAATTATTACGGAGGCTGGAAAAGCGA
The DNA here is from genome assembly GCA_033557465.1 of Ichthyophis bannanicus. Lineage (NCBI taxonomy): Eukaryota > Metazoa > Chordata > Amphibia > Gymnophiona > Ichthyophiidae > Ichthyophis > Ichthyophis bannanicus. Next base: position 34,639,845 of record CM066047.1, on the reverse strand, counting down.
TGGCGGAGATCACACTCCAATAGCAGTCAGATCGCTTACATGCAGCAGCTTGCCACTCACCGCAAGACCATCGCTGAAAAGATGAAGCAGTACCACACAGACACATTGATACGTGCTCTTAATAAACCGCATGACCTGTTTAGTTTAGTCAAAAGATTGGCCAAGGAACCTTCACCCGAACACCAGTGTGAAATCAGCCCGCAGGAATTTGCTACCCACATACAATCCAAGATGTGCAAGACGAACAAAATTGCAATACCTTCCCCACCTACAATTCAAGGGCACCCGACAGCTTTAATGTCCTTCATCACTCCCTCATTGAGAATGATTCAAAACATTATCGCAACTCTCAACACTTCCACAACACACACTGATCCATGTCCAGCCTTCTGGATAAAGGATCTCCGCAACGATCTTGCTCCCACAATATCTAAGATTATAAGACTATCATTTGACACTGGCTCATTCCCTGCCACTCTCAAACAAACCTCCATCAGACCTTTACTAAAAAACAGCAAGTTGGACCCACAGAAAGCAGACTCATACAGACCCATTTCCAGTATACCTACTCTTGCAAAAATAATTGAAAAGGTGGTTTACAGGCAGCTACAAGATCACATTGACTCTGAAGCTCCATTGGATACCTGCCAACATGGATTCATGGAATCACACGGGGTCGAGACGCTCCTGACCACCCTCCTCAATAACCTAAATGCTGGCATTGACAACATTAGGAACGGATTTGTACTCATCTTCTTAGACATCGCGGCTGCTTTCGATTCAGTATGTCATGAGCTTCTCATCATCCGTCTACAAGAAAAGGGCCTCTGTGGAACAGCACTCGAATGGTGTATCTCATACCTATCAGGTAGATGGCAGCACGTTCGATCCGATGGTGCAACATCAGATCCTTTTCATCAGGGACAAGGGGTCCCACAAGGATCCTCTCTATCATCCTTACTATTTAACATATACATGCAACCCATATGTAACATTATCAGATCCTTCAATGTCAACTGCATGATATATGCCGACGACGTGTTATTATACATGCCGATCTGCTTAGACAAGATGGACCTCACTCCCTTAACCAACTGCTTTAACGCCATATCAAACTGGTTACTATCACAAAATCTCAGAATCCAACACAAAAAAACAGAGGTTCTCTTTATCTCAAGAAACTCGAATTTCATACCACCTACCTGCCTGGAGGTTCAAGATGCCACACTGCAAGTAAAACCACATATCAGATACCTAGGAGTGACCCTTGACCAAAACCTTGACATGAAGACTCACATATCCAATACAGTCAGAGCAATTTACTTCAAGATCCGCTCCCTCAGACACCTTCGCCAACTGATTGATCCAGACGATTTCCGTACTGTTTACCAGGCGTTAATCATTCCACATTTCGACTATGCAAACTCCATCCTACAAGGGCTCCCTCAATCAAGCCTAAATCCTCTTCAACTTGCCTTAAACAGTACAGCCAGAGTACTCTTCGGAGCATCCAGAAGGGACCATATAACACCCCTTCTAAAACAGCTACACTGGCTCCCTATTCAAGCGAGAGTCACTTTTAAGACACTTCTCCTGACCTTTAAAGCATACAAAGGTCTCGCCTCCACCTCGCTATCGGAGTTGATACAACCAATCATAACCAACAGACTAAGAAGAACCACGGAACTAAATATGCTGACCGTCCCAAAGGAAGTCATAAAATACAACACCACAACATCGAGCAGAGCCTTCAGTCTATGTGCACCTAAACTTTGGAACACCCTTCCATCACACATTAGGGCCATCCCTGATCTCAGCCACTTCAGGAAGGCCCTAAAACATCACCTTTTCCTCAAATATTTCCCAGAGAACAAAGAAGCACAATCACATTCTCACACAATTAACCACATGCCAAACACGTAAACTTTATGTCTCATCAGCTCTTCAAATTCCTTCAACAGACTTACAGGACACTTTTCATACCCTGACTCCTTGATGTAAATAGTAATCTTGTACATAGTTTCTCCTGTTATCCTGTTATCCAAGTTGATCTTCCTGTTAACTGTAAAACCCAGATATTTGTATCTTGTCTGAGGTCTTTTGTTACATGTAAACCGCGCTGATAACGAATAGTGCGGTATATAAAAAATGTTAATAAATAAATAAATAATAAATAAAAGTGAAAGAATAAAGACCATTGTGGATGAAAGGTCACACCCAAGTTAGAGAGATCAGAGATGCAGGTTACAAGGATCTTCTTGCTTTTAAGGAAGAGGTCTATCGGTGTGAAAGAACTTAAATTATGAAAGCCCAGAAAATACAGTGAAGAGCCACATTCAATCCAAGATAGTTTAAAATAGCACTCAGAGTAGTTATATGTTGAATACAATTGAGTGTTTTTAAATCTGAAAGCCAGTGTTAAGTGCCACCACTCACATGCAGCTTATAGGAGTTTAAGGAATACATTTATCTCCCTAAGGACATGCCATATTACTTCTCTGTGTTCACCTTTAAGTAGAAATTAAAATCTCATTGCTTTGTTCTTGCTTTTAAGTGCCTTCCTTTTCCATTCACGATGCCATATTCTTTGTACAACTTTTGCCTAACATGCTCTGGAAAAGGTCATTAAATAAACACCCAAATAAATCAATCAATCTGGATGTTGCTTGCCATCATGACAATGTCTTGCACTCCTTCAGACCCTCAGATCGAGAACAACAAGCAAAGAATAAGAAGTGAGAGCCACCGTCAGCACAGAAAAAAAGATTATTCACACAAGATGGCTCTCAGATTCTTCTAGAATATCTTTCTCAAGCTATGGATTAAGCCGGACATATTTCAGGTTAATATTAAGAATGATATATTCTTTGTTTCCATTACATTCCTTGGGAAACTCAACCTTTCCTCCTTTATAGGTTTGCTTTTATCTATGGGCAAAAGGAGCCCGCAAAATGGGAACCCAGCTGTCCTGCCGCTCATTGATAAAAGCAGCCCTAGGCAAACCTCATTCGCAGTCCCGCCCTGCTCCTGCCACTGCCGCTGTCCGGGATCTGCAGTGATGGCAATACACAGTGTCGTAGTTACTTTCTCTTCCGGCACTGCTGTGCCATTCACGCTTCTGCTCCCCTCCAATTCCACTTTAACAGGAAGTGGAATCAGAGGGGGGGGGAGCGCAAACGGTGCCATGCTGCACAACCCAGAGAGGGGCAACAGCACCAGCAGAAGGGGGTGGCCCATGAACCAGGGGGTCCTCATGAAAGAGTAGTCTGTGAACGGGGGGCCCTGCCCCTTCAGTGTTCCTTGACTTATGTTTGCTGATGTTGAGTAACTTTTTCATACCCACATTAAATTGGAAATTCCATCCTTGTGCCGATATCCCAGTTGCATTAAGGGGTATTGATACCTGCAGGGATTCTAATGCACAGAGGTAGTAAATGTAACATTCAATGTAGGAAACCATGCTGTGTGTGTGTGTTACTGTGTACGTGCACTGCTCATGGGTCAGAAACAATGCCGACCTACTATCTTTCAGAAAACAGCTAAAAACCATCCTTTTCCAGGAATACTTCAACTCGAAACCCACCGAAAAACCCACAAACCCCTGATCTCACCCACAATGAACCTCTAACTCAAAGCTACCCTAACCTGTCTATGTCCAACGTTTGTCCTATGTCCAAAGTCTTTCCTATGTCAAAATCATCAATGTTGCCTCCCCGGTGATGGCCCTACCCTTGTACTTAATTCCCCCACCCCCATGTAACAGCGCTTTGACCCGGTGAAAAGCGGTATATAAATACAGCTAAATAAATAAATAAAATAATAATGGGTCAGCAACATCTCACAGCACTACGTGGTCTACAAGAAATGCAAGGCTTAAAATTACAGTCAGATTTCTATATCTGAGCAGTGCAGGCAAGCAGAAAACTAGATGTCTATGACAGACTCCAGTCAAAAAGCATGAAGGAAAAGGCAAAGATATACAGAGCTTATTGACTTGCAACAGGAATCGAACAGATCAAATGGGCCTTGCAATCCTTAACATCTTGCATCATTTTCTGTTTCTAAGTAAAATCAGTTAGAAAGTTAATAAGCCAACATTGAATTCTTCTGGATATGGTAATTGTTAACAAACAGCAACTAAAGGAATTCCAAACTGGATCCAAGACTGTCCAGGAAGACAAGTGAAGAATCTCTCTTCTGTATAATTTAACATATTTCCCTTCCTCCTCCTACCGCTTTAGCAGCACCAGCCACCGGCACTGAATGTCAGGCCCAGGTTTAAAGGCTCTTCCATACTTTGGGCTAAAGCGCTCTTCCCTGTTCTCAGACTACTCTCCTGGTGCTTTCCCTTGGCACCTTTTGATGACCTCATTGGGGACAAAGAAAGCCAGCCTTTTTCCTGGGAGAAGAGTTCCAATTCCTCCACATCCGTGGACAACTCTTTATCAGAAGTCAAACCTGAAAACTGCAATTCTGGTAGTGTGGGAAAACAGGAGGGGAGTCTCAAATCCTCTTTCTTAAGTACCTTGGCAGGTTGAATAACCCCTGGACTGGGGGAGTTGTAGCCCTCCCTGGGGACGTGATTTAATCCCCATGTGAATCCCTTTTCACCAAAAAATAAGGACTTGCAGGTCTCAGAAAATGGAGAGGGGGAGACTTCTTTTTAGTCATGATGAAAGAGAAGATAAGAAGAGAAACTTTATGGGGAGAAATAGCTCCAGAGTTTCCGAGATGATATGGAGGAAGCTATCTGGTCGCAGCCACGAAATATTACAATAAGTCCTCATCTAGGAATTAATTTCAATAAGTTTTTGGGAGGTTGGGGGGAAAAATCGGTTATCTGGAGAATGCAATTAACTGAAGTTCCTCAAAGTGCTTGCTGTTCAGTTAAGTATCCCTTGTACCTTTGGACCAAGAAATAAGGGGCACAAATTGCAAAAAGACTGATATTCAAACTCCACAGCCGTGACCCTTAAATATCAGCAGAGCATTCAGTGACAAGATCTGGATTGTAACAGCCAGTGAATCTCCAGGTTGAATGCTGCTATCCAGGTAAATGCCGACTGGATCCGGATAATGGCAATTTTAGCCCACTTATTCAGACTGCATGTGGCCTAAGTTATTCAGATATGTGCCAACTGGAAATTGCCCTAGCCAGATAAAGTTGGCACTTATCTGGATAGCTCCGAAACCGCCCTCACTCTGCCCTGGGATCAGATAGTGCCACTACTGTCTGTGACGATATTCACCAATATTATGCAGGTAGTGCCACTGAATATCACAGTCGGCAGTCTTATCTGGATGGTTTCCCGTTGGCCGAGAGTTTTGAATATCAGCCAACGGTATCTCCAGTTAATCCAGTAAAATATATATATAAATAATAAGGGTCATTGCCAAAAGCCGTTTATTCTGGTAAATGGGTTATTTAAAAATGGCTCACCCTCCATGTGGGCAAAAAAAGTACAAGCTGATAGTTTTGGGACTTTGGGTGATTGTCAAGACCTGTTGTTTAATTTTGACTGCAGCTGCTCTGTGTTGCTCCCTAAAGGCTTCTGCTACAGATGACTGCTTAATCTGCTTGTTGAGAAAACCCTCCACTGAAGAGGGAGCAACAAGGCTCAGAAGTTGCTGAAGTTATCCAGAGGCAGGTCACTCCCAAGTGTGTTGGTCCTGATGGGGCGAATTAAAGGGGGGGTCACCCCTTTTTGGGAACTTTCAGGAATGACAGAGAAGATTATTATGTTTGGCTAATGTGAGGTCAGTAAGTGAATGTGCATTCAGTTTTTGGCCTTAACAGGAATCTCCTGGAAATAAAAGCAATCCATACTAAAATTTGTTGTTCAAAAATTAAGTAAGGTTGGCTGATGAATAGCCTGTTGGATAGTGACAACTTCATAAAAAGCATTCTTTCTTCCGGTAATATGCATAAAACAGTTACATAAGTTACTTGCACAGATCTAAAGTATATGGGGCAAACTTTGACCAGGCAACCCTTCAGGCTACTCTAGAGATCTATCCTTGACTCCTTCGACTCCTTTTTGTACCTGAATCTCCTTAACTCCAAACCATTGTCCCTCCTACTCTGAGTTGCTGAGAATGTAAGGGTGGACTTCCCAAACAAGATAACTATGTGTTCATTAATTATTTAGGCTCTGTTCGTTGCTTATTCTAATTACAACACAAACTGGAGAACTTCTTGCTGTATTTTCCTCCTGGTGTCTGATCTTCCACAGCTTTCGGGCACATTGGACAGTCTCTGGTCCCTTATGTCCTTTTCAAACTCCACCACGACCACTGAAAAAAATAAATCCCAGCAGAACAAGGTGCTTCTTATAGTCCCTCTCTCCAGGAATCCTCTACAAATTCCTTCTGGAATCCCCTGACAGGCAGCACCATCTTGACCAATCCAGAGGTTTCCTCTTGGAACCCTAGATCCAACTCAAAGAGCTCCAGAATAATCTGAGTCTCTACTTTTAATACTCCTGTAACTCATAAGGAACCACCCAGTGTGGGCATCGGCATTAGCTACTCTTCCAATCCTTTCTCTTGTGATATGGGCCCCTGGTGGGAGGCCGTGGTAAACCTAGTAAGCAATCTTTGGATCCTTTATACCACTATTCCATGCACTTGTATCTCTCTCACACTCCCTATTCCCACTGCTCAACAAACCAGATCATCTTGACTTTCATTCTCCATCCTTCCCCCGACCACCTTCTTCTAGTCCTCTGCCAGCTCTATCTCTTTGCTGCTCACTTTCCTTGCCTGATCTGATTTTTTTTTTTTAAATAAAAACTCAACACCTCCTTTTTGTGCCTTGGGATGCATCACTTTTTAAGACCTGGTTGTGGTCATGACCTTAATTTGTATATTAGCTGCAAAGCACAGTGTGTGATTAAGGCAGGTTTAAAAGATAGAAGAAAGGAATAAGGTGAGATACTTTGTAAATGAGAATCAAACAGATGAAAAGAAAAGAACTTTGCCTCTGTGTCTGTAGAGCATCATTACAGTTCAGTCAAAAGAATTCACCTTCTATAACCACCACAACCTGCCACAAGTCATTTAAAGCATCTGTCTTGATTTTGGCCTGCAGGCAGTCGCCTGCTCCTTAAACCAGACTGGGTCCAATCAGAAAACAGTTGAGGCCACTGCTACGGAGCTGCTGGCTTATTGAATACCTTTGAGGTCAGAGGTTAGCCTGGAGCAGAAGACCGGAATCATGGCTTATAGCTTGATCTGTCTGCACTAAGCAAGACTGACTGTACCAATTTTTAGCACAAATTTTGTTTGGACAACAATATACTGAGCCTGGTGCCGACTTGCAGCCTTATTGTGAACATTCAGAAGAGATATAAATATGAAGACAGAAGAATCTCAGCTACATGAAAACAATTTACACTACATAGTGTAAATTATTTATTTATTTAAAAGATTTCTATTAGGCTCTATACAGTGCACTTGGTGGATTACAAAATAACATACATAAAATATAAAGCATAAATTTAAAAAAAGCTACACAAAATTAGCTGATAAAAAATGAACACAAGACAAGAGGCAAATCAAGGTATGACACACAAACAAGAAATGAAACAAATGATGTCATTCCAGTGCATGTAGGACCCCAATCCCTATCGATTTGGGATATGCCTGGAAGAATAAATTCGCCTTTACCCTCTTATGAAATATTGCCATTTGAGATGTTATATGGATTTTAAGAGAAATCAAATTCCAGAGTTTTGGCACAGCCGCTGAAAACATTCTATCTCGGAGCTCGTTCGGATGAATGAGTTGAAATGGTACAGTCATCATGCAATTTGCTATTATTTGTCCAAAATAAAAATATAGATGAAATGAAATTTGAATTATGTCTTCAGTTATGGGTTGGAGAAGTAGCCGAATGGTTATGGCAGCAGGCTGAGTAACAGAGATGCCAGAGTTCAAAGGCTGCTTTCCCACTCATGCAGTTTGTGACTTTGGGCAAGACACTTTGCCCTCCATCACCTGAGGTACATAGTTAGGGGACCAGTATTCAAAAGGTTAACAGAACTTACTAATTAGATAAGACCCACCAAGTCTAATATTCAGTGGCACAATCTAGATAATATTATCTGAACCTTCTTGGATCTATCTGGATTGTACCAAGATGGCCAGACTAGCAGTTGAATATCACCGTTAGCTGGTTATCCCTGGTGCCACTTCTGCTCAGCCCCTGGTGCCCCCAGTGATAGGCATCTAGCGTTGGGGCATCTAGAGGCTGAAACTGGGAATATTAGCAGCACTAACTACTTTAGTGCTTCCATATATCCCTCTGAGCAGCATTTAGGTGGTTTGCAGGTCTTTGAATATTCCCCCAACTAGTTTCCGCCGCAGAGAAAGAGAGAGAAGAGTCAAAGATGACCCCAAGGTTGCGAGCTGAGGAGACAAGGAGGATGGCAATGTTTTCCACAGAAATACAGAAGGGAGGAAGAGGGGAGGTGGGTTTAGGAGACAGATAAGAGGCTCTGTCTTGCTCATGTTCAGTTTCAGATGGCAGTGGGCTATCCAGGCAACAACGTCAGATAAGCAGGCTGAGATTCGTGCCTAGATTCCTGGAGAGATTTCAGGGATAGAGAGGTACAGTTTGGCGTCATTAGTATAAAGATGGTACTGAAAACCATGGGAGGAGATCAGAGCACCAAGGGGATTGTATAGAGAGAGAGAGAGAAGAAAAGAGTTCTCAAGACAGAAGCCCGAGATACACTAACTAAAAGTGGGATAGCAGTAGAGGAGGATCCACTAGAGCATAACTGAAATTGTCATTGGAGAGATAAAAAGAAAACCAAGACAGAACAGAGCACTGAAATCCAAGCGAGAACAGAGTATTGAGAAGAAAGGGCCAACAACAGTGTTAAAAGCAGAAGGTATGTCAAGAAAGATGAGGAACCAAGACCCTTGGATTTAGCCAGGAACAGGTCATTGGAGGCTTTGGCAAGGGCTGTTTCTGTAGAAGGTAAGTAATTTAGAGATCCAGTTACTAAGCTGTAGTAAAATATCATATTTTACCACTACTTAAGTAATTGTTGGAATCACCAACTGAGTACTGGAATCATTAACTGAGTACTACAGGTTAGTAACTCCCACAGAACAACACAAACAACACAACTTGTGGAGTAGCCTAATGGTTAGAATACTGGCTTGGTAACCAAGAGACCAGGGTTTGATTCCCACCAACACTCCCTGCGACCTTGGGCAAGTCACTTAACCCTCCATTGCCTCGGAAGAAAGCCCTGGCAATCTACTTCCAGTCACACTACCAAGGAAACCCAGGAGCTGCTGGGTCACCAGGAGCAAAGCCGCACATTGCATTTTGTAATCAACCTCGCAAGCAGCATTGTTTTTCTTTCCCAGAGCATTAGGCATTATTTTCCCATGAATAGCAAAGCTTGCAGAGTTCACCACAAGCTGCATTATTTGATGTGCATAATAATGAGGTGTTTTGCATACATTTGCATGTTTTGCATCTCATTACAATGTAAAGCTTGTCAAAATAAACTAACATGTATTATGTAAAATAACATATGATTTTGCCGTTTCACACATATTGAGGCAAATATTGTTTGTCATTCCCTTAATGTAGGTCAATCTACAGTCTTTTCACAAGGATGGAAACCGATACCCATATTTCAAACTAAGAAGTGAACCAAACCAAGGTATCTCAGAAGAAAAGGCCAAGGCCAGCTCCCATACTGCTATCAGAGCCCAAAGGTTCGCCCAGTAGACGGGAGTGGATTTTAGTTGGGTTATGCAAGGGAAATGAAATGAAAACAAAACCCTAGCAGAGATATAAATACACAAAAGAAAGTTAATTGCATCAAAGCAGGGTACAAATAAATTATACACAGCAAGCAACAATACTTTCTCCGGCAAAAGTGTTTGCCTTCTCAGTTTGACTCCCCAAATGCGGGCCATGTTTTGACATCCTGTATTTGTTTCAGAAAGAAGCTCTTTTTATTCAGTGCTCAGATACATGTCTTTCCATGTAGAAAATGCCTGCAGATGGGAAGAAGTCAGGAGAAATTTTAACAGAGAAGGGGCGGGGTGTTCTCCGACCTTGCATTGACTGTGTGCTGACATGATGCAACCAGTGCTGAAATTCTTTCATTCAAAAGGTGTGTACAATCCACCGATAAACAGACCATTCGGGATCCTGGTTGACAAGATGAGCATGGAATGAAGGAAAGCATGTCCTTATTAAAACTGATGAAAACCATACTCTAGTCAATGAATTCACTAGGCAGATATTTGTCCATGCCGCCGTCCATAGCATTGTTTCAGGAAACTAAAGGATCGGTTTTCAAGTGTTTGGCCTGGCTAACGTTGGAATTTAGTCAGTTAGATTTCTGACTTTGAACAATATTAGCTGCTGACTGGCTACAATGGTTCACCTAAATTCACATAGTGGGTAAATTTAATGTATCAAAAAAGGGTGACTCTGGAGACATTGCTGGAACAAGTGTACAATTTAGCCAGTCAACATAGATTTTCAGCATTCACTTGCTAAATTTAGACAGACAAGCCCAGTTGCACAAATAGCTGTCCTAAATCTAACCTAGTAAATTTATGTGTACTTAACTGGCTAATAAATATCAATGTTAAATAAATATCTTTAGCCAGCTAACTGTATATAGTTGACCAACTTTGTTTAGCAGACCACCAACTAAGTTTAGGTGACAACCCCAGTCATAAAAGTAGCAGTCCTAAATGTAGACAGTCACAGGTCTATACTGAAAGGCACTTATCCAATTAGCAGCACTTGCAATTTGGATAAGTGCTGCTGAGAACCTTATTCAGTGCTCGAATATTTTGTCTGACTGCTTCAGTACTATCTCTATAGTGCTGGGGCAGAGCTGAGAGTTTTCCATAGAGCGGTGATATCTAACACTGCTTTAAGGATAGATATGTGGATAAGCTTGGCAGGGCCAGAGCTACTATTAGGTGAACTAGACCTAAATGGGGAAATCCCATTACTGCCACCACCACCCCTCTTCAGGACCTGCAACGACAGCAATGGCATTGAAATTGCACCACAGTGCTTATCTGAATTCTGGCACTGTGGCATGATTCCTGCCTACTATGACCTGCTGCTTTTGCCCCTCCAATATCTCAACAAATAGGGGTGACCTATATGGAGCAGTGGGTACACCCCTAAACAAAGGCATGGGGAGGGGTGACCTGCACGGAGCGGCAGGTGCACCTACTCTTGCCGTCTTGCTGAGCAGATTAGATGGACCATGCTAGTTTTTATCTGATGTTATATACTGTACTATGTTACTATGTTATTATATTACTATTTTACTATGAATTCCATCATGGTTTCAATGACATTGACACTGTTGCAGCCCCGGAAAAGAGCAATCCATGGCAGCAGGATGGAGGTCTCAAACCTAGCACTGTCCCTGAGCTTAGGACTGTAAACAACTGATTCAGTGCTGGCCTCTGTCCAGATATTGGCATGGAATGTCTGGGCTTAATTTAGCCATGGCGGCTGGCGTTTCAAATAAATGTTGCCCGCCATGGCTAAATGTTGACCCGTCAAATTTTGGCTACGTTAAGTTGAATTCTTAGGTGAAACCTGTCAATGCAAAAAGTATTCCTGCTGGACTTGAACCAAAGTTTGCTCGGTTAAGATTGGTGAATGGCTTGGGTGAAAGGAGGCTCAGGCAGCCTTGCTTAAAAGCCTGGTGTTACTCTAGTAGTCCCGCCCCCTGAGGAACCCAATTGGTCCTCCAGCTTTATGGGCCAATATTCAAAGCTCTTAGCTGGCCAGCTAAGGGGGAAGACTGCAGTATTCAGCGGCACTATAATGTTGAATATCTCCAGAGACTGCCCTATCACTATTTGGATACTCTAGGGGCAGTCTGTGCACAGAGCAGGGGCAGTGCCGGCGCTAAGTGGGTAAGTGCCAACACTTATCAAATTGGCACAATTTTCAGACAATTAAGGCCTCATGAAAAGCAGGCCTAAATTGCACTCCAGGCAAATGCTGGCTGAAAGTCATACTAACTGGGTAAGTTCCAGCACTTATCCAGTAATGCCACTCAGCACCAATATTCAGCGGCACCTCCTACCGTGAAATTGCCGATGAACATCTTACTGATAAGCACGATGACTACTGTAGCATTTGAAAATCTGCAGCTTGAAAGCTGGTCCTTTAACACTAGAAGCCCCAAAAGGAATTTTACCTAGAAACCCCAAAGTGCGTCAATTG